>OX465299.1:54615128-55865128 GCA_949987735.1 Leucophora obtusa
AACTACTCGTTTTTTACAGTTATATTTTTCTTAATATTATTTTTCCTCTTGATTATAAAAAAACATGTAATTCCTTCATCCTACTTAAAATTTGAATTCAAAATTCCAAATGGTTCCCCAGTTATTACGTTTTTATGCATATGAGTTGCAATAAATGTTGTAATTTTTTTTGCAAACTAATAATATGTCATTAATTACGAATATAAACTAAATAATAATTTTCAAAATCTAAATAACTAACAAAACTAACTGTTTACAGTAAAAATACTGTTTTGGTAGTTGCTTATTATAATATTAAAAACAACTGCTTTAAACATTTAGTATGAAATACAGTTATTTTCTTTGGCTGATTTTTTAATAACTGCTATAATAATTATTTTGTATCTTTTCATAAAAAACAACTGTAATTGCTGTTGAAAACAATAACTACTGATTACAACAGTATATTTTTTTCGAGTGAACTTTTACCTACCAACTCAACTCAAACCACTGTCATTTCTATTTTTATAAAGTGTAGGTTATAATTAATATTTTTTTATTGTTTATTAACTTATCGGTATATATTTTTGTGATTAACAGGAAATAAACAAATAATCTTATACAAACCAGCTTTTAACCAGCTTTAGTCACTAAAATTTAAATTTAACAACAAAACAATGAATATATTAATCATTAATTTTTTTTTCCAACTCACTTTATTTTTCTATTCCTCATTTTGAAATATAGTCCAAAGCTTAATTAGCATTTTATCGAAATAAACTGTATTTGTATGCACTTTTGTATTCACACTAACAAAATGCATTTCAATTTGTTTTGAAAATTTACCGACACTTAAGTACGTTTTCATGTATTGTAATATTTTAAAAATCAATGCAATGTCTATATTGGATTGTTGTTTTATAAAAATTCCAGTGACAGCTTTAATAATCCCCCCTGTACCCATTTTGATTTTAGAATAAAAAAATGCTAAAGTTAAAACTTTTACGGTGGGTCTCATTCTATAGGTTAAACCAGTGGGTATCTCTACCCACCTTATCTTGCTCAACCTTCGCTTAATTTTTTTAGTCGCATTTTTTATAAATATGTTTCCTTATGCATTTTTCTCTTTGCCCGAGTTTAGCCCGAGCTAGCTAATTATAGAGAGAACCGTAAGTAGCATAGTCAATCTATAAAATATATAATCTTTGGTTTAACTTAACAAATGTCAAAAAATTTACACAAAACCACCACAAATTTTTGACTTAACTATTAACTAAAGTTTAAACCTGAAGTATAAGACCCACCGTTAGAACTTTTTTAGTGTTCTGAAATTTTCAAACAGAACAATTTATTCTTTTTACTTTTGTTTTATTTCGTCCAGAAAAACCTTGCCGAAAGTAAATAGAATGTACATATATTTCTTTCTAATAAAAACTTATTTATTAACAAAAACACATTTACGATTTTTGGTTTGGAATGTTTTCTATATAATTTGATAAAAAATTTTGAAATTTGCACAACAATGAATATTAAAAAATCGAATTTTAAAAAAGCACTCCAAAATTCTTAATTTTTCCTGAAAATTGTTCTTTTACAAATAAAAAAAAAATCGTATATGCTTTGTATACAAATTTTTTAGGAAAAAACACTTCAAATTGAAAGAAAAGAATTTAATTTAACTTTTAAATTCTATACGACCACTTTTACTAACTTTAAATGCAGTAAAAATACTAAAAAACCATAAAACATTCGACTTATTCTAAATATTGAAGTTGGCTCTTCTTGTAGTTATTAAGGGCTAACGTTTTTCTTAACTAAGTGGTAATTCCCAACACTATAAATATTTTTTCAAAAAATACCCTATTTATTTAGGGAAGATTATTATACTTTTTTCATTTGTTTTTAATAAACATAAAGTTAAACTTTTTAATATTGTACATTAGAGTGGTCCAAAAAAAAAAAAAGTTGGAATTTTCACGCTCCACAAATATGCCACTTTGAAGAAAAATGTGGTCTGATCAAAAAAATCACCAAAAAAGTTTTGTTTAGAGGTAGCACATCGCAATTGAAGTTTCGAGGTTGTACTTGTTCTATTATTTTTAATTAATTAAAAATAATGGAAAAAATGAGAAAAATTAAATATAATTATTATGATCGCGACATATCAAATCTAATATCTTTTTAGGTGTACATTACGAATATGAAATCAAAATTGAAATCGGAGTCGCGGATTTCGCGAAATTTGAAGATTTCATACAAAAAATTATCAACTTGGATCAGAATGTTTTCTTATATTTACCAATATGAAAATTTCGTTTTTGCATTAATATATATCTGTGAATGTCCTATTATGTGAGATAGGGTTTTTGGTAGCAATAAAATTATAGCAACCTAAATAATAGCGAAATATTAAAAAATGTCAAATTTTAAGTTAATTTGCAAGGATATCTGTTATCCTTTTTAAAATTAAAATCAGTGTTATATATAATGAAGGTCCTTGGTAAGTAAATTGCAAAAGTATAACAAATTGCATTTTTCGATAACACCGTTTACAGGTAATTAGGAAAATACCTCAAAAAACTTGAGTTTTTTTGAAATTTTAAAAACCGCGAATAATTCATAAACCACAAATTTTTTTTAAGTTTCGATTGCTGATTCATAATTTTCGTTAAAATAAAGATCAGATTTGAGAAATTTGCGCATACAAGGTAGAAACAAATTGAATTTTTAATTACATCTTTTCGGAAAATTTCGAAAATTTGACTAAAATATGTATTTTTTGTATAAATTTAAAAAAAAACCGCGAATTACTTAAAAGTTACTTAATTTTTTTAAGTTTTGATTTCAAATTCCTTATATTCACATTAATTAAGACCAGATTTAAAAAAAAATGTTAAATAATAGCGTACAGGTTAAGAAATAATTAAATTTAAAGTCAACCCTACTTTTTGTATAAATTACTCTAGAGATAAATTACTAATTCTTAAAAGACAACTTTCTGTGCTACCTCTAAATAACAGCGGATTTAGCTGAAACTTGTCACAGAGAGTTTTTAGACATTAAGGAATAGGGGCAACATTGTGGAGATCGCGAATTCCAACTTTCATGTTTTTTTGGACCACTCTATTGTACATATTGTAAAGTGATTTTATTTGTTTTTAATGTTTAAGACATGGCTTGCCAGATACATTTTTTCGTTGTCCCCAAACAAATCTAAAAATATCGGCAAAAAATCCCCAACTAGAAGAAATGCTAAAAAAGTTGTAGAGCTTATTTAATCTGCTTAAAATGAACATTATCCGCATAAAAACTACAATTAAATATAAAAAATAGCACTAAAAATAACTTTTTTTAAAAATTCTTGGATTGCTTTCGTATAAATGTCTAGAAAAATGCTCAGAATTTAAGGACTTTTAAGAAGAAACCTTAAATTTTTATTAAATTATTTAAACAAACTAGAGCTTTGAAGAATTAATTCCTTTTTGAATGAATTCACTACCAATCGAATTCAATTTTCTCTAGAATTGAATGAATTCCTTTTCTTAAGTAATTCACTGAATTCATTCAACTGAATGCGTTCATCAAACAACAAATTCAAAGAATTAATTCAATTGCAATAGTTCTTTTTATTAAATCAAATGAATTAATTCACCGGTGAACGCGTTCAATTTTATAAATCGGACGGAAAAAAGTGAATTAATTCCTTACTGAATTAATTCACCACTGAATTCATTCAATTTCATTTTCATTCAGTGAATTAAAAAAAAATAAACTTATATTCAGTGAATTAAAAAAAAAATAATAAGTTCACTGAATTGAAAAAAAATAAAATAAGTTCACTGAATTAAAAAAATAAAATAAGTTCACTGAATTCAAAGCCTGTTTTCTGCCGTTCAGTAGAAGAAAACAATAATGTACAAATAAAAGTTTTAAATAAGCAATTGTACAGCGTGTGCTAGTAACAAATTAGAAACCGGATGCTGTTTATCAACCTACATGATTCAAAAATAAAGCCTTTTACTATTAAAAATAAAAACTTTACAGATATAGATAAATTTGGAAAAAAATACAACTATTAATTTTTCAAACTAGTTATATAGTTATATTTTTTTCCAAATTTATCTATATCTGTAAAGTTTTTATTTTAAATAGTAAAAGGCTTTATTTTTGAATCATGTAGGTTGATAAACAGCATCCGGTTTCTAATTTGTTACTAGCACACGCTGTACAATTGCTTATTTAAAACTTTTATTTGTACATTATTGTTTTCTTCTACTGAACGGCAGAAAACAGGCTTTGAATTCAGTGAACTTATTTTTTTTTGAATTCAGTGAACTTATTTTATTTTTTTTTCAATTCAGTGAACTTATTATTTTTTTTTTTAATTCAGAGAATGTAATTTTATTTTTTTTTAATTCACTGAATGAAAATGAAATTGAATGAATTCAGTGGTGAATTAATTCAGTAAAGAATTAATTCACTTTTTTTTTCCGTTCGATTTATAAAATTGAACGCGTTCACCAGTGAATTAATTCATTTGATTTAATAAAAAGAACTATTGCAATTGAATTAATTCGTAACAAAATAAATCGAACGAAAGCAAATATGAATTAATTCCATTCAATATATAGTGCTTAGTGAATTAATTCATCGAATTTTTAATTCAGAATTGAAAAATTGAATTAAGGAATTAATTCTCTGAAACAAACGAATCGAACCCTAAACATATTTTATTTTGAAATTTTCAAGAATTTAAGGCATTTTGTTAAAGAATTTTTAGATTTGAATTTTTCAAGTTTGTCTGTTTAATACAATAGACTTTTATCCTTAATCGATATGATGTTTTGTTGTAAAACAATATTTTAGATTCTGGGACATTAACCATATAAAACTCTCAGGCAAAAAGAATTTATTTGTGTTAAAAATCTTTAAATTAATATAGAAAATCCCTAAAAGTGTGAATTTGTAATTTTTTTTGAAATTATGCGAACAAACTTGACTGATGTTTTCTGAAAACTATACAAATTTAATATAATCTTCAAAATTTAGGAAGGATTTAAATAACCCCAAAAAATCCCCAAAAAATTTTATAAATCCCAAAAAAAAAATCCCCTGTCCCCAAATGCAAATTTTTGTCCCCAAGACCAACAAAAAATCCCCAAATTTGGGGACAAAACCCCAAGTCTGGCCAGCCTGATTACCCAATAAGGAATCTCAGAAAGAAAAAAAGAAGGCAACTCTTACATTATTTTTTCTCCTGGATGACAATGCTGCCACTGCGAACCAATAAAACGGGATCAACTTTATTTGCTTAATAAATAAATACGACAGACGCAATATTAATTTTTTTATAAAATTGATTTGTTTAAAACAAATCCTTTAATTTTTTTTTTGTGTTTGCGAACACAACGGTCAAAAACAAATCATGAAAATCCCAAAAATATATGGTAACACCAAAGTAGTAAGTAAAAAGGTGTCACTTTTGCCAGCTTATAAAACTCATTGTGAATGAAAATAAAAATTTATTCCCAATCAAAGCAAAACTATTCTTTTTGGGAGAAGCTTTTTTCAAATTTTTTCTATTTGGAATTTAATTCTAATTCGATTTTATTCTTTATTGGGAATATAGGCGAATATCTGCTTTTAAAAAATTCTAAACTGAAATTTTATAACATTAGAGTAGAAATAAAATATTAATTTTAGTGATAATTTTAAAAATAAAAATAATAAAAGGTACTTTTTAATAAAAGGTACTTTTTAATAAAAAGTACTTTTTAATAATACCTTTTAATAAAAGGGGAAAAAATATGTTTGTTGACAAAAGTAGAAGAAGAGTAGGATATCTATATAATCTATGATTGGGGCCGCCTTTGTACGACAGCTGTTTTCGTATATGGACTTCGCCGGAATGCGAAACGGAGCAGTTATATTATATTCCCCTATCTAATATTACTAATAAACACATAATTATTTTGTTAGTTTATTTGGACGAAACGAAAGTAAAAAGAATAAATTTTTCTGTTTGAAAATTTCAGAACACCAAAAAAAAATCTAAATATTTAACTTTTATTTTTATTGAAAAATTCAACAGACCGAAGGGAATCAACAGACTGTCGCAATTTCGTCTCACCCAAAGACTCGTCAGTGGTTAGTTGATCAATGTATTTTTGATAGATACATTTTCTCTATATGAAAAACTTTTTGTGTATCATATGCCGGGAATCGAACCGGCAACACTCTACACAGGCTATGACTCGTATTGTTCAAGAAGAATCTATGTTTACAACAATATTTAAATTACACAGTAAAAATTAGTTAAGTTTAATTTACGGAGTTTATTATTGTTAATAAAAGAAAATTTTTTAAAATTTCAGTTAAAAATTTAAAACTAATAATTAAATTATCACATAATCCTTGAATGACAGTTTTTCATTTTACTTTTGTAGTCTAGTCAATTGCCGATACTTTCTTTTCCGATATTTTAACACCGTTATCTTCCATTCCATTGCTGTCATCTATAAGTAGGAGTTTTTCTTTCTTTAAATTTCAATATCAACTAAATATTATAGTACTGTTGAAATAACTTGTATATTCTTATTGTTTTCTTTGTTGTAATAATAGCTTTGTGTTTGAGCAAGTAATCTTCTATAATTAAAATTTAATGTCATGATAAAGTTGTGTGAACAATTGCACGTAAATGTTACTGTTATTAACTTCAGAATAGATAAGTTATTTAAATAACAAATATGTATAACTAACTAGCAACTAATTTTACAAAATAGATAATAATTAAGAAAAAAAAAACAATAACTTTTTTAAGCTTTGTTTTACAGAGAAATAACAATGTGGGCTTTTTTCAATATATGTTCTAAGAGTTTTTTTTTTTTAATTTCTAGTTGGTTAACCTTTCAAGAACCCTTAATAAATTTTTTTTAAAGTTATTGCAAAACAAGTACGAGTGCACTACACTACTTGTGTTAATTTTAATAACTGGTATTTTTTATTTAAGTTCTGTTTTTTTTACACATTGCAAAACCTTTAAGCCTGTCTTCCGCTTTTCTTAAAGAGAAATACGATAAACATAAAGAAAACAAAAATTTTGCAGCTGTTAAATATTTTTACTACATATTTCTTCTTTCGAACTTTAAAACCAGTTGTGTCATCTTTTTTATGGTTTTGGTCAAATGTCGAAAGTTGAGTACGAAAAAATATGAACAAAAAAAACGCATAAAACATGAAATTTGTGGAAAAAATTCAGTAACGAAAACAGATGAGCTAATCATAATTAAAAATATCATTGACGTTTGAAGCCAGACCTTTAAAAATGTAATTCCTTAAATCAATTATCAAATCTGATTCAATTATGAACAAATCGATTTGTAAAACACTTTTTATTTATTAAATAATTTTATTTTTCATTCAGTCGATATATTTTAATAAAATCAAGTGAATTAATTTAGTTTTAACAAATCATTTCAATAAAAAATGTTTATTTGTAGGAAGAAGTAGAAAACAACATTTATTATTGAGAAATTTAACAGACACAAGGGAATTTTAGTCAGAATTAACTAAAATAATATATGAGCAATTTATTTTTCAATTAGAATTTTTAATCCTATTGTTATCTCCTTTTCACAAGTAATTACCACTTCATGATAATTACACGACAACGACATCCCCCATCAATACTTGGTGACAACTATTGAATGAGAATAAATAGCATCATAATTTATTTTATTTATTTACTTTTAATTACTATAAATATTTGTGAAAAGGAGATAACAATAGGATTAATCGTGGTGTATCTCGTTAAGAGGTGATGCAATGAGTCATTGCCTGTATAGAGGGTTGCCGGTTCGATTCTCGGTCATGGCATAGGGAAAAATTGTTCGTACAGACAGAAAAAAAATTTTTGAAATCAAGAAGAAACAACATTAAATTATGCAGAAACAGCTTTGAAATCAAACTTAGTTTGTTTCCTTTTTAATTTAAATATGCTTCTACTTCTAATGTAGAAATGCGAAAACAAAGAATAAAATGTTGACACATTAATTTAAATATGAAAAAGTTTATTTAAATTAGAATCATATTAACTTTTAAAAAGATTCATACTTAATTAAAAAATGTTCGTAAAAAAATAAGATGTTAATTCAAATATGATGTAATACTTGATTTAACTATGATTTTTTTCTCATAAAAAAGGTAATACAAAAATCTGTCTGAACTAATTTTTCTATTTTTTTTTCTTAAAATTTAGGATTGAACTAATATTTCTTTTGCAAATCGAATTTAGCATGATCCGTTAATAAGCTAACTTGGCTAATTTTACAAGTTTTTCAGCTAATTTAAACCACAATTGTTTTCAAATGACTATATTTTTGTATATCTGCTATCAATATCACATAGAGGTGGTGCTATATTTTCATATTTTTATAAGACTTATATCTCAGAAACTAAGCGAGATAGAGCGAAATGGACAAAAATTTGTTACTCTGTGGTTATTAATCCATATAAACCACCTATACTCCCAATAACACTATGCGACAGTCAAAATCGGGATGGGATGAAACCAACGGGAAATGTTATATCGGTCAAAAACAAGTTATACGTGTCCCGGCGTTTCGCTGGGTCACCCCTAGGAATCGAGATATATCTTTTTTTTGACATAACTCGAGAACCACTAGTCCGATTTTGCTCAAACAATTTAAAAAAAATTAAAAATTACAATTCCTTTAATCTGTTCATATAACGTTTTTCTATATACTCAACAGTTTTGGCGGTAAAAATAAATGTTTGTTACCGCTACCATAAAAATCAATAACCTTTTGTTTATTACTTTTTTTTTAATATTTTAGGCAAAAAATATTTTTTTCTTCATACATTTATTTTTACCGGCAAAACTGTTGAGTATATAGAAAAACGTTATATGAACAGATCAAAGGAATTGTAATTTTTAATTTTTTTTTAAATTGTTTGAGCAAAATCGGACTAGTGGTTCTCGAGTTATGTCAAAAAAAAGATCACCAAAGGTCAAATCGATATATCTCGATTCCTAGGGTGACCCAGCGAAACGCCGGGACACGTATAACTTCTTTTTTTTACCGATATAACTTTCCCCGGTATTTTGAACCCTTCCCGATCACTGACCCCTACCATTTGTCTCACAGTGTAATAAATATTTGACTGTCTTCACTGAGTTCAGCTCAAATTGTTTAGACAATTTAACTAAAATTGTATGTGTATTTAGCAGTATGTAGAATTTATCTTACCCAAATTTAGCAGACCATGATTGTAAACTTCATTGGAAATTCTGCTGGCGCAAATATAGGTAATATTTTCAGTTATCTTAGCAGAATTTTGGACTATTTTTACGGATTTTATTTTATAAACGAAAACAATTAAAAAATACTTTGATCAATTGACACATAAACTAATCATTGACGAGTAAGAAGAAATTGCGGCAGTCTCGTAATTCCCTTGTATCTGTTAAATTTTTCAAATTAAAATTTCTTCCTGCAAATGAGATTTTGAAAAATTCTTTGGTAATAGATTCTAATATTAATTACAATTTATCCAATGCGATCCAAAAATTTTTCATATTTCGCAACCAAAAAATTATTACAGTTACTATATGACAGTTAATTGCACAGTAATTAGTAGTTGTTGTTTTTCACTGCAATTACAGTTGTTTTTCTATGAAAAAATACAAATCAACTAATATGACAGCTATAACCAAAAAATAACCAACAAAAAGTTCTGTATTTCGTAACAATTGTTTAAAGCAGTTCTAATATTATAATAAACAACTACCAAAGCAGTATTTTTGAAGTAGAAACTTGTAAAAAAAATTTTGCGCTTGTACGTACAAACAATACGTCAATGTGGCAATATTTGTGAAAAGGTGACACGGAGGAAATAAGAAGATAAACAGATAAAATCTAAAGTAGAATATTTGTATATGTCTGTTTGATCACTTCTAAAATTATTCATATAGAGACAATCTGACAATAAAAATATAAACAATAATACAATTTAATGGAAGATCACTGATGAAGCCTGTCCATAAAAAGGCAGAAACTAGATCTAGTCTGATTTGCAAATTTAATGTATTTATAACTTTTGAGGAAGGTTTATTCTTCTTCTTAACCTCAAACCTCAATTTATTTTTGTTAGTTGATTTTAAAGGAAAAAAAATCGTTGAAAATTCTTGTTTAGTTTATATTTTTATTATTGACATATTCTTAGTTTGAAAATAAAAATCAGAAAATTGTATAGTATTTGTAATCCCAGTGTAGAAAATCATTACCAGATATGTAGTTATGTAACTACATACTTGGTAATGGTAACTAGTTACTTTTGTTATTACATTTCTTATTACCTTTATATGGCGATGTCGCGAAAAATAATGAGTTATGGTTACACACCAGCATACGAAAAATCAAAAAATATATCGTTACCTATGTGCTTACCAGTACTGACAAAAATAGTGAGTCTAAAAATAGATTTTCAAAAAACTAAATTATATTAAAAAAAAATTTTTTTATTGTATTTTTTTTTTTAAAATAAAATTTGCTGGTGCGGGAATCGAACCTGGGTCTACAGATTGCCAGTCAATAGCTCCACCATCTGAGCTATATCGACATGTAATATTTAATAGATAAAACCATAATTGACCTGCTGCACACAAGTAAGCTTACTCGCCAGCATACAAAAAATCAAAAAATATGTGGTTACATATATCCTTACCAGTGTTTAAAAAATATTGAGTCTAAAAATAAATTAAAAAAAATTTTCAAAAAAATCTAGAAAATTATTTTCTATTTGAAATAATGATAAAAATAAGTCATTATCAGTAACACATTATTATATGTTTTAAAATAATGTAGAAGGTAAGTGGGTATCATTACAGGTAGTCCAAAAAATAATGATATGCCATTACCATTTCTACACTGGGATGCATTAAAACTAACTGCAGAACGGTTTGGAATTTTGATTTCAAATGTAAAGCAGGATGAAGAACATTGCACATTTATCTAGTTATTAAAATATATTTTTATGATATAAAAAAAATAAATTATCGCTAAAAAGCAGTAGATTTTTCCAATTTTTTCAATTGTTTTTAAATTTCTATAGTAAAAATTTGTCAGTCATTTTGACCATATTATTAGTAATTTTTAATATAAAACAGGCTGTAAAACATTCACCACACTTTTTTAAATTCAGAAATCAACAATTGAAATTCGAAAGATATCAATTAAAATTCAGAAAACATAATATCTATCTTAATTCATGATTTCTATATTTCAATTGATATTCAAACTTTGTTGAAGCTTTTTAAGTTCATAGCCATGTTATAGTATTTTACTACAGTGGGGGGTTTAACCTTTTCCTGCAGCTTTTGTTTGGTTGATTAGTTTTTGACCAAACTTTGTGGTGATATAAACCAATGCCTAAGAATTTATTATTTTTTTTTGTTTCTTTAACATGCTGTGGTTCGCAAACGGGTTAAAATTTGTTCTACTATTAAATTATGTGTTACTTCCGCTACAAAACTCTATCTTTCGAAAAATCGCAATTTGGACCACTTTCTAAAATTTTTATATGGCGACCCTGGTGTAAATATTTTTTTAAACTAAATAATTTTTAGAGCAAAAATGTCAAATTTTGTATGAAAATTAAAAAACGGACATATGTACCAATTGGTCGAATTTTAATACTCCCATAAACCCTGAAGGTGGGCGCTGTGGTGTAATGGTTAGCGCGTTGGACTGTTACACGTGAGGTTGCGGGTTCGAGCCCCAGCCAAGGCAACATCAATTTATGAAAAATAGTAATAAGTATGAGTTTTTTCTATCCCTCATACATATCGCAGCGTCCTCCTTCGGTGTTCTCATAGCACTTAACCCCACCGAAGTAAAATAATATAACAGGGCTATGAAAAAGCTTCAACAAACTTCGCCAACTCACCATCAGATGGCGCACAACAACTGTTCTAAAATTCAACATCTCGCGCAATTACAGTCTTGCCATATTTGAAGCCCTTCATCTTTCACCACCTTTCACTTCTTCTCTATCCCCTTTCCAAAAGGAAGCAACACGTTAATTAATAGGAAGAATTTCCTGAGTGTTGCTTCTCTTTATTAAAAAAAAAATTTTTAAAAAAAAACCACCATAAGAAATTTAGAAAGCGGGCATTTCATATATTTTTTAATACCTATAGAACAAAAATTACAAAAAAAAAATGTATATAAAAAACTTTTTTTTAAATTAATTTTTATCGGGATATGGGCAAATCTACGGAACCGGGCGATTCCATGTTACTCAGGATTTAAACCATTTTAATAACAATATATAATATTTTTGATGGTATCAGCATTTTCGAGGCAACGAATTTAATCAGGCGAACATCTTAAATTTTAATATTTATACTGCTAATGTGCTCTGCTCAATTAAAAACTACCCTGATTTACCCTAATTTTGCTTGTAACTTTCAAGAGTTTTTCATCTCTTTTGGTTATAACTTTTCCGGCATAAAAAGAAATCGCCCAACACCTTTGGTGGATAATAACACTATGCGACAGTCAAAATCGGGATGGGATGAAACCAACGGGAAATGTTATATCGGTCAAAAACAAGTTATACGTGTCCCGGCGTTTCGCTGGGTCACCCCTAGGAATCGAGATATATCTTTTTTTTTGACATAACTCGAGAACCACTACTCCGATTTTGCTCAAACAATTTTAAAAAAATTAAAAATTACAATTCCTTTAATCTGTTCATATAACGTTTTTCTATATACTCAACAGTTTTGCCAGTAAAAATAAATGTTTGTTACCGCTACCATAAAAATCAATAACCTTTTGTTTATTACTTTTTTTTAATATTTTAGGCAAAAAATATTTTTTTCTTCATACATTTATTTTTACCGGCAAAACTGTTGAGTATATAGAAAAATGTTATATGAACAGATTAAAGGAATTGTAATTTTTAATTTTTTTAAAATTGTTTGAGCAAAATCGGACTAGTGGTTCTCGAGTTATGTCAAAAAAAAGACCACCAAAGGTCAAATCGATATATCTCGATTCCTAATTGTGACCCGCGAAACGCCGGGACACGTATAACTTCTTTTTTACCGATATAACTTTCCCCGGTAGTTTGAACCCTTCCCGATCACTGACCCCTACCATTTGTCTCACAGTGTAATCAATAATGGAAATACACGCACGCGAACACATTACTTCTTTTTAATGTATTTTAAATAAGTTAATCTAGAAAAAAATGTGTGCCACTAATTAGAATTAAATGTATTAAATTCCCGAAACTTATTTAACAAATTCTGAAAAATAATCTGTTGAAGGCATGTCCCTATTCGGATTTCATCCTTGCCTGAGGATATTCTTTGATATTTTAAATGTTCTTAAACGCCCCTAGACGAGAACAAGAAATTCGGATTGAGTTTGTAATTTAACTTAAGGGACATGCCTTATACAGATTATTTTTCACAATTTGTTAAATAAGTTTTAAGATTTTAGCACATTTAATGCATAAAAAACTCTTTTTTCAGAAGGAAATATGGCAACCATGTGCTGATAACTCGGTGACCTTAATAAACTATTATCAAATAAAATCCGAATCGTTTCTCTGATATTGAGGTTGCCAGATCCACCCAAAGTTAGTGTATCGTTATGGATACAATATATCGAAGGGGTTAAGTGCTATGGGAACAGCGAAGGAGGACTTGCGATATCTGTGAAAACTCATAAATATTATTTTTTTTATGTTGATTATGTAAATTATGTTGCCGTCGCTGGGGATCAAACCTGCAAACTTATGTGTGCAAAATGCAAATAATATTTAAGTGCTCTAAATGCCACATTTGCATATAAAAAAACGAAAAATGGGATAATTTTGACCCCACTCTTAAACCCCTAAGCATTCGTGGTTGCACATAAGAAACACAAACAGGTTAACCTCAGATTTTTATTCTCTATCAGTTATCCGAGTTTCATCCAAATCGGCTTGTATTACTTGGGGTACATTCCTTTAAAGTGAAAGTTGTATATGAAAGATTTTTCAGAATTCTAACACTATTAACCCAGTTTAATAAAAAGAATTATTTAAACTAATGCCTTATCTTAAAAATTTAATACTTTTAAATTTGATACTTTTTATTTATACGAATTTTTTATTATTTATATATAAGTTCCATTTACTGTAAGCAATAAAATTTGATTTTTTTTTAAATAATCTAAAATTTCAATAACTGATTATTTGTAATATAAGTATCTCATGTCGATACTTGAATAAACATTGATTATAAAGTCAACAAACTTTAAAAATTCAATAAACTTTAAAAATTCAATAAATTTAAAGATAGATAGATAACCTTTTTTATTTAAAAAATATATATTGATAAACACATGGTTGGAGATACATACTAATACTTTGCATATAATTATCTTATAACCCTGAAATTTGAAACGATTTTTTTTTTAAAAGAAATTCCAATTTTATGATTTTTTTTATATTAAATTGTGCGTCATAATCATAAAAACTGTAAATGTTAAAGAGGAGTTTTTATATTAGTTCTTGAAGTGTTTATCAAACATTTGTTTTTGGATATTATTGTGGTGATAGAAAATTTTCATAAAAAAAAATATCAATGTGCACATTTCTTTAAAAACTATCTACCTGATGTTATACAAAGCAACAGATACCTAATAATGTTCGGATAGACATGTTATATTTAACGTAAATTTCATCTGTATACTTCCTGTTTGACAGGAACTTAACAAACCACCTATACATTCCTTTGTCTTAATTATAAATATTTTAAGGACTAAATCATCTCCAAATGTTTGCTGTTTCATGCTCTTATTTGTTTTCAGTTTT
The DNA here is from genome assembly GCA_949987735.1 of Leucophora obtusa. Classification (NCBI taxonomy): domain Eukaryota; kingdom Metazoa; phylum Arthropoda; class Insecta; order Diptera; family Anthomyiidae; genus Leucophora; species Leucophora obtusa. Next base: position 54,630,000 of record OX465299.1, read on the forward strand.
AGGAATTCTGTTTTGTTGAACATTAGACAATTTTTTTTTTGTTTCCTAATATTTAACAATATTTTGTAAATCTTAATCCAGTATCAAGGTAAAACTACCTGAAGTTCAAATGTTTTATGTATTCTTAGTGTGATGTGAATACTTGAGTTTTCAGCTCATTATAAATAGCACATAAATATTTAAGTATGTATTTCAATAGTTAATGGAATTTTTGATGGTTCACTTATAACTTTGAATTATTTTATTGAACTCTTTAGTTTATTACACTATTATGTCATTTCAATACGCTAATAGAAAAAAAAGTACGTAAAAACTTTTCTTCAAACTACCAAAAATTAGTTAAAAATGACCTTAAACAAAAAGCTTCTAAAATTAGCAGATTATTTTTGCTATATATTAGTACACTGAAAATATTATTACAGTAACTGACTGTAGTTTATTTAAAAATTTATCCGTACATTTGTTTTTAAATGATTATTCAGTTAAAATACAAAGAAATATATTTTTTAACTGTTTTTGTCGTTTATTTAAAAAATAAATTGCATATAAATACGGATTTTCTGTTACAGTTAATATTTTCATTTAAAATGTTTTGTTAAAAAAAGAATTCCTTTTCGATTTCTAGGTCAGTTAAAAAAATGAAATAAACTAAATATCGTTTATTCTTACGGATTTTGTAGTTAATTTTTTGAAATTTAAAAAAACGAAATAAATGAAAAATCATTATTTTTTAAGGATTTTGTAGTTTATTTATTAACATTTAAAAATAAATGAAAAGTTCTTTTGATTTAAATGAAAAGTCAGTATACCGGTTTTCAAGTGATTTTTCATTTATTTTAAATTACATTTTCAGTTAATTTAAACTACAAACTATTTTGAGTGAAAGATATGAATAGCAAAAATAAAACTGTCAAATATATAGAGTTTCAGTTATCTTTGAGTTAAATTTTTGTTAAACGAAAATAACCTGCTAAATCCACCAAAAAATTTTACTAAATTTACGAAATCTGCAAAAAAAAATCTAGCCTTTTGAAATTTGTTTAACAAATATTTCTGTTGATTTTAACAGGGAGGACTACACTCAAAATAATTTGTAATTTAAATTAACTGAAAATGTAATTTAAAATAAATGAAAAATCACTTGAAAACCGGTCTACTAACTTTTCATTTAAATCAAAACAACTTTTCATTTATTTTTAAATATTAATAAATTAACTAACAAATCCTTTAAAAACAAATGATTTTGCATTAATTTTGTTTTTTTAACTTTCAAAAAAATGAATTACAAAACCTTTAGAATAAATGATATTTAGTTTATTTCGTTTCTTTTTTAACAAAACATTTTAAATGAAAATATTAACTGTAGCAGAAAATCCGTATTTATATGTAATTTATTTTTTAAATAAACTACAAAAAAAGTTGAAAAATATATTTCTTTTCATTTTAACTGTATAATCATTTAAAAATAAATGTACGGATAATTTTTTAAATAAACTACAGTCAGTTACTGTAATAATATTTTCAGTTTACTATTTGCATTCAACTAAATTTAACTTAAAAATAACAAAAATTTTGTAAATATAAAAATTTGCTCAACATATATTCATCCAATTTTTGCTTTTAAATTTAAAAATAAAAATAATTTTTTCCACCTTTAAATTCCACAATGAAAAATTTATTTATTCTTGTTCGAGGCCAATTATTTCCTTATTATGAAATAATATGTATAATAAGTACTTTTTTCAAAAACTCTTGCTATTTTTCCGCATCAGGATATTCTCCTAATAAATACTTCACAGAGTTTTTGCATTCAAAATATTCTACACCTTCAGCAATGAAAAGATTATCGGTTCGGGATTTTTGAAAGAAAAAACTATGTGAAGTATTTGGTAGGAAAATAACCTGATGGAGAAAAAAAAACACTTATTATGTTAATTCATAATAAGGAAAAAATTGGCCTCGGACAAAAATAAATAAATTTTGAGTTATAAAAATTTGTTTTTGCTATTTTTTGTCTACTAATATTTAGCAATATTTTCTGCAGATTTTACAGTATAATTTGTCAGTTTCAATTAACTAAAAGTTAAATACAACTAAAATTCTACAAATTTAACAGTTTTATTTTTGTTGCTCTTACTTTACTATTATTTAGAAAAAAAATCTATTAATTTCAGCAGTTTTTTATAAAAGGTAATTTTTAACTAATTTTTAGTTGCTTTTTCTGCAAATTTTACATATTTATTTCTATGAGTGTAGTTATATATACAAGTTATCGAATTTTTTTCTTTAATCCTTCAATATATATTTATATATAAGTATATGTGACGTCCCTTAAACTACGTACGATTTGTCGATTTTCATTCATTACACCCCTCATTTTTAATCTAGTTGGTTCAAAATAAAAGAAGTCGATTTTTTTTTAGAAAAATTAACCATTTTTGGTTTCATAGGATATCATTAACCCACTTTAACCTGGAACCGAAAAATAAATTTAATAGAAATGCAAAAACCTCTTTGCTTAATTATTTAAAAAAAAAAATTTAATTAAATAAAAAAAGATAAATTGGATAAAATTATAATTCGGGTTTTATTTGGGGAGCGACTCTTTTCCAGGACATTTTATGATAATTGATTATTTTGTCAAAATTTTTACACAGTTTGCTTGTTTTTGCCATGTTTAGCATAATTTCCAAAAAAAAAATATCAATAAAAAAAATAATAAGTTTAAAAAAATCAATATTAGCCGTTTTTTCTAATCACTTGGATTTAATAAATCCAAAAAGTATTTCTAAAAGTGCTCAACAGATGGGGTTAGATTTTTCCTATTTTAAAAAAATTTTCTGTCCGACACTTCTTTCACCCTAATTTTTAATACCGAATTCGATGATGGAGGATTCAACTTTAACTTTTAATTTATAATTATATTTTACATAAAACAGCGATAAACAGTCTGCCTTTTCAGTTTTATCAGTTCAATTTATATTTTTACACAATTGAAAAATTCCATTGCAATATTTAATATTCACTAATTGGATTTAATTAAATTACTTACTGTAGAGTGAAAAATTGCCATTTCTAATTGAGCTATTTCTCCATGTCCAAGATGAAAAATATGTATTTGGTGAGGTGTAGTTTTTTTTCTAAACATATTTCATAAAAAAAAATTTAATAAAAACCTTTTATTTGTTAGTTTTTTAATTTTTTTGTTTCTCTTTTAATTTTTATTCGTATTTTTTTGTGACATTAAATTAATAGGCTGTTTCATATATTTGTGCTTTTATTATGGATTTATTAAATCCAGCTTTTTTTTTGGATTTAATAAATCCATTTTTTGTATGAAAAATTCTAAATCCAGTTGATTAAAAAACACTCTAATTATTAGATTATAATTATATTTACTTTGTTTAAAAAATCTTTAACCCTTAGAGTACTTAGGACAAAAAAGAACCATGAAGCTTATTAAATTTCTGACTCCAGGTTTCTAAGATTTTAAAATTGCTCGAAACATGTGTGCCACTTAATAAAATTTAATATTTTATGTAATCTAATCCACATAGTGTTAATATTTATTTCAAAAATCTTTAACCCTTAATGTCCTGGGGACAAAAAAAAAACATCTAAAGCTTATCTAATTTCTGACTCTATTTTTCAAAATTATGAAATTGCTCGAAATATGTGTTCCACTTGATAAAAATTACTATTTTATATAACCTGATCTACACAGGGTTAATATTTTGACATGTGGTAAAAAAAGACCCAAACAGTTACTAGGAAGATTGTAGGATAATGACTTTTAGGCAAACTTTCAGACTTTAATGAAATTTGGGTAGAGAGATTTAATTTATCAAACAGATAAAGAATAGAGCATTATTCTTTATCTGTCCAATCACACTTTCTAGGGGTAAAAAGGTTTGATCAAAAATTACTCTAGTTTTCTTTTCTCTTCATATTTTTTTTGCGCTTGTCTTAATAAATGGGTGTCATATAAAAGGTGGTTTAAAGATCCATCAACGGCATATTAAAAACATTTAAAGCGCTATATCAAGGTGTCCCTTGAATTACGAATTATCCAATTTCAATGCTAACGCCGCCAGTTTCATTTCATTTTGCCTAAAATACACCAATTAACAAAATTTAACTCTATTCGGTATGGGCTAACTTTTCCTAAAAATAGATTTCCAAATTCGTACATTTAAGATCAAATGGAACGAAACTGACTGATAATTCATAATTCAAGAGACTCCCTAGTTTACTTCGTTGGATAGATCTATATGAAAAAAAAAAATCAAAAAAAGAAAAATGGGACTTTTTTGACCCCACCTTTTTAACTCTCAAAAGTACGATAAGGCCGATAAAGAATTGTTTATGTTTATTAGTTTAGTTCCCTCTATCAAATATCTAAATTTGGTTAAAATCTTAAAGTTCACCTAAAAGGAGTTTCCTGTAACTGTTTGGGCCTTTTGTCGCTTCAAGTCGAAACATTAACCCTATAGGGAAAGATTATAGAAAATAACATTTTCTTTTTAACAAATTTAACACTTGTTTCGATTTTTATCAAACTTGAAATTCCATGCAATGGGACTGGAAATATATGACATGATATAACAAAATTTTTAACTAAATTTGTTTTGAGCTAAAATTTTGTAGTCAATTTATCACCAAAAGCAATAAAACCCACTAAACAAATGATCTTATTCCAACAAGACCATAATATTAGGTGCAAAAACTTGAGGGTCAAGGGTTGACCTTGTGTGAAGCATTTCAAGCTCGAATACAATTTAGTTATTGTCATGAGTAAAACTTAACAGTTTTCATTGTAAATTCCCAAAGAAAAGGAAAAAGTGATAAAAAAAAATTGTATTGAGCAAAGACATGTGAGTCTAGATCTAAATTTTGATATATTTTTCAAATGTTTTCAAATCTACTCTGCAGAATTGAAAGTTTGAAGCTAGATTCTGTTCATTAGGGTGTCTATTATTGCAAATATAGAGAGTGACAAAATGGAATAATAAATGTTATATTTCTAGGGATAAACTTAAGAAAATATCCTTGAAGATCTAATGACATTATTATACTCAAATAATAGGTAAGTAAATATATGTATATTAGGGCGGGTCGATTTAATAATCACCCATGGCTCAGTGAAAATCGTATTCTAGGGATCAAAATAAGAAATTTTGCCGAAGGAACCATACCTCTAAAACGAATTCTACTACCCCCCAACTGTTGACTTTTGTCCCGTAGGGTCAATTTTTGAAAAATCCCACTTTGACCCATTTAGAGTGCCCCAATCGAGTCCAAATGTATGACCGACCCCCACTAACTTTGGAGGGCCGATCCACCCATGCCAGTGGCACACCCCCTGGAACTCCCCTGGGGGGTTCCCCATACAAACATTTTAAAAAATCACCATTTTTGGCACTTTATTTTATTATTTTTTATTTATTTTATTTATTTTTATTATTTTATTTATTTTTTCTCTTTAGAAATTTATTTAGTCAGAACATATGTAAATGAAAAAATTAATTTAACTTAGTAATAGAAAAGAAAATAAAAAAAATTACTGTTTGAAGTCTTTTTTGCTTTCAAGTCTGGGCAATTTCGCACGGCTCTCTAATGTCGTCACCATAACAGCCTCTACATTTTCCGGTATAACTCGTTTGGAAACGCTAGCTAGCAATTGAACGTGTCGTTCTGTTGCAGGTCGTAAAATAGGTTGTGTGGGTTTTTTAAGCCACCAGAAGACACAGCTGCATGTCGTAAACTTACTTAAGCTAAATCGGTTACAGGTAGAATTGAGCATAAAATTATCATAAAGGATTTTCCAGAAGTAATAAAAGGCGCACTTGCTTAACAGAATTTGTGGTCAGATTAACGTTTAATTTACATGTAAGTACTTTATGGGCAGTTTTGACAACAAAATCGGTTACAGGTAGAATTGAGCATAAAATTATCATAAAGGATTTTCCAGAAGTAATAAAAGGCGCACTTGCTTAACAGAATTTGTGGTCAGATTAACGTTTAATTTACATGTAAGTACTTTATGGGCAGTTTTGACAACAAAATCGGTTACAGGTAGAATTGAAATTACCATTTCATTCTTATTACCTCGTCTCCTAGACCATATATAACGCAACAGTTTTTGTGAATGCATTAAGTCGTTGTGAAGAACTCGAAGTGTGAAGTGCTAATTTGAGATAAAAAAATATTTAAAAAAAAATCATTCCAAATCAAGAAGTTTACAATGAATCCACCATCCTCTACACCGCAAGATGAAGCAATAACAACATCAACAACTATCGAAAACCCAATGAGTCATATACCCAGGCATGATGTTACTGTTTTTGGTGTGTCTACTGATTTGACTGATCTTAATTTACCAACCCATCTGGATATCTTGAGATATTATTTTTACTTGAGCGAACAAAAAAAGTTGTCCTATAAAGCATTCACTATTCAAGTACAAGATAAGTTGATTGGAATTTGGGAAAAACTTGGTATGGAAATAATGCTGAAAAAAAGTGTATGTAATAAATTGAATAGATTGCTTGACAAATATCAAGAGCAAATCAAGAGAAGAAACAAACCCCAACAATTTACAGAGTATGTAAAATCTCTGGAAACAATTTTTTTCATTGGAACATGTAAATGCGATTTGAAGGCAGCTCCATGTGCATGCGGTTTGGTTTCCAAACGAGTTATACCGGAAAATGTAGAGGCTGTTATGGCGACGACATTAGAGAGCCGTGCGAAATTGCCCAGACTTGAAAGCAAAAAAGACTTCAAACAGTAATTTTTTATTTTTTCTTTTCTATTACTAAGTTAAATTAATTTTTTCATTTACATATGTTCTGACTAAATAAATTTCTAAGGAGAAAAAATAAATAAAATAATAAAAATAAATAAAATAAATAAAAAATAATAAAATAAAGTGCCAAAAATGGTGATTTTTTAAAATGTTTGTATGGGGAACCCCCCAGGGGAGTTCCAGGGGGTGTGCCACTGGCATGGGTGGAGCGGCCCTCCAAAGTTAGTGGGGGTCGGTCATACATTTGGACTCGATTGGGGCACTCTAAATGGGTCAAAGTGTGATTTTTCAAAACTTGACCCTACGGGACAAAAGTCAACAGTTGGGGGGTAGTAGAATTCGTTTTAGAGGTATGGTTCCTTCGGCAAAGTTTCTTATTTTGATCCCTAGAATACGATTTTCCCTGAGCCATGGGCGATTTTTTTGCCTCCCCACAAATCGACCCGGCCTAATGTATATTAATAATTAATAATTTTAAAGGAAACATGACTGCTTTTTTTTAATTTGAGATTCAGAATCAGTGTTCATTAGTTTATTAGAAATTAAGCATTGCAGAAGGAGGTTCTCAAAAACTTAAAATTTGTTGAATTGTGTAATTCATTATACGAGTAATTAATTATTTTAAAAATCTTTAATTAGCACATAACAACTTGTAAACATTTTCCTGCTCACTGACAATCAAAACAATTTGCTTATTTTAATACATATATTTTTTTCTTTTTAATTTAATTAATTAATATATGACTTTTTTGCTTGTAATTGCTGTTACCATATTCGAAAAAATTTAAATTTTATATTACAACTAATAAATAAAATAAATGTCAAGCTTCATTGATATCATTCAGGGTTAAGGTGAAATTATAAAAAAATAAATTTTGCATATTAAAACGTTTTTTTTTTTGAAATTTTTTTTAATATAACGATTTCATCATAATATTTTAAAATAATGTTTATTAAAAAAAAAAAAAAAAAAAAAAAAACAATATATATAGTTTTTACGCTCAATTAAAGTCAATAAAAATTTTAAGGTCATATGCATAATCCCTTTTTAAATTTATAAATGGTTTATAAAACATATTTTCATAAACGTATTATAAGGATTTCAAATTATAATGCATAAGCACTTTAATATACTAAAAATGTTTATATCTTTTTTAAACTAAATTATTTTGAAAGCCAAAATTATAATAAAATATTTTATACACTTTAAAATTCTTGCAAGGTATTTGAGTTTTTTATTTTTAATTTATTATCTTGAGTTTGTTTTTACGTGTATATATTTATACATTTTATTAACTTCATTATTTAGCTATTTGTTTAGCAAATTGAATTTCAATATTTCTTTAGTTAAGCAGTTTTTTATTATTTATTTTTTTTATACATATATCTTTTTTCTACTCAATTTTACGAGTTTTTTTTTAACTGCTTACGCATGTGTTTTATTTTTGGATGAATTGTAAGAAATAATTAAATGAAACTTGAAAATTCGTCAGCAAACACTTAATAAAAAAGGTAGTTTGTTTCAAATTTCATCAATACACTGAGAGAAATAAATATCGACACATTTTTTATTTGGCTTTATTTGTTTCTTTAATGGCAGAGGCCGATTTTTTTAGGGCACATTCAAATTTAATTAACCACGGGGATTTTAAATTTGAATAGCTAAACGCTAAAAAAATCGACATACCGGAAACCACTTCTTTCACTGCTTCAAAAGAATCCGTTAGTATATATTTTTACTGCTTTTTTTAGAAGTAATTCTGAACAACTTCAAAAAATCACTTCCTTCATTGCTTCCAAAGTTGAAGTAATTCTGAACAACATCCAAAAAATATTGATTATTCCTTTTAAAGCATAATTGCTCTAAAAGTAAGAGATTAATCAGAACTGGGTCGACAACGAGCATTGCTTTTTCATATATTTTGTATGGGAAGCAAAATGTCGGCATGTCGTCAGGCGATTTGTCATCGTAATAGAATCTATTCTATTTTCGTGACGACAGACAAACACCCACCTAAAATATTTGTCAAATTGTTGCCATATTTTTAACTTATTAATGGTTGCCGTTAGAACTGAGTTGTAAATTCGTATTAGAGTTGCAAAAATTCGTACTTTGTTTACAAAAAATTTATTTTTTTGACAGCAGAAATATAATTGAAAATAAAAATACATAATTTAGCTCAAAAAAGCAAAATCGAATACAATAAAATGTTAAACAATAAGAATTAATGCAAAACCAATTGAATTGATTAAGAATTGTGGCGAAACCAATACAAGCATATTCTTGTTTTGCTTTACTTTTTTTCTAAACGTCAAAAAATGTCGACGGTCGATTGTCGCTGAACTTAAAGTAATCGTGACGACTTTTGCCTTCGTCGGTCGACAATCGACCCAGTTGTGATTAATCTGTAACACTAAAAAATGATTTTGATAAAGAAAATTTTTTATTTTGTTTTTATTTATGTTTTGTAATATTTATAACTATTTGTTTAACATCAATATCTTTTTAATTTAAAAATTTTTGAAAAAATATATTAAAAGAAAATGATGAAAAAAGCTTTCTGAAAATAGTACTGAAAACAATACTGAATTTATAGTTCACTTTAATGACAAAGTGGTGTTTTTATGCCAGTCAACTTTCATATCAAATAATAACTCAACTGTAGTGAGCTAGACTAGCTATTATGAGGTCGCAAGTTCGATACCCGGTGACGACAATAAAAAAACTTTTGTAAAATATAAAAAATATAATTTTTTTTGTGGACATTTTTTTTTTTAACTTTTAATTGATGAAAAAGAATTTCCTTTGTGCACTCAAAAAAATAAGTTAGTAGAAAAATTAGTAAAACGTCTTGTATATCAAGTGTACTAGTTTTCAGCAATTTTTTTTTGCTGAATTTCCGTTTTCAGCAAAAGTTTTAGTTATATTTTTTTAGCACCAAACTAATTTTGAACTAATGTTTTACTAATTTATTTTGCTACAAAAATTGTGCTGATAAACGCATTTACAGCGTGGACGACAACCAGATAGACAAGACGTAGATGTCGCAGCTTGTCTGGATGTAGTACAGACAACGGAAATGTTAAAAAAAGAAAAACCACTCTACACAATTTCTTTATTTTAATTTTCAGCAACTAAATTAACTAAAGTAAAATTTCGCTATAAGTTTTTTAAGTTTTTTTTTCAGTCTCCCAGCAAAATATTGGTAATGACACCTCATTACTATCTGCATTACCAAAAATGATATATCATTACCTTTTGCCATATTTTATAATATAAAATAATGACTTCCTAATAACGGCCTATTGTATTCATTGTTTCTAAATATAAAATAATGACTTACTCGTAATATTTTAAATAAGTACTTTTTACACAGTTAAATTTTATAGAATTTTATTTATTATACGTAAATATGTTTAAATTTTTATGACGAGTCCTAAAATTACACACTAGAAAAAACTTAAATTTTTCTGAATGTATTCTCTTAAGCTAATAGTATTTGCTTAACTCCTTATTTTTAAGAATCAAGTAAGCAATCGGATAACCACTTATAATTAAACTTTTTGTAAGCATGTGTGTAGCCACTTATTATTCAAAATCTCATAACTACTTATTTCTCATTTTTTCGTAAGCGAGCGGGTAAGCGTGACTACTTATAAAAACGACCACGCCAAACAAAAATAATGAGTTTAGACGCCAAAAAATAAGTTGTGCGGAGCTATGAATTTCTATTATATAACCACTTATTTGGTAATGAAAGATTTTGCTGGGCTACTAATATTCAGCAAAAAGTTTAGTGATTTTAGCAAAGAATTTTTTTCATTTGCAATCGACTAAGTGTTAGCAAAACTTTTGCTGAAGATTACTATTTTTTTTGGTAAAAATCAGCTCGCTCAGTTTTAAAATCATTAGTGTTTCTTTTAAAAAAGAAGTACATACATCTAAATCATTAATTGTAGTGCTTTTTCTACTGCTTTGACATCTCTTTTTTTGCTGGGTATATTTGCCGTGTTTATAACATAATATGTTTGCTTGGAAATATAATATCTTCAATTGTAAACATATATTGCATTCCACAAATATAATAAGGGTATTCACGATGGTACATGTGCATATTTGCAATTTGCTAATTTGCTATGCAAATTATAACATATCGTGAGCGTCTTTTTTAAGATCAATTGCATATTTGCTTTATGAGCTATTTTGTTCACTGCTGCTAACTTTTTTCCTAAAAATATCGCTAAATCAAACTAAAAAATCACTAGAAAATAGCTGAAAATGGTAAAATATCGCTAGATTTGACGAGAAAATAGCTAAATTGGCAACAGTGATTTTGTTTACGTCAAAAGTAAAAATAAATCGTATTTTTGAGAAAATTTTTGAATCATAAAAATAATAAAATAATAAATAAAAAAAATTTTATGTTAATAAAAAATCACAAACAATTTGTTTTATTTAATATCTTATTTTATAAATCATAATATGGCGGCTGATATGTTAAAAACAGATGTTTTGTTTTATTTGCAACTTAGCTTATATGCAAAGTGATTTTTGCTAAAGGTTTTTTTATTGCAAATGAAGAAAATAAAGCAAATTGCAAATAAATACATTTTGTTGTTGTGTTGATGCAATCGTTGTTTTTTTGCAATCATTTGCAACGTTTGCATCGTTTGCAATACCCATCGTGAGTACCCTTAATAATAGTAAAATAAAATTGCAAATATATGTTTGTTTAAGTGGGAAGATATGACTCACATAAAGCGTTGCCAGATATCCCATTTTTTGTCGTGGAATCATGCGTCCATCTCGCTTTTTTAAATTTTCTGAATTTTTGTTTAAATCAGTACTTTTTGAAATAAAAATTTTTCAAATATTTTAGTTATTGAAAAATTATAAAATATTTTGAATACGATTGTGAAAATTTGTGTACGGAAGTCAGTACTGCTATTTATTTCTTAGCGATATCATTGATATCATTAACCAACGAAAATTATTTGATGATATAACGAAAAATATTTTCCTTGTTTTTAAAATTTTGTACCCTAAATGAAGATGATTCAAAATTGTTTTTGTTGATTTTATTATGAAATTTGTTTGCGGCCACCCGTCTCGAATAAATACGCAAGCTTCCTGCTATTGAACGGATAACCCATACATCAGTTTGGCAACATTTTCGAAAAAGGAGACACGGAGGAGATTAGAAGATGTACAAAAAACTAAAAGTAGAATGTTTCTAGGTGTCTTTATTTGATCACTTCTGAGTAAAAACAATAACAGAAAGCTGAGTAAGAGAAAGTAAACTATGAATTAGTTACATTGCATTCAAGGCCTTACGGGGGTGAGATGGCCAAGCGGTCGCACCTTAGTATAGTTACGTTTGTAATGCAGGAATAGGCACAGGTTCGATTCCTACAGCCGACGGGTTGTTGAAAACATTATAATTTTAGGGACAACCTGACAGTAAAATATATACAAATACAATTAAATGGCAAATCTCTAATGTTGCCTGTCCATTAAAAAAGACAGAAACTAGATCTAGTCTAATTTGAAAATTAATGTGTTTATAATTTTTAGCATAAAAGGTTTATTCTTCTTCTTAACCTCAAACCTACTAAAAAAATATTTTTAATTGCAAAAAGTATTCTCTAAAAAAAATACATACATATAAACTTAAGCCATTAGTAAGTGCAGTGTCCCTTAAAAAAGATTTCTTTTTTGCTCTTCCAACAAAATTCTTAACTAAAAATTAAAACAAGGATGATTTTTATATAATCAGATATGATTTTTATATAATCATTTATGATTTTATACAATTATAACTTGTCGAGTATTGTGAAACATATATTTTTATATGATTATATCAAAAGATATTTAATTATATAAAACTATATTAACCAGATCCACCATTTTCCGGATCAAATCATGTATGGGTTAATATAATTATATAAAAAGTATATTATCTGATCCGAAATTTTATATAATTAAATATCTTTTGATATATTCATATAAAAATATATGTTTCACAATACTCGACAAGTTATAATTGTATAAAATCATAAATGATTATATAAAACTCATATATGAATATATAAAAATCATTTTTACTAGGGTTCTTTAATATTTATTTCGCAATATCTTGGATTAACGCGGCAAACATAAACTTTGTATTAAATGTTTAATTCAACTTATTTAATTTTATAATTTTAATTAACACAATTTTTAAAACATCTTTGGAACCGAGATGACATTTAAAAATAACGAAATTTCAATGCATTTCTTGTGGGGTGATCAATTACTATTTTTTAAAGTTTAAATTTAACTTACCATTTAAATTTTTTTTGTCCCGCCAAATTTTTTGAAATCCCGCTATTTTTATACTTTTTTAACATTGTACCGCTTTTTGATAGAAATTTTTTGGCAGCACTATTCTTATACAAAATTTTAGTTTAAGTGCCAGATAAATTTTAACTGTTCATTCAGTAATCGAGCCTAAGTGCCAAATTCTTAACGGGACTTTAAAAAAACCGCTCTTAAAATTTTTTGATTTAACCGCTAGTTAAATATTAACGAAATATTTAGTAACCGGGAATAAGTATACACCGCTACCAGTAATGACACAAAAAACGTTATTTATTTCAATGACATCATACTATTGGTTATAGAAATACAAGTTGTAGTTAAACTATACAATACTCACAATACAAACAATGATGGAATTCACAGGTCGTACTATTTTAAGTACACTCAAAAAATTTTAATAGTTACTACATGACAGTTGTTTGTGTAGCAATCATTAGTTGTTATTTTTAACGGTAATTAAAGTTATTTTTCTATGGAAAAATACAAAACAACTTATATGACAGTTACTTAATAAATTTAAAGCTGTTATCTTTAATATTACAATAAACAACTACCAAAACAGTATTTTTACAGTAGCTACAGTTATTTTTGTTAGTTATTTAGGAAATTAAAAATTTCTTTAATTTTTGTAAATTCTTGTTTAGTTTGTATTTATTATTATTGATATATTCTTAGTTTGCAAATAAAAATCAGAAAATTGTATTGTATCTCCAATGCATAAAAACGTAATAACTGGAGAACTGTTTTGAATTTTGACTTCAAATTTCAAGTACTACACAATGAAATTTTTTTATAAACGAAAGAAATTTTTTATTTTTTTTTTATAAAATATACTTTTATAGTATAAAAAAAAAACCTGTAAAAAACTGCAGTTTTTGCATATTTTGTCAGTTGTTCTAAAATTTTTGTAGTAAAAATTTGTCAAATAAAAATCACAAAATTGTATTGTATTGTCCAATGCATAAAAACGTAATAACTGGAGAACTGTTTTGAATTTTGACTTCACCTTTCAAGTACTACTACAATGAATTTTTTTTATAAACGAAAGAAATTTTTTACTTTTTATATAAAATATACTTTCATAATATGAAAAAAAAGAAAATAACTGTTAAAACAGCAGTTTTTACATATTTTATCAGTTGTTCTAAAATTTTTATAGTAAATATTTGTCAGCTAATTTTACGGCATTGTTAGTTATTTTTAATGCATTTGTTAGTTATTTTTCAACAGTTAAAAATAACTACATTTTAGGTTATTTTAAAGGTAAATAACTTTGTGGCCTTTTTAACTCCGTACACCTTAGTAGGTATTACTTGTCATTTTTAGTAGATTCTATCCACAAACTTTTTTGAGTGTAGTAAATTAGCATTTGTCGTAGATTTGACAATTTTCGTTAGGTTAAACTTCAAAAAACCATGCTATTTAACAACGATAGTACGTTAGCCTGTGAATTCCTTCAATATGTATTTTTTCAAATGCAAATTATAAAAACTGAAAACTTAATTTTCATTTATATTCATAATAATATTGTAGCTTCACACTTCTTGGAACTAAAATAAACAATTATTTTATTGTTGTTATTATTTTTATTCGTATATGCTTAAAATTTTAACACTTATACCATATTTGTAGTCGATAAGGTAAATAAGATTAACCATAAATAATATTATTAATATAATATTAAATAAACAAATGAAAATAATTATTATTATGTTTTGCTGGCAATGACGTCTTTACTTTAAGTATATGGCATTTGTTGATTTAAATTATTTTTTTATGACGTTTTTATGTGCAGTTCTCACTTGTTTTTTTTTAATATTTTACTATAAAAAAATGAAATATAGAAATTTTTTTTTTTTAATTTTAATTTTAACAAATTTTGACCCATTTCCTGTGGTGGGTTTTTAAAATTATTTTTCTATTTTGTGCTTTCTATACAATATTTCTTGTTTAACGGTGTAACTTTGCAGATAAGATAAAAAAGCTTAGTTTTAAGTTTATTTGTTCAGTAATTGTAAATATAGTTTTATATATTTAACAAAGTTGGTGGTAGTAAAATATTTACACTTATATTTTTTTTCTACAATTTAATTGATAAGATTTCATTAAAAGCCTTTTTGGGGGTTTCAAACAAAAAAACCTGGTATTTGTTTGTTAAACTTAAACATTTATTTGGTGGTCCAAAAGCCCACAAGTTTATATAATACTTTTGAAATGCGTTCTAATTTCAATGAAAAGTTAAAAACTTATATCTAATGCCCGTAATTTTAACCAATAAATACCTGTCGGTGTGTAGGTACCTAGACAAACCAAAAACCTATAGATATCTAAGCACTCATACATATTTTCTACTGGTTAAAATTACGGGCATAAGAAGCTCTGAATAATTTGGTAATGGGAAAAACTTTTTTCTATTAAGAAATCATACACTCACAATATATTTTCCATAACCGATTGAGGTTTATTTGAAAAGTAATAGGTAAAGTTTGTTTTCAATTAAAGAATCAATTAAAATACATTAAAACATATTGTTTAACTTTTTTTATCAGTCAATAAAAAACAAACCCCAAAAAAATATGTATCGTCTGTAGGAGTTGAATGTTCTGTTTTAAGTTTTCTATTTTTAGAAAAAATAATTTAAATAATTTCTTTGTTTTCTGTTTTAAAACAAAAAAGTCAAATAATTTCGGATATATTTTTTGTTAAAATAGTTTCTTTATATACAAAATTATTTAAATTCAAATTACAAGAAATTCTTTACTCATACACACAAACATAGCCAATAAAAATATTGTTGTGTGGTAGTGTTTTGAAAATTCAAACAAAAAATAATCTTTCAAATATGAAAAAACAAAACAACAAAATGGTTTTTTTTACGTTTTGTCAGTTAAAAATTGATTATTGTTTTAACAAACTTTTCAATTATTTTTATTTCTTTTATGGATTGTTTAAACAATGTTTGAAAATAAATAGCAAAATGGTTTGAATATAATGAAAAATCAGTAGTTCTTTTTTTTATTGTGTTTTCAATTAATTTAATATGTATTTTAGGTTGTTTTTAACGATAAAATATTGTGAGTGTACCGCCAGCTTATTATTGGTTTGATCCACTAATACAATAATTTCTGAAAAAAAATTAGTCTATTATAAATAAAAATTAATGATGTTCGTTGGAAAGCGTATCAGTTGAGAACGGCTGGTCGGTCCGATTTGGTTAAATAGTCACGCCCACTTCCACGCCTATGTTTTCCGATATATATAAAATTCTTATTTACAAAATGACAATAAAATCTGCTCTACTCTAATTTTTTTTATTGATAGTAAATGTCCGAAAAGGTTTTTAGGGAAAGAAAAATTATCCATATCTAAAATACCTATTACAGCCTGCACGAACACCTTTGCCTAGAAACCTGAAATTTATAATATGTGTTCCTTGGAGTATGGGCTAACTTAACGACAAGGTACTTTTTGCAACTTTGGCCAGGAACGTGAAAAAATTGGGGCGTTCAAAAGGGGAAAGTGCCCCCCTTAAAACCTTCCCTAAACTTTTTGGCTAGAAACCTGAAATTTAAAGAATGAGTGTATTTGAAGCACTAAAACTGAGAAACGAAATGGAATGGGAAGTGAGTGAAATTGAAACACTTCACAACTGGAACGAAATGGAATTGAACGGGGAACGAGTGGAATTGAAACTCTAGACAATGGAAATGGAACGAAACGGTATGGAATGTGGAACGAAATGGCATGGAATGGGGAACGAGTGGAATTAAAACACTAAATTTAAAAAATGGAATGGAAGGGAGCAAATGCAAAGAAACAGAATAGAAAGTGAAACGATTGATATTGACACACAAGACAGTGGGAACGAAATGAAATAAAACGGAGAACGAGTGGAATCGGAACGGAACACTTAAATGAAATGGAACGTGGAATGAGTGGAATTGAAATAATGGGAACGAGATGTGATGGAATGGTGAACGAAATTGAATGGATCTGGGAATGAGTAGAGTTGAAACAATATATTAAAGAGATGGAATGGAAAAGGGAACGAAATGGAATGGAGTGTGGAACGAAATGCAATTGAACGAGGAGCATGGAATGGAATTGGGAACGGGTGGAATTTAAACACTAAAGGTAAAAAAACTGAATGAAATGGAGCAACGGCAAAGAAATGGAATGGCAGTAGGAATGACTGATATTCAAACGCAAGGCAGCGGTAACGAAATGTAATGAAACGGGGAACGAGTGGAATTGGAATACTAACATTGGGAAGCGAAATTGAATGGAACGTGGAACGAGTGGAATTGAAGCTTTAGATAACTGGAACAAAATGGAATGGAATTGAAATTTGAAATTTTGTTTGTGACTCCACCTTTAACATATCTAATCACTAAAGCAGGATTATATATACACATTCGGGAATTTTAACGGGGAAACTTAGCATTGAAAAACTTTAGAAAATGAATGCAATTAATATATTCCGATATTTATTTAACTAAGCATTGGGCTCGCAAGTTATCTATTGATAAAGTGGTGGAAGAAACCGATTCATTAAACTTTCCAACTGAATTTGTGAATTCACTTAAATTGCCAGTTCTAATTCTACATTAACTGGAATTAAATAAACTCTAAAGCTTTGCCCTCTAGTTATGAATAAATTACGTGTAATGGAAATATCCTCTTTCTGATTCCAAAACCCAAAACCAAAATTACATGTAATGGAAATATCCTCTTTCTGATTCATTAAAGGAAATCTACTAACTTGTTTTGTTCTGAGTGTACGTGCTAATTTATAAAAAAAAAATTTCATACAAATTTATAAAGTGTTTATGAATAAACACATTAAAATGTGCATTATAAATTTGATAAAATAATTAAAATGTTTACCTTTTATTAATATGTTTTTATTACATTTACTCGGAAACTTACCTAAAAAAGAGAAGACAAAAACAATAAATTAGTAATTAAAAAATATATGGTATACGCATTAGGGACATTACTTTTATATATTTTTAAATTGACAACAATCGAATAAAATCCCTGCAAAACCTTCGTAATAGGGTAAATACTACGGTATTCAATTAATCGGATTTTTATTTTAATCGATTAAACGTGTAATTAATTATTCGGGTTTTTTTCTTAAGCGGTTAATCGAACAAAAATTTCTGCAAAATAATATACATACACTTGCTGGGTTTTTAATAATATTATTTAAAAAAAGGTAAAAATAAATTCAGTAACTCTTCCGAAATTCATTAAAAAAAATGTAATAACTGAGATCAGATTTTGTCAATATTTTTATTTTTTTTGTCCCCTCTCTCACATATTAAAATTTTATCCAAATCTGGGTCTTATATTCTTCTTTAACTCCGCAATGAGCTAAAGAAGAATATAAGACCCCGTACATTAATTTAAATTGTCTCTTTCTTATGCATTGAATACATAAAAAACGTAAATGTAGAGAGGAATTCTGTTGAGAATTGATTTTCCCTCTACGTTTGCCTACCTCCATCCCTTTAATTTATTTTATTAATTCAGAGTGGTCACTAAACAAGCTTTATTACAATGAGCATTAATTATAATTAATAATTCTAATAATCATTGATTACAATAATTATTAATGCTTTCGTTTAGTATAAACGTTTAAAAAGTCGTAAAAAATAATTAAAAATTTATTATACGTAAATAGATACCACTACTTTACTACTAGATATGTCAGAACAACAGAGTAATAATTTGGAAGATGACAAAGAAAACTGTGCTAATTTTAAGTTGCTTTTGTTTTTTGTTTGGGATTTAAGATGTTTATTAACGCTCCTACTTGAAAACATGAAATTCTGAAATATTTGCAGAAATTCTAAAAGGTCGTCCCTTAATTATTTTTTTAGGCCAGAATGAAATCCGGATAGTTATAAGCCTTCAGGAAATTATTTATCACAATTTTTTTATAAAAGTTTTGAGATTTTAGCACATTTACTTTAATAAAAAATTTATATTTTTTAAACATTTTTGTAATTTTCTAGCAATTTCGATTAATCGTATGAAATTATTCGAATTATTCGTTATTCGAAATTTGGACATTTTAAATTATTCGAACAAGTTTTGAGAAAAATTCGTCGATTAAACGATTGAATACCCTATTAAATACCTATATTTACACATATATTACCAGGTATATTTTAGTAACCTATACCCACGACTTACATTAGTTATTATTGGTAATGAGTACCCTGTACCCATTCGCTTAATAGAAAAGTCTGACAAAAATTTTGTTAAAACTACTAAAAATTATTTTAAAATGACCTTGCAGAAAAAAACTGCTTAAATTAGTAGATTATTTTTGCTATTTAACACATCGGCAGAAATGTCCGTAGGATAACAAATAAAACAAGATTTTTTTTTTTTGGCAAAATTCGAGTTTATTCATCAACACAGTCTCCTTCAAGAGCGATACAGTCACTCCAACTCCTTTCTAACATTTCGATATCTTTTTTTTATAGAATGATTTATCTTTGGCCTCAAAATAGGCCTCTGTTCCGGCAATCACCTCTTTATGCGAACCAAATCTCTTTCCAGCGAGCATTTTTTTGAAGTCTGAAAACCGTTAAAAATCGCTTGGAGCCAAATCTGGCAAATACGGATGGGCCGTTTTTTTCGCGATTTCCTCCTTCAAACGCACCAGTGAGAACATGTAGCGATCGATACTCATGGTTTGACATTTTTCAAGGTAATCAATGTACAAAATTCCAGCCCCATCCCAAAATACTGATGCCATAATTTTACCAGCTGACTGTTTAGTCGCCAGGTGCTGTCCACTCAGCTCACTGTCGATTCGACACTGGAGTGAAGTGGCAGATCCAAGGTTCGTCCATTGTTACCCAGCAAAATTGTCGGATGCAAATAACTGGTTGTAGAACAACTTGTACTTGCATGCAACCTGTTCCAATTTATGTTCTATCATCGATGATTTTTGTTGGAAGGTTGCTTTGGAACCGGTTCTAGAACCAGTTATAGAGCTTGCTCTGCGACAGTGAAGCCTTCCATTTTGACTCTCAGGAATCAGTTCTGGATCCTGTTCCACTGAACCGGTGGTGAAAACACCTATTCTAGAACAGATTCGAAGGCAAACAGTTCAAAAAAAATTTGCTTGGTACATACCGACACAAAAAGTCCTTTTTATCTTGCCGAAACAGCTCCTAGAATCATCGACACGTTGTTGTTTTTGGTGCACTGTGAGCAAACGCGGCACCAATTTCGAAAATAGCTTTTTCATGGACAAATGCAGTAAAAATAGAGCAACGGATACTTTAGAGGCAATGAAAGAAGTAGTTTGTAAAGCATAATTTCCAATTTTTCACAATAACAATTTTTATTTACAAACTCAGACTGTATTCTCAAAATCAAGGGTATACAGAAATTTAAATTTTAAAACTCACATTTTAAATAAAATAAATTGTTGTTTTAGGAAGGAAAACAGAAATACTGGTGATATTGGTATATTTACGAAACTAGTTCTAAAGCAGAGCTTCGAAGAATTAATTCCCTAATTCCCTTTTTTTGAACTGAATTTTTATTTTGGGAATGAATTCCCTGACCAAACTTAAGGAATTGAATGAATTCCTTTTTTTTTCATTCGATTTATATTAAAGGAATTCATTCATTTTTTTCGAATGCCTTCATAAAATTTTATGAATTCATTCAATTCTAGTTAATTCAACTTTTGGTAAAGGAATTCATTCAATTCTAGTTAATTCAACTTTTGGCTAAGGAATTCATTCAAATGTGCACTTAATTCAACTTTTGATCAAGGAATTCATTCAATTGCAGTTAATTCAACTTTTGGTCAAGTAATTCATTCAATTCTAGTTAAATCAACTTTTGGTCAAGGAATTCATTCAAGTTCAACTTTTGGTCAAGGAATTCATTCAATTCTAGTTAATTCAACTTTTAGTCAAGGAATTCATTCAATTCTAGTTAATTCAACTTTTAGTCAAGGAATTAAATTTATTTCGTTTAATTCCCTAGGAATTGAAACTTAATTCAGGGAATTAAACGAAAACAATTTAATTCCTAGGGAATTAATCGAAAAAAATTTAATTCCTTAGGGAATTAAACGAAATAAATTTAATTCCTTGACTAAAACTTGAATTAACTAGAATTGAATGAATTCCTTGACTAAAAGTTGAATTAACTAGAATTGAATGAATTCCTTGACCAAAAGTTGAACTTGAATGAATTCCTTGACCAAAAGTTGATTTAACTAGAATTGAATGAATTCCTTGACCAAAAGTTGAATTAACTAGAATTGAATGAATTCCTTGATCAAAAGTTGAATTAAGTACACAGTTGAATGAATTCCTTAGCCAAAAGTTGAATTAACTAGAATTGATTGAATTCCTTGACTTCAAATTGAATTAAATAGTGTTGAATGAATTCTTTAGTGAATGAATTATTTAATTTTAATTCTTTACGCTTTGGTCAGGGAATTCATTCTATAAATTTGAATTCTCTGAATTCATTCACAGGAATTAATTCCTGTTTATGTCTTATTGATGAATTCATTCCTTGAATTAAAGAATTGAATTAAATTTTTGGGAATTCATTCCAAAAAGGAATTAATTCTTTAAAGCTCTGTTCTAAAGTAGCTAAATATTTGGCACCAGTTGATTTGCACCTTAACATAAGTAATCAATTAAAAACCGATTCGCGTAAGAAGCTAAATTATTTTTTTTAAATTAATTAATGAGAACATTTATATAGATTTTTAAAATTCTCTTCGAGATTTTTTTCTATTAAATTTGCACATTTATGAATATGGCAACCGGCTTGAGAAAACACAGCTGTTGAGTTATTTTAATATGTAATTTCAATAATAGTTATATTAATGTAATTGATTGAACATATAAATGTAAATTATTAAAATAAATTGAATAAAACAGTGTTTTTATAATTTTAATGTCTTTCAATATGAATGATTCATTTTTAAATATAAATATTTTAAATAGACACAACTATAAAACAATTTATTTAACAAAGTTAATTAGGTAGTTCACAGGGGGTGTGCTATCTGCTGTATCGTTGTATCGTCCAAACAAAAAACAGAGTTGTTAACATTTTTATTTGACTTTAGCAACGATTTTCTATTGAGTTTTCTATCTGTTAGCACACTCAAACATAGATAATCATAGATAAAAATGTTGGATCGTACTATTCTCAAATGTTGTATTTTCAATTTAAATTCAAACAACTCTGTTTTTTGTTAGGACTATACAACGATACCACAAATAACACAACCCTTGTGAACTACCTTAATATTTAAGAAAATATACAAAATTTATGTACTCGTAAATGTTTAAAACTTGTTTTAATTAATACTATTTTATCCAATTTATTGTCATACAATATCATATTTTGTTTTTTTTTTTAAGTCCACAAAATTGTTTTAACTTTTAAAGTGTGGTGAGTTTTCGATTTATAGTATTTTATCATATGCTGAAAATACAATAACACAAATACTTGTTTATAAGACGTTTATAAAGTAGTAGTAGAAGTAAAAAAAAAAAAAAATACAAGGTGACTTTAGTCATGCTGTTGTTGATTTTATTTTATTTTTTCTCTTATTTTTGTTGAACTTTAAAATGCATCAAGTACCGGTTTTTTTTTGTATAGACCAACATTACTTCGTCATTATGGTATCAAATACTGAAAAAGCAATAACAACATGATGATCATTGTCTGCAACATCGTCGTAAAACCCCTTGTGGCTTCTTTAATACTGAGAGCGTCAAAAGAAACTGTCACGTTGGTTTATTGTGTTTACAGTTTCATTTCACTCTTTTGTAATTCTATTTTATTTAACAATTTAAAGGAAACGAGAAGAGTCTAGGGGTACAGCTCCGATATTTTTTAACTTTTTTGTCCCACATAGTACTATCTGGACTGAGTGGAAAAGCAATAAATTTTTTGTCGAATACCCCTATTTCGGGAGTAATTTCGGTTCGAAATTGAAACATAGACTTGACTACATCTCCGCCATATATATTTGGATTTGAATAGTATAGATACCATTGGAAAGGTAACTGAAATACCTTTCATGTAGTATACAATATGCAGCACATTTATTAAAGATTAACTTCAAAACTTACGTACAAAATAAAACACGAATTGTTTTTCTGGAATCCCAATAACAAAGTTTAACTTGTGGTAAAAATTTGTACCCGATCGGGTTAAAAGGTCGAGCTATATCTTTAATGGGTTTAAGGTCGAGTTAAAGGGTGTTTTTTTAAGCCCGATAGAATTTAAAATTTAATTTTAATCCAAACAATTTTTTTTATTCCAAAGATCAATACATGACATTAACATCTATTCTTGACGAAGCGCATTCTGGACGTCCAATTTGGGGCACGAACAATGTTGGCTTCCAAGACGTCATTTGTTGCTGGCTATCAACATAAACCAGTGACTTCACGTGGATTTAGAGGAAGTAGTGCATAGGTGTTAAATCACATGACCTTGGAGGCTAATAGACAGGTCCATTTCTCGAAATCAACTTATCGCCAAATTTTGATTTCAATAAGTCGATGTTTGCCGTCAGCCTGTTGAAACCACATCTCGTCCGAACCAATGTCTTTCATATTTTCAAACAAAAATTCATTGATCATAGTGTGGTAACGATTGACCGTAGCGCGAGCTCCGGCTTCATTTTTGAAGAAATAAGGTCCAATGATGCCAGCGTTAAACCCCACCAAACGGTGCATTTTTCTGGATGCAATGGAGTCTGTGGGGTCTGTTCTGGATTGTTTTCACTCGATATGCGGCAATTTTGTTTATTAACAAACCCTTTAACCCTTTCAGACCCAAGCAGCTTGCAAAAGTGATTGATTTTATAATTTTAAGGTAAAATGGTATTAAAACTATTAAAATTTCCCAATCACAATTCATATTTTATGAAATATAATTTAGGTAAACATATAATTGAAAATTTTTTATATCTAAATAAACCTCACATCACATCCCACAATCGGGTATGCTGGGTCTGATTAAGCCAAAAATGGGCCTCATCGCTGAACACAATTTTGAGTCTATAAGTTGCGCGAATTGATGACTGATTTTCAAAGTAAATCGGTATAATTTGGTAGCGTTGTTCAAGCGTCAATCTACTCATGATGATTTGCCAGAGTATAGTGATTATCAGGGCAAGTTTTTTTGGCATTTGCCATTAAATGCCATTTTTGCCATTTTTTCACTTGGCATTTTTACAAATCCTTGCCAAATAAAGCCATTTTGTTTATTTTTTTAGACTTTTCATTAAAAAAGTGCTATAAAATTCAGTAAAAACTCAATCTTTGTAAATAATTTTTGTAAAAAATTTACAAAAAAAACCATATTTTTTTTAATATTTAATAAAATTACAGATTTTTTTAAAATCATACTAATATACGGCGAATGCACTTTAGCAAGTCAACGGTAAATTCCTTCATTATTGTATTTTTGTTAAAAATATTCAGAAAAACACTTAAATAAACTATTATACTTTAAAATTTTTGGAATAAGCGTGCCATTTTTGGGTTTTTTGTTCCAATTTTACCATTTTTTCGTGCCATTTTGCCTGCCAATTTCAATTTTTTTTGTGCCATTTTAAACTTGTCCTGGTGATTATAAATGTCAAAAAGTGAGCGCAGTGTGACAGTTCGTTTGACAGTTAACCCTTTCGTAATTTCTATCGGGCTTAAAAAAACACCCTTTATAACAGTATTTAGAATAGAAAACAATTATACCATTTTCAGTAAAATTCATTTAAGATGAATAAGGTTAAGACGAATTATAGGTTAATACAAACTAATTTTAAAGGTTTTTTGGCATCAGTTTTCGTATAAAAAAACATCTCTTATTACGAACCCACTTTATGAAACTCGAAAAATTCCTCGATATGAAGAATAATTGATGATAAATGATTAATGAAACAGTTTTAAACATATGATAACTATTTTTTTACCCGAGTGTACTAAATTGGATGACGAAATATTTACGATCAATAATAAAAAAAAGGATAAAAATATAATGCTTTAAAAAAGAATAATAAAAAAATTAGAAAACAAAGCAGTTTTATGAGCAAAAAAAAAGCATTTTAAAGGGAAAAATCTAAGAAATGCCATTATAAAGTACAACAATTAAAAAAAGTTATATTTGAGTCCAAAAATGAAAATTATAAAGTGGCAAAAAAAAAAACTTAAAGTCAAATTGTCTTTCGGTTAATTCCCCTTAAATTAGCATGCAGTCATAGAAATAAATCTGTAAAAATAGCAGAAAAGGCAACCAAAAATTAGTTAAGAATGATGCTGCAGCAAAAGCTGTTAAATTAGCAGATTTTTTTTGATAAATACTAGTTAAATAAGAACAACAAAAATAAAACTTTTAAATTTACACAATTTTAGTTCTTTTTATGTTGAAAATGACAAATTGTACTGTAAAATTTGGAGAAAATTTTGCTAAATATTCGTAGACTAAAAATCTACAAAATTTTTGTTATTTTTAAGCTAAATTTAGTTTAATGCAAATAGCAGTCCATCCCGTTAAATTAACAGAAATATCTGCTAAAAAAAAATTGGAAGTAAACTGCTGTTTTTAAAAGGCTCGATTTTTATTTGCATTAAAAAATCGAAAAACAAACTTCAAAATTTTAAATATTTTTGCGATTTTTAGGCTACTAATTATTTAGGAAAATTTTTTGCTGATTTTAGCAGGCTAATTTGTTATTTTCTATTAACAAAATCTTAACTCAAATATAAATAAAATTCTTTATATTTAACGGATTTATTTTTGCTGTTCCTATCTTACTAATATATATCAAAAATAATATGCTAATTTAAGAGTTTTTTTCTGCAACATCATTTTTAACTAATTTTAAGTAGTTTTAACTAATAAATTTTTAGCGACTTAGTAATAGGAAATTAGAAACAGTTTCGCTAATTTTTATACAAACTTTTTTTTTTGTGTACCCAACCGTTTTACAAGATAATTTTTAATTTTCAAACTTGAGTGTTTCAACAAGACAATGATCCCAAACACATCGCAAAAATAGTAAAGGAATGGCGAAAATTTGACTATTCTGAGCCCTGAGGTAGGTATATTTTGCTACAATAATTTTAGCAAATTTAAAGCACAATGAAATAAGTAACCGCTACTAAATTTTAGTAAAATTTTTGTAAACTGTAGGTACACTAATAAAAAAAAACTTAGTACAAAAGTCTTTTAAACGCGTTCTGATTATATTGAACTAATTTTTCTGTTATTTTCTCTAAAAAAGTCCGTACAAATAGGTAGAAATTCTGCTAAAATAACTGGAAATAGTACATGTAATTGCGCCAGCACAATTTTGACCTATTTGTACGGACTTTTTTATGAGTGTAATTCAAAATTTTTTTTACTAAAAATTTTTTTTACTAAAAATTTTTTTTAAAAAAAGTTATACTAAATATTAGTATCACTAAAAGAAAAACGTCCATCATATTTATATAAATCTTCATAAATATGATGAAAAACAAAAATAAAATTTGATAAGCATTTGCTTAATTTTAAATGCCTAAGTGGAAATTTTAACTATTACAAAAAGATAAAAATCCTTTAATATCCGTTTTTTAAATTAGTAGAATATTTTGCTAACATGATTTTTCAAAAATTTGTAAAATGTTTTATGAATTCAGCAACGAAAATTAGTTAAAAACAGGGACGTAACAGTTATAACTTTTATTCAAAAAACTGATTGTTTTACAATTATTTCTTGTTTGAATATTTTTAATTTCCTGTTTATTTGCTCTGTTTGATTTATATTTTTAATTCAAACAAAAACAATCCAAAAACGATTTTTATTTTTTCAAAAATAATAAAAGTTATTTTGTAATTTTTTTTCTTTATCAAAAAATAACAATTAAGAACATAAATCAAAAGCCATAGAACCAATGAATTCAACAATTATAATATCCTGATAATGTCAACTAGTGTTAGTAAAAGATTGAACAGTGATTTAAAGTGAGTAAATATGTATATTCCAGCAACTTCCGGCATTCAATTTAGGTCAATTTTTAATTTTTATTTTAATATCAAATAAAAAAGTTGGTGCTTAATTTTTTCAAAAAAATCATTCTGTAACTTTTATAAAAAGTTTTAAAATAAAAATCAAAAAACAACAGAAATTTATAGAGTAAAATATAAAAATTGAAAAAATTAAAATCTTTGCTAAACTTTGTGATTTTTTTGTGCAATATGATTTATAAAATATAGTGCATTATTGAAATGATATAATTGAATAAATTTGGGTGGTGACTTTTTAAGAAATATAACAGTTATTTTGGGTCTCTGGTTAAAAATTCAGTAATTTGTAAAACAAGAATAGCAAAAATGTTTGCTAAAGTATAAATTTTTACTTACTATGTAATATAGTATAACAATGATAAAGTGAAATTGAAAATCGTTTACAAATTTTTCTACTAACATTATTTTCTGAGTGTACTGTACAATTTCTTTTGACGCTGTAACTATAATGTACTTTATGTTTTTGTTGTATATTTTTGTTATTTGCTCATAAAATGATAAAATAGAAAATATATTTTCCAAAAAACTAAAATTATAAAAATTTAATTAAATGATAAAGCAAATTAATAAAATAAAGTTGAAAACATAAAGGCTAACTTGTACAGTTTCTTTCGGCGCTCGCAGTGTCATGTTGTTTTTTACGATATGAGAGCAAATGCCATCTTTGGTGGTTTTTATTAGAGATGATACAGTTAAACTTTTTGTTTAAATTTCGAAAACCTACGCTCTCTGGAGTAAATTATACATACATATACAGTTTTATTTTGAAACTAATTTGTATTTAGGACAATATTTAATTTACAAATAATTTTAAATCTAAAACAATATTCTAAACTATTATTTAAATACATCTAAACTACTAATTTTTTCGGTGCGTATGATTATTAATTTGAATTTATGTATTTATTACTTATACGCAAGTGTAGATTTAAAATTTTTCTACATCGATGGGAATAAAATTCCACACTTGCCACAAACTAATTTAAGAAAAAAAACAATAAATTGTGTTTAAGTACCGAGGGTATAAAAAAAGTACCTACAAGGAATTTACAAACTTCTAGATCATCACTTTTATTCATGATCTTTTGAAAAACCCCTACATTTACCAAGAATTGTAGTTATCTTATCTCAGACATGTGTTTGTATATTCAATTTACAAAAACGAGTCAAATGAACCTTTTTTTTTCAAATTTGTTTTTAAATGAAAAATTTTACCACCTAAGGAATAAAAACAAAATTTGTGAGTTTTTGTGTAATAGTATGGGTTCGTATTATTAATGTTTGTTTGCACGTATTTGTGTGTATCTGTGCGAGTGTTTATGTTTGTTTTTGAATTTTTTTTTTTATTTTTACAAAAATGTGCAATGTTTGTTTTTTTATACACATATTCTTTAACTACGTCTTTCTTTACTTCTTTTTAATGCGAAAACATTGTGCATTTGGTGTCTTTTGAACATTGAAAAAAATTCTTAGTAAAGTCTTAAAAAATATATACATAGTATGTATCAGGGATGGGAAATGAGATTTTTATGTCGTTATCAAAAAATTGTCTGAAGAGTACTTTTTCGACCCCAAGAGTACTAAAAATTTTTTTTACCTCTTTTTAATTAATAAGAAAATATACATAAACTCTCGATTAATGCTTGTTAGCGCAATTTCGATATAACTCACATAAATATCACCAGGGCAGCAATTTTCATGTTTGTATTTAGTAGCCCAAAAAAGATTTGTATATTTTGCTTTTAACTGTATATTTTTTCATAAAGTAGGTTTGAGGTTATCACACATTATCAATTTGCAAATCACTACACCATTTTCAGTTTTATTTCAGAAAATTTCAAATATATTTCAAAATTGTCCAAAAATGTTTTAAAATTATCCAAAAATGTTTTAAAATTGTCCAAAAATGTTTTAAAAGTGTTCAAATATATTTTAAAATTGTCTAAAAATGTTTCAAAATTGTCAAAAATGTTTCAAAACTATCCAAAAATGTTTTAAAATTTTCCAAAAATGTTTTAAAATTGTCCAAATATCATCCAAAATTGTCCAAAAATGTTTTAGAAATGTCCAAAAATCTTTCAAAATTGTCCAAGTATTGTTTAAAATTGTTTAAAAACCTTTGATATTTGTCCAATTGCATTTCAAAATTGTCTAATACTGAATTTAGACCAAGCAAAAACCAGGTGGTTTTTGTACAAAACTAAATTACAAAAGCCAAGTCATTTACACTGGTCATTAGTTTTTCTTTGTCATATCACTTTTTTATTAAACACTTTTCTTTATGTTTTTATTGTTAAATTAAGTTAAAAAAATTATTAACACATTTTAAAATAGATAAAAACACACAATTTAAAATTAAAACCAAAATATTAAAAAAAAATAAAAATATATTTTTGACACTTGCTTTCCTTCTATATTCTTTGTAACAGGGTGTATTGAAAATTACATATAAAAGAAACCGAGTGTATCAAAAATGCAAATTTCAGATATTTTTTCTTGGTTTTTGGCAAAAACCAGGTAGAATGTGGTTTTCAGTTTGTATGAAAATTGTATTGAAAAACTGAAGTAATTTTGTAGTTTTCGGCTCAAGAACTAAAAATAGCCAAAAAATACTAGTTTTTGTCCAGTCTAAATATACTATAAAATGTATTTTAAAATTTTCAAAATATATTTCAAAATTATACAAATATATTTTAAAATATTACAAATATGTTTTAAAATATTTTATTTGTATTTAAGAAAATTCCATTTGTATTTTAAAATTGTCCAAATGTATTTCAAAATTATTCATTTGTATTTAAAAATTTTAAATCTGTATTTCAAAATTGTCCAAATGCATTTCAAATAATTTCATTTGTATTTCAAAATTCTAAAAATGTATTTGAGAAAATTCCAAATGTATTTAAAAAAACTATATTTGTATTCCAGAATAGAAATTGGAAATTTACTATGGGAGTTAGCATTTATTTTCACCAAAAAAATGTACTTTGAGATAGCATAATAACAAAAATTGATATAAAACGAGAACTAATTATCTTTTGGATTTGAAATGTATATAACAGAGGGGTATTGCATGGGGGAGCTATTTCCCATCGGAAACTCATTTTGACCAAATTTAAGTTGATACATTTTGAATATAGGCTCTCGATATATTTTTTTACTTAGGTGCTTTTTTATACAATTGTGTACCAAAATGAATTAATATAACAATATTTATTTATTTTTGAGTTTTTTTTTTTTTTTTAATTGGAGTAAATGAGGCGAAAAGATATACAATCTTAAGGCCAGTCGATTTTTTAAAAATTGTAATTTTTTGGTTTATTTTTTCTTTAAATCGCAAACATTATTTATGTGTCCATTTATTTTTGTAACAAAACAAATGTTTGCACAATTTTCTATGAAAAGTGGTAAATGCCTAGGATTACAAAGAATTATAAATAAGCGAAAAATGGCAAAATTTTTAGAACAAATAAAGTTTTGCTTAAAAATTTTGTGTTAAAATAGCCGGATACTTGTAAAAATTGCTATAAATCCGGATAATAGCAATATCATATTTTATCACGCTAAATGCATTTGAAAATAGCTAGATTTGATGAGAAAATAGCGAAATTGACAATAGTGGAAAAAAGTAAATACGATCGTGATTTGCACATGATGGAAAAACCTGAGGTTTATTTAATTTTCTAAAACTTGAGAAGTTATAACGATGCAAGAGTATCAAATGTGACCCGGGAGTACTTTTTTAAATCAAATAGTATCAAAAAAAGTACGATCGTATCAACTTTCCCATCCCTGGTATGTATGTACATATATCGTCAAAAGCTGTTTGTTGCGTGTTTGACATGTAACTCATGCGTGCCTGAGTTTTGGGTTTTTTACTTGTGATCAAGTTTTTTTTGCACAGTTTCTTCAATTACTTTGTAATTGGTACCCTATCAAAATTGTGAAGGTTTCTTCGCGGGGCAACTCACAGCACATTTTTCTTTAAACCTTGACTGCAGGAAACTAAAAAAACCCTAACGAAAGTTGTCTATTTTGGTTGCAAGTGAAATGTAGGCAGACAACTATTTTGTCGTTTTTTGAAAATTTCATGATTTAAATTAAATGAAACTTTATTCGAAAACCGGGTTTCTTTTGCATCAAATTGTTTTTGTTATTTATTTTAAAATGGCTTAAATAATTGAAAAATCAGTAAAAACAAATGAATAGTTAGTTAAAACTAAACGTTAGAAGTTTATCTACAAATCAGTAAAAATAAATGTTTACTAATTTACCTATTTGAAATTATTTCAGTTTTTGTTGTTCTAATAACACAGTACAACAGCCAATCTGGGGGGTGCGAAATTCCAAGTCAGGGTGATGGTACTAGGTCAGTATAGTAAAACCCTCAAAGGGTTTGGCGTTCGTATGTGTCATTTTTTTTTATGACCTTTTAAATTTTTTCCTTATCTTGATGTTTTTTCGCTTAGTTGTAACTCGAGAACCACTTGTCCGATTTTGATGAAACAAATT
Source organism: Leucophora obtusa (assembly GCA_949987735.1). NCBI lineage: Eukaryota > Metazoa > Arthropoda > Insecta > Diptera > Anthomyiidae > Leucophora > Leucophora obtusa. Next base: position 54,661,772 of record OX465299.1, read on the forward strand.
TAGAAAAATTTAGAATTACAATTTCTTTAATCCGTTCATATAACATTTTTCTTTATAATCAACAGTTTTGCCGGTAAAAATAAATTTGTGGAGAAAAAAAAATATTTTTTTGCCTAAAAATTAAAATTTTTTTTTTTTAAATTCATAAAAAATTTTAATTTTTAGGCAAAAAAATATTTTTTTTTCTCCACAAATTTATTTTTACCGGCAAAACTGTTGATTATAAAGAAAAATGTTATATGAACGGATTAAAGAAATTGTAATTCTAAATTTTTCTAAATTTGTTTCATCAAAATCGGACAAGTGGTTCTCGAGTTACAACTAAGCGAAAAAACATCAAGATAAGGAAAAAATTTAAAAGGTCATAAAAAAAAATGACACATACGAACGCCAAACCCTTTGAGGGTTTTACTATACTGACCTAGTACCATCACCCTGACTTGGAATTTCTCACCCCCCAGATTGGCTGTTGTACTGTGTTATTAGAACAACAAAAACTGAAATAATTTCAAATAGGTAAATTAGTAAACATTTATTTTTACTGATTTGTAGATAAACTTCTAACGTTTAGTTTTAACTAACTATTCATTTGTTTTTACTGATTTTTCAATTATTTAAGCCATTTTAAAATAAATAACAAAAACAATTTGATGCAAAAGAAACCCGGTTTTCGAATAAAGTTTCATTTAATTTAAATCATGAAATTTTCAAAAAACGACAAAATAGTTGTCTGCCTACATTTCACTTGCAACCAAAATAGACAACTTTCGTTAGGGTTTTTTTTAGTTTCCTGCAGTCAAGGTTTAAAGAAAAATGTGCTGTGAGTTGCCCCGCGAAGAAACCTTCACAATTTTGATAGGGTACCAATTACAAAGTAATTGAAGAAACTGTGCAAAAAAAACTTGATCACAAGTAAAAAACCCAAAACTCAGGCACGCATGAGTTACATGTCGAACACGCAACAAACAGCTTTTGACGATATACATACATACCAGGGATGGGAAAGTTGATACGATCGTACTTTTTTAAATTCATAAAAAATTTTAATTTTTAGGCAAAAAAATATTTTTTTTTCTCCACAAATTTATTTTTACCGGCAAAACTGTTGATTATAAAGAAAAATGTTATATGAACGGATTAAAGAAATTGTAATTCTAAATTTTTCTAAATTTGTTTCATCAAAATCGGACAAGTGGTTCTCGAGTTACAACTAAGCGAAAAAACATCAAGATAAGGAAAAAATTTAAAAGGTCATAAAAAAAAATGACACATACGAACGCCAAACCCTTTGAGGGTTTTACTATACTGACCTAGTACCATCACCCTGACTTGGAATTTCGCACCCCCCAGACAATAATCCCAAAAATGTTCCATAGTGTAATTTAAAATCTCCAAATTGCGAATAACGAATAATTCGAATAATTTAATAATAAAAATATTTTTTTTATTATTGGAATTATTCGAAATCTGAAAACTTTAAATAGGTTAAAATCCCTAAACTTTTTTTTAAAAATTTTTAAAAATAATTTGCTGTGTAAAGACGCTGGAATGCAATGAAATTTCATTTGAAAACAGGACCAGTAACATTTCATTAAATTCAACTTAGGTACATATTTTATTGTTTTTGACTTTAAATAAAATGAACCACAAATTAGCCAAAGCAACTAACAAAAATTACTTACTTACGAGTTATGTTAATTTTTTTTTTTGTTTTATTTATATGTTTAAAAACAAAATGACTGATTAAAATGAATGTTAGGAATTCTCAGTATTTTAAGTTATTTGCTTTCTAATGACTTACGAAATTAAAATTTTTTCTATGAATGAATGTAATTTTCACAAAACTGAAATACTATTTAAACAACTAACAAATTCTGACAGCAGAAGTTCCCTGAGTGTAGGGTTGTTCATATTAGGATTTAATTTTGCCTACACACAGAAAATTAATTGGTTGGAATTCTATCGGAACGAACGAAATTTTATTGTTATTCAATTACTTTTATTGCAATTACTTATCATTCATCACCAGAAAAGTTAAATTTAATTCTGAACAGAAAATATATACGATTAACCAAAACACAGTCACATTATCCAAAATATTGGCTTTTCTAATCAATATTGAAAAAATACTACATTTCCTTCAATACCAACAACCAATAATTTATCAAAGATTTGAATAAAATATCAGTCATTTGAATAAAATATAAGTCATTTGAATAAAATTGGCATGATAAAATTTTGGAATGTATCATACCTTTTTGTTTCATACATTATTATGCGTATTCAAATTCAAAATTAGTCAACAACTAAATGTAAGTGTCTTTGGTGCAGGGGTTCACACCTCAGCCAAGGCGTTATAGCTTTTTTTAAATAAGTTTTTTTTTTTTATTCAAATTAAAAGACACAATTGATTTTCTGTGTCTGATAAACAAAATATTTAAATTTTCAACACGAAAAAATTAAAAATTGAAATTTGATTAAAAAAAATTAAACGGAAGGTCGCCGGTTATATCCCAGTTCGCGACATAATTTTTTTCTACCTTACAATACCTCATTTCCTCGCACTTTAGAGATTAATCAGAACTGGGTCGACAACGACATGTGCTTTTTCATATATTTTGTATAGGAAGCAAACTGTCGCCATGTCGTTCGGCGATTTATCGTCGGAATAGAATCTATTTTATTTTCATGACGACACACTAACACATACTCAAAATATTTTTCAAATTGTTGCCATATTTTTAACTAATTAATGGTTGCCATTAGAACAGAGTTGTAGAAATTCGCCTTAGAGTTGCAAAAATTGGTACTTTGTTTACAAAAAATTTATTTTTTTGACAGAAGAAATATAATTGAAAATAAAACTACATAATTCACTGCGAAAAAGTAAAATTAAATACAATAAATTGTAAAACAACAAGAATTAATGTAAACCCAATTGAATTGATGAAGAATTGTGGCGAAACAAACACAACTATATCTTTGTTTTGCTTTCCTTTTTTCTGTCGTCGCACTACGTTTCGTCCCAAGGACAAAAATTAAAAAAAAAATTTTTCTCTCAAATTGTGATTAAAGGTTTTTTTTTTAAAGATAAGCAAGTAACTCAAACAAATGTAAAAAAATATTTGGTGTGATTGCTTTTGCCGGAAAAGAGAGGGCGCTAAACTCACAGAATTTTATGCAAAAATGACTTAACAGAAAAATGGGTTTTAATTGTTTCACGAAAATAATTCTCAAAAATACATTTTTTTTAAAAACTTGTTCGAAGATTTGTTTTTTAATTACTTCAATATATTTGTAGTTAAATTAAAATATGGATTTTAGTATATGTTTACAATTATTTTTTATTGCTCCGAAAAACACATTTTTTTTGTTGAAAATCCAAAAATTTCTTAAGTTTGATGGAGTATAAAAAAATTATATAAAATTAGATAATTTTTTTCCCCTTTTTTTGTAAGTTTATACTGTTGTATAATAGATCATTAAAAAATTAGTTACTATTTTTTACCACAAATTAAAAAAAAAAATGGATTTTTTAAATGCCTAAATTCATGATTTTTACAAAAACACGCATTTAAGAGTGTTTAGTATTCAAACCATGTGAACCTTCCATTTTAGGTATAGGATATGTTGAGCGGACTTTTGTAAAACACTACGAGGAACATTTTTGTGAAACATTCTAACCCTCGAACTCTTTTCTCCCCTAAGTTGGAGAGTTAGAGGGTTAAAATGTTCCACAAAAATGTTACTCGTAGTGTTTTACATAAGTTCGCTGAACACATCCTATACCTAAAATGGAAGATTCCCATGGTTTCTCCCTAAAATCCAGGTTTGTGGGACATTTGAGCGCCAATTCTGTATAAATACGATATTAACCCTTAAACACATTTTAAGTTTTTACTTATTACTGGCACTGAAGTTAAATTTTCAATGCTGATGTCTTAAAAGACTTATAGTAGAATTTCATGACAAATATTTTTGCGAAACATTTTAATCCTCTAACTCTTCAACTTACAGGTCGTTTTTGTCCGTTTTAAAAAGGGGCCAAAAAAGTCCCTTTAATTGAAGAGTTAGAAGGTTAAAATGTTCCACAAAAATATTCCTCGTAGTGTTTTACATAAGTTCGCTGAACAAACCCTGTGCCTGAGGATTCACATGGTTTCCTATTTTAATCCTATTTAATTTTTTTTGTTTTAGAAAAAATCATTTTTTGTGAAAGGATTTTTTAATTTTTATTAATAAATCGCTTTTACCCAAATTTGGCACAAATATGGCTTGACCTTATATCAATTCACGTGCTAAATTTCATGGCAATCGGATAATTTTTGCAGGTTTTATAAAGATTTTAAAATAAAGGATATATGGCAAGACTAAGAGTCCTTGCTTCGATTTTGATAAAAATTGACACAAACGTTTCCAGTTTTATGTTCATCTCAATGGATACTTTCTGTAATTTTACATCCATTTATGTAGCTAATAATATATAATTTCAGGACCTATGGTAGGTGGGCGTGTCCTTGGCTCGATATTTCCAAAAATTAAAATTTTTCTTAACTAAGGGGTTCTATGTCAGTATACCAAATTTCAAAACTCTGTCTCCACTCCTTATATTTTTGTCCAATCGTTATATGGGATCAAAGCACTGTGCGTCGGTCGACAATCGACCCAGTTGTGGTTAAACTCTTACTTCCAAACTAATTTGGGCTTAATATCAAATTACATTCCAAATAAGTTTGGAAGTAAAGTGCGGCGAAATGAGGTATCGTGAAGTAGAAATCTGAAATCTGATACCTTACGATGCTACCGGACGAAAGGTTCCATTAGTCTAGTAGTATCGTAAAGTATCGTGTCAGCTGTTTACTTTTAGTTAATTACAGTATACACAACTACTTACTTTGGAAGTACATTTGATGTAAGAAAATCTATTGAAAATAGATTTCTACTTCACGATACCTCATTTCGCCGCACTTTACTTCCAAATTAATTTGAGCTTAAGGCTCCATTAGTCTGGTAGTATCGTAAAGTATCGTGAGTCAGCTGTTTGCTTTCAACTACACACATAATAATCCATGCATAAAAATACGAAAAAATGTCAAAATAACAAAAAATTTTGTAAAATATACGAAAAATGGTTTATTTTACGAAATTTTTTGTTGTTTTGACATTTTTTTCGTATTTTTATGCACGGATTATTATGTGTGTAGTGAAAGTATACACAACTACTTAGTTTGGCAGTAGATTTGACATAAGAAAATCTATTAAAAATGGATTTCTACCTCACGATACCTCATTTCGCTGCACTTTACTTCCAAACTATTAAGTAGCTTTAGAAAATATTTTTACGCACATTTTTCTATTGGTGTAGGGTGTCTTATAACCGTTCTTGACCTCTTAAAAAAATTTTATATTTTTTATTATTATTTTTGCTGCATGTCTGTAGGTTTCTTTTAATTCCTCCTCTGAAGTTGTGGTTGCAGTTATTTCGATTATTGTTGTTGTTATTATTGTACGTTCCGTGGGTAGTCTAGTTTCATGGCTGCATTTCTTTACCTTAGGACTTGGTTTTAAAGTTATGTGTATCTGTTTATTTGTTGTTGTTATTATTATTACTATTGTTGTATTCCAGATAAAAAAAAACCGTTAACCTTTATTTTTCCTCCATTGTTCCCTTTTTAAAATGCCAACTACCTTGTAATTCATCATATAAATCACAAAACATACAATACATTCATGAATAGTTTTAGCTGGCATCGCATTTCTTTTTTCTTTCTGTTTTTTTATTTGTTTTTTTCTGAAATAACTATAGATACATTTGTGAACAAACAAAAGTGGGCGTCTTTTTATGTAAAATTTGTATTGATAAGTTATTGGTAAAAATATAATTTAACTCATTCACCAACACAAAAAGAAATTTTTAAAAAAATTCAGTTATTTATTGCACCACTACAATAAATATGTTAATTTGAAATTTAATTAAATGAATGTGTTTTTTTTTCTGTCAGATTTGAGATCATAGATACAAGTAAATCGCAGAAATTAAAATTTTAAAAAATTCCGATAAAGCCAGCAGGATAGAATACGTATTTTCGTGTCAGACACATCTTCAGTATCCATGCATTTATGGGTTAATAATTGATAATGATCTACTTATATTGACTGTGAGACAAATAAACAAATGTAAACACAACTCAATTACACTCTAAAAAATGTTTGTAAATTTACTACTATAAAATGGGTAAAATTTTGTTTAATTTTACGAAAATTTGGTAAATATAAACAAAAAATGCGTAAACTTTTTTCATACACACTTCCATATACAATAATACCCACACAAAGTATTTTTAGACATTATGTGTTTATAAATAAACACATTGTGCCTAAAATTACTATTGTTTTGTTAAATAAAATTTTTACGCACAAAGTTGGTAAATATACTATCCTGTAATAGTAATAAATACTCTGACATTTCAAATTGGAAAAAAATGAAAAAAAAAATTATAAATAATAAAAAGAAAAATCGAAAACGGATTATTTTTTGTGAATTACAACATTTCCACAAACACATTAGAGTCTGAAAATAGCAACATAAGCATGAAATTGTTTTTGGTAATTATTGTTAACGCATGTGGTAACCTTAATCTCATTTCAAAATTGAAAACGCTGTAAGAGAGATACAGCCTATGCAGGAAAAACTGGGTGCAATGACTCCTGCTCAATAAAATGCCTTCTTTGCAAAGGAAGCAGTCAACCAACAACCGTCAACAATAACGGGAGAAAACGCCGTAAGAGAGATACGGCCTACGCAAAACAACTGGGTGCAATGACTCCTGCTCAACAAAGGCAGTATTGATTGAGTACTGCCTAACTTGCAAAGAAAGCATTTTGTTGAGCAAGAATCATTGCACCCAGTTGTTCCTGCGTAAGCCATATCTCTCTTAAGGCGTTTTCTCCCGTTATTGTTGACGGTTACTGCCTCCCTTTCAAAGAAGGCATTTTGTTGAGCAGGAGTCATTGCACCCATTCAATAGTTATAAAAAATTTTTATATGAATTTTATACAAATGCCTTAAGATCCCACAACGACTAATTTGGACATAAACGATTACGCGAGAATGACTCGGATATTACTATTAATAAAATGCTTACTAAAAATGAATTTGTTATTTTATTTAAAAATAGCACAACTGTTGTAAATGTACGCATTTTATGGGATTTTTAAGCATTTTCTGTGGATTTTTGCGAATTTTTTGTGGATTTTTACTCATTTTATGCGTACATTTACACGTGAAACGTGATTTTTTACACACAAATTTAGTAAATTAACACACTAATTTCAAAATTTCATTTAATTTTTACGCACTTTTAATGTAAAATTACAAATTATTTGTGCACCAACTTAAACACAATGTGCGTATTTTTTTTTCAATTACGCACATAGAGTAAATTTACCCAATTTATAGTAGGAGTTCAGTTTCCTACTATAAGTTGGGTAAATTTCAACAGAATTTAATTAGAGTGTAGACTAACATCAACGAAATTCGAACGGTGCTATTTTTATCCTCTGTTATTACTGCTTTTGCTTTGAAGTTTAATTCTTCTAATTAATTCGCAGCTGGTTCTATTCAACTCTGATCGCCAGCTTATAAATCACAGATTTATTGAACGACAACGAACCGTTAATTTTAAATTTTAAATGCATATTCTAATTACTTTTAACCTACAATATAAATACATATTAAATTATATTTTTCACTGTATCTAGTGTGTTGAGATGTATGCAGCTATTTATATTTGATCTTTTAATTGGTAAATGAATTTTTGTTTCGTCAGATCTGAGATTATTAAAAATATATAATTTATAATTTAGTATATATAAATTCTGACATTATAATTATACTATGGCTTTTGAGACATTAACATTCTTTTATACCTACACTATCTATTGATTGACGATCATATTATCTGTCTTAAAGAAATGCTAATAATAAGTGTAATCCCACAAAAATAAGTAAAACCTTAAGAACTTAATTAGAGAAATTTGCAATAAAGAATGTGGTTATTTAACCGCGCAATTGTACATTATTACAAGTTAGCAATATACATAGCAACAAAACTTTGAAAGAATTAATTCTTTAATTCACTTTTCCGACATAGACAAGATGTAGATGTCGCAGCTTGTGTAGATGTACACTAGGGTGGACCTTATTATGTCAACTTTCGATTTAAGGCCGTCCCCCCCCCCCCCCCCCCCTAGAAATGTGCCTTTGGGTATAAAAATACACCATGCAAAAAATTAAGGTGATCCCATAACGAGAACACGTGCCGCATCGGCCCTGAATTTTGAAATACGATTTACAAGGCGAAAAAATCACTTTTTTTTTTTGGCTTTTTTTAAAAATACTGGCTCTTAAATAACTGTATTTTTGGAAAATGAAAAGAGTATCATAATTTAGACTGAATTTCCTTTCCGGTAATGTATAAAAATCCAAAATCGGTTGGAAAATATTTTAGTAATTACAATTTCCTCAGACCATTGTAGGGTTAAAATGAGATAATTTAAGAAAATAGTAAAAAATAAAATATTTCTATCAAAAATTTACAATGTTATACTCTAGTTTTATTTCTAAGATCCACAAATATTCAGATATAAATTTTTGTCTCTTTATAAAGTATTTAAAAAAAAAGTGATTTTTTCGCCTTGTAAATCGTATTTCAAACTTCAGGGCCGATGCGGCACGTGTTCCCGTTATCAGATCACCTTAATTTTTTGCATGGTGTATTTTTATACCCAAAGGCACATTTCTAGGGGGGGGGGGCGGCCTTAAATCGAAAGTTGACATAATAAGGTCGACCCTAATGAACACAAAAAAAAAGTCAGCAAAAAAAGAAAATCAGCGATCTGATTTTTACCAAAAAAAAATAGCACTCTCAGCAAAAGTTTTGCTAAGCCGATTGCAAATGAAAATAATCCTTGCTAAAACACTAAAATTTTTGCTTAATATTGGTAGACTGAAAAAAACTCAAAAAATTTGTATTTTCTAATAGAAAAAATTTGTGACACCCCAACGAGAGAAATTCAGAGAAATGATGTGGGTGTTAACCACAAAAACATTTAAGCTATTTTAAGTTCAACTTAAGATGAAATGCTATTTTAATAAAATATTTGCGGTAATCATAAACTTAAGTTTAAACGTAATGAAGTTAGTCATACTTGCACCTTGTTTTTTTTTTTTTTTTAACACAAAACAAAAATAAATATAAATTCCTTACATAAAAAAAATTAAACATTGGGTTTATTTTTATTAAAAGGTTATAAAATTTTGAATTTTATTAAGATTGATAAACAAAATTTTGCTATTTTTTCACAATTTTTGTAGAAACATTCGATGTTGTTACTGGACCTTGAAATTTGGGCCTTCGTCTAAAGTCGACGTAATTAAAAAAAAAAATAAAATTTAAAAGTTGACGAAATTAATTTCCAATTTTTTTTGTGTACCATTTATTCCTAAACGCTAAGGCGCAAAATATTGTCTTTCTAGGATATCGTTAATCTGCCCAAAAACACATAAATTTTGCATAATTTTTAAAACTAAATTTTATCAATTTTATCGGGATATACATTAATTGTATTAAAGGAATTAAATATGCTAAAATCCCAAACGTATTTAACAAATTGTGAAAAATAATCCGTTGTAGGCATGTCCCTATCAGGATTTCATTCTTGCCTAAGGAAATCGTCAGGGGACGACGTTTTTAGAATTTATGGAAATATTTGTTAAGTTAAATTACAAACTCAATGAGAATTTTTTGTTCTCGTCTAGGAGCGTTATTAAACATTTAAAATATCAAAGAAAAAACAAAAACAACAACAGAAAATTTTCCACAATTCAACTTCCAATGTACTACTCTGTTGTTTTGACAGATCTAGCAATGTAGTGACATCCATTCATGTAGAAACAACAATAGAAAACAATGTTTTCCAAAGTGTCAGTAACATTTAAATTTGCACAAGCACTTCCATATTAGTTTTTTCAATTTTATTTTATCGGGATATACATTAATTGCATTAAAGGAATTAAATATGCTAAAATCCCAAACGTATTTAACAAATTTTAATAAAAATTTTCTTTCTTTATTTATTTAAGTTTTTTTTGCTTAAAACATAACATATGTCATGAACAAAATTCAAATATAGATTGAGATATAGAGATAAAAAATAAAATACTTTTATAGGTATTCCCTAGGCATGATTTTAGATGCACTACATAGGTAAAAAAGAGAAAAGGTAAAAAAGCACATTTTTAAGCGCTAGTCTCTTCTTTCTCTTCCAAAAATGCAACAAATGAAGACAGAGTTTGTGCTCTTTATTTACTTTTTTGTAATTTATTGGCATAGATGCCAACTTTTTCATAGCAAAAAGCGCAAAAAATATACAAAAAAGGGTAAAAAAACGCGCAAATTTCTACTTAAAAACGGGTAAAAAAGCACTAAACATTTTTTACGACCTTTAAAAAAATTTGTCGTGTTTCACATACGTAGTTTAATTAAAAAAAAAAATAAAATTGTAATATAAGCGTACGACCTACATCAGTAAATAAGTCGACCGGGGTAAAACAAAAATAAAAACGAATAACTTTCGCAAAATTTTTGAATTTTTTTTCCATGTTTTGTGATTATACCCAGGTGGAAATTATGTGTGGTAACAAAAAAGAAGCACTGGCAAAGCGCAAGTAGACAGCGGTCTTACTGCACTAAATTTGGACGCCTTCCCAACGCTTTAAAAGGGTGAATTCCCAGCGCTTGTTTTCCTATAACATTATTTTGTTTTTGAAAAAGAAACTCCAATAGAGTAAATATTTAAATAATTTTTACTCCACAATACAATAACTCCAAGAATCGTCTATTTTTAGAGTAATTTAAAATTCTTCAGTGATGAGGACTCATAATTTGGTGGCAGGGAAAACACTTTAATTTTCTTATTTGCGCGTTGGCAAAGACTTGATTTTTATGTTTATGGGTGCTTTCCCAGGGCTTGGTAAAGCATTGGCACCACCGTAGAACGGTGTTATCATTTGGGCGTTGGGAAAGCGCTGTTAACAAGCACTCATACCACCCATTTCGGAGCTTTGCCAGTGCTGGCCCCTTTGTAATTTTCTACCTGGGTAATAATAATCCAAGAAAAATTATTAGATTTTTTAAAATTTAAGTGCCAGAACTAAGAATGATTATGTATGACCATAAATAAGTTTTTTTTAAATATGCAAAATTGAAAATTTTCGCGTTTTGACACATCAAACAAAACTACATTTATATCAAATAGCATGACATTTAGAACTTTTCCTTGATATTTTAATTTATTGTTATTGCAATAACAACAAATATTGATGGATTTCCTGATATTGCCATAACAACAATAAAACACAAAAAATGTGTAAAAAGCGCAAAACGCGCTAAATAAATTTCGGAAAAGTACCAAATTAGCGCTTTTTTCAGTTACGCTTTTCAATAATATTTTTCGCGTTTTGGCACATCAAAAAGCACCAGATTTAGCGCGAAAAGCACTAAGTTGGCATCCCTGTTTATTGGTTCTAAGTTGAACATTGCGGAAAAAATCAAGGCATTGCGTTTTATAAAATGACCTCTTAGGCTGCATTCACACCTAATTCTCTTTATTCTTTTACACTCGTTTTAGCTAAATACGTGTTTAAGATTTAAGTATGAATGCCGTTTTAGTGTCTTACTGAAACCTTTACATTGAAGGTATAAAATGAAAATTTTCACCATATTTTATAAAAAAAAATTTTTATTAAATGATGGTCGGTTAAATTCTAATAAAGCCTTAGCGATTTTTTAAATACTTCGTTCATATCATGGGGTTTTTCACAGTGCACAGAATTGATTGTGTTCTCCATATCCCTTCCTTGTTTTTCAATATGTAATTAATTTCTCATTTAGTTTAAAAAATGAAATTCAATATGTTTTTTTATTGTTTTTTAAATTTGCTGTTAATTGTTTGAGTATTATGTCTCTTATTGATTACTAACAATCAGATACACATATTTACCGAATTTCTGGGAATAGTTGAAATATATCTACAAATTATCTTTTACAAAAACATACTGCAATGACTGAATTTTCAAAGAAAATATAATAATAACACTATGTGACAAGATTCGCCACTTAAGTCGAAAACAACAGTGAAAACTTTTAGTTATAAATACCAGAGACAATTAATTATAGAGATAGGAAATCAACACTTACACTACTCACCGATAGAGGGCGCTGTAATTTAGTATTACCTGAGCAGCTATTTAGTATCAGTTTAGTATCAGCTGAGCCTATATTTAAGAATTGAAAAACTGCTGAAAACTGCTCAAAATAAGAAAAAAACAAACGCGGAATATATTCAAATAATAAAATTTGAGATATCCGTTTGTTTTATTGCTTTGTTGTCTGTTAGTATATATATTGAAATAAAAAAAGAAAATTGTCAATTTTTTGAACAAAGTGCCATCTAGTGATAGCAATGTTTTTATAACTTATTTTTTTGGTGATGCCATACCCCTGATAAATACATAACTACACTGAGAGAAGTATCATCACTTCAGTAATGAATTTCTTCATAGCTTCAATGAAAATTGTCACTGGAACTCGTCCATTGAAACTTTTCATAGAATCTATGAAACAGGTATCATTAAAGTCAATGTTTATGAAAAGTTCTTAAAATTAATGAAACTATTCATAAAATGAATAGCCCACTCCTCCAATGAATAAATCATTCATCCAATGAAGAGCTTCATAAAATTTATGAAGCAATTTCATTTATTATTATTTACTATATCTACAAATTATCTTTTACAAAAACATACTGCAATGACTAAATTTTCAAAGAAAATATAATAATAACACTATGTGACAAGATTCGCCACTTAAGTCGAAAACATCAGTGAAAACTTTTAATTCTAAATACATAACTAAGATATGCTGAATACGATGGCGAATTCTGCTATTTAATGTATGGTTCCATTTTCGTTCGAACTTTGTTTAGAAATCAGCACAATTTTCCGCAGCTCTTTGTATACAAAATTTTTTAAGAAACCAATATCAGTTATTTTTTCATTTAAATAAGTCAATCTTGCTGGCCTTATCGAATTCTTTAAAAAAATTTTATTCTTTGTAATTTACTTGTGAAAATTGTATCATCTTTCTTTAATTTGAAAAATAATTTAACCAGAAAGTAATATTAATTTATGATCTAGAGTCAAACTAAAAGAACATTTATTTACCAAATACCTCATTCATAAGTCAATATATATAATGATTATTTAAGTCAGGTAAGCCGACTTATTGATACCAACTCAGAGTACAAATGTTTAGTATGTTAACGTCGCTTTTATATAACCCTAAAAACCCTGTTTTGTACTTTATTCAATGTTTAATAATGTGAATTGTTGTTAATGATAATATATTCTTATAAACAATAACCAATAATAATTATGAATCAGGAAACCATTAGTAAGTTTTTTATTGTTAAAATATACACTAGTTAAGAAATTAAAATGTGTGAATTCAATATAAAACATTTAAATGTTACAAAATAATCAAATAAAATTTGCCATATTAACAATAAAATTTGGCATATTTCCAATGACAATCGTTACATTTGAATGTGGATACTTTGGCATAGTGAGGGATGAGTAACTACTTCAAAGTCACATTTTCACAATGACCCATTAGCTACCAGCTGGAACTTTAACGAATACATTTGTTGTTGTTTCATATATAAAAAACTAAATATAAATGTTCGCTATACCCTATTGAGTAATAGGGTATAGCAAACGAATTTATTTTTAGATATCGCAGTTGGGTTTAGCCGAAAAATATTGCCCTAATTCAGCATAAATGTCATGTAAAATTTCATTTCGATATAGCAAGATCTTCCCTCGCCGAAATTACATTTAAAATCGAAATGGAATTTCGGCCCAAAAAAAAAACCATCAAGAGAAGAGAAAACGAAGTAGTGATTTGGATTTCTATATTGTGAAAATTTGGATCGGAACCAATGAATTTTACATAGGCTTGTCTTAGGGTGGAAGTTTTCTTGTATGATCCTTTTGATGTTCTTTTTAATTGGTGAAAAGGAATTCATTTTTATTCGTAAAAAATTTAAGCAAATCACTTGTACCTGACAACATGTCTCAAAATAATTAACGTTAAGTGCTCAACCATAGTTATAAGCAGGTCAAGTTTTTTTTTTTGGCATTTGCCATTAAATGTCATTTTTGCCATTTTTTCACTTATTTTAGAAAAATGCCATTTTTAGAAATCCTTGCCAAAAAAAGCCATTTTGTCTATTTTTTAGACTTTTCATTACAAAAATGCTATAAAATTCAGTAAAAACTCAATCTTTATAAATAATTTTTGGAAAAAATTAAAAAAAACGATATTTTTTTTAGAGTTGATTTATACACGCAGAAAAAAAAGGTGTAACATTTACAAAAATTAGAGAAAAAGTTTACAAAGTTCCGTGGTAGATATACAACTACATAAAATTAACGACAACTTTGTCAAGACGCTTAGGTAAATTTTCAAAGAGATATATATGTAATTAAATCGAAGCCTTTGTTAATATAACAACACGCGAAGGAAAATAAAATTTTTTCTTTTAGTAAAAAAAACATGGTTTATTTTTTAAATAAATAAAAGAAAAATTGCAAATTCTGTATTTTTATTTTGGTTTACTTTTAATTAATTAAATTTTATTTATATTTTAATATTTTACTTTGTCCTCAATTTCTCTGCTGCCGTACTGTAATTGTGTTTTGTGTTTACCAACCCTTCATTGCTCTATTTGTCATTTCCGTTCAATAACTGTAGGTATAGTAATGATGTTTATATATAAACCATTTGTCTAAAAAACAAATGCGAATTATAAGACACATTTTGCAAAAAAAAAATTGAGTAAATAAAAGATTACTATGTCTGTAAAAGTGTTGAGTACCGAGTACTCATTTCCGACTTTTTTTTAGGGTACCCAATGCTAAAAAGTAATTACTCAATACTTTTAGGCTTGTATTTTTTCAACAAGTAAGCAATTTCGACATGAAAATTACAATAAAAATATATTATTTTTGTTTTTATTTGCATTAATATTTTTTATATTTGTTTGCATTAATAATATTAAAAGATAAAAACTGGAGAAAATCCAGCATTATTATTTTATATTAGAGATGTACATCCACCATATTGATTTGCATATGTCAAAGGAAACTCTAAGCGCTTTTTGACATTTACCTGTCTTATTAGAAAAATATACTTATTGCTTATTTTATTTTCAAAATTTGATCAATGCAAATTTTACATAGTACGTTTTTAAATAAATTTTAAATAAATTTCACCAATATAAATTTAAAAAAGCACGTACTTAACCAACTTAACAAAAAAAGCATTCGTAATTTAGCAAAAATGCATATCAATTAATTACCAGGAATTTGGGGCTTGTATTTTTGTATTAGTTCATTACTATGCAAATTTTACATAGCAGGCTTTTTAAAAGATACACCTGTTTTTTTTCTGCGTGTAGGAAGAAGAAGAAGACAACATTTTTATTGAAAAATTTAACAGACACAAGGGAATCATATTTAATATTTAATAAAATTTACGAATTGGAAAAAAAATTTTCGAATTCGTAAATCTTGCAAATATTGTTCAAAATATAATTCTGTATAAAAATTATACTTTTTAATTTATTTTTATCCCAAACCTTGTACACTACACATAAAAATTCAAAAAGTAAGATTTTTGCTAAAACTTTTCTTTTTACGAAAGGTACAAAATTTACGAATTATAAAATTTTATTTCGAATCGAGTTACGCGGTAACCTCCCAGATTTTTTTAAATCATACTAATATACGGCGAATGCACTTTAGCAGTTCAACGGTAAATTCCTTCATTATTGTATTTTTGTTAAAAACATTCAGAAAGACACTTAAATCAACTATTATACTTTAAAATTTTTGGAATAAGCGTGCCATTTTTGCATTTTTTGTGCCAATTTTACTATTTTTTGTGCTATTTTGCATGCCAATTTCAACTTTTTTTGTGCCATTTTAAACTTGCCCTGGTTATAAGTGTTAAATTTATATGGAAAAATCTGTAGTTAGATAGATTTCAAAAGACTTAATTTCATTCAAAATCCCATTTTTGGAACTTGTGAAAAAGAACTGCTTGTGAAATCAGAACTTAATGATACTTTGGAATCAATGAAAAATTGATTTCTTAAAATCACTTCCACTTTTTTTGATGGATGGGCATACAAATTTGTAATACATTTACCCCTCAACTATAAATATTTATTTTATAAAACATATTGAAATACTTAAACGCCTTAAAATTTTAACCTTACAAACAAAAATTAACCCTGATTAAAAAGAAAATACTATTTATTTTCGATACTACGACTACAAGTCATATCATTAATATCTGAACAAAAAACTATCATTTGTCAAGTGGCGCCACTTACAAAAAATTAATTTTATTATTTTTTTTATATAAACAAACGCATGCAATTACATTCAACAGCTGTCAAATTAATTAATATAGTATAACTTAACGTATTTATAAAAATAAATAAAAATTTTAAATCATAAAAAACAATCGACTGCAATTTAAATAAAAAGGTAGAAAAATATTAGAAAATAAAGTTAAATAAAATAAAAACAAAAATTATTATTTAAAATACCAATGAAAAGAAAATGAGAGCGGTTTACTGTATAAAAATTTTTTTTCTTTCTTTGTATGTCTATAATAAAGAAAAATAAATTACGTTTTAACTGAATATGGTCAATAGAAAGGGGATTCTCAAACGGTGGTTTTATTTGTAACAATGATTCATACAAAAAAAGATATCATCATATGTTTGAAATGATTAAATTCAATAATTAAAAATTCTGTGGATGTGACATATTCAATTCCATCTATAAAAATATATTAGATGCAACTTTTCATAACATTTTCATCACTTCATTGACAAAATACGTAACATCAAACGTGTATTTGTGCACTCTAGAATTATCGGATCAGAAATACTCGAAAATAAGCAAAATTAGATTAAGTTTTAACCGTATACTGAGTAATTGGGGTTAATTGGGAAACTAAATGTAGAGATACAACCTTGCGGTTTGTTCTGCGTTTATTTTTTTTTTATATGAAGTTTTGACAAATAAAAACGCACTGCGGATTGTCTCTAAATTTAAACTTAATTTAATTTCTCTGCGTTTTCTCTCATACTCGCATATTTTCACTCTCATTTTCACTACAATGTTCCCATATTTTCAAAAAATAATGCCGATATTTGATGATGTTCAGAGATGGAAAAGTTGAAACGATTGAACTTTTATTTTGAAAAATCATTGTTTATCATGTTTATTTCTAGTTTCGAACTCATTTAGCCTATCATTTTAATTTAATGATATTTGCCGAAGTTTAAATAAAGCAAATATAAAATATTAAAAATTTTTATATACTGAAACAAAAACCTTATTTCCCATCGCTTGTGCTCTCCCCACATACACTAAATGTACACACACAGACATGTAAAGAAAGTGTGAATGGATGTATAAAACAACCGTCACCGCAGCCGCAGTCATTTAATTTGTTTTTTCTCTCCGCAGCGGAATCCGCAGCCGCAAGGTTGTATCTTTACTCTAATTTGGCTCCAAAAATATATCAACAATATTTTTTAGCTTCTTTTAAAGAATCCATTCTATAAAGTAAGTCGAGGTCTAACTTTCTAATACGTTAACAAAATATCTACAGTTAACTACATTTTCCAGTATACATATTTGTCAAAATAGCTCGATTTGCCTTGCACTTCTTTTATAAAATATGGATTTTTGAGCATAATATACTCTGAGAGCATTTTGCTGGACGAATTTTAATGAAATTTTGCAGTAAAAAATTAAGTTTTCTTCACAAAGTAAATTAAAAATTTTTTAAAATTTATGAAAAATCTTCATATATTTTATGAATCTTATTTTAATTAAACTTTTTCATTGCGTGTATGAAATTTTTAGTAAATATAATTCAACGAAAAGTTTCAATGGACAAGTTCCAATGAAACTTCATTGGTTTTATGCAACGATTCATTAATATCATGCAGATAATTCTCTCAGTGTACTACATTAAGAGTTACTGAGTTAAAATTTGTTAAAGTCCTAGCGTTAAAACAAAATTCATCGAACGAGAAAAACCTGAAATTGAGTAAACCAACATTTATTTCGCTATTTACAATCTGGTTCTTTAGTATGACGCATATTTGCGACATTAACCGTTAACTGGGTTAAAAATATTTTTTTAACCCGTTTTTTCTTTTTGTTAAAATATAAGTTTGTGAACCCCTGTTCTATAGAATAAAACGTTTAAAGTTGAAAATTGTTGTTTTAGTTTTATTTTTGTTGTTTTTGTAAACATGAGTTGTTATGTGGTGGTATTTTAGTTAAGTTTGCCTGGCCAGTCGATCGTTTTGTTGGTATGAGCGAATGTGGGTAAGAAAATATGTTGGAATATCACGTACAAATAACTGGCTAAAATGTGTGTGTAATTTGATGACAAGGGTTTTGAGGAGTAAAAGAAAGAGAAAAACCTCTTTTACAGGAATGGCAAGACCTTAAAGAAAGTGGGGCCAAAAAAATATTAAAAAATCTGATAACTAATGAAAATTTATGAAAAAAGCCTGAAATTTAACTACCCAGGGACATTTTGTACAATCGGTTGCTAACCACACCAATTCTGCTATTGGTTCCACTGCAAGCGATTCCATGGAACTGCTTTCGGAACCAGTTCCACGGATCTTATATGGAAGGTACGACTGACGGTGAATCAGTTCTAGAACTAGTTCCACAACTGATTCTAGGGCAACCGGTTCTACTTTGTAGCTATAGAAGCGGTTGCTTTTGGGCCAATTTTAAACAAATATCTCGATTGCAAAGAATCGATTGTAGAATAGCAAATGATTCTTTGGAACAGAAAATTTTCCTGGGTAGCTATTCTTCAAAAGATTCTTTGGAACATCTTGAAAATCTTACGGGTATTAGCAGATTTAAATTTCAAAAAGTATTTGTTTTTCTTTAAAAATAAGTTTTTTGCTTGATACGAAAATCGGAAGCACGATATAAAGACAGCACAAAAATTGATAAAAAGAGGCGGTTACAACTCAGCTAAAATAAATTTATAAATTCTCAGAAGATGGTTAACGATATTAACCGAAGTATCAGAAATAAATATCGGATCAATGTTCCGAATTCAAACACTTCCCAGCCAACATATTTCTGGGTGCTCAGAAATTAAGACTCGTGATCATTTTTTGAGTACTCAGATTTTAGAGTCACACATGAAACAAAATAGACTCTGTTTTATGAGCTTAATTAAAAAAAATTTTAATTCTCATAAATGGCTCAGAAAATTTAAAATTTTAAGAGTCATAAAATTGCGTTTATAAAGAGGCTTCATGGGTAAAGAAAAACACCCTCATATAGCTAAGATTTCAAAAGGGCTAAATGCTTTTTATGAGTCCTTTCGGACTTTTTGTACACTTGCATATTTTTTATTTAATAATTTTGTCTATATTTCATAACATTAATTCGAACATATCCCAATCGCAAGTATTATTGCAGGACATCCAAATATCCTTTTATAAAAAAAATGTTTTATTCAAATTTTTTGCGTTGAATTCAAGTGAAACTTTTTAAATCTGTGGTCCTAAATCTGTAGATTTATAATTTTTTTTCTAACAAAAAATACAAAAATATTATAACATAATTATTATATATGTAGTCGAATAACACAGAGTCTTAGACACTGCCATGCACAGAGAGAATTTTGCTGGACGAATTTTAATGATATTTTTCAATAAACTGATGAAGTTTTCTTCACAAAGCAAATGAAAAATTTCTTAAGTTTGATGAAAAAGCTTCATATATTTTATGAAACTAGTTTTAATGAAACTTTTTTATTGAGTGTATGAAAATTTTAATAATTAAAATAAAATTTTTCACAAAATTTTATGAAAAGTTTTATTAATACAATAAAAAGTTTCATTAATATCATACAGATAATTCTCTTAGTGTGCTCCTACACTAATAGAAAAAAGTCCGTAAAAAATTTAGTTAAAACTACTAAAAATTAGTTAAAAATGATGCTGCAGAAAAAAACTGCTAAATTAGCAGATTATTTTTGCTATATATTAGTAATACAGGAACAGCAAAAATAAAACTGCTAAATATACAGAATTTTAGTGATATTTTAGCTAAATTTTTGTAAATGGAGAATAACAAATTAACATGCTAAAATCAGCAAAAAATTTTGCTAAATAATTAGTAGCCCAAAAAATTTAAAATTTTCGAAATTTTTTTCCAATTTTTTTTAAATGCAAATCAAAATCGAGTCTTTTGAAAACAGCAGTTTATACTTTTTTAGCAAATATTTCTGCTAATTTTAGCAGAATAGACTGCTATTTGCATTTAACTAAATTTAGCTTCAAAATAGCAAAAATTTTGTAGATTTAACAGTTTATTTTTGCTAATTTTTAGTCTACAAATATTTAGCAAAATTTTCTGCAGATTTTACAGTACAATTTGCTATTTTCAATTAACTAAAAGTTAGCCTAAATATAACTAAAATTCTGTAAATTTAACAGTTTTAATTTTGCTGTTCTCATTTTACTAGTATTTAGCAAAAAAATCTGCAGTTTTTTCTGCAGCATCATTTTTAACTAATTTTTAGTAACTTTTTCTGCTATTTTGACAGATTTAATTCTATGAGTGTACGGTTACTTCCTAGTTTAGAGGGTATTGATTGATTATATAGGTGATGGGGGTCAGAAAGAGAATCGAGGATTATGATAAATTATGAGGTATTATGGGACATTTTTACTTAAATAAACGCCTCAGAGGAGTTTTTTTCACAGAATTTCTTTCACAAAAACACTTTTATATTTGGTCAAATCCAGCCCATAGACCATGAGGCATTTTTAATTAAACAAAGGCCTTAAAAACATCTCCAAAGGTCAAATATCTTGATTGGCTTTTGCTTAGATTTTGACAAGTTTACTGCACTGAAAAAAATTTAAAACTTTGAGGACTTTTTTGATTCAAACTTTGAGATCTTTTTTTTTAAACACTTTATTTAGAAAAATCATTTTGTTCTTAATACTTTTTACTTTTTTTTTAAATAAAAAGACTGTTTTTTCCTGTAGCAAATTTATGAAATTCAATTTGTAAAAAAAACCTGTAATGATATTTTTTAATTTTTAAACAAAAAAGTATCAATTCTCGTGTGAAAAAGATCAGATCTCACCAGATCTTATTAGTTCTGATTGTACCAGATCTAATTAGATTTCAAATTTGTGAAGAAATTTGAGATCTAATGGCGCCCCATATATAGTCAGATCGAATTTGCTCTGGATTTATTGACAAAACAAAAAGTTTAAACTAAAATTACAGAACATATACAGGCAAAACTGCAGATTATGGGGTTTCGTCAACAAACAAAAATATGACCCCCTCTGGAATTAAAAAAGAAAAAAACCCGAAATTAATTTTGGGAGAGGCTCGGACCCAAGATGCCCGTGGGTGGCAAAAAACGGGGGAACATAGTAACATGCAAGTGTGGGTACTCAAATTAAAGAAAATTGTCTCACAATTCCAAAAATGTTATTTTTTTATATTCATATTGACTTTGATATTTAAAATAGGCCTTCTTCTTATATTTAAAATCTTTTTTCTAAAAAAACCTTAAAAAAGTTTTAAATTTTGATTTTGAGCGACTATATTTACAAAAGTTATTGAGATATTAATACACACTTAGGTTTGAAAAATAGGACATAGAATTAAGCGTAAACTGCGTAAAGGGTTTTTGTTTCTGAAGCTAATAGTTACTAAAGTATAAATTTTTTATAGAAATATTCGGTTGAAAAATTCGTACTAAATATTTAACAAGGCTTTAATAAAATACAATTTGTTTATTTTAATCTTCATAATTAGCCCCCGATTTAAAGAAATCCATCTCTATTAGATTTTATATACTTTCTCAAGGAGTTTCTTTAAAAAGGTTAAAAGAACTCCTCTTTCAATCCTTAATATGCTTTTGCAAACAAAAAACATGCTGCCTTAAATATTTATTTTTCATTACTGCGTGCAAACTAATGTCACTTTTGTTATTGGAATAATTTTGTCACTGACAGTGAGCGGTATTTTAAGCAACTTTGTAATGCTAAATGCAAATTCGGTAACAGCTGATATACAGAATTATTCGTCGTGAAAATTAACATATTTTATTGGGGTTTTCTCTTTTTAATTTTTTATTTAGAGTTGTCGGCTCCATTCCTTTAATTTTGTTTGACGATTCTAAATTATTGTTTACAAATGTCAGCTGTTCGAGTATCAGTAATGCAAACGCAATACAATGATGTGACAATTGCAATTTTGTGTATTTTTTGTTGTATTGCAAACAAAATGTACAATATTTTGCATTTGTACTTTCGCAAGACCATATGCTTCAAACACTGAACACCCTTACTAACTTTTAGTGTCACATTCCTTTGCACGCTGGAAAATTTTACAAAAAGTACAAAAATTTTCTATAAAAATTGCAATCCCTTACAGTTGTTTTTGTTTTGGAAAGCCAACTAAATAACATAAATAAATCCCAAAAAGAAAAATTCTTAACTTGGTTTAAGAAGAAATTACAACAGCATTTTTAAATTATTCCTTTGTGCTTGCAAACAGATGTCTCGTACTGTATATAATTTTCGGCGAATACAGTGCAATTTTACTTCACGGTTGGCTACGCTGTTTTTAAATAATATTTTATTACCGAAAACTGACACCACCGATATGTGCAGAATAAAATATTTTGAAATCTAAAAACCTGATGTATATCATTTTTGAAATTCCAACAAACAAAATTTCTAAAAAACTGGCCCTATGATTTAAAAACTGATTTTTAAAATCTAGGGCCTGTTTTACAGTCAGAACTAAGATCCATTTTTTTTTTCTTAAATAAGAAATTAGTGTTTATTTCCTAAAATTCCTATAAATTCATAATATTAATATAAAATTTTGGTTTATCTATAACTACCAACCTGCGTACCTTTGGTACGCCATTTCCGAATTTTGCCCAAAACAATCCAGTATGTTAGGTAAACTAGCTTGTGGTTACTTGTTGCTGGTTTTATTTTACATTTAATATACCTGATATCTTCGATATCACAGATAGAACCAGTTAAAATGAAACAACTATAGTGTTGCCAACGAAAAAGTAACTCTTTTTTTCACTCAGACATAAGGTGAGATAATTGCTGTAGACACATTAAATTTATTAACAAAAAAGGTAAAAAAAAAGATAATAGTTGACAAAAAAAAATATTCTTAATTAATTTTTTATATAAATATTGAATTTTTCCACTGACACTTACCTCAGGGACTTTATAAATATTTGGTTATTGTAGTTTTTTGTATCCTTTTTCAATTGAATAATAATCCTTTTACTTGAATGTTGATTAGCTAGAAATTTTTTAAATAATTTTATATTAAACACTGATCTTTATTTTGTTTTATAGAAATTTCATCGAAATTATTCACCTTTTTTATCTTTGAAATATATATATTCTCGTTTTTTTCAATTACTATTTTACTTAGTATCTTTATCTTTTTTCCAATTACTTTTTAGACCGTTTTTCGTTTTATTTATTTAGTAGTTATGATCGTTTTTTAAATTTGAATCTTTGCGCGTCCAATCGTTACACGTTTTTAACACCTGTTGATGTTATACTCAACTGAAGTCTTTGAAATTACTGTTCCATCTAATAACAGTTTTGGTAAGTGAGTTCCTCACTAGCCTGTTTTTTTAAATTTTCAGTGGTGAATTTGTGTGTTGTTTTAAAATTCTCTAAATGCTCATTCACGTTCTCTTTCGAAGATGGAAATGTTGGTACAATTGTGCTTTATTTTGTACAACATAAATACGAGTTAAGGATCCATAAATTTGGCCAAAATATATGTATATGCAATATAAAGATTGCGCCATTAAAAAATGTAACACGGAGACCTTTTAATGTTTTTTTTCTGCCTTAACCCTTTGTGGACCATACATTTTCTGCCGAAGCGATTTTGAAGTTTTTACGTTTTTCATGATCTCTGACCTAATAATAGTTATGCCAAGAAAAATTGGATCCATTGAACCGCTCCTTGCCCCTCAGCCGAAAATATTTGCCATTTGCCGACCCTACCGTTCCGGAAGAAGCGATATTATAGATATTTCACAAAAAATTAGCCTCATAGACCCCTTGCTTGCCCTTCATTTCGCTTGTCAAAGTTTGTGATTTTTACCCCTAAAATTAAGAATTCTAGTTAACCAACTTCGAGGGCTCGCAATGAGAAAGTGTGCCCAGGTAGGGATTTATCGCCTACTACACTTCTGTTTCCTCAAGCCTCCTCTACAAATCACCTTTGGACATATTTACTCTATCTTTTATCTGGCCAATTACACTATGCGACAGTCAAAATCGGGATGAAACCAACGGGAAATGTTATATCGGTCAAAAACAAGTTATACGTGTCCCGGAGTTTCGCTGGGTCACCCCTAGGAATCGAGATATATCTTTTTTTTGACATAACTCGAGAACCACTAGTCCGATTTTGCTCAAACAATTTTAAAAAAATTAAAAATTACAATTCCTTTAATCTGTTCATATAACGTTTTTCTATATACTCAACAGTTTTGCCGGTAAAAATAAATGTTTGTTACCGCTACCATAAAAATCAATAACCTTTTGTTTATTACTTTTTTTTAATATTTTAGGCAAAAAATATTTTTTTCCTCAGACATTTATTTTTACCGGCAAAACTGTTGCGTATATAGAAAAACGTTATATGAACAGATTAAAGGAATTGTAATTTTTAATTTTTTTAAAATTGTTTGAGCAAAATCGGACTAGTGGTTCTCGAGTTATGTCAAAAAAAAGACCACCAAAGGTCAAATCGATATATCTCGATTCGTAGGGTTGACCCAGCGAAACGCCGGGACACGTATACCTTCTTTTTTACCGATATAACTTTCCCCGGTAGTTTGAACCCTTCCCGATCACTGACCCCTACCATTTGTCTCACAGTGTTATAAGTCCGAAAAACCTTTTGGAAGCATACTTGCCTGTGGTCGTCAAAGGCTAATTCTGCGCTCAAAAGTTTCCGAACACAGCACGCGCCGTACCATTTCACGGCCAGAAATGTTGGAATCACCCTCAATAGCTTCTTCACCTTTTTGGATTTGGTTTCGTTCCTTTTGCTGTACCCGTTACAGGCTAGGTCCTTGTTGCCCAGTTTGACCACTCTGAAAACACATTGCTGGTCACGCGTTGTTCTGTTGATATATTTTATAAATCCACGATGGATTATGTTGAATAGTTTCAATAATTCTTCTTTGCACTTGTCTTTGATTATCCATTGTAAACTAGTAAACTATTAAATTACTATTGTGAAGGTTGAATATCTATATGTTCCAGAATTCGAAAAAATACCTAATTTGGCATTAAATTAGTGTTGGTTAACGTATGTTACAGTACTATTCGCAATGTCATTGCGTAAATTCTCATTAACTACACAGTACAACAAAATAAGAAAACTTTGATGCATCAGGATTACGACATATCACTTCTAATAGACTTCGGGATGCAGATCACGAATATAGCACTAGAAATTAAAAGTTAGCTATAGTTTCAGAAATATTTGCAAAACCGTATTTGCAGAAAAACTAAATTTTGTAATAAACTTTTTGCAAACAAAAATACAAAATTAAAAGTATGAACGCTATTCTTTGCAAAATTTTAATAGGACGAAACATGCCCTTTAATTTGATATATCGCACGTTTTGACAGCTGCGATAAAATTCCCTATATGTGACCTTCTCCGAGAAAAGGGACCTAGAGTGTCAAAAAATGGGTTTGGACTTAACAGTGGATTCTGGTACCTAAAAGGGTGTAGAATAAGATGAAATGAGTTAGATTTCTGATTTTTATGGGGTAAATAAATTTTTATCAGAAATCTAACTCATTTCATCTTATTCTACACCCTTTTAGGTACCAGAATCCACTCTTAAGTCCAAAGCCGTTTTTGACACACTAGGTCCCTTTTCTCGGAGAAGGTCACATATATGCATTTGAAGTTGAAATTTCTCTTTTTTCACGATTTCGTTAATAATTAATCTGCAATGAAAGGAATAGCCATTTTTTTTATTTATACCATTAGTAAACATCTCATGTTATTTAATTTATCAAAAAAATTTCGCACTTTATGTTTTAATTTTAAATAAAAATTGACTAAAACTGAAAAAGATTGATTTTTTTTGATTAAATTGAAAACTCAGATAAAACCATTGAAATATATAATGCACATATTTTCTAATCAATTTCAACAAAGTTTTAGATAATTAAATTGCAAATTCCTAAAAACACGATTTTAAAATATACATGTGCAAAAAAGTACTATAAGAGAGCATTTTAAATTTATCGACTTTATTTTTAAACATACACAGAAAAAATTATTAACCTTAAATAAATTTTAGATTTTGAAATCAATGTTTGGTAACCCTGTAACGATATTCCAAATGTTTTCTTTTTAAACTGCGCTGTTATATCAAATAGCATTTTTGAAAATATTGGATCTTAAAGTTTTGTCATTATATGACGACGCTAGGAGAATAAGGGTTAACAAAGTGATATCCTTAGTGTCAACGAGGGCTCTATGAAATAGCACCCCACCAAATAACTCCTCAAAAAAATAATGAAAATGTGGATTTATTTAATTTTGAAAATAGGATTTTATTTCATTGTAAAATAAACTCCACCCAAAAATTTAGGTCTTTATTTAATTTTGTTGGTTGTTTATTTCATTTGAAAAATTAAGGCATTGCTTCATAATACAATAAATCCTCAAGTTTTTCGAGCCTTCCTTGACCGGTGCCATAGGATCTCCCCCACAAAAAAAATATTTCGCGAAAAGGATTTTGTTAAATAAAAAAATTTTTGAGCGAAATTTAATGCAAACAATTAGGACTTTAAGAACAGTGTTGCCATTTCAGTGCTTTTCGGGTATTTTTGGTACTTTTTTCCTTCCCGTACCCGGTGATTTTTTACAAATACCCGTTTAAAAAAAGCGGGTATTTACGGTGCTTTTTCAGATTTCTGGCAGTGCTTTTAGTGCTTTTTTACAGTTTATATTTTTGGTATTTGTTCTCGTTTTTTTACATTTTTCTTGAATTTTCTGTCAAAATTTAAGAAATAATACGAACTATAAAAGAACTACATTTTTGCACAATATTTGTAGTACAATTTTAAATAGCAACTTCGTTACATTTAAATTTCAAAATATTGAAATATTAGTTTGGTGCTTTCTTACCCCTTTTCTGAACCTTTTTTACACGATTTTTCAAAGTTAAAATGTGTTTTTAAATTCTTGATTTAAATTTTTCAAAAAATTAATATCGTGTTTTTTACTCCATTTTTGGTAACTTTTTACCCTTTTTACCAGTTTTCATAATGCTCACGGTGCTTTCCTGCCTTCAGGAGTTGGCAACACTGTTTAAGAATTAAATAACTTTTATAGTTTATTGTGAAAAAAAACTTCATTTTACTTTTACCGGTGCGTCTCATACGGCAGGGGTAACTTTAATTTTACCCAGTAAACAAAAGAAAATGTGAAAAATTGTATACAAAACAAAAACAAATTTTTGGGTTAACTGTTAGTTAACTCTAAAACCTCCACTATGAGACCCACCATAAAAGTATTTCAAATTAATTTTTTAAGAGAATTCCGGGCTTCCATTAAACTCATTCATGCACTCACAATATTTTATCCTTAAAAACAAGCTGAAATACATATTAAATTAATTGAAAACACAATTAAAAAAGGACTACTGATTTTTCATTATATTCAAACCATTTTGTATTGTTTAAACAATCCATAAAAGAAATAAAAATAATTGAAAAGTCATTTAAAACAATCATCAATTTTTACCTGACAAAACGTAAAAAAAACGAATTTGTGGTTTGTTTTTCATATTTGAAAGTTTTTTTTGTTTGGATTTTCAAAACACTCACACAAAACACACACGTTCATATTTTTATTGGCTATGTTTGTGTGTATGAGTAACGAATTTCTTGTAATTTGAATTGAAATAATTTTGTATATAAACAAACTATTTTAACAAAAAAGAAAACCGAAAATATTTGAATTTTTTGTTTTAAAACAGAAAACAACGAAATCATTTAAATTATTTTTTTTAAAAATAGAAATCTAAAAATAGAATATTTGACTGAATATAACTCCTACAGACGATACATATTTTTTTTGGTTTGTTTTTTTATTGACGAATATGAAGAGTTAAACAATATATTTCAATGTATTTTAATTGATTCTTCAATTGAAAACAAACTTTACCTATTCTATTACTTTTTAAATAAACCTCAATCGGTTATGGAAAATATATTGTGAGTGTGCTTATAAATTTGAAATTATAATACATAATTAAATCATAACATAAATGTAAAATATTTCATCATGGAAATTACTGTTTCAATCCCGGTAACATGGTTTTATGTGCAACGCCCAACAATTTCGACAAATCCCTTAAAAAATTAAGTTAATTGTATTCTGCTAGAACCTTCAAAATAAGCCAAAGACATATTCTTGTTACATTTTGAAACAGGATATTTTCCACTTTAACCTACATTACCCTACTGACAGAAACCAAGAAACAAAAAAAGAAATACGAGTATTTTTTGGGACACGTTTTTATATAAATATGTGATCTTGTTACAAATAAAATAATGTAAACGGATTTTTAAGTAAACTCTTCCTTCTTCCATTGAAATATAAGGAATTTTGGATTAAAGATTTCTTCACGATTTCTCATTTACAAAATAAGAACAAAAATAATTTTGTTGGTGCTTTGTGCAACGAGCATTAAATTAAGAGAGGTACTAACTCTCTCAAACTCCGTTAAATCCAGCGATGCCAACTTATCGCTTTTCGCTCTAGATTTAGCGCATTTTGAATACCCTAGACTCGCATTATTTTCTGTTTTTTATAAAAAGCGCTAGGATGGCGCTTTGCGTTTTCAGCAAAACGTTTATTTTGATAAAATTTTAACAAATTTTAACGTTTTTAAGCAAAAATATACTACTTTTTCATCATTTTTGTTTTTATTTTGCTTTTAATTTGAATCCAAAACATCAAAAAATTTTTTTAATCTTGAACATTTTCAAGCCATTAAATACGTGGACTTGTGTTTTATTTTCCCACAGTAGTGATTTTTAGCGCTTTTTAACTGTTCAGTCGTTTAATTTAGATGAAAAGTTTATCATCTAGCGCTTTTTAGTGCGTCACTGGTTAAATCACTAGTTCTTAACCCTCTAACCGGCCTAAGCT
Source organism: Leucophora obtusa (assembly GCA_949987735.1). Lineage (NCBI taxonomy): Eukaryota > Metazoa > Arthropoda > Insecta > Diptera > Anthomyiidae > Leucophora > Leucophora obtusa. The sequence goes on from OX465299.1 coordinate 54,691,251, forward strand.
TTTTTGCAATGAAATTTATACCATGTGTTTCTCACGAAAAATAAACAATAAGTTCTTCTACAAAATTTTTTTTCGTTGCCTACTTTAGGCGATATGGGCCAAAATACTTTAAGGGTGAATCTCGAAAACTAACGCATAAAAATTGCTAGGTTTAGGCACAAATTATTTCTCTTACCAAGATGTAATTACAATAAAAAAATTACATTTTTTGTGCTGTTACTTAAGAAGTTGTAGCGATTTTCGTTTTTCGAAAAATGCGAAATTGAGCGAAAACGCACCAAAACTTCAATATATATTATTCAAACTTATAAGCTTTGCTACCTATACCAAATATATTCTTTTTAGCAAATTTCAGAAAAATCCGTCCATTCGTTTTGAAGTTAAGGCGATGTCCTTTAAAGGTATCCTTATGGAATCCTGTGCGTCCTTGGACCAAAGTAAGGAACTTTTTGAATAGCTTAAGCTCCAATCTTACTTCATGGTCACTATCAATTGTTTTAGTCAATTTAAATATGTTTTTAAGATTTTTGAAACTTTTGGTTGTTTTAAAATATTTAATTTTTGAAATTTTACGAAATTTTATCTTTGACACTTTCTCGCTTCCAAACCGTGCATTGTATACAAAAAAATTCTTCACAAAAAATTTTACAAATTTTGTTTTCTGTTGAAAAAGCATAACTTCTTATTATAAAATACCCCTTTGGCGCATTTCTGGTCAATTTAATATACCCCGCCTGGACGCGGGCTTGCCGGTTAGAGGGTTAATTTGTATCGCAAAATTATGCCATAAGAATTACACATGTCTGCAAAGGCTAAAAGTTTTCGATACGAAATGTCAATCTTCGAAAGAGCGAGTTGGAAACCGCCTGCTTTGTGTGTAATTTGAAAATTGTATAGCATATTTTATTTCTATTAATCAGAGCTTTGAAGAATTAATTCCTTTTTGAATGAATTCACTACCAATCGAATTCAATTTTCTCTAGAATTGAATGAATTCCTTTTCTTAAGTAATTCACTGAATTCGTTCAAATGAACGCGTTCATCAAACAACAAATTCAAAGAATTAATTCAATTGCAATAGTTCTTTTTATTAAATCAAATGAATTAATTCACCGGTGAACGCGTTCAATTTTATAAATCGAACGGAAAAAAAGTGAATTAATTCCTTACTGAATTAATTCACTACTGAATTCGTTCAATTTCATTTTCGTTCAGTGAATTAAAAAAAATAAAATTACGTTCAGTGAATTAAAAAAAAAAATAATAAGTTCACTGAATTGAAAAAAAAATAAAATAAGTTCACTGAATTGAAAAAAAATAAAATAAGTTCACTGAATTCAAAGCCTGTTTTCTGCCGTTCAGTAGAAGAAAACAATAATGTACAAATAAAATTTTTAAATAAGCAATTTTACAGCGTGTGCTAGTAAAAATGAACAAATTAGAAACCGGATGCTGTTTATCAACCTACATGATTCAAAAATAAAGCCTTTTACTATTAAAAATAAAAACTTTACTTTTATAGATAAATTTGGAAAAAAAAATATAACTATTAATTTTTTAAACCAGTTATATAGTTATATTTTTTTCCAAATGTATCTATATCTGTAAAGTTTTTATTTTTAATAGTAAAAGGCTTTATTTTTGAATCATGTAGGTTGATAAACAGCATCCGGTTACTAATTTGCTTATTTTTACTAGCACACGCTGTAAAATTGCTTATTTAAAAATTTTATTTGTACATTATTGTTTTCTTCTACTGAACGGCAGAAAACAGGCTTTGAATTCAGTGAACTTATTTTAATTTTTTTTCAATTCAGTGAACTTATTTTATTTTTTTTTAATTCACTGAACGTAATTCTATTTTTTCTTAATTCACTGAACGTAATTTTATTTTTTTTTAATTCACTGAACGAAAATGAAATTGAACGAATTCAGTAGTGAATTAATTCAGTAAGGAATTAATTCACTTTTTTTCCGTTCGATTTATAAAATTGAACGTGTTCACCAGTGAATTAATTCATTTGATTTAATAAAAAGAACTATTGCAATTGAATTAATTCGGAACAAAATAAATCGAACGAAAGCAAATATGAATTAATTCCATTCAATATATGGTACTTAGTGAATTAATTCATCGAATTTTTAATTCAGAATTGAAAAATTGAATTAAGGAATTAATTCTTCAAAGCTCTGCTATTAATAAGCAAAATTTTTAGTACCGTGAGCGTGCAGAAAAGTACTAACTGTGAAAAAATCCACATTTCTATTTACCATCCCTGTTCTAATTTACTTAAAATTAATAAAATTGTGCATTTATCAGATACATTTCAATAGTTCGATCTCTTGTTTTTGTTGTGTTTTGCAAAGAGTAAAAATTATTTTTTTATAATTCCCATATGTAATGCATATGGTTCGTTTGAGTTTTTGTGTTTTGTTGTTGACCGTTATTTTGTTTGTGTGACAATGCACATTGTGGATATACGCCCACGATTTCAATAGAATTTGCCAGGTAAGTGTAGGCTAAGAATAAGAGCGTAGAGTTTTTAGATAGAATATATTTTATTTTAATGGCTCTCACCAATGTTGCCAACTTTGTTATTTTTGGTGGTGTTCACTACATTGTTTTATATCAAAGAGTATAGGTAAGAAAGGCCATTTATGGCTCTTCTGACTCTTTTTTTTATTTTATTGCAAAAAATTATAACATTTTTAAATTATTAAAAATTTTATGTTTTTTTTATTCAACTTAGATATTGAACATATTTAGTGGCTCGTTAGTTCATCGTTTAATAGTGTATATTTATTTTGCAATAAAGTAAGAGGCATAGCAGAGGCATAAATTCTTTTTTCAAGATGTCTATAGACGGTCAAGCATGCTGTACAACAAGTACAGCATTTAATCGTCTCTCCGCTGTTGTTCTGGGTCGACACTAGAAATTATTAATTTAGTGGTGAATAAAAGTAATACATACAGCGCACAGTGGGTTGAACGATAGAGAAAATAGTGATTAATTCAGGAAGGCTGTAGTTTTAAAATATTCTTTTTTTTTATAAATGCATAATCATAAACACATAAAAACCCATAATTTTAGAAGAAAAAATTGTTTTAAACCGTTAGGTTCGTTTTTGTTTTTTAGGAAAAAATAAATTTTTTCCCAATTTTCTCTGTAACTTTGGAACGAAAAGCAATAACAAACCAAATTGAAAATTAGAGCATACTTAATGTACTTTTAAAAAATTTAAACAGTATATACTTATATTCAGAGCTTTAAAGAATTAATTCCTTAATTCAATTTTTCAATTCTGAATTAAAAATTCGATGAATTAATTCACTAAGCACCATATATTGAATGGAATTAATTCATATTTGCTTTCGTTCGATTTATTTTGTTACGAATTAATTCAATTGCAATAGTTCTTTTTATTAAATCAAATGAATTAATTCACCGGTGAACGCGTTCAATTTTATAAATCGAACGGAAAAAAGTGAATTAATTCCTTACTGAATTAATTCACCACTGAATTCATTCAATTTCATTTTCATTCAGTGAATATTATTTATTATTAATATTTAAAGAAAATAAATTTTGATTTATATATATTATTATTTTTTTTTATATAAATATACACATGTGATGTAATTAAGTTATAAGGAAAGTATTGCCAACTTGCCTCAATAATGCCCTTTAGGGGCGCTGAGGCCTAATGAAAACTGAATTGTATTTTATATGAAATGTTAATAAAACTATATATAAAAAAAAAAAAAAATTAAAAAAAAAATAAAATTACATTCAGTGAATTAAAAAAAAATAATAAGTTCACTGAATTAAAAAAAAAAAATAAAATAAGTTCACTGAATTAAAAAAAAATAAAATAAGTTCACTGAATTCAAAGCCTGTTTTCTGTCGTTCAGTAGAAGAAAACAATAATGTACAAATAAAAGTTTTAAATAAGCAATTTTACAGCGTGTGCTAGTAACAAATTAGAAACCGGATGCTGTTTATCAACCTACATGATTCAAAAATAAAGCCTTTTACTATTAAAAATAAAAACTTTACAGATATAGATAAATTTGGAAAAAAATATAACTATTAATTTTTCAAACTAGTTATATAGTTATATTTTTTTCCAAATTTATCTATATTGTTGATTGATCTGCATGATCGCATGCTTGAGCGTTAAGGGAGCTGGTACCATTTTTGTGTACAAAGTACTTTTTGGGACTTGTTATCAGTGTTGCCACAAAGTTTTAGATGATATCCCCATTTTTCAAGAACCCAATAAGTAGCCACTAAATTCTTTTATTTTAAAGTCTGTTATGAATCATAATTTCACAGCACTCTGAAATTTGTTGGCTGGGTAATATATTTTTCTTTAAAATTGGGTTTTTTTACTGTTTCCAATTATTCGACATAGGCGGTTAACCGGTTATTGCATTATTCGAAAAATCACTAAAATTGATTAACCGGTTATTCGGGTCGGTTATTCGAGAAAATTGGCGATTAATCGATTAATCGTTTAAAGCAAAATTAATGTATTTCCTTAACTTTTTATCAACAAAGACACTAACAGCTTCCTGTTTTTGTTAAATATCATATGACATGACAAATGAACACAATATATTTAAAAAAAAATTCAAATTAAAAAGCACATCTACACGAGAGAGAAATGCTAGAGATAAAACAAAAATCACCTCTAATTAGCTCTATTTTGAATGAGTTTAGCTATTTTGTAGTATTTTTTGCTCCATCTCTAGAAGTTTTCTCTCGCGTGTAAATGTACCTTAAGGTTGAAAGTTTCGGAATCTGAAATTATCTAAATTGAAACATTTCTTATACTAATAGAAAAATTTATTTAAAAATATAGCTGAAGCTATCAAAAATTAGTTAAAAATGGCAAAAAAAAAAAAATGCTGAAACTAGATTTTTTTTCTCAAAATTAGTAAGTTAAAAACAGCATAACCTAAAGGTAGATTTTCTATTTCTTTACGAAATTTTTTTAAATCTGAAAAACTTTGGATACAAAATTTCTTTAAATGCAAATTTAATGATTACTACAATAAATATAATATTGCATTTAAAAAAATTATTGTCCAAAGTTCTTCCTTTGAGTAAAATATTAATTAATTCAAAATATCAATTTACTCTACAAAAATTTGCAAAAAAATGTTCTAAATAGTAGAGTTAGTAGACTAAAGAATATCATAAACAGTTGTTAAATTTCTCAGTCTTTTTTCCGTTTTTAAGGGCCATTGACAATAAACAAAATTATCCAAAGTTTGAGCTAACATACGCTAAGGGATCTGTATTATTCCAATTTTAATGCAAATTTCCACTAAACTAATGAAGTTTTCTTAACAAAATGAATGGAAAGCTTCATAAAAATTTTCAATGTACGAACTTCAGCGAAACTTTATTGAATCAATGTAAAAATTCATAAATAGAATGTAGACATTTCTCTCAGTGTACAGTTACAAATGTCAAATTCCATTTAATTTTGATTTTTTAGCTTTAATTTTGTGTTAACTTTAGGTAATTTTGTTATTATAAATGTCACAAATGCGAATAAAAATTTAATTTCAGTGAAACGGTTACGGGTTCCCTTGTATTCTACACCTTTTTCAGTTTTATTTCAGAAAATTCCAAATATATTTCATAATTGTTTAAAAATGTTTTAAAATTCTCCAAAAATGTTTTTAAATTGTCCAAAAATGTTTTAAAATTGTCCAAATATATTCTAAAAGGGCCTAAAAAGGTTTCAAAATTGTCTAAAATATTTCAAAATTATCCAAAATTTTTTAAAATTTTTCCAAAAATGTTTTAAATTTGTCCAAAAATCATTCAAAATTGTCCAAACACTGTTTAAAATTGTATAAAAACGTTTCAAAATTAATTTCAAAATTGTTCAAAATGAATTTTAAAATTTTCAAAATGTATTTCAAAATTATACAAATATATCAATCACATCGAACTAGAGGCTGAATAATATCTGCCCTCACTACTTATACAAATATATTTTAAAAAATGTATTACAAATATATTTTAAAATATTTTATTTGTATTTAAGAAAATTCTATTTGTATTTGAAAATTGTCCAAATACATTTCAAAATCATTCATTTGTATTTAGAAATTTTAAATCTGTATTTCAAAATTGTCAAAATGCATTTCAAATAATGCCATTTGTATTTCAAAATTTTCTAAATGTATTTCAGAAATTTCCAAATGAATTTAAAAATACTCTATTTGTATTCCAAAATTTTCCAAATGTATTTAATAAAATTCTAATTGCATTTCAAATTTTTAGAAATCTATTTCAGAAATTTATATTTTTATTTTAAAAGCATATTTACGTACATGTCTCATAATTCCTATAAAATTTTCATTACGAAAGAGAAAACAGGCATGTTTGTAAAAATGCTTTAAAATAAAATAGAAATTTCTGAAATACATTTAGAAAAATTTGAAATGCAATTAGAATTTTATTAAATACATTTGTAAAATTTTGGAATACAAATAGAGTCTTTTGAAATACATTCGAAAATTTTGAAATACATTTGGAGAATTTTGAAATACAAATGGAATTATTTTAAATGCAATTTTACAATTTTGAAATACAGATTACAAATTTTTAAATACAAGTGAATAATTTTGAAATGTATTTGGACAAATTTAAAATACAAATAGAATTTTCTTAAATATAAATAAAATATATTTGTGTTTATGTTTCTTGTAATTTTTGAGCCAAAGTTAAGAAAATTATGAAGTTTTGATAAAAAAATAAGGGATAAATTCGATATTAAAATTGTAATCGGTTAATCGACCTGTTTTAACCGATTATTCGGATCGAATAATTATTTGAGTTTTGAATTATTTGTTTCGACATTAACCGAAATAGAGGCGATTAATCGAGGAATCGGTTAATCGATTAACCGAATTGGAAACACTAGTTTTTTTAAATTGGTTTAAATAATCCACTTGCGATCAAATTAGGGATTCAATTGGCGATTGTTAGGGATTTCAACTTACAAACTGGGGAGATGAGCTAAAATTTGTCTGGCAACATTGCATTATCTCGTAAATGTTTTTTTGTATATCCTAAAACTATGCTTTAGATTTAAGTTTACAACAGAAGTAATTTTAACGGGAAGAATCTAAATAAAAATGTTTTTTGGCCTAAAATATTGGTGATTCGCATCGAAAAGCTTTTTAGCTCTGTCTCTTGTATATAATGATTTCATTTTTTTTTTTTTATAGATTTTTACAAATACTTGCTATTACTAAAGTTTTAGGTATTATATTACTTATATACATGGGACTAGTTTATTTAAAGGATATATTAGTCCTTTAAACAACTGGTTTTGGTAGGTAATACTGATAATTCCAATTTATATATACACATGTTATAGTTTACGACATAAAAGGCTAAGAATTCGAAACATAACCATGTAAAACTCGTTTATGATAAATATTCCAAGAAAAAGTCTTTATATCTATAAATACTACATTTTAATAACGTCCATTTTGGTAAATAGTAAAGAAATCCATTTTAGTAGAAAATATTAGCTATTCAACAAAATCTTTAAGCATTAAGAAAAAATGAGATACCAAACTCCATTTAAGATTAAAAATATTGGTGATTCTAAAAAAAAACTCAAAAATAACTCTAGCGATTTTTGAGGAACATCCAAAATGATTTTCCACAAATTTTCTATGATACATATGATCAAACTACCCAATTTCTACTTGTTATTAAAAAATAACAATTATAATTTTAAAATTGCAATTAAAATTAAAAAAAAATATCAAGTGCATTTTCATAAATGCTTTTGTGTAATTAAAAAAACTGCAATTTAAATTCAAGAACTTCATTTAAAATTTCAAAATAACAATAGCAAAAAACAAATTAACATTTCCATATAAAAAATAGCAACGGTAAATCGAAAAATGCTATCAGAAAATTAAAAAATAACAATTGAAATTCAAAAAATACAAAATGTAATTCAAAAATAAGTTCAAAATACATAGCGGGTTGAATTGTGTAACGGGAGTTTCAATTAATGGTGCAATAAATATAGTGAAATATATAATTAGTAGGGTAATCAAATTACTCGGGTTTTGCTTTGTTCGAGTAACCGAGTAACTCGATTTTGAGGTTTTGAAATTACTCGATTAATCGTGTAAGATTTTAAAATTACTCGAGTAACTCAATTAATCGTGTAAGGTTTAAAATTACTCGAGTAACAATTTTATTTCATTATTTTTTCGCAAATATTATCCATTTTTTGTAGGTTTTATAGTTTATTAGTACCAAAACACAACAAATTAACAATTAAAATGAATCCATAGGTAGAAGTTAAAAAAATTGTTTAGATCATTTATTTAAGTTAATTTTTTAATCTAAGAGATGTCTGTTAAATTCTATTCTAAAAAGTTTAAAAATTTTGCATGGCTTCATTTAAAATGAACCCAACTAGATTTTTTATTTCTTTAAATGAGAAGGATAAAAAATAAAATAAAATCTAAAAACTGTGAATATGTGTGAATGAAATTTTTTAGTGATAAAAAAGCCATTCAAATAAATTTTAAAATCAAAGTTATTTAGATTCTAATAAGTTTTTTTCATACCCCTTTAACAAAATAAGAAATAGAGTTATGGGCTTTTTGTATGTAGTAAGCCTTGGTTGTTTTTACTTAAAGTTAAAGAGATCTTCTAAAAATATACAGTTAAGGTATTTTGCTTTTTAAAAGACTTTCCTTATATTTTTATAAAGGTTTTCTTTGGGAATTCTATTTTGCTTACACAGTACCTTCAAATATAGTAAAATACAGACCTTCAAAAATATAATTCCTTAATTAGATTTTTAACTCTGATTAAATTCCATCACTATTTTAGCAAAGAATCAATTTGATTTTTGTTGATTCTTTTCATATAATCAAACGAACTGATTTAATAACGGTTGCCTTCAATATCGAATCAAATCGTAAAACAAATAAATTCTTTAAAAATTGAATCACAATATAAATTTATATAAATCATATCTCACTTTATTCAATTTCAAATCGTTGTTTTACAGTGGTTATGATTCAGAAAATGATTATAGTATTTAAATTCAAACTGTAACTGAAACATTACTTTAAAATCTATAAAAAAATAAAAAATAGTCAGCAAATTAAAAGCAAATCGGTATAAATTTGAAGAAAAAAATCTTTTTTAGATTTACTCGAGTTACTCGATTAATCGACCAAAATTACTTGAGTAATTCGTAACTCGAAACTGTACATTTGAAATCGAACAAGTTTTTGAAAGGAGTTCATCGATTAATCGAGTAACGGTTAATCGATTGAATACCCTAATAATTAGGTGTAATAAAAAGTGGATCTAGGTCAATTAAATTTTTTTCTATTTTTTTTAATAAAGAGAAGCAACACTCAGGAAATTTTTAATTAACGTATTGGAAAGGGGATAGAGAAGAAGTGAAAGGTGGTGAAAGATGAAGGGCTTCAAATATGGCAACCACAGATTAATACACATATGTGTTACCAATGACAGGTGTCAAAAGAATATTCTCGAACTGTATGGTTTTGTTTACGTGGAAGTCATGTCAAGAGGAAGATAACAACTTTGTTGAAGCTTTTTAGTTCATAGCCCTTTTATATTATTTTACTTCCGTGATATAAATTTCGTTTAGTTTTTACTAAAATTAGTACTATAATTTTTTTAGTACGATACTAACCTTAGTAAATAAGTATATTTATTGCGATAACTTTGGTGAAAACTTGGAAAGCTATGCTGACATATAAAATTTTGGAAAAATCGCGATTTTAACGTGTAGGTCGCTATACATGCATACATGTTTATTATGTTGAAATATTTTCCTTTTAATTGCTCTTTACTATGGCATAACATTTATCAAGGTCGATTTGACATCAATTGGTTAAAACCCAAAAAAAAAAACTGTAAAAATCCATATTAAGCGCGAACAGTGGTTTCAATAGCAAGTTTCGTGCATCAAATCTTAATCCTAAATTTGACTACAGGTCCATTTCACCACAAAAAATTGACATTGACTTCATATTGAAATTTTTGTATGTAAAAAACTAAATGAAGAACCACTTAATTTTAAACATATTTCGCGGAAAATCTGTACCTTAGGTCGAAAAATAAAGTTCGCCATTGTAATGAGCATGGTCGAAGTATATAGAATTATTGGTCAGAACTTTATTGATTTTTAAAAGTTGAGATTTTGTCATCCTGTGAAATTATCCGTATTGAAAGTTAGTATATCTAAGTTCCCAGATGACACGGAGGATAGGTCCCAAGGGGGCGGAGACCGGTCGTTGATCGGTCTTTTTGTTTAAAAGAGACATATCACTTTAACATGGCGTTGTCATTGGAAATGACCAATTGCCACAGTTTAGACACCTTGTGACAGTAAGGTGGTGTGTCTAAAAATACCTTTTCAAATAAACTAATAAAAAATTAAGAATTAAAAATAATCTATTTGGCGTCGAAGTAGGGCTCGATAACACAACCTCCTGCTTTTAAGGCAAACGCTCTACCGTCTGAGCTAATGTTGCTTATGCGTGATGGCTGGCTGATGGTAAAGTTATATATTTTTCGTTTCTGTTCAAATAAAAAAGAAAAAGAAAAAACAAACACTACAAGCAAATAAAAAAAATGGAAAAGAAAATAGAAAAAAACACTAACACACGCACAAATATAGTAGAAGTGCCTTCAGTATGCCCCCGATTGACCGGTCACAGGATAGGTCCTTTAATGGCAGTTGACTCGTTTTTTGCGTTGGCCATAATTAAATTAAAAAATCAATTAAAAATTAGAAAATTATCTCAAAAACTCTGATAATATAAATAAAAATTTTAAAAATTGCCCTTAAGTTAAAAAGAAAATTAAATGAAATACCAATTGTTAAAACTAAAACAGCTTTAACATTAAGAAACGTTGAAAATACAAAACTTAAAATTTTTTAGCAAAACATTATAAAAATTTAAAATAAGAGCTAAAATAAGCAAATCGTAAAAAAAAAGTTCAAAATAAATAAAAGAGTAAATTGAATAAAAAAAATATTTTAAAAAATATGCCGCGAATTTTATTTTTTATTTCGATATTGGTCAAGTTTTTTAAAAGCAACAGAAAATACTTAGAAAATTAATTTATTCTCTTTGGTTCATATTTATACTTATTTAGTAATATGTCTTCGGTTGACCGGTTACGGGATAGGTCCTTGGAAGGCAATTGACTCCTCATTCCCCGTAGGGTTGTAACAGAATTTTTCTATCCAACCTTCTTTCACCCTAATTTTTAGTAATAAATACAATGATGCAGGATTTTATTGTAACTTTAAATGCTTTGTTATATTTTATACAAAATAAATGTTTTTGGCTTTTTTTTGAAAATACCCAGCGAAAATTACTGGTTGCTTGGAAGCAGTTTTGTCAGGGAAAGTTGAGCAGTGAAGCGATTGCATTATTGATGATATCATGCCTGATTTTTGTTCGAGATAGCTCGCGTGAAAGCACTTGTTTCGAGATCCGAAAAGGCATGAATTCACCGCTTTTAATTAGTGCTCCTGTTTTTCTTTTAAAATATCGATAATTATTGCCTTCTCGGAAGTGCATATTATAAAGCTTTTCAACTAAAGGGTTTTTCAATAAGAGCGCTACAAAAGTTTTTTTAAATAAAACAATGGTTTTGGATATCAATGAAATTCTTTATTCCTGTGAAAGTACGTTCGATGCCATTATGTATAAAAATCGATCTCTTTTGCATGGCCACCACGGGCACATTTGCAGAAGTCCAGACGCTGAACCCAATTTTCGACGGTTTTCAAGCGTAAATCGGCCGATATTCGTACGAAGTTCATCAATCGTCCCTAGCTTGTTGGCATAGACCATAGATTTGACGTAGCCCCACAGGAAATAGTCCAACGGCATCAAATCGCACGACCGAGGCGGCCAATCGACTGGACCATTTCGTGAGATAACACGTTCTCCAAACTTGGTTTGCAATAAATTTATTGTGACATTCGCTGTGTAACTTTTGGCGCCGTCCTGTTGGAACCACATGGCCTCCAAGTTCATATCATCCAATTAAGGCCAAAAATATTCGGTTATGATTGAACGGTAGCGATTCCAATTCACAGTAACGTGTCGGTCCTGATCATCACGGAAGAAGTACGGCCCATAAACCGCACCAAACCGTAATTTTTTCGGGATGCAATGATGACTCATGGAGTACGTGTGGATTGCTGTCTGACCAATAACGCATATTTTGTTTATTGACGAAGCCATTCATTATGACGACCATAAATTGGACGTAGCGCTCTTAACGTTGAGGCCACTGACTCCGAATGTCGGTAGTAAATTTTAATAATTTCGACTCGTTGTTGGCTCGCATATCTTTCCATCATGAAATGCCAAACCTTACTGAAGAGAAATGTCAAAAGAGCGGCAAGAAATATGGCGTCGTTTGCTGTCCCTGTCTTTCTACTTTTGTAGCGTCCCTGTTGAAGAACCCTTTATTTAAAATCATGCCTACTCAAAAGCACAATATTCCTGCATATTTTTCCGTGAAGAGAAAATGCCTCTTATTTTCAGTAAAACTTCTTATTTTCATTAAAATAACTTTTTTCCGCATTTTAAAAAATTTTGATAAAAGAACCGCAAAAAATATTTAAGCAATCAAAATATATTGCTCATTTCATGACTTTTTGAAAAGCGCAGCAAAAAGCGATGTAAACAATTAATCAACTTAGGCCTTTCATTTGTGCTGTTTACGAAGCTATACATTTTTAGAAGCGGTAAAAGTAGCAGTAAGGAAGCAGTAATCGTTTTTACTGCTTCCACATTTTTGCTGGGTACTGGCTCTTAAGTAACTGTATTACTGGAAAATGTCATTAGAATCGTGATCTGGACAGGATTAATTTTCTAACAAGGCATAAAAATCCAAAATCGGTTGGAAAATATTTAAATAATTACAATTCCCCCAGACCATTGTAGGGTTAATATGGAATAAATTATGAAAATCTTAAAAAAATTAAATAATATCGATAGGGATCGATGGTGACTTTTAAAATTTTATTTGTAATAGCCCAGTCAGAAAAATACAAACGGGAAAGCGGTGGCAAAGCACTTTAACTGGTGGTACAAGTACTGGCAAAAAGTGCTTTCCCATTCCCAAAATGATAACATCATTAGACAAAAGGACCTGCTGTTCAAAAAGGGCCGGAAAAGCACTGGAGGAACAAAATTTTTAAACGTTAGCAAAACGCTGGCAAAACCAATAAATAGGTGGTCTGGAAATATATTTTCGAAAATAAAATTTAAAAAAAGTTCATATGAATTTTTTTTGGTCCTGCCGTGATTTGAACCCAGGCCGTCAGATTGGCAGACGATTGCTCTACCCACTGAGCTAACGAGACATATAATATTTAATGGCTAAACACATAAATGAGTGATAATAGCTGGACAACTACTGGCTGTGCCAAAATGCTAGTACTGGCAAACAATTTTTAGTAACTAGTATGCCAGTGTTTGGAGGGCAAAAAAAAAGTTGGTCTTAAAGGAGCTGTCCCAAAAACAAAAAAATTGATTTTATAAAACAAAAAAAATTTTAAATTGAAAAAAATCCCAAAAAATGTTTTTGCTTGCAACCGGATTTGAACTCGGAACCTTCCGACTACAAACATTTTTTAACGAAGCGTCAGCATTTTTATAAAATCATTGGTTTTCCAGTGAATTGATTTTTGTACGCCTGGTAGCATTGGCTAGGTAGCACTGGATAACCACTGGTTGCAAACCTTGGCATATCACTCTAAGCCAATTCTTTGCCAGTGGTTTTTTTTTATAAACCACCGAAATTTTTGTAAAATACTGGTAAAACGCTTTTCGCAAACGCTGGCAAAGCGTCCCAAATGAGTGTTCTGCCAGTCATTAATTTTTAATACCATGGTTACCCAGTGGTATGCCAGTGCTTGATTTTTTGTACCACTGGCGATTTCTGACTGGGAGTGTACTCAAGACCTGTTCCAAGTTTTAGCTCTATGCGACTTAATGTAAATTGAAATGTTTGTTTTGACTACACCATTTTCACTTTTATTTCAGAAAATTCCAAATATATTTGAAAATTGTCCAAAAATGTTTTAAAATTATCCAAAAATGTTTTAAAATTATCCAAAAATGTTTTAAAATTATCCAAAGATGTTTTAAAATTGTCCAAATATATTTTAAAATTGTCTAAAAATGTTTCAAAATTGTTTAAAATGTTTTAAAATTAACCAAAAATGTTTTAAAATTTTCCAAAAATGTTTTAAAATTGTCCAAAAATCATTCAAAATTGTCCAAAAATGTTTTAGAATGGTCCAAAAATCTTTCAAAATTGTCCAAATACTGTTTAAAATTGTCTAAAAACCTTTAATATTTGTCCAATTGCATTTGAAAATTGTCCAAAATGTATTTTAAAATTTTCAAAATGTATTTCAAAATTATTCATTTGTATTTAAAAATTTTAAATGGAATTATTTGAAATGCATTTGGAAAATTTTCAAATACAGATTTAAATTTTTTAAATACAAATGAATAATTTTGAAATACATTTTGAAAATGGTGTAGACTAAAACCTTAGAAAAAAAAAAATTCAAATTTCTTCCAAATATATTCCGATATCTAAAATTACAAAAATCCAGGCTTCTAAGTGATCAATTTATATAGTGGTGGAAGAAACCGAAGCAATTAACTTGTCAACAGAACATTTACATTCACCTAAATTGTCAGATCAACCTCCACATAAATTGCATTTAAATAAACTTTAATGCACGTTAACGACGCAGCGGGCTTTACCCACTATTCAAAATATATAAATTTCATTAAGATCTGGTGTCTTATGCAGTCAATAGTTGAAGTTGAAAAACTCGCGTTTCTATTTGTTGCACCTGCCTGTTGTCTATGATATTTAAAATAGTGTTAATAACCCATTAAAAAAATCGCACAGGTCACTTTCATAAACTACAGAGGACATTGTTAATTATAAATAGTTTCTTTTAATTATTGTATTTAGTTTCACACAACTTAAAAAAAAATAAGTGAAATAACACAAACTTTCATTGCCATTTGTGGCAAAAGATATCATTTTGCAACATGTTGATTGTTTTTGTTGTTTTCGTTTTTTATTCATAATCTTTGACATTGCAAAACAATACAAACAGCATTGACCTTGTGTCAAGTTGACAAAAAAATGAAACCGTTAAAGTATACAGGAATATGAACAGAAAAAAACTACAATAAACTTTAGAGACATCATAAAAAAGACTGTTAAATTTTTGTTAAAAACTGTTTTTTTTTTTGTTCAATTTGCCATACTTTCCACACCAACAAGGCAAAAATATCTTAAATTAAAAATGACAACGAATAGACTGCACTTTACACCATTCCATACAGTTTAACAGCCATAAAATAGAAGGATAGATGGACGGACGGACGGACAGCCAAGAGGGTATTCTTATACATTTAAGAGGCTCGTTCACAAATTACCGCCTGCAGTTTTAAATATGTGCAACAAACCATCCATGAAATGGTTACTGGCTGAATTTTATTTCTGTATTTAATACCAACAAACAATTGATGCATGCCATTGTAGCAAATATTCATAGTTACAGCATGTTTCTTTTGTAGCAATGTTGGCATTGCATCCAATAGCAATTGCTGCATCTTAACGTTACAGTGATTATCTTCAATTCGTCTGTTTTCTAGACCACCTGCATATACTTTTGTGTTTTGATTATTTTTTGTTCATTTTTGGCTTTATACTGTCTGCAGTACTGTCGTCTTTTCCTCTCCTAGTCCAACTGTGGAGTGGGTATAAACATTATGATCCTTTATTCCAATTGTTGTGTCTACTGCAACATGCAATATTATTGACAGCCTCTTTGTTGTTGTAGTAGTTGTTGCCAAAGTCGTATTGCAAATTGTTGGCAACAATTTCATCAATTGTTTATTGTTTCAAATTGACCATATGTGCATTAATTCATATGACCAGTTTATTCATACAAGTTATTAAATTTTTTCTTAAAGGTCTGGGATTTTTCTGCTGAATCTTTTTTTTTTTTTGTTTATTGTGGTTACCCTGAATTTTACATCGATTTTTTTCTCGTTTATTACCGGTTCATTGTCTTTAACGTCATTGCAATAATGTGTTTTACAATGACATTAAAATTATTTTAATTGTTGATTTGTTTTCGCTGTAAACTATATTTAAAATTTATATGATATTGGTTATTAACCTTAGATTATCTTGACTTAGGTGCCTATTCCTACTTGTGACTCGTTGCGACCGTCATAAGACTATTTTTAAGACAAAGCCACAACTTCCCATACAAAATAACATTAAAATTTTAAAAATTTAAATTTTATTTGTCAGTCTTATGATTGTGTCGATACCAGGTCTTAATTTGTTTGAAGCTTTCAAACAAAAATTAAAAAAAAATATAATTTATTGGGACTTTGCAACTACAAACACAAGGGAAATGCAGTCACAATTAAGAGTCACAGACTTTTCGTAGGAATAGACACGTAAGTTTGTTAAAAACATTAAATCAGCAGCGAGTAAAAAAGTTAAAGCCGGACATGCCGACTATATGATACCCTACACCAGCCTGGTTAAAAGCCAACTAATGTTGGGAATGGAGTTTGTGGCAAAATTTTTCTATAAAATGATAAAAGAATAACAGTAAGAAATTTTTATTTTACCTACACTCAGGGAATTTTATAGGCCAGAATGACTAAAAATGAGAGTTAAAATAACTACAAATGTAATTAAAAAGGCTATAACTGTATTTTACATGAAAATAATAAATATTGTACTCATTTATAACAATTAAAAAAATAAATAAAAACTAAAATGTAGTAAAATAACTACCAAAAACAGTCAAAATTACTAACATAAAATAATTACTTGTATTGTTAAATCAAATGCAAATCTAGTAAAAATTACAAACTGATATCTGATGATATAACGAATGGGATTCGTCGCACGGACGATATAAGTCCGTGCATGAGATTTCATCGAACTATCGTAATATTTACGCTGGTTGGAGTGCCATAATGCCCATTTTTGGGGAACTTTATACGGGCACTGGGTGTAAACCTGGAACGATTCTACATAAAATCAGTAGGCTTTGTCCATGAGACCCTAATATACCATCCTGATGTCAGAAAATTAAAACTCGCAAAAAATCATTAAACTTTTGCTAAGGAAGTTTTTCGATATTTCCAGCAGAAAATTTTTTTATTGTTGCCGAACGCCTTTTTAATTTTTTTTTTCATTGCATTATATCCTTTATAGCAAAATACTGGCCCCCTCGAGGCAAAAATCGATATATTATACTTCAAAATCCAACTGCAAATGCCGAACGTATAATGAAAAATTAAAAAAGGCGTTCGGCAAAAAAAAATATTTTTTTTCGAAATAGCCTTGCTATTTATTCGCTATTATTTATACACCTGCTTTATATTCGAAGGTGTACCGCGCACTTTTTTTGTCTGTAAGGTGGTACGGCCTAAAGCACACTCACAAAATTTCGTTGAAATCGGTCGGACGGTTTTGGAGATTAGCGTGAACGAACATCATGAGACTTGGTTTTGATATTTAAAATATAAGGAGTGAGATGATAAAAATGTTAACACACATTTTTGCCTACAACTTTGGTTTAAAGCTTCTCATATTTTTTTTCTTTCGGCAATTTACATTTTAAAAATATGTCAGTTAATAAATTAATTTACATCATGAGTTTTAATTTGCAATTTTTTACACAATGGACGAACATGGACATACAAAAAAAAAAATGCCAAAGAGACTAATGTATGCCGCCAAACAGTTTCAAAAGTGGTAAAAATGTATCTGGAACACCTAACAATTGAAAGGAAGCCGGGAACAGGAACAACGACTGGTTATCGTAACATCGGCAAGGCATATAAAGTTAAAAGCATCCTTTAGAGAGCTCCTAACACATCTGGCAGAAAAACAGCTCGGTTAGCCCAATGCTCGGACTTTTTTGTACGTAAAGTGAAACGTAAGGCAGGACTAAAGTCCTACAAAGTTCTAAAAATTCCCGATAGAAACGCTTTTAAAAATTTGGAGGCCAAAACCAGAGCCCGAAAATTGAAATCAAATTTTATACAAAAATACAACTGTTGTGTACTGGACGACGAAACTTATGTCCTGGCTGATTTTTCGCAGCTCCATGGTCAAGAATTTTATGTTTCCGATCTTCCAAAAAATGTTGCGGAAAAATTTAGGTCGAAAAAGCAAACGAAATTCCCTAAAAATTCATAGTATGCAAGCCATATGTAACTGCGGCCAAAGAAGCCAGTCACTTGTGACATCTGGCTCTATAAACAGCGAAATTTATATCAAGGAGTGTTTGCAGCAGAGACTTCTTCCATTTTCGAGTCAGCACAATGTATCCACTTACTTGTGGCCCGATTTAGCATCTTGTCACTACAGCAAGAAAGCGCTGGAGTGGTATAATGGTAATAATGTGGTTTTTGTACCAAGAGAGGCAAATCCACCAAACTGCCCGGAGCACAGGCCAGTGGAGAGATATTGGGCTCTTATTAAAAGAGAATTAAAGGGCACAAAAAAGGTCTCCCAGGACATGCAAGATTTCAAACGTAGATGGACCACCTGCTCTAAAAAGGTGACAGAAACTACCATAAAAGCCTTAATGGGAGGGTTTCCGGAAAAAGTGGATAACTTTGTTCGTAGTGGTTAGAATTCCATGTGGTTTTTTTGTTTGATTTTGTATTAAATTTCATTTAATAAAAATTTGGTTTGAAGTCTTAAAATTCAGTGGTTTGTTTTTCATTTAACTTTATGTGTGTTAACATTTTGATGATCTCACTCCTTAAATTTAAGTTATATTTTTATCTAAAAACCAAAATACTTTTTATTTAATATATTATTTTTATTAATTTCACCACCTTTAGTATTTTCTCTAAGCGTTTTAGCGTATGTAGAAGCCTGAAGCAGATTTCTATATCTTCTTTATTTGCTAAGAAATTAAAAAAATTTCGAAATAAACAGGAGCTGTCTTCAAACAAAATTCAACAAGAAATTCTTAAAAATATTGAATAGATTTCGCGAAATTCAAGAACAAAATTTGGCAGCACTGCCACTGTTTGGTGGCACTTTTACTATCTGGTTGACTGCTAAGGTGAGAGGTGAGGCTGTTCCTTTGGCTTTCCCTGAGGTTGTGCGTTGGTTTTGTAGGCCACCACGGAAAAATCAATTACAATGAAAAGAAGAAAAAGAACAAAAAATGGAATCCCCTTTGATGACGAACCTCGCAAACGAATAAAGGACCACGATTTAAGGATATGCAACTGGAATGTTCGAACCCTTTACAGACACGATGCAACCATCCAACTGGCAAATGTTCTCTAAAACTATAAAGCTGACATCACTGCTATCCAGGATAGGATAGGGCAAGGATGCTCCAAATGGGCAAATTGTGATATTTACTATAGCTGCCATGTAGAAAAGCACGAGTTCGGTTGTGGCTTTGTAGTCAACAAACGACTGCGCAATCTTGTAGCCGGTTTTACACCCGTAGATGAGCGGCTTGCTGCAATTCGCATTTTCAACATTAGCGTGATATGTGCACACGCGCTGACCGAAGAGAAAGACGAAGGGGTTAAATTCAGTTTTTATGATCGGCTTGTCGAACTCTACGATCGCTGCCCGAAACACGACATAAAAATTGTCCTTGGCGATTTTAATGCCAACATTGGGAAGAAGAACGTCTTTGTCCCTACAGTCGGTAAATTTAGTCTCCATGATAACACCTCGGATAACGGAATGAGACTAATCGACTTCGCAGCGGCTTCTTAACATGGTGATAAGTAGTACTAGGTTTCAACATTTTAATATCCACAAGGCTACTTGGCTATCCCCGGATCAGAACACTAGAAACCAAATTGATCACGTTGTGATCAATTTGCTATTCTGCTCGACTCTCCGAAATGCTTCAAGAAAACTCTTTACTTCCTACTATAGGCGAACAATGGACACATATGTGCCACGCAATTCGCACTGCTGCCGAAGACGCACTCGCCTACGATCGGCCTCGGAGGAACCCTGGAAAAGATCCAAGAAACACAAATCGACATCCACTATCTATTTGTTGATAAAGCTGCATTCGATAGTCCGATAAGAGAAAAGTTCTATATCGCCATGGCTGAGCTTGGTATTCCTGCATAATGACACTAAAAAATATCAAAAGCGCCGTCAAAATAGGAGCAAACCTCTCCGACCCCTTTAAAACGGAGAGAGGTTTTAGACAAGACGATGTCTTATCGTGCGACTTCTTCAACTTGCTAATGGAGAAGATTTTGCAAGAAACTAAAACTAAGACCACCGACATTGTTTTCAACAAAAGTGTCATGCGCTTGCCTATGCTGGCGATATAGACATCATTGGTCGCCACACGCGAGCAGTAAGCGGAGCCTTTGCAGAACTTGAAAATCAGTCAAATAATATGGGACAAAACGAAGAATTCTATTTCCAGTTGTAAAACATCGAAGCGTATCGAACAGCGCAAAACTCTCGGAAACTACAACTTTGAAGTTGTTAAAGACTGCATTTATTTAGCTGCCAGCATTAATAAGGACAATGAACTCAGCCTAGAAATTAAGCGGAGAATAACTCTTGCCAATAGATGTTACTTTGGGCTTAGTAGGCAATTGAGCCCTCTCTCGACGAACGAAGATAACGCTGTACAAATCACTCATGCTGAAACATGGACAATGAAAAGATCAGACGAGTCATTGTAGGCAGTGTTTTAGAGGAAAATTCTCCGTAAGATTTCCGGCCTATACGCGTTGATGATGGATTCCGAATTAAAATCAACCATGAGCTGTATAAGCTTTTCGCCGACTTAGATGTATACTGCATAGTATTAATGAATTTGTTCATTAATACAAGGAATGTTTCATTGGAAAGTCCCCAAAGAAGGGTTTCATTGGATTAATGAAACATGTTTCATTAAATCAATTTTAATGAATGAATTCACTGATCTAATGAAAATTTCATAGAATATATGAATTTTTCTTCATTAATTTTAAGATTAACTAAACAAATAAATGAACTTTAACCATTGATGGTAACCGAAACGATGCGGTTATCGGTAAGGGTAACGCTATTTTAAATTATTTCGGTAACGACATTTTAAGGGTAACGATATTTTATTTATTTCGGTATCCGTATTTTAAGGTTAGCGGTATTTTATATATTTAGGAAACGATATTTTAAGGGTATCGATATTTCGTTTATTTCGGTAAGGTTATTTTAAGGTTAACGGTTTTTTAGTTATTTCGGTAACGGTATTTTAAGTTTAACGATAGTCATTTATTTCGGTGTATACCGCAAACTTTTTTACAAAAAGCAAACGAGAAGAGAAACAGAACCAATTTATCAACTTAATGTACGAAAAATACTCTATAGCCACGTGCAATTACCAAAAGCAGAAAATTAAAAATAACGGTATTTCATTTATTTCCGTAACGGTATTTTAAGGGTATATATATTCCATTTATTTCGGTATCGATATTTTAGGGAAAACGGTATTTCAGTTATTTAAGGGTAACGGTTTTTCGATTATTTCGGTAATGGTATTTTAGGTGTAACAGTAGTCAGTTGAAAAGGTTTTGAATCGATAACGGTATTTTAGCGGTATTGCCTGCCAACCCTGACTTTAACCCTTTACAACTTTTCTCATATAAATGTTAAAAGCAAAAGTTGATTTAAGATGCAATTATGTGTAAACAAATAATACCATTATGTAAGGACTTTTTTGAAAAAAAAACTGGAATCGGCTCTTAATGCACTGATAGAATTTTGTACATAGTACTAATGAATTTGTTCATTAATACAATGAATTTTTTCATTGAAAAGTCCCCAAAGAACGGTTTCATTGGATAAATGAAACATGTTTCATTAAATCAATTTTAATGAATGGATTCATTGATCTAATGAAAATTTCTTTGAATATATGAATTTGTTGCATTAATTTTAAGATTAACATTATGAAAGTTTCATGTGTTTAATGAATTAAATTCATTTTTGCATGAAAAATTTGTCAAACGAACAAATGAGTTCACGGCACGCAGTTTGGTCACAGCTCAGAATAAAAAAAGATTTAATCGAACTACTTCAATAACTCAAATTGATGATAAGTTCTTTGCTGGCTCGTTTAATTGATACAATTAAAATGTTGTTGAAACGGCAATAAAATTTTAAGAATTATTTTTATGGTCACTTAAAATTTGGTGGTACTTTTATCTGTGGAGAAGAGATCATTTATTAATTAATAAATCGTTATCTAACATTCAGTTTGAGCTATCTATTCGAATGTTTATATTTTGTTGAGAATAAGATATATGGTTAATATAAACATGATGGTTTTTGTGATGGTTTTATACGGATTTTCCCGTTAAGCACCGTAAGTTGTTTTTCACGTGGACAAATTTCACTCGAACTGTAAACGCCTCAAAAGTTTATTTAAATTGTAGAAATTAATAATTTCATTATTTTATTAGAGAGACATAATCACAATCGTGAAAAAAAATATTTTTTTTTATAACAGTTTTTTCACATGAAATAGGAACAATTTACTATGCTTTAGGAAATTTGTTAGCTTAACCATTTCACTACCGTACTATAAGGAGAGAGTTTTAACCATTCTAAGTTATTTTTTCGTATAGATGTAATACTCTTTAGCTCAGAACATTTTTTTTTTTAATTCTGGTATCCTTCAGACGGAAGGTATTTCCTAATATTGCCCAGCAAAATATTGGTAATGACACCTCATTACTATCTGCATTACCAAAAATGATATATCATTACCTTCTGCATTATTTTATAATATAAAATAATGACTTCCTAATAACGGCCTATTGTATTCATTGTTTCTAAATATAAAATAATGACTTCTCGTAATATTTTAAATAAATACTTTTTACACAGTTAAATTTTATAAATTTTTATTTATTATATGTAAATATGTTTTATTTTTAAATTTTTATGACGAGTCCTAAAATTACACATAGAAAAAACTTAAATTTTTCTGAATGTATTTTCTTAAGCTAATAGTATTTGCTGAACTCCTTATTTTTAAGAATCAAGTAAGCAATCGGATAACCACTTATAATTCAACTTTTTGTAAGCATGTGTGTAACCACTTATTATTCAAAATCTCATAACTACTTATTTCTCATTTTTTCGTAAGCGAGCGGGTAAGCGTGACTACTTATAAAAACGACCACGCCAAACAAAAATAATGAGCTTAGACGCCAAAAAATAAGTTGTGCGGAGCTATGAATTTCTATTATATAACTACTTATTTGGTAATGAAAGATTTTGCTGGGTGTATGCCCCACTGGATTTTTTGAACAACATAAAATGGGACTCAATATTTTACGATTTTTCAAATTTTGCTTGGGATGCATCATCCCCATTGTAGTGAAAGCGTTAATTAGTTTGTTCATAAAGAAAGCATTACTGCAAAATTATTTATGTACTTATAAATAATAAGAATACACATTTAGGTAAGATTTCATATTAAACAATTGATAACATTCTTTAGACACAGTTAAAGGTCAGTAGAACAGTTGTAATTAAATATAAAAAAATGAAAACACCAAAATATGGGGATACCCAAGGGAAAAATATAAATTGAAAAACGCAATAAATTACGCGGACAATAAAAGAACACTTGATTAAAGAAATACAGAAATATTAACGAGAAAGAAATAACAAAGATATCTACATTGTATACTCTAGAGATTGTAAACATATTTATATTTAGCCATGTAACAATTTACGAGTACTACGATATCTCACTGAGCATACTTACAAGTTAGTCAACTACGAGCTACATACAACAATTCAGCTTCTCTACAAAAACTGTTGTATTCACTGCTGTTCCACTGCTGTATCCACTGCTGTGGTTATTCCGTCCCATCTATACCATGTTGATCAACACAAATTGGATTAATACAAATGCGCAGCAGACAAATAAGCGCCAATTGTTTTCAATACAAAGATTAAAATCTACTACAATAACAATTGCAGATTGAGGGTGTTGCTTTTGAAAAACTATTAAAAAAAAAATAAGTTTATGATGCACTCAGCTCAAGCTTGAAGTGATGGTGATAATATCTTTTTTTTGTGAGTTGGGTTAACATAAATATTCGAATTATACAACATATATTATACATATTTTGCAGATATTTTTAAAATAAACTTGAATGAATGAATTTAATGTAGATAATATGTTTGAAAATATGAACAACGAGCCAACATAAAAATCACACCCATTTTTTTCAGTAAATGGGTGATAAATTCTTCGGTTTATTAAATTGAAATTAATTATTTTAAAATTGTATATGATTTTAATGAGTTAATTTGGGATATTTTAATAACCAATAAAGCTAAACACTATCTGTAAGAATTTTTATGAAGAGGAAAAGTGCCGTTTTTAGCAAAAATTAATACATTTTACAAACTTTTTCGTATATCTTAGCTATCACGACTTCAACTCTGTAACGATTTTTCGTCATAATTTTTGATAAAAATGCATATACCAGAATTTTGGAGTTATCTATTATTTATATTGCAAAAACTATAATGTTATTTATACTCAAATGATCGTTGGACTGTAAGTAATCATCCAGTATAACAGACTTGAAGCTTTTCTGCAGCATGTAACATTCTCGAGATGAAAAAGGATGTCTTTAATAAGATTTGAAAAAATGTTGTAAACTCCGTTCTTAATTTTTACACCAAACTATTTTACGAGTAAGAAAAACAATGTCATATTTGGATTCACCTTGTAGGCATCATGCGATTTTGTTTCGGGAAAAAAATTCTGACAAAGCGTTTCTGAAAGAAAACGAAAAAAGTAACCAAATGTAAACTCCGTAACTATAAACTCCATAACTGTAAACTCCATAACCACAATTGTTTGCATCACATTTCATTCAAATAAATGTAAATAAATGCTTAAAATATTTTAAAATAACCATAAACAGAGGTGATTCAACTAATATTTATGCGTCAAAAGACGATTCAACTAATAATTTTGCGTCAAATCAAAAAAAGTTATCAGTTTTTTACCCTAAGCTGCTGGAGCGAAAAACGATTGATTTTGCATTTCATTGGTTTTGAATCGATATTTCGAGTCATTACTGACATTAGTTTGACAAATTAAATTTGTTTCACACAATTTAAGAATTTTTTGATCGCGAAATGTTATGTTTTTAATATATTATTTTGTAACTGCGCAACCGCTGTTGGGATTTTAAAAAATTTTATTTTTTTGAAAAGCATTTAAAAGGACCAAAAATACAAAATTAAAAAAAAAAAATAAAAAATTTTTCGCGGAATGAATTGTATTTTTATTCGCGAAACCGCCAATTTGATAAACACAAATTATATATCATTGGAAAGCAAGTTGCAAACCCAAATACGAAAAACTAATAAATTGAAGAAAATTCGTACGCAATTTTTTTTAGTTATATCTTTTGCTTGCAGAAATGTAAACTCCGTTACAACAAAAAAAATTAAAATTGTGCAAAAAAAGTTATTGCGACAACTTGTAGAAGAGATTTTTTGCAAATAGGTTTATAATGACTAAACTTACTGATTCCATTAAGAAAAAACCGAAATATTAACACTTTTTGCTTCTCACAAATTTGGCCCAAAAATTTATCACATTTTTTAATTTTACCCATATGGGGGCTGTTGGGATAGAGAACTATGCAACTTTCATGGTTTATACTCGTATGTAGGTAATGTATTATCTAGCTCTAATGTTTGTTATGATTAAAATGTCTAAGTTTAAGGTGGTTTTATATGGGGATAAGTTTATATTTATGGCAGAATACATAGTAAATCCGGGCAAAAAAAAATCTATTTTCTTATTAGTTATCTCTGATTTCAATAAATTTCATCAAAGTTGTCGTAAATTATAATAGTTAAATAAAAACTAAAGTTTTTGGTGCATTTTGGTTTGTTGGTTAAAAAAAAATGAATTCCACTGAAGTGTCCTTAGAAAATAACTATATGTTACATTTTGACCTGTACAATATACAAAATTCCAAATTAATTTACTTTACTTTATTTGGTTATTACCACCTCTTTTAGGTCCGCTGGCGGTAGTAAAAGAAGTAACCAACGATCTCTGTCATTATATCCACTGCGCCAATTTTCCTTTCCAATTATTAACTTCACATCTTCATCAGCTTGTTTGCCCCATTAAAGAGTAGGAAGCCAAACTCTTTTTTATACTGTCGGAAAGTCGAAAAGAACTCAAAATTCATCATTTCCCAGCAAACACTAAGGTAAGGAATTCTAAATGCATAACCTGTTAAGTAATTTTGAAATTTAAAATTATAATGAAAAACCAAATTCTAATAGTAAACTTTCTTAAATTCAGTTTAAACATTTTAACTTTAAATTAATTATTTTGTTTTCAAAGAAAACAAAACTTGTTTGTTCACAAATTAGTGAGGGCAGATATTATTCAGCCTCTAGTTCGATGTTTTTGTTTTTTTTATTTATTTAAATAAAAACCGTGCGTATTAGTTTTTCAAAATTTTGTTCTTGCAAACAGGATATACAGCTTAAAATTAAGTTTTTTTTTACTTTAATCCAGTAAGTTTTGTCTTAAATTTTTTGAAATATTACTAAAATTTAGTATGTTTATTTTAGTTATTATAAACTTATTCTTAAATTAAGTAAAAATATTTTAAAAACAAGAAAATCAATAAAATTTTTCTTTAATTTAAAGACTCTATAACTTATTTTTAGTTCATAGATTATTCTTGCATTAAGTAAGTATACCAGAATAATCTGTGAACTAAAAATAAGTTCATAGAGTCTGTAAATTAAAGAAAATTCGCCTTGTTTTTAAAATATTTTTATTAATTTAAGAATAAGTTTATAATAACTTTAAGTACAATACATACTAATTTTTAGTAATATTTCAAAAAATTTAAGACATAACTTACTGAATTTAAGTAAAAAAAAATTACTTAATTTAAATTAATTAATTATTTTAACTTGTTTTTTTAGAAAAGTGTGTACTCGATTTAAGTTAAAAATTTTTTGGAGTCAAATTATTTAAAAATTTCTTTAAAACTTCTTCAAATGATCTAATATTTGGTAAAACATTTTGTGAGAAAGAAATAACCAAGGAGCTAGTAGACCAGTAGGCAATTTCTGCAACTTTTTGCGAAAAGATTTTGCATCGAAAAGTATGAAACAAAAAATTTCGCTGTTTCCCGATTTGGGAATGTTTTAATGCGAAAAGAGACAACCCTGATTACATTTCTATTACGTTTTTATTGGAATATTTCACGACATTTGTCAAATAATAACAAAAAATTATCAACAAAAAAACCGCGAAAAATAAACTAATAACTTCAATAGATATAAAGGGTTCTTCAATAAGAGCGCTACAAAAGTTTTTTTAAATAAAACAAAAACGGTTTTGGATATCAATGAAATTCTTTATTCCTGTGAAGGTACGTTCGATGCCATTATGTATGGAAATCGATCTCTTTTGCATGGCCACCACGGACACGCTTGCAGAAAACCAGACGCTGAACCCAATTTTCGACGGTTTTCAAGCATAAATCGGCCGATATTCGTACGAAGTTCATCAATCGTCGCTGGCTTGTTGGCATAGACCATAGATTTGACGTAGCCCCACAGGAAATAGTCCAACGGCGTCAAATAGCACGACCGAGGCGGCCAATCGACTGGACCATTTCGTTAGATAACACGTTCTCCAAACTTGGTTTGCAATAAATTGATTGTGACATTCGCTGTGTGGCTTGTGGCGCCGTCCTGTTGGAACCACATGTCCTCCAAGTCCATATCATCCAATTGGGGCCAAAAATATTCGGTTATCATTGAACGGTAGCGATTCCCATTCACAGTAACGTGCCGGTCTTGATCATCACGGAAGAAGTACGGCCCAATGACGCCGCCGGCCCATAAACCGCACCAAACCGTAATTTTTTCGGGATGCAATGATGACTCATGGAGTACGTGTGGATTGCTGTCTGACCAATAACGCATATTTTGTTTATTGACGAAGCCATTCACTATGATGACCATAAATTGGACGTAGCGCTCTTAACGTTGAGGCCACTGACAGCGAATTTCGGTAGTAAATTTTAATAATTTCGACTCGTTGTTGGCTCGTATATCTTTTCATCATGAAATGGCAAACCTTACTGAAGAGAAATGTCAAAAGAGCGGCAAGAAATATGGCGTCGTTTGCTGTCCCTGTTTTTCTACTTTTGTAGCGTCCCTGTTGAAGAACCCTTTACAGTTGAACACCGATTATACGGGCCTCAATTAACCGGGTGCATCTGTTAACAGGTATGCTGTGTGTTTGGTTTTATACCTCCATTAACCGTAGTTTAACTATATTATCCGTGCTTGTAGAAGTTGAACATATCTCAACAGGTGCATTTCTGGAAATGGCTCCTTCAAATACCAAAGAACAAGAAAATATATTCCAATTAATTAGAAAATAGAACTGAATAACGGCTATCGCAAAAATATACCCATTAAATTGTTGTCTGAAAAATATGGTATTGGCAAACTAACTGTAAACGAATCAGTAAAAGTAATAAAATTTATGACTCTTTTAATCGTGGTTTTCGATTATCCGTGCTGATCCTGGTGCCTAAGAATCCGGATAATCGAGGTTGGACTATACAGTAGTGGACTAAAGTGGATACATTAAATCAAGATTTTTCGAAATTTGTTATAATTTTTATTTTATTATAGAAACTTAAATGATTTTTTGAAAAGCATAAAACTGAATCATTCTTCTTCAATAAAAACCTAAATACAGTAGGCAATATCACTAAGAAGTTAATGAAAAAAATAATTGCAAATTGTGACCGCTTTTATCCAGTATTGTTCATATTTGAAATTTTCGTCAAGTTCTTTCTTTAATATTTTGTCGAAAGTCCTTTGTTCTTTAAACCAGATTTTATGCGAGAAGGAATGCTTTCCACGAGATTTTTAATAGTTTGAGGTGCAATATTAGCCCTTTCCGCTGAAACTCCTGAACAAAGATCATCTAAGTTGGTCGGTGCTCGTTCGCATTGGGAGAGTCTTCTTTTGACAATTGCCCACCAATTCTCGATGGGATTTCAATCGGGGCTCTGACCAGACCACTTCAAAAACTGGAAAAACTACATTTGGATATCACAAATTGAACAAAAGTTATTAATACAGATTTAAAAATATTCAAATATGTATCCACTTTAGTCCACTACTGTACATAGATATTTTTTAATAAAAAAAGAGCCTTTTAATAAAAAAAGTTATCTTTACTGTATTTTTATCAGGCATTTTTTGATTTCAGAAACATATTTTGCTTCAAAAATTACTAAAATATAAAGTTGTTTACAAATTGCTCATTTAGTTTATTAACGAACTAGTTCAATTGAGTGATTCACCTAATTGAGTGATACAAATTATTGATTTAATATTAGCTTTTTTTTGTTAAATAGTTTTTTTTTTATTTATATAGTAATTGAATCTACTTATTTTTATATTTACAGTAAAATAATTCCATTGTTATACTTTTGCAATTTACTTACCAAAAGCCTTCATTATATATAACACTGATTTGAATTTTAAAAAAGATAACAGACATCCTTGCAAATTAACTTAAAATTTTGTTCTTTTAATATTTCGTTATTATTCAGCTTGCTATAATTTTATTGCTACCAATATGTCCTATTATTGCACATAATAGGACATTCCACAGATATATATTAATGCATAAAAGAAAATTTTATAAGAAAACATCCTGATCAATATTTAACACTTTTTTTGTATGAAATTTTCAAATTTCGCGAAATCCGAGACTCCGATTTCAATCTTGATTTCATATCCGTAATGTACACCTAAAATAATGCGGGGAAACATCGCCAAATACTCTGTTGAAACATCACCACGACACTATTTTTGTTTTATTGTGAGCAAACGCGGCATCCATCTTGTGCTCAGCTTTCTCATCTTAAAATTTTCGGCCAAGATGTAATATTTGAAATGCCCATCATTGCAGCTAACTCACGCACCACCATTTTGTGGATCTTCTTAAACGTTTCTAACGTGGCAACCTCAGTTGCTCGACCACTAGGGTATTCGTCTTGGCAGGTCGAAAG
Source organism: Leucophora obtusa (assembly GCA_949987735.1). Taxonomy (NCBI): domain Eukaryota; kingdom Metazoa; phylum Arthropoda; class Insecta; order Diptera; family Anthomyiidae; genus Leucophora; species Leucophora obtusa. The sequence goes on from OX465299.1 coordinate 54,721,522, forward strand.
GCGTCGTTTAAACTCTGCCACCCAATATTTTAGAATCGTAAACGAAGGAGCAGACTCCCCCGGAGTAGAATCAAGCTCGGTTTTAATATTGGTTGGACTGATACCTTTAAAATGAAAGTATTGAATCACCAATTTGTTCCTTGTTTACAAATTCACTGAGATCTTTCATTATTGATGGCTGAAAAAAAAAAATACTAAACAACATGGCGCCTTCAAACTTAAAACATGTTTTTTTATAAAGTTGCCACTTTTCACCAAAGCATTTTTTTTAAACTACTGGAATACGCACAAAAAATCGTTGTCAAGTAATTAGGAGCATTTCAACTAATAAAGTTTTTTTCGCATTAGAGATTAATCAGAACTGGGTCGACAACGACATGTGCTTTTTCATATATTTTGTATGGGAAGCAAAATGTCGCCATGTCGTCCGGCGATTTGTCTTCGTAATAGAATCTATTCTATTTTCGTGACGAGACACTAAAACACACTCAAAATATTTGTCAAATAGTTGCAATATTTTTAACTAATTAAGGGAACAGAGTTGCAGAAATTCGTATTAGAGTTGCAAAAATTCTTACTTTGTTTATAAAGAAATTATTTTTTTGACAGAAGAAATATAATTGAAAATAAAAATGCATAATTTACCGCAAAAAAGCAAAATTAAATACAAAAAAATGTAAAACAACAAGAATTAATGGAAAACCAATTGAATTGGTGAAGAATTGTGGCGAAAAAAATACAATCATATTCTTGTTTTGCTTTAATTTTTTTCGCGACGACTTTTGCTGTCGTCGGTCGACAATCGACACAGTTGTGATTAACCTCTTAATTGTTCAAAATTTAAGTAGAAAAAACCAAAACCTTGGTAAAATGTATGAGCTAAACCTTTTCTGGCAACACTGTTGGGTTGCCCTCCCAGCAAAATTTTATTGTTCCAAAAAATCAGTCGGAGAACAACTTTAACTCATGCAAATGTTCCAAAAGCAACCGCTTCTATGGCTCCAAAATAGAAGCGCCTCCCCTAGAACCAGTTCTACTAGTTCTATAACTGATTCTACGACAGTTATACCTTACACTTTAGTTCCGTGGAACAGGTTCTGTACCAAGTTGCCTAGAACCGGTTCTATTGGAACGTAGAATTGGTGTGGTTGGTAACTGTTTGTAATTTTTTCTGGGTAGTTATTGCATTTTCCATTCAGGCTCGATAAGCAACTGAATACCTAAAAACACAGTTCTAAAAGACCAGTATGCGATTTTTTAAACACTCTTCTTTATAGTTTTGCTTAAAATTCGTAATTTTCGGAAATAGTTTAATGCAGAGACTATTGATTATAGAGATAGGAAATCAAAACTTACACTACTCACCGGTAGAGGGCGCTGAAATTAGTATTACCTGAGCAACTATTTAGTATCAGTTTAGTATCAGCTGAGCCTATATTTTAAAACTCAGAAACTGCTGAAAACTGCTCAAAATAAGGAAAAAACAAGCGCGGAATATATTCAAATAATAAAATTTGAGATATCCGTTTGTTTTTTTTTTGCTTTGTTATTATTTAAATTTAAATTAAAAAAGAAAATTGTCAATTTTTTGAACAAAGTGCCATCTAGTGATAACGAAGTTTTTATAACTTTTTTTTTTTTGGTGATGCCATACCCCTGGTTAAATGTTTTTGTCTTTTTATAGAAAAATCATCAATCGTTATATGGAAATTTTAAATAAAAATGTCATCACGTCTGGCGCCACTGATTACCACCTGTGTCTTAAATTTCCCATCATTGTGTTTATATAACAAAGTGTTTTTTGTTTTCGTTGCCAATTATATTATAATTTCATTATCATTTCTTTCTATTTATGGCGTCTATGATTAATATTTTCACAAATACCTATTGACTTTATCATTCTCCTGACGTCAATACCTTTGGTACATTGATAATACTCCCATACTGTTTGGTGGCCGCATCGTAACTACTTTTGGTAGCGGTGTTGGTAACAACCACTCCAAACCACTCAATATTCCATTCAATACAAAACCATTTATAGTTTTAAAGTCATTTAGCTAAATTTGGCAAACAAAATGACAAAAATGCACTTGTCTAAGATTTAGGGGGAATTTTGTGAGATTTTTTTTTATTTGCTGGAAATCTTCAAGAAAAAGCTAAAGTTTTAGTTGATTTTCGGTTTTAAACATTTTAGACACATATTAAGTAGAAGAAATAAAAAACAAACAAAAATAGCAAAAGATATGTCAGTTTATTTTAACAGTTGAATGACGTCGTACAACACCATCAAAACTAACCTTGACAGATATGTAAGCTGCTAAGTTGGTTTAATGTTTGTTTGTGGCATATTATATGTTGGAATTGTTGCATGTTTTATGTTTTTTTGTTTTAATGTGGCATTTCGTATACTTCACATAACATTAGCTAGTTACCAATTTTGGGAAATTACTTTCATTTATGTTTAAAGTGATTTCATATTTGCTATCTTAAATAATATTTTGTTGCAACATTCAACTATTTAAACATTAAAAAAAAATTTTTTTTTTGGGTGGTTAAACACTCAAAATGATGTAAGTATAATTGAATATGAATTGAAAGCAACATTGTCTTAATTTTGCATCTGATGTAACATGAAATTGGTGAACTTAGATTTTACCTAATAAGTTAGCATTTTGTATGGCAACAGGTCATCAGCCACAAGGAAACAATTTTCAGATCAATCCCCACACTGAATAATATATTTTAACCAGGGGTATGGCATCACCAAAAAAATAAGTTATAAAAAAATCGTTATATTAGATGGCACTTTGTAAAAAATTGACAATTTTTTTTTTTATTTAAATTTAAGTAATAACAAACAACAAAGGAAAAAATACAAACAAATATTTCAAATTTTATTATTTAAATATATTTTTTTCGCTTGATTTTTTCTTATTTTGCGCAGTTTTCAGCAATTTTTGAGTTTTTAAATATAGGCTCAGCTGAGACTAAAGTGATACTAAATAGTTGCTCAAGTGATACTAAATTTCAGCGCCCCCTACCGGTGAGTAGTGTATGTTTTGATTTCCTATCTCTATAACTATTGATTTTAACTACTTAAAAAGTGGGGTTAGAGCAGTGATGCGCAAAATTGATTTGCAATTGTATTAGTGAGTAAGAGAGAGAACTGCACTGGGAAAAAATTGGACGAATTAAAAAATATGTCTTTTTACATACATATTTATCAATCTCCATATTTTTATACAAACTTAATGAAATTTTCTGCAACATATTTTCTATATTAATACTTTTATGGCAATCTGTTTATATTTTGTTTTTTTTTTTTATTTCTATTAAAAATCTACTATGAAAGATATTACTATGAAAATAATCGTAATGTCTTTTAGTAACATATTCCCTAGATTCCTTAAATGTTTTATAACGTAAAAGGCATTGCATGATATCAGAAACATTTTTCATCATATATTTTCTGAATATCATAAATAATTGTTTTTAGTGCACTTGAAAAAAAATATCAAAACACCCGCTAACCATGTGCACTCGTCGCTGTCTCAGTGACGACTAAATTAAAGAGCATAAGAATATGGTGAATAGTAAATTCACAATTGTGCTTTGAAACGCGCACCACTGGGTTAGAGCCAAATTAATGTGTCCACCCAGCCAGAAAGCACTTTGTATGATGGTTGATGCGTTATCAATGCAACAAGTTTCTGGGCTTTATAGTTTTCTCAGAACTATTTAGCAACATTTGCTGCATATTTTACGGTATAATTGGTAATTTTGAATTAACATAAAGCCAACTGAAATATAACTAAAATTCTTTAAATTTAAAAGTTTTATTTTTGCTGTTCTTATATTGCTAGTATTTAGCAATCCGTTAATTTCAGCAGTTTCTTCTGCAAGTTAATTTTTAACAAATTTTTAGTAGCTTTTTCTGCTATTTTTACAGGTTTATTTCTATGAGTATAAAAATATCTGCAATTGTAGTTAATTCAAATGCAATTGCAGTGTACACATTTCTAAAGGCAAACATACACGTTCAATATTATTGATAATTTTTTTTTAAATCAACCAATCAGAACAAAGTATTTAAAAATAAAATGTTCTGATTGGTTGATTTTTGAAAAATTGATCAATAATATCCATTGCCCGGGAAATACTTGGTCTAGGACCGGAAGTAGTGAGCTGCTTGAACAGTCATACAAAGGAATCATTCCTGGTCACTGCCAAGTGAATGGCAGTCAGAAACTTTACGCACTACGTGCACCTCTGATGAAAGTCCCAATTCCCTGAAAGATAGCCTAACTAGAATGCCCGTATTGCTGCTCCACAGTAGGCACAAAAAGTCCCGTTATGACTTCGCCATATTTTTCTCCGTTCATAATTCCATCCACAAACAACAAAGGACTCCGTACATAATAAGAAAAACATCCCCAGATCATTTGACTCCGGGGATGCTTGACTGTTCTAATTACACACGTGTCCTGAAAATCTTTCTCCTGGAAAACGTCGCACGTTCGGAAGATTGTCGGCACAGTGCAAGTTATACTTGCTCTCATCAGACCATATAACGTTTCGCCATTGGTCGAGAGTCCAATTGCGGTGCATTTTGGCCCACTCCAACTGTTTAGCTCTCAATTTTTGTGTCAGGAGGGGTCTACTACCGAATTCCCGGAGTCGTCTGCGAACAGTTTCCACACTAATGCTAACTTGGTGGTCTTGTTCGAGATCTCTTCTTATTTCGACGGCACTTTTAAAACGATTATTCAGGCTCATTCGGTGTTCGAATGTATCTGTTCGGTCAGATACCGTTCTTATAGTTTGGACTCATTTTTAAGGTCTATCTGTTTAATATGCCACTACTAATTTATAAATGAATTTTTCACAATATTCTGTATTTATTTTTAGTTTGAAGTTTCTTGCACAGATAAATTGATACAATTGCGATACAGCAAAAAATACCGTTACAATTTGTATTTAAACAAGCGTTTGTCAAACAAAATTCAGTGGTAAGATGTGCGTGACCGCAGGTGTATATTTAAGATTTAATATTATACAATTTTGTACGAATATATATTAGACTGGCCCTTATTTAAAAACTTGCTCAGAATCTCGCTCCCCGGCGATTATTTTGTGAGGTTACTGGAAAAATTATTCCAAACAAATTTCAGCTCGACCGAAGAATTTTTGAGCTATCCCTCACCCTTTAAAATTTTGAAGTATTATTTACTTACTTTTTGGATGCTTTTGAAAATACTGGCTCTTAAATAACTGTATTTCTGGAAAATGTTAACAGAATCGTAATCTAGACTGAATTACTTTTCTAATAAGGCATGTAAATTCAAAATCGGTTGAAAATTTTTATGTAATTGCCATGGATGATAACCGCAACGAATGCGGTTATCGTTCGGGTAACGATATTTTAGGTTATTTCGGTAACGGTATTTTAAGGGTAACGCTATTTCATTTATTTCGGTATCGGTATTTTAAGGATAACGGTATTTGAGTTATTTCGGTAACGGTATCTTAAGGATAACGATATTTGGGTTATTTCGGTAACGGCATTTTAGGGTTATCGGTATTTCAGTTCTATCGGTAACGGTATTTTACGGATAACGGTAGTCAGTTATTTCAGTACATACCGCATTGTTTTGTTGCAAAACCCACACTAAAGTAAAAACAAAACGAATTAATTGACTTAATTTATGTGAAATACTCAATAACCACGTGCAATGACCAAGAGTAGAGAATTAAAAATACCGGTAACGATACTTTACGAATAACGCTATTTCATGTATTTCGGTAACGGTATGTTAAGGTTATCGATATTTCATTTATTTCGGTATCGGTATTTTAAGGATAACGGTATTTCAGTTATTTCGGTAACGGTATTTTAAGGATAACGGTATTCCGGGTATTTCGGTAACGGTATTTTAGGGGTAAAGGTAGTCAGTTGAAAGGGTTTTGAATCGATAACGGTATTTTAGCGGTATTGCCTGCCAACTCTGGTAATTGCAAAAAGTGGCATAGATTATGAAATTCGTGAAATAACTAAATATTTTTCTCCATACCTTACAATGTTATACTCTAGTTTAATTTCTAAGATCTTTTAACATTCAGTTATAAATTTTAGTCTCTCTTGGATTATGCTAATCTTGTCCTAGGTATGGCCAAAGATGTGATTTTTTTTTGTAAACTTGCAAAACTCTAATTTTGAGTTTTTTCAAATTTTGTTCAACAATATAAAAAAAGTGGTCATCGCATAGAGTTTTTTTTAACTACACTCAAAATAATAAGTCTGAACAGAAAAATTTGTTACTTTAACAGAATTTATTCCTGTTTTTTGGCTTAAAATAGAATTTGTTGATTTTAAAAAATTCGTTTGTTAAATTTAACAAATCTAAATTTAAGTATTAGTAAAAATATTGTTTTATTTGTTATTATACTGAGTCGTAAATTTTGTTCAAATTTAGGGTCTCGGGACCCTCTCAGTCCTTATCATATCATCTAAGGGCATGTTAAGTCACTCCGAAAGAGCAAACAGTTTGTCCTTTTTGCTCCATCTCCCTTAGTTTTCAAGATATGGGCCATTTTATGAAGTCGAATTTTTGATTAAAAATTTCGGAGGGTCCAAAGCCCCACCATGGTCAATTTTTTGATAGAGATAACCCTAGAGTTTGCTGTTCGGTTTTAATCGAACTAGTAACGGTAACTAGTTACTTTTGTTATTACATTTCTTATTACCTTTATATGGCGATGTCGCGAAAAGTAATGAGTTCTCGTTACACATCAGCATACAAAAAATCAAAAAAATATATCGTTACCTGTGTGCTTACCAGTACTGACAAAAATAATGAGTCTAAAAATGGATTTTCTAAAAAATAAATTATAAAAAATAATATTTTTTATTGTATTTTTTTTTAAATAAAATTTGCTGGTGCGGGAATCGAACCTGGGTCTAATATTTAATAGATAAAAACACAATTGAGCTGCTACACACAAGTAAGCTTACTCGCCAACATACCAAAAATCAAAAAATATGTGGTTACATATATCCTTACCAGTGTTTAAAAAATATTGAGTCTAAAAATAGATTTCAAAAAATTTAAAAAAAAATCTAAAAAATTATTTTTTATTTGAAATAATGATAAAAATAAGTAATTATCAGTAACTCATTATTATATGTTTTAAAATAATACAGAAGGTAAGTGGATGTCATTACTGGTACTCCAAAAAATAATGATATGTCATTACCGTTTCTACACTGGGAATTTTAATTAAATTGTAAAGTGCACTTATATTGTTTAATATGTTCTCTGCATTAGTTTTGTATAATTACCACAAAATTTTGATTATCCGATCAAAAATCATTATATCTAGCATAGTATTATTATATAGTACGATATCTAATTATATATTTAAAATACTATTAATTTTTTTAAATTCATAAAGAATTTTAATTTTTAGGCAAAAAAATATTTTTTTTTCTCCACAAATTTATTTTTACCGGCAAAACTGTTGATTATAAAGAAAAATGTTATATGAACGGATTAAAGAAATTGTAATTCTAAATTTTTCTAAATTTGTTTCATCAAAATCGGACAAGTGGTTCTCGAGTTACAACTAAGCGAAAAAACATCAAGATAAGGAAAAAATTTAAAAGGTCATAAAAAAAATGACACATACGAACGCCAAACCCTTTGAGGGTTTTACTATACTGACCTAGTACCATCACCCTGACTTGGAATTTCTCACCCCCCAGACAATAATCCCAAAAATGTTCCATAGTGCTATATGAGACAACATTGTTCGTGTTACTGAGTTATATATAATTATATAAATTTATATATATAGATGACTTAAGAAAATAAATTAAAAACATTCTTTCAAAAAAACAAAAATTAAAAATCTTATATGTTTTCCATTGACGAAATTTTTTTGGTGAATAAGATAAAAAAAATGTTTGTTAAAGGGTCAAGTCACCTATTTATATGGCTCAAAAGTCTAAATATCAACAGTCTGTATTTGCGAAATTAATAATGGGATGTGATCAATATACATACATGTTATTTAAAAGGTAATATAAGCTTTGCAATCCTTTGGAAAAAATACTCTTATCCACACTTTTTCACAAATTGTTTTGTTTGTATTAAAAGTAGGAAGGAAAAAATAAGAATATTGCGGAAATTGTATGTAGAAATATTACAAAAAAAAAATCATTTCCGCTCTGGAAGAACTCAAATTCAGAACTTTAACGAAATTATTATATAGTACGATATCTAATTATATATTTAAAATACTATTAATTCCCGAGTAAAAAAAATTATATATAATCATATGTGGCATATATTACTATATATAATTAGACATGTCATTATGTATATCCATATATAATTATATATGACGTCTTTTCCCAAAATTTTTCCTTATGTTATGCCATATATAATTTCATCTAATTAGATATCGGCCTTTATAATATTAGATATGGTATACATGATTATATATTACATAGCATAGCTGATCTTATTGCATATATAGTTGTATATAGAGCTATATCTTAATATATATGGCGGCATTTTAGGAATATATAATTATATATGCTATCATTTAAACAATATATAACTATATATGGTGCCAGTTAAACTATATATTATCATATATGGTGGCATTTAAACAATATATGGTCATATATGGTACCTCATGAACAAAATCTTTAATACAGTTGCAGATATGATAATATATGCTACTAAATATAGTGCCATATATATTTATATATGGTGTTATTTAAGCAATATATTATTGTATATGGTGCCATTTAAACAATATATGGCCATATATGGTACCTCATGATCAAAATTTTTAATACAGCTCCAGATATGATAATATATGATTCCATATATAGTGCCATATATATTTATATATGGTGTTATTTAAGTAATATATTTCTATATATGGTGCCATTTAAACCATATATAATCATATATGGTGCCATTTCAACAATATATGCTCATATATGGGACCTCATGAACAACATTTTTAATACAGTTCCAGATATAATAATATATGCTACTATATATAGTGCAATATATATTGATATATGGTATCATTTAAACAATATATTACCATATGTGGTGACATTTAAACCATACATTATGATATATGGTGCCATTTCAACAATATATGGTCATATATTTCATTTCATTTCGTTTATTAAGTCAATGGAACATACAAAATTCCTTACAGACTAGATTAACCCTCTAACCGGCCTAAGCTTTTTTGCAATGAAATTTATACCATGTGTTCCTCACGAAAAACAAACAATAAGTTCTTCTACAAAATTTTTTTTCGTTGCCTACTTTAGGCGATATGGGCCAAAATAGTTTAAGGGTGAATCTCGAAAACTAGCGCATAGAAATTACTAGGTTTAAGCACAAATTATTTCTCTTACCAAGATGTAATTGCAATAAAAAAATTACATTTTTTGTGCAGTTACTTAAGAGGATGTAGCGATTTTCGTTTTCCGAAAAATGCGAAATTGAGCGAAAACGCACCAAAACTTCAATATATATTATTCAAAATTTTAAGCTTTGCTACTTATACCAAATATATTATTTTTACCAAATTTCAGAAAAATCCGTCCATTCGTTTTCAAGTTAAGACGATGTCCTTTAAAGGTATCCTTATGGAATCCTGTGTGTCCTTGGACCAAAGTAAGGAATTTTTTGAACATGTTAGGCTTCAATCTTACTTTATGGTCATTATCAATTGTTTTAGTCTATTTAAATATATTTTTAAGATTTTTGAAAATTTTGTTTTAAAATATTTAATTTTTGAAATTTTACGAAATTTTATCTTTGACACTTTCTCGCTTCCAAACCGTGCATTTTATACAAAAAAAATTTCACAAAAAATTTAATAAATTTTGTTTTCTGTTGGAAAAGCATAATTTCTTATTATAAAATACTCCTTTGGCGTATTTCTGGTCAATTTAATATACCCCGCCTGGAGGCGGGCTTGCCGGTTAGAGGGTTAAGTAAAAATTAAATTAATATATATATATTTACAAAAACAAAAATATTAAAATTTATGAATTAAAAATTTCAAAAAGAAACAATTTGAAAGTTTCTTTCGATGTGCAAAATTCAATTACGTTATTTGGATTTACATTGAATGCAATCTCGTTAATAGAATTAATATCATTACACGCTCGATTTAAAGTACCTTATGTACAATATTTTTAATACAGTTCCAGATATGATAATATATGCTACCATATATAGTACCATATACTTTGATACATCGTATCATTTAAACAACCCGAGTAAAAATAGTTGCATATACCCGAGTAAAAAGAGTTACATATAGTCGTATAAAATGCGATTAAGTTATATCTGTATAAATATACTGTTTCATCCGAAAAATGGCCCGATGTAATTGTATCAGTTGTTTATCAGTTTTTATTTAATTGTATTAGTTTAGATCTCAACTAATAAAATTATACATTATTCAGATGAATTTATATCCAATTTTTGACCTGATACAATTTTAGCGGTTTATATCTAATGGTATCTGTTTAGATCGTAGTTGGTACAATTTTATATAAATAAAATATATTTGTATACGACATTTGCCTTATATAATTGTATCAAAGTTTTAAATCAGATCTAATTGCATCAGGTCAAAATTCAGATATAACTATATAAGTATGTATAGTAATGTATCTATTTGGATCTAAACTAATACCATGCGACATAAACCCATAAAATTGTATCAGGTCAAAAATCAGATAAAATTTCATATGCTTAATATATATTCTAATCAGTTAAGATCTAAACTGATACAATTAGATAAAAAGTGATAACCAACTGACACAATTATATCGGGCCATTTTTCGGATGAAATGGTATATGGATCACATTAAGTTATATATTACCATATAAAGCTCCATATTAATTTTTTTTAATAGGGTAGTCATTAGGCTGGGTCGATTTGTGGGGAGGCAAAAAAATCGCCCATGGCTCAGGGAAAATCGTATTCTAGGGATCAAAATAAGAAACTTTGCCGAAGGAACCATACCTCTAAAACGAATTCTACTACCCCTAACTGTTGACTTTTGTCCCGTAGGGTCAAGTTTTGAAAAATCCCACTTTGACCCATTTAGAGTGCCCCAATCGAGTCCAAATGTATGACCGACCCCCACTAACTTTGGAGGGCCGATCCACCCATGCCAGTGGTACACCCCCTGGAACTCCCCTGGGGGGTTCCCCATACAAACATTTTAAAAAATCACCATTTTTGGCACTTTATTTTATTATTTTTTATTTATTTTATTTATTTTTATTATTTTATTTATTTTTTCTCCTTAGAAATTTATTTAGTCAGAACATATGTAAATGAAAAAATTAATTTAACTTAGTAATAGAAAAGAAAAAATGCCCAGACTTTAAAGCAAAAAAGACTTCAAACAGTAATTTTTTTTATTTTCTTTTCTATTACTAAGTTAAATTAATTTTTTCATTTACATATGTTCTGACTAAATAAATTTCTAAAGAGAAAAAATAAATAAAATAATAAAAATAAATAAAATAAATAAAAAATAATAAAATAAAGTGCCAAAAATGGTGATTTTTTAAAATGTTTGTATGGGGAACCCCCCAGGGGAGTTCCAGGGGGTGTGCCACTGGCATGGGTGGATCGGCCCTCCAAAGTTAGTGGGGGTCGGTCATACATTTGGACTCGATTGGGGCACTCTAAATGAGTCAAAGTGGGATTTTTCAAAACTTGACCCTACGGGACAAAAGTCAACAGTTGGGGGTAGTAGAATTCGTTTTAGAGGTATGGTTCCTTCGGCAAAGTTCCTTATTTTGATCCCTAGAATACGATTTTCACTGAGCCATGGGCGATTATTAAATCGACCCGCCCTAGTAGTCATATATGTGATTAAGTTATATCTGTATAAATATACAGTTTCATCCGAAGAATGGCCCGATATATTTTTATCAACTGTTTATCAATTTTTATCTAAATGTGTTAGTTAAGATCTGACCTGATTAAATTATGTGTTAATCAGATGAAATTGTATCAGATTTTTGACCTGATACAATTTTTTTGGTTTGTCGTAATTGGTTTAATTTTATATAAATAAAATATAATTGTGTCCGACATTTACCTTATACAATTGTATCAAAGTTTTAAACTGATATCAGGTCAAAATTGGGATATAACTATATAATTTTGTATACAAACTGATACCAGGTGATATAAACCAATAAAATTGTATCAGGTCAAAAATCTGATACAATTTCATCTGATTAACACATAATTTAATCAGGTCAGATCTAAACTGATGCAATTAGATAAAAACTGATAAACAACTGATACAATTTTATCGGGCCATTTTTCGGATCAAATGGTGCATGGATGACTCTAAGTTATATATTACCATATAAAGCTCCATATTGTTTTTTTTTTAATAGCCCGAGTAAAAACAGTTACATATAGTCGTATAAAATGAGATGAAGTTATATCTGTATAAATATACTCTTTCATCCGAAAAATGGCCCGATGTAATTGTATCAGTTGTTTATCAGTTTTTATATAATTGTATTAGTTTAGATCTCAACTAATGAAATTATACATTATTCAGATGAAATTATATCCAATTTTTGACCTGATACAATTTTACCGGTTTATATCTAATGGTATCTGTTTGGATCGTAGTTGGTACAATTTTATATAAATAAAATATATTTGTATCCGACATTTGCCTTATATAATTGTATCAAAGTTTTAAAGCAGATATAATTGCATCAGGTCAAAATTCAGATATAACTATATAAGTTTGTATAGTAAAGTATCTATTTGGATCTAAACTAATACCATGCGACATAAACCCATAAAATTGTATCAGGTCAAAAATCAGATAAAATTTCATCTGCTTAATATATAATCTAATCAGTTAAGATCTAAACTGATACAATTAGATAAAATGTGATAACCAACTGACATAATTATATCGGGCCATTTTTCGGATGAAATGGTATATGGATCACATTATGTTATATATTACCATATAAAGCTCCATATTAATTTTTTTTAATAGGGAGGGAACATACCATATATGGTGCCATTTAAACAATATATTGACATATATGGTGCCATTTAAACAATATATGGTCATATATGGTAACTCATCAGCAAATACAATATTAACTGTATTTCAGAAGCAGAAATTTTAAATGTATTTCAGAAATTATGGAATGTATTTCAGAAATTTATTAATTGTATTTCAGAAATAATCAAATATATTTCAGAACTTGTTGATTGTTTATCATAGTTAATAGAGAAAAATTTCTAAATTACATTTCATAATTTCTGAAATACAATTGATAATTTCTGAAATACAGTTTGATAATTTCGGAAATACAATTAATAATTTCTGAAATACAATTGATAAAACTGAAATACAATTGACTAGTTCTGAAATACAATTCAAAATCTGAAAAATAATTGATAAGTTCTGAAATACAATTGATAAAACTGAAATTCAATTGATTATTTCTGAAATACAATTGATAAATCTTAAAAACAATTGATATGTACAATTGGAAATGGTGTAGAGCGTTAAGATGTAAATAAAATTATTTTTTTAAAAAATTCAATTTAATAAAAAAAATATAATTTTATAAAAACATTTATAGAAAATAAAATTACAATTTTATAAAAAGAAATTCTTTTTATAAAAAAAAATGCATAGACGTGAACGGTATCGAACTCGAGACCTTCTGAGTTTAAACCTTATTTTAACAAAATATTATAATTTTTATAAAATCACTGCTCTGCCAGTGTATTATTTTTTGAACTGTTGTCAATATCTGTCGGGGATCTTATTTACTTCAAAATAAATGGAGATCTTACGTAGTACCCAAATATAATGCGGAATATAATTTTATCTGTCATTTTTCTGGATAGTTTTAGATGTCAATCCCCAAATATATTGCTGTTTCTAATTCGATCTGCCATTTTAATACCGAAATAAATTGCTGGATCTAATTCGATCTGCAATTTATGGAATAAATTAAGATCCTACCATATCCCCAAATATATCACTGGATTTAATTCGATCTGCAATTTATCGGAAAAGTTAAGATCTTACGCAATCCCGAATTATATTACTGGATCGAATTTGATCTGTCATTTTTTGGATAAATTTAGATCTTACTTAATCCCCAAATATATTGCTGGATCTAATTCGATCTGCCATTTTTCGGATCAAATTAGATCTAAGTTTATCCACAAATATATTGCTGGATCTAATTCCATCTGCCATTTTTCGGATCAATTTAGATCTAAGTTTATCCCCAAATATATTGCTGGATCTAATTCGATCTGCCACTTTTTCGGATCAAATTAGATCTAAGTTTATCCACAAATATATTGCTAGATCTAATTCGATCTGCCAAAATTGAGATCAAATTAGGTCTAAGTTTATCCACAAATATATAGCTCTATCTAATTCGATCCGCCATTTTTCGGATCAAATTAGATCTAAGTTTATCCACAAATATATAACTGGATCTAATTCGATCCGCCATTTTTCGGATCAAATTAGATCTAGGTTTATCCCCAAAGATATCATTGGACCTCCCAATTTTGAGATATAACTTGATCTTAGTTTATCCCCATATATACAATGGGATCTAATACGATATCATTGGATACACCCACTTTTGAGATCTAATTGGATCAGCTAGATATTACAGCAGATCTTAAACAATATCAAATTGGATATGATTAGATATTGCGCGAGATCAATTTTTTTTACTCGGGTTGAAAACATAATTTGCAGATGCTGTTGAAACAAAATGGTTTAACCTTTTTAAGATCATTAAAAAAAATATTTATAAGTAAATCAAATTGAGTTAAAAAAAGTAAAAAAAAAATTTTTTTTTGTGCCCGAACTGGGATTCGATAATAGTTCCTCAGTCACATATATAATTATGTGTGGGGTTATATATGACAATATATAATAACATATTAAAATATTATTAATCCCAAGTTGCAGTAAACATAACTTTCAGGTGCTGTTGGCAGTAAATGAGTTAATTTTTTTAAGATCTGTAAAAAGAATATTTACAAGTAAATTAAATTGAGTTAAAAAAGTAAAAAAAAAAAAATTTTTTGTTGCTGAGCTGAGACTCGATAGAAGGGTCTCTCAGGTAATATGTGACTATATATAATTATATATTAAACACATAGGAAATATTACTGACGTGGGACCATATATAATCATATCTAAAATTATATTGTTAATCTTGCACCATATATGGAATCATATATAATCATATCTTATAGCATTTAATCTAATATATAATCATGTATAAAAATATCTTACATCATACAATCATAAAATGTTTATAAGAGGGCATATATTACTATATCTCAAAATATATGGCTTATATGCCACCATATGTGATCATATATTATGTTATATATGATCATTTATAATTATATATGACAACAGATCTGTCATATCTCCTTATGTATAGCATATATGGTTGATATCTAATTTTATGAAAGCCAATATATAAAAATATATGGTTATGTAAGGTACCACATAAGAAACATTTAATTATATGTGGCTATTCATGACAACATACCCAGTCAGAAATCGCCAGTGGTACAAAAAATCAAGCACTGGCATACCACTGGGTAACCATGGTATTAAAAATAAATGACTGGCAGAACACTCATTTGGGACGCTTTGCCAGCGTTTGCGAAAAGCGTTTTACCAGTATTTTTTTTACAAAAATTTCGGTGGTTTATAAAAAAAAAACCACTGACAAAGAATTGGCTTAGAGTGATATGCCAAGGTTTGCAACCAGTGGTTATCCAGTGCTACCTAGCCAATGCTACCAGGCGTACAAAAATCAATTCACTGGAAAACCAATGCTTTTATAAAAATGCTGACGCTTCGTTAAAAAATGTTTGTAGTCGGAAGGTTCCGAGTTCAAATCCGGTTGCAAGCAAAAAAATTTTTTGGGATTTTTTTTAATTTAAAATTTTTTTTGTTTTATAAAATCAATTCTTTTGTTTGTGGGAAAGCTCCTTCAAGACCAACTTTTTTTTTTGCCCTCCAAAATACATCTGAACTTTTTTTTAATTTTATTTTGGAAAATATATTTCCAGACCACCTATTTATTGGTTTTGCCAGCGTTTTGCCAACGTTTAAAAATTTTGTTCCTCCAGTGCTTTTCCGGCGCTTTTTGAACAGCCGGTCCTTTTGTCTAATGATGTTATCATTTTGGGAATGGGAAAGCACTTTTTGCCAATACTTGTACCACCTGTTAAAGTGCTTTGCCACCGCTTTCCCGTTTATATTTTTCTGACTGGGTATATACTCACATATTATAAGATAAAACAAGATATTTCTATATACGACTGTTTATAAATTTTTTTGATCGGGTATTAATATTAAAAAATACGCGTTAAAAAAAACACTAAAAACTGTTTCTCTTAAAACCAGTTCGCATATAAAATTAAAGAGATTTTTTAACAGCAGTTGAGGCGGGTGGTTTGTCTTTAGTCTCATGGTCGTTGGTAAAATTTAATTAATGGGTTCTTAAAAATTAGTTGTAAATATATTTGAAAATTAACACTCAAAATTACTTAATTTACTGAGGATTTTTAGTACAGTGTTAAATGAAGATAACTAAAATCTTTAGTTAAACCAGTGCTTCAACTAAAAATTTTTTAAAAATTAGTCAAATAGATTTGAAACCCGTTTGATCGATTTTTCTTCTGACGTATTATTTTAAGTGTACTACTAGGTAACGATATACCCTTGTTAAAATATTTAGTAGCTTTTGTAATAGAAAAGTTAGAGGTTACCTACATTTGTTTCTTCTTACCAAAGTCATTACCAGGTAATAGAAGATTTTGCTTGTATACTACAAATCCTTCCAGATTCTTTGTTTTTAATACCGTTATTTGAATTTTTTACAGCCGTTTATGCGTTTTTTAATGTATAGACTATCTTTAATAAAAAAACCGAAACCGGTTTTTGAAAAAACGATTTTTCGAATAAACCGAAAACCTCGTTTTTAATTAC
The DNA here is from genome assembly GCA_949987735.1 of Leucophora obtusa. Lineage (NCBI taxonomy): Eukaryota > Metazoa > Arthropoda > Insecta > Diptera > Anthomyiidae > Leucophora > Leucophora obtusa. The sequence goes on from OX465299.1 coordinate 54,738,632, forward strand.
TATAGTTGGAAACTTATAAAATATTACTAATTTTTTTTTTATTGTATGAAATTGTTTGCGACAATTTGCTTGTTATTTTTATTGCGTTTTAAAAAAACTATTTTTTAATTTTTTTTATTTTATTAATAAAAATTATTAATGTATATATACGGGTAAATCAAAATAAAAAAATTGGGTTAGACAATATTTATACATGAGTAACTTCTTTCGTACATAAAATTCAAATTTATAAAAAAAACGAGTAAAAAGGTTAAAGTCGGGCATGCCGACTATACAATACCCTACACCACTCTGGTGTATTGTTTGGATCCGAAATTCGAATGGGTTAAAATGGGGCTTGCGTCAAAATTTTCTATAATGTGAGTCAGCGCACCAAATTTCATTAAAATATCTTAATATTTGCGACCTGCAGTTTGTAACCAAGCCAATTTTGGGGGGACCCTTATATGGGCACTAGGTCTAAACATGGACCGATGTTCACCAAAATCTATGGGCTTCGTCCTTGGGCCAACATAGGTCTATGTACCAAATTTCATTAAAATATCTTAATATTTGCGACCTGCAGTTTGTAACCAAGCCAATTTTGGGGGGACCCTTATATGGGCACTAGTTCTAAACATGGACCGATGTTCACCAAAATCAATAGGCTTCGTCCTTGGGCCAACATAGGTCTGTGTACCAAATTTCATCTAAATATCTTAATATTTACGACCTGCAGCGTATAAACAGTATAATTTTGGTAGGACCCTTATATGGGCACTAGGTCTAAACATGGACCGATGTTCACCAAAATCAATAGGCTGCGTTATTGGGCCAATGTAGGTCTGTGTACCAAATTTCATCAAAATATCTTAATATTTACGACCTGCAGCGTATAAAGAGTATAATTTTGGTAGGACCCTTATATGGGCACTAGGTCTAAACATGGACCGATGTTCACCAAAATCAATAGGCTGCGTTATTGGGCTAACATAGGTCTGTGTACCAAATTTCGTCAAAATATCTTAATATTTACGACCTGCAGCGTATAAACAATATAATTTTGGTAGGACCCTTATATGGGCACTAGGTCTAAACATGGACCGATGTTCAAAAAAATCAAACTTGTTCGTCCTTGGGCCAACATAGGTCTGCGTACAAAATTTCATCAAAATATCTTAATAGGTGTGACCTGTAGAGTGCGCACAAGATTGCATGGACAGACAGACAGACAGACGGACGGACGGACGGACGGACAGACGGACATCGTTAAATCGAAATAAAAAAAAATTCTGAACCGATCGGTATACTATAAGGTGGGTCTACGACCAATATTTTTTGGTGTTACAAACATCAGCACAAACTTATAATACCCTGACCACATAGTGGTGTAGGGTATAATAAAAAAAAAAATTGTCAACCAAAAAGTTATGAAAATGACATCACGTATTAAAAATTATTAAACAATGTCTATTTTGGAAAAGAAGAAATGTCTCCACACGATTATGACGGTGATAGGAAATCAAAAATGCAACAATTCAGGCATAACATATGTAAACAAAATTTTAATTCTATGAAATTAAGTAAAAGTGATTAAATTCTGGTTAAAATTAAAACAAATGACTGAATAAATTTTTAACTTTAACACACCTTTAACTTCAGAGGAAGTCAAGAAAAAAGAAATGGGTTAACGATTAGTTTCTTCAACAACACAGAAAGTAAAACTTACTTTATTTGGATGATAGAAGAAATTATTTAAAATATGTATGTATGAATGTTGTTTTTTTGAACTAACCTTATACATTATTTTATAATTGATTTTTTGTTTTATTATTATTATTATTTTTTTTAGAAAACGAGGTGCATTTACATTTTACCGATTTATTTTAAAACTTTCTTATGTATTACTAAGCGATTTACAATAGTATGTTTAGTATCCCCCAATAAATTTTAAAGTTCCGGTTCAATGCTGCCTAATTAAGATTCATTTTGTAAGCTTTTAGTTGAAATTTGTACTCAAGTTATAAAAATTGGTTTACACTTAAAAAAAAATTAGTTAAAAACACGATTTACTAAAAACTTAAGAAAAAGGATGCAATCTATAGTCGTTAAATATAAACTTTTTTAAAGAAAAAAATTGCTTCCATTTTCTCCTAAGCTCTATAATTCAAAACTCTGATCTAGCACAAATTTAGAAAGTCAGATTTAATTTAGTTTTTAGTTAATGAACTTATTTCAAAAAATGCCAAATAGTATATCGATCTAGTTTGTTTAAATTTATTTTTATTAATTCAGCTAGAATTTTTCCCTTTTCACACATTATTTTTGTTGAGTGTATTAAATTGTAATATGTGTTAGCTTTTAAATTTTGTTTATTTTAGTTTATTAAATCAGGCTCACTACTGTAAAACTCTCTTTCACTGACTCTGTCTGACATTTCAAAAAATTAAATTTCAGCTAAGGGGTTCAGTTTATATTTTAATATCCCAGCAAACAAAAAAGATCATTAAAGACTCAGAAATGAGCTCCAAAAACATAAACATTTTTCAACTTTTTCCTATGAAAGTGGTCCGTCCAAAAGAGCCCCCTGTGTAATCAGAAATGACTCAGAAAAAAGAACGTATAAAATCGAAATTTTCCTCATAAATTTAAATAATTTTGGAATCTTTTTTGAGTCCGAAAAATCAACCCTCATTTTGAGACAGCTTTTTAGATTGTAGAGACAACTTTTTGGATTCTTTTTTGAGGGTTCATATTTTCTGCCAAAAAAAGAGTGTTTTCAAAAAAACAATAATCATTTCTATGAGCTATTTAAGAACCTTATGTAAGAGCGCTCCGAATTTGCTGGCTGGGATATTTTTTTTGTATTTTATATATTTGATGAAACAACTTTTAATATTTATTAAAATTAAGTCATAAAACTTAACCTATAACCTGCTATTAAAAATTCTTGAAATATCGGCTAGAGCCAGTTAACAGCGAATGAGATGCATGCATACTCTTGAGATTCTATGCTCGTAGATTAAATGTAATAAACTTTGTTTTAATGTAAAAAAAATTTAAAAACCAAAAGATTTAAATAATAACTCTGCATATGGGTTAATTGTATTTATTTAACTCATGTTAAACTTCCTGCTGTGCAATTTCAACAGAGTCCGCATAATTATTTTGTTTGTGTTTTTTTTTAGATTTCATTTTAATAACTTTGCTGTCGTTTTTTGCTGTAATAATCATTTTTTTCTGAGAAGCATGTATAAATTAATTAAAATCAGACCAATTGGTGCCAAAAAAGTCATAATATTTAATAATACAATTATTATAGAGACGAATGCAAATTAATTACATGGTCGAGTAATGAGAGTGAAAATGGATGAATGGTTGAAATAGATATTTTAAATATACAAATTAAATATAAAAATACTATTAGTTAGGAAATAACACTATAAGTAGACCTCAAAAGTAATCTCAATTACTTATAGTTCTATTGCCTATTATGTAAGTATACATATTAAATTTTAACTGGGTTTATAGTACAATCACAGACGTAAGTAATCTCTACACACGTTATTAACATAATAAGAATACAGAGTGCCCGCTAACTTCGCACATAACAAAATAGGTGTATCTTTAAAAATCCTGGTATGAAATTAGCATAGCGTGCAGGGTATAACAAATTTGTGCTGATGTTTCTAACACCACCTTTTATTCAACCGATCGACTCAGAATTACATTTTGTTTCGATTTAACGATGCATTGTCGTCAGAGATACAATCCAGCCGATTTTAGCCGGTCAGACGCCTCCAGCCTACACCTTTTCAAGCGGATTCAGCCGCCAACAATAATAACCTTGAGTTGATTTTCGGCTAAAGCCGATAGCAAAATGCAAAAACACTTATTTTATAAAAAAATGTATACAATTTTTTTTTCTGAAGCTCATTTACAGGAAGAAGAAGAAAAATAAATTTTTTATTGAAAAAATTAACCGTCACAAGCGAAGCACCAGACAGCCGTAGTTTTGTCTCACCTAAAGACTCGTCAGTGGTTAGTTAATGTGTGAGCTGATCAGAGTATTTTTTAATTGATAATTTGTCTCTATATGAAACACTTTTTATGTATGGCATGACCGATAATTGACGGTCGGCACAGCGATGAGTGCGGCTAATTGAAGTTTTGTCAGTCACAACCTACACAATGTATGTATGTTTGTTTATAAGAAGAGACAGAGTTAAATAAAAATTTGTTTAAATATAATTATGGGAGCTCATTTGAAAAGTAAAATTTGTCCTGCGGCAACCCGTCTCAGGTACATGCAAGCTGCCTGCTCTTGAACGTAAAAACCATACGTCAGTTTAGTAACAATTGCGAAAAAGGAGACACAGAGGAGACTGCAAGATAAACAAAAATATAAAAGTAGAATGTTTATATGTGTCTGTCTGAGTAAAACCAATAACAGAAAGCTGAATAGGAAAGAAAACTATGAATTAGTTACATTGCATTCCAGGCCTTACTTGGGTGAGATGGCTAAGCGGTCGCGCCTTATACTACGTTCACAGTACGATTGTTAAACACGTTTATGTAAAAGTTTAACATATCAGTTCACACATAAAAATTAATGTTTAAGTTAAACATCTCGAACAGCTGTTCCTTAACAATTGTTTAAAAAAACAAAAATTTAACAAAATTTACCAAAAAGTTATTTTTTCTTCGGCCGGAGGCAATAATTAATAATTTTTGGCATTATCCAACGTTATAAAGTGAAATAACATTATCCGCCCCAGTCGGAAACAAGATTTTTAAATTTTTAGTTAAGGGACAACTTCATGGCTGTTTTTGGATTTTTCGTTCACCGGAAGCAAAATTTAATTAGTTGTTTTGTTCATCTATCACTTTAATAAGAAAAAAACACAAAATGGTTTTTATTTAAATTTAGTTTATTTTATTCAATTCTAATTTTTTTTTATTTTTCTTGTTGTGTCTTCTTCTGCTTCAAACTCGTCATTCAACATCAATTGATATCAAAGTTATTGTGTTTAACAACGTGTTTAAAAATTAAACACGATAATTTAGCGTGTTTAAGGGTAGAAAAAATGTACTGTAAAACATCTCACTTAAACATGTTTAACGCTTAAACACGTAAAATCGAGTTAAATACGTATATGTGAATGCCGCATTAGTATAGTTACGTTTGTAATGTAGGAATAGGCACAGGTTCGATTCCTACAGCCGACGAGTTGTTGGAAAATGATCATGTAGAGACAATCCGACAATAATATATAAACAATAATACAATTTTGTGGAAAATCACTGATGAAGCCTGTCCATAGAAAAAGGCAGAAACTAGATCTAGCCTGATTTGTAAATTAATGTGTTTATAATTTTTTGAGAAAAAGGTTTATTCTTCTTCCTAACCTCAAACCTACTAAAGCGAAATTTTCTTGTTCTTGGGATATGAATGATTTTTAAAATTAAGTACTTAGCTGTTAGTACTCTTCAAATAATATGTCAGTAAAAAATCTGTGAAACGGAATTTGACTAATTTTTAACAAATTTTTAGTTGAACCTCTGATTTAAAAAAACAATTAACAAAACAATGAAAATCCTCAGTCCTTTTTTCAAAATATTAATTTAACAAATCGAAATAAGCAAAGAAATTGCAAAACTACAGTTTTATTTTTCCCGAGTCTGGTCCATAACTAACAAAGACATGAATTAATACTCAGAAGGAACAATCGTTTTATCCGTTTTGCTCTATACTGCTTAGTTTTCGAGATATGGGCCATTATATAAAATGCAACTTAAAAAAAATTCAGAGAACATTTCACCAAGATTCCTTTTTGGTGGTGAGGTAATTATATATATTCCTCTAACTCCCACTGGAGCATAGGGAGTTTTGCTAAATAATTAGTAGCCTAAAAAATTACCAAAAAGTTTAAAGTTTTCGAAGATTTTTTTGATTTTTTTTAAATGCAAATAAAAATCGAGGATTTTGAAAACAACAATTTGCAATTTTTTAGCAAATATCTCTGCTGATTTTAGCAGAATCAGCCTATTCTTTACTAAATTTAGCTTAAAAATAGCAAAAATTTTGTATACCCGAGTAAAAATAGTTATATAGGAAATTATATAACTCAATATGGACTAATATGTTTATATATAGTCCAGTGTGACACTATATCTTTGCGGATATAATTATGTATAGCTTTGAGTTTTTCAAAAATTCCTTATATGATGTCATATATAGATCAGTATAAATATGTCCCCATATATATTAATATGTACCATATCTAGTTACAAATGCTATGCCAGTTTTAATACAGCGTTATATATAATTAAAAATGATTTTATTGGAAAACATATAAAGTTTTATATAGCTCAATGTTAAAATTTTTTCTAAGTTTTATATATGTTTCAGTATAGCGCAACACTATTAAAAAAAATTACTATGGAGCTTTATATGGTAATATATAACTTAATGTGATCCATATACCATTTCATCCGAAAAAATGGTCCGTTGGTTATCACTTTTTATCTAATTGTATCAGTTTAGATCTTAACTGATTAGATTATATATTAAGCATATGAAATTTTATCTGATTTTTGACCTGATACAATTTTATGGGTTTATGTCGCATGGTATTAGTTTAGATCCAAATTGATACATTACTATACAAACTTATATAGTTATATCTGAATTTTGACCTGATGCAATTAGATCTGCTTTAAAACTTTGATACAATTATATAAGGCAAAAGTCGTATACAAATATATTTTATTTATATAAAATTGTACCAACATCGATCTAAACTGATACCATTAGATATAAACCGCTAAAATTGTATCAGGTCAAAAATTGGATATAATTTCATCTGAAGAATGTATAATTTTATTAGTTGAGATCTAAACTAATACAATTAGATAAAAACTGATAAACAACTAATACAATTACATCGGGCCATTTTCGGATGAAACAGTATATTTATACAGATATAACTTAATCGCATTTTATACGACTATATGTAACTGTTTTTACTCGGGAATGTAAAAAAAATCTTATGTTTTTTGACATATATTCATGTATGATTTCAAAATATAAAAGGCGTACTCATTATAACTCCTAAATTACTTGTAAACCTTGTATAAATACAAGCCATATTTGTATGTATAGAATTTGACCTTTTGATCCTGAAATATGAAGCGTTATATAATTATGTCTTTCTACATTAAATTAGATATAAATATATCGGGTCAAAATCCGGATATAATTTTATCCACCATTTTTCGGATCATAATATATCTCCAATTATATTAAATAAGATATCATTACATATGACATCATATTATTTTTTTTACTCGGGTATAAAACAGTTTATTTTTGCTATTTTTACTCTACTAATATTTAGTAAAATTTTCTGCAGATTTTACAGTACAATTTGCTATTTTCAATTAATTAAAAGTTAACTAATTTTAGCAGTTTTTTGTACATCATCATTTTTAACTAATTTTTAGTAACCTTTTGTGCTATTTTTGCAGATTTATTTCTATGAGTGTGAATGGAGATATTTATCCAATTAATTTTTCATCAGGAAAAAAGTTTTAATTTTTATAATTCTGGTCTTAACTAACTGGTACAATACTATTGCCAAAGTGTCACTTCAGACCTGTTTCCATGAAACTTACAATAGTACAAGTTTTGGTCCCTATTTTTCGTCCATAAATTGTGCACAAAGTGCAACCATATCAGAAAAATCAATCAGTAATTGTCAAAAAATTTATTAAAATTTTAAACTATAAAATGACATTTAGTAATTGATTGTCTAGAATGTTGTCATTTTCCTAAGTTTTTCTCCGTTTCTAGTGTTTTTTCTGTGTTTATAACGGTTTTTAACAAATTTCAAATTTTTCTTTGGAACAAAGTATACATCACTGTTTATTTGTTTATAAATTGCATTTTTTACTCTCTCTAATATTTTCTGTTTCATTTCGTCAATCCAATATCAAGTCAATATAAAATTAGTTAATTATTAATACGGGCTTTAGGAGTCAACAAAGTGTTTTGAAATTGAAGTTTTATAAAATTCAGAAAGTGGAGTTAATCGATTTGGCAACCGAAGCATCCAAATTTGAATTTTTTGTGCAAATATTGATATCATCACTTATAAAAGTGTTAACGAAAACCTTAGGTAAATATTTAATTTACAAAAAAGGACAGGGTAATAAATACAATACAAAAAGGAATTAAATAATAAATGTATAAAAAAAATAATAATACAAGAGAATACGATAATAATAATGATATCATAATAACTCGGGCACGGAAGTTCATTTAAATATTTGTTTGTTGTCGTTAGCTGCAGCACAACTTTAACAAAATATTTTTGCGAATCAACAAATTTGTAACAAAAAGATATCGATTTGTTATTGTATATTTTTTCATATTTTGCTATAATTGCATATTTTTACATAATACTTTACTATAAATGCATCTTTTCCAGGGTTGGCAACCGATTTATAAAATTAGTGATAATTGGATAACGATATTTCAGGAGTATTTTGTTAGGGTATTTTAAAGTTTTTTAACGATATTTAATGCTTGTTCCTTTGGTTATTTGTTTTTATAAATATTTTTTTTTATTGTTTGTCACGAAGACAAAAACATCGGAAAAAATCAATTACAAACTTTCTGACCATGATTAACCGTTTGAGCTATTTTCATAGAAAAATAGTACTAAAATTGAAGTGGTATCGTTGAAAAACGTTTTAAAAAATCAATAATAAATGCATATTTTTAAAATTTAGAAAGCATATTTTTAGAATTTTAAGCACATGTTTTGTGTATATAAAACACGATTATAAATGCATAAACAAGTCATAATAATAACATATAATAACGATATGTAAAAATGCTTAAATACTAAAATAAAATTATTAATTTGTGCTAAATAAATTATAAAAAAAAATATATATATATATGTGACAAAAATTGTTGAACTACATATAAATATTTTCAACAGTTAAGCATTTTTTTAAATAAAAGGCATTACAATTACAAAATTTGCAAAGTATTTAATATTTACAAAAGTCAATGACCAAAGTTTTAAAAACAAAAGTAGTGTAAAAGATATTAATTTTATAATCAGCAGTTTTCTTTTATATATTAAATTTAATTTAATAATATGTTTTCTATGTTAAGATAAGTCGCAACAATCACGTGCCATATTTAAATACAATATTTTTATTTATTAGATATAAATGACGAAGTAATCTTATTTATAACAATTGAATTGGAGATATTGCACAGTGGGATTACTTTAAAATATTTTTGAAAAAATTCTGCTATTTATTTCCGGATTGCCTTAAAAGTTAACAACCAAATTTATTTTGGTCTTGAATTTTGACGAGGAAGCACATAGACATATAAAAAAAATTTTCGAAGTTTTTTTTCGATTTTTTTTTTTAAATATAAATAAAAATCGAGCCTTTTGAAAACAGCTGTTTACAATTTTTTTTAGCATATATTTCTGCTGATTTCAGCAGGATAGACTGCTATTTGCATTCAACTAAGTTTAGCTTAAAAATAGCAAACATTTCGTAGATATAACAGTTTATTTTTGCTATTTTTATTCTACTAGTATTTATAAAAAATTTCTGCAGATTTTACATTACAATTTGTTATTTTCAATTAACTAAAAGTTAGCTTAAATATAACTAAAATTCTTTAAATTTAACAGTTTTAATTTTGCTGTTCTTATTTTACTAGTATTTAGCAAAAAAAAATCTGATAATTCCAGAAGTTTTTTCTGCAGCATCGTTTTTAACTAATTTTTAGTAACTTTTTCTGCTATTTTTACAGATTTATTTCTACGAGTGTACTCATAAGGGTTATCTGTTGAAGTGCATATTTTATTTGTAAATTAAAAATTTTTATTTTTGAACTTGGGCCGGTTTTTTGTCAATGACAAAGCCGAATATGGTCGGATTTTTTTGAAAAATCTGGTCGTATTTGATAAAAGTAAGTCGTATTTCAACACAGAAAAAGAAATGTATTTTTTCACCTGGGGGTAACCGCGTAACTCGATTCGAATTTTCGAATTCGTAAATCTTGCAAATATTGTTAAAAATATAATTCTGTATAAAAATTCTATTTATTTTTTCCCTAAACCTTGTACACTACACATAAAAATTTAAAAAGTAAGATTTTTGCTTAAACTTTTTTATTTACGAAAGGTACAAAATTTACGAATTCTAAAATTTTTTTCCAATCGAGTTACGCGGTAACCCCCCTGTTATTTTTGTTTACCCCTTTGAGGACCATACATTTTCTGCCGAAGCGATTTTAAAATTTTTGGGATTTTCATGATCTCTGACCTAATAATAGTTATGCCAAGAAAAATTACCTCCGTAGCTTGTCAAAAATATTTGCCATTTGATGACCCTGCCGTTCCGGACGAAGCGATTTTTATTATTATTTTATTTTCGTGATCTGCAACTAAATTATAGATATTTTACAAAAAATTGGCATCATAGATACCTTGCTTGCCCTTCATTTCGCTTGTCAAAATTTGTGCTTTTTACCCCTTAAATGAAGAATTATAGTTAACCAACTAGAGCCCCTTCGAAGGCTCGCAAGGGGAAAGCATATTTACTCTATCTTTTGTCTGGGCAATTATAAGTGCGAAAAATCCTTGGGCAAGCATACTTGCCTATGGTTGTCAAAGGGTTAATGTGACACGCCTACGCCGACATCCTTATTTGGGGCGTACGCTAATATACTAATTATTCTACTTAGTAGATAAAGAAAATTTCAATGGAATATATTTTGACGTTTTAAATGACACGTCTTTGAAGTTGAAAATTAAAGAATAAAAGCTTATTATCTGCCACTTTCTGGCACATAATAATGTACCTTGGTACTCTTCAACCATCTTTAACAAATACATATAGTACTCGTATTTGCATTTTTCTGAAAGGCTTTTTCTCTTATATGAGCATAAAGGAAAAAATTTCAACCCCTTGCTAAGATTTCCTCCCCCAGACTCTTTCGAATGCGACTATTTTTTAATCAAATTTTAACTTTAGCATATTTTTTCTCTGAGTGCACCACCAAAATTCGGAAACGAGAAGCAGGTACAGATACTCCAATGCGATCACATATATCCAGTTTTAAGAGCGCATTAAATGCTTTGAAGTTTTACACTGTTTTTGGAATCAATCAAAAATTTCTCTCTCCCAAAAGACTGTGAAAAATTTTAAAAATGGAATTTTTTGCATTTCATAGCAAAACCATGGTCTCAACTACTTACCAGGCTATTTACTCGCTTAATTACTTTTGTTCGCGATGCCCAAAAGGTAATGGATACTCATTATTTTTTGGCTCCTTGTAAGCGAGAGGGTGATGAGTACCCATTCTAAATCGATTGAATTAATTTTTAATCATTTGACTTCATTCTTTGGAATTCATTCGATCGAACTCACTTTTAAGAAATTCAATTAATTTATCTTATTCGATTTTGTCAATCATTGAATTCAATCGTTAGGAATTCATTCGATTTCTTACTCATTCGATTTACAATTTGGGAATTCAATCAATCATTCGATTTCATATCATTTGATTGAGCACTTTGGGAATGACATTCCATGTTTTTCATTCGATTTAAAAAATTGTAAAAATTAACAATTATATTATTTTATTACACTCAGATAAAAAAGTTTGTCAAATTACGGATTTTTTTACTAATTTTTGCTGCTGATTTCAGAAAAACATTTTACTAATTGTTCAAAACCGAGTGCTAAATTTAGCAGAAAAATATACTAATTTAAAACTATTTTTTTTTTTAATTTTTTACAATTCTTGTTTAGTTTATATTTGTTACTATTGATATATTCTTAGTTTTGAAATAACACCCAGGAAATTTTATTGCATCTCCAATGCATAAAACGGCAATAACTGGAGAACCGTTTGCAATTTTGACTCCAAATTTCAAGTACGATGAAGTAATTATACGCTTGTTACAATCGAAAGGAAAAATTTTTTTTTTTAAATTTTACAGTTTTTTTATTTTTTAGTACAATTTTTTGCTAATTTCAGCGGATCGATTTTAAATTACAGTTTACAGCAATTAACTGAAATTTACTAGCTGCAACTAATTATTTATACTAATTTCATTGTACTAAAATTATGATATTTAGTAAGTTTTTTAACTGATTTTAGCAAATCGATTTTGAATTGCATTTTACATAAATTTTACTAAACTTTAGTAGCGGCTACTAATTTTTCTACTAATTTTATTGCACTACAGATCAGCAGACATGTACATGACAGTTAAATTTCCCGTAATAACAAAAAAATTAAAATTTTCAGTAGCCATTACAGACTTTTTTGGTTGAGTGTAGAGTAAAATTAACGATTTCTTACAAGTAAAGAAAGAAAAGAAAAAAAAAAAAATTAATAATTATTGTATTCTCAGTTAATAAAAACTAATAACGTAGTTGTTTGTTTTTAAAGTTTTAAATCGAATGAAGAAAATCGAATGTCATTCCCAAATTACTCAATCGAATGAACTAGAATACGATTTAATTTTCAAACTTTTCAATCAATTACGCAAAAATTGAATGAATTCCTAACGATTGAATTCAGTGATTGAACAATTCGAATGATGGAAAAATGAGTGAAGTCTTTAAAATTAAATGAAATAAGACCAATTAAGACTTCATTCGATATGTAAAATTGCAGTTTGGGAATTCAGTCATTCCATAGTCAATCAGAATTGATAATAAAATGAGCGATTCAAATCTTTAGAAGCTCTGCATGTTATTGACTAAAGTCAGAGTAGGAAAATAAACTGTACACAACATGTAGGGTAGGGTTCGGCTACGGAACACAAACCGTATCTATCGTTTTAGCGGTTGTGTGTTTGTACACAAACCGAATGCGGTACACTATGATTGTCTGATGCACGCAAACGCTACGATTATGTACTGTACTTTCGACACATATTTACACCCGTAGCGTACCGAATTCAGGTTGTGTGTATAAACACAAACACTAATTAGAGAGAATAGCGTATGTGTTTTCTACGCAACCAATATGCTTGTGTACTGTGTTCGCGATGTGCGGTACGCAACCCTAAAAGTACGGTTCGTTAGAATTTATTTTCCTACTCTGACTAAAGTTAATTCTAAACTCATAAAAAAAAAACAATTTTAAATCCCGAATATAAAAAAAAAATAAATATATACAATTTGCGCGAATCAAAAAAATCAATAGTATATGATTCGCGAATCAAAAACAATTTTTTGTTCCTTTTTAAAAAAATTAAATTAAAGATCTGAATCAAATGAACCATTTTTAGTTCATAAGAAATTAATCAATTCGTTTGATTCTATGAAAATAATTAACAAAAATCAAATTGATTCTTTTAATAAGATATGGATTGAATAAAGCAGGCAATAACTCAATCAAAATTCGTACAAAATTGAATCAGATCTTTAAATCGAATTAAGAAATTATGTTTATAAAGGTCTGGTGTCATTTATAACAAAAACTTAATCTGTCTAAATATCAAACGATTTCCCCCAAATTTGTCTCACTTTAACGAAATGTGCTCCAAGTAGTAGTTGCCAAGATTTAATGGAATTAGACAATCTTTTCAGATATCAGTCAAAAAAAATGTTCGGTAATTGTTTGTGAAAATGTTAACAGTAGCTTTGCAAATTTTTCTAAATAGGAATTGAAGTGTATTGCAATTTAAAGTATAAAAAATAATTTCGATATGATTAAAAACTATTTCATATATTAGCTAAGGCGTAGCCTCTGCAAACTGTACCGGTGTTTTGTAACTATGTGAGAAGTTTCTCACATAAAAATTTCAACTCTGCCATATTTAAAACAGAGTGAGTATCATATGTCAAATTGAGCCAGAGGTATGTAAAAAATATTTACTTATATTCAGTTTGAAATTTTGTGACTCACCCTGTTTTAAATATCGTAGACACATCGTAGAGTTGCAATTTTTATGTGAGTAACTTCTCACATAGTTACAGAACGCTGGTACTGGATGCAATTTTAAATCAAGAACAAAAATACATTTTCAAAAGATATAAAAAGTTTGTATTATCTCACCTTTCGATAGACAATCAAAACTTCAAAATTTTCGCTTTGATAAAAAAAACTATTCCTATATTTTCGCCTAAATTACGCCTCTGTTATCTGCGTGGTATATGTATGTATTCCTTGTCATTTTGTTGTGGTTATTTAATAAATTTATCTTATTACCAAAATGTTATTCCAACTCTATAAAACATACTATTTATTTAAAAATTCTCTTAATGTCACTAAATAAAATGTAATTTTTAAGATAAACATTGTGTATAAGCATTGTTTATTTATAATTTTTTAAAGGAATTTTTTTGCAAATTTCAGTAACACCTTTATTTTTAATCTCTTTTTTATGTGTTTATTTTAAATAAATTTTGTATAAACTTTTTAGCAATTAAAAAACAGAAATACGTAGGCAATTAAATTTTTTGACAATCAGTGATTTGTAACACTGTTGCCAACTTGGCGCTTCTCCCGCTAATCTAGCCCTTTTTCTTAACCATAGCGAAAGAAAATGTATTTTAGCGGGAATTATAGCGCTTTTTTAACTGAGAAAATTATCCAATTAATGGACAATTAATTTATAATCGACGGATTTTTATTGACAGTAAATACAATTTTATTCACAGTGATCATATTTTCATTCACAATAGATAAATAAATTGGTTCATAAATAATTTAAAAAAAATTTTAAAGGAATTGAATACAAACAAAACATGTTCAATTTTTTTTAAATTCAAATTTGTACACCAAATTTTTTTATTGATATTCGATACTAATCGATATACTCTTAACGGTTTTTTGAATAAAAAAAAAATAATAAAATTCTTTGCAAATGTTTACCTTGATTCAATATTTAAATTTAGAAACATATTTTTAAATTTGTTTACAATTCAATATGTTTTTCATAGTTTTTTGACATCGCCCTGCAAATATTACACTTTTGATTTTTTCTGTTAATAGTATTGAGATTTTAATCAATAATCTCAACTATTGGGGACTTTGGTATATTGCGTCCCCCCTTTCCATCTCCTACAGCTGTCAATGTTTTTTAATTATTGTCAGTCAAAATGATCGCGTTTAGTATTGCTATTTTAAATATTGTATTGTTTTAAATTTTAATATGTGTAATTAAAATAAAACCCGAATTTTATAACGATTTACAAACGTCAATTTATTATTTCAACAAAAAGCAATCTCTTCCCAATAAGCACATAGGTTTTAAAAATTCAAGTGCTTTAAATTTAGCTTGGAGTAAAGTATATTTCAAATTTTAGCATTTGTATATTTAAAAAAAATAGTTCAAACTTGAATTTTTGTTTCCCTTTTGCTGGAGTATGCAAATAAAATGTTATTAAAGTTTTATTCAAGTCTTGAAACTGGAAAGCAGGGCTGGAATTGGACTTGTTTTCAACTTGAATTCCAGTGAAATTGTTTATAGGGTTGTAAGTAATGTGTAGTTAAGCAAACCAACATGCGCCCGTACTTACAATCCAACAGACATACACATACTCAGATTGTTTTGGGATAAATTATCTTCGAATCTTTTAATCCCATTAGAATTGGAATCTTTTTCCGCCGATTTTCAATGCAAACTTGTTCAAATAGAGTTGCATTTTTGTTATACATCTTTTAGCGGAGTCACATTTTTATATCTTTTTCCCATCCAAAATACAACTTTGAAAACATCAAGTAGCAGTTTTAGGTATCTTGTAATAGATAAATTTAGTTAAAACTACTAAAAATTAGTTAGAAATGATGCTGCAGAAAAAACTGCTAAATTAGCAGATTATTTTTGCTATATATTAGTAATATAGGAACAGCAAAACTAAAACTGTTAAATTTACAGAAATTTAGTTATAGTTGAGCTAAATTTTTTTAAATGGA
The DNA here is from genome assembly GCA_949987735.1 of Leucophora obtusa. Classification (NCBI taxonomy): domain Eukaryota; kingdom Metazoa; phylum Arthropoda; class Insecta; order Diptera; family Anthomyiidae; genus Leucophora; species Leucophora obtusa. The sequence goes on from OX465299.1 coordinate 54,754,593, forward strand.
GAATAGCAAATTAACCTGCTAAAATCAGCAAAAAATTTTGCTAAATAATTAGTAGCCTAAAAAATCACCAAAAAATTTAAAATTTTCTACGTTTTTTTTTCGATTTTTTTTTTTAAATGCAAATGAAAATCGAGCCTTTTGAAAACAGCAATTTACAATTTTTTAGCAAATATTTCTGCTGATTTTAGCTGCTATTTGCATTCAACTAAATTTAGCTTCAATATAGCAAATATTTTGTAGATTTAACAGTTTATTTTTGCTATTTTTAGTCTACAAATATTTAGCAAAATTTTCTGCAGATTTTACAGTACAATTTGCTATTTTCAATTAACTAAAAGTAAGCCTAAATATAACTAAAATTCTGTTGCTCTCATTTTACTAGTATTTAGAAAAAAAAAATCTGCTAATTTTAGCAGTTTTTTCTGCAGCATCATTTTTAACTAATTTTTAGTAGCTTTTTCTGATATTTTTTTAGTTATTTCTGTGAGTGCACTACTCACAATTTTAGCAATACTAATTTATCAAATAAGTGGCAAATATCTTTGAATCTAAATGTAAAATATACCTAAATGTATTATTTATACCCTACGTGGACAAGTTATAATAAGTTTGTGCTAATGTTTGTAACAGCAAAAACTATTGCACCTAAACCCAGAATCACTTTCTAGTTCGTTTTAACAAAGTGCGTTGGTCCGTCCGTCCATGTATTTTTATGGGCGCGCTACAGGTTGCAACTATTAAGATACTAGGATGAATCAATAAGTCCGTGACCTTTCGAACTTCCCTCGCAGATACATGAAATACAACACGACTACTGTAACTGTGGATGAAACATGAATCCATTACATAACACCGGATACCAAGGAGAAGTCTAAACAATGGATTTCTCCAGCTTTACCGGTTGCGAAGAAGCCCAAGCTGGGTTTCTCGGCCAACAAGATCATGGTGACAGTTTTTTGGGATGCACGCGGAATAATCCACATCGATTATCTTCAAAAGGGAAAAACACTAAACGGCGAATATAATATTATTGACTACTTCACATTTCCAAACCTAAAGAAATGACTCGGTGGAAAGAGATTTAGCTCCAACGATGAAATTATTACTCAAAAAATCCTATTTTTTGAAAGGAATAAAAAAAATTCGAGAAACGTTGGACTAAGTGTATTTTTGCTCAATGAACTGTGTTTCATTCAAAAAGTGACGGACTTATTGATCCGCCCTCGTATTTTGATAAAATTTGGTGCAATATATTTTAAGTAAAGTTGGTACGCTGGCGGAGATGGGCCAAAGAACAAATCCTATTTATTGTAAATTAGATCACCCATATGTGAAAAAGTGTTATTTTTCAAGTTCCTCATCTCATTTTTGGATAGGCTGAGAGTTAAAAATAAGATCTGTGTAAAAATTGGGTTTCTGCGATGCAAACCGGCCAGGCCGTTTACATTTATGTCCTCAAAATTACCCTAAAAAAGATTCATTGATTTATCCAACTATAACTCTTAAACTAGAAGCTTCTGGTGATTAAGTTACATAGCTGTTGTTTACTCAATGAAAAGGCAAACATTTTCTTTACACAAACTTTTAACCCTCTCATGACCGTTAGTGGTATTTTAAGCGGTAAACTTCGAAATTTGTGTCAAAACTAAACTTTGAATGTCTCTCATTTAATTTTGGAAATCTATAAATATGTATGTATACTAGGGTTGGTCGATTTAGCAATCGATATTGTGCCATCGATTTTTCGATAGCTTTTGGCATGAAGAAAAAACGTTCCACTACGACATATCAACAAAATTATTTTCGAGGTGCCCAAATTTAAATTTTTTTACTTTTTCTCAACTTTTATTTTTAGGGTTTTTTTTAGTAGGTAATAAAAAAAAATCGGCTGATTTAATTTTTTTAAATATTACCTTTCCAAGGTGAAATTGTACTCTAAAAACGATGGCGATGTCATTTTTCCAAAAAAAAAATTTTTTTTTTTTGGGTTTTTAGACGAGTTTTTTTGTCGAAATTTGGGCGCCTCGAAAATTAATTTTTTGATGTGTATTAGAGGAACTTTTTTTCCTCATGCCAAAAGCTATCGAAAAATCGACGGCACAATATCGACAAATTTTTGTCCTTACAAATCGGCCCACCCTAATGTATACTCTTCATCATATAATAGGAAATTTAGCGTAGATTAAAAGCAAAATATGTTTTTTTAAATATTACGTCCATTCCATGAAAGAAAGCCCAAAAACTGATTCAGAGTTATTTATTACATATGTGCACTAGGAAACCATGTGAATCTTCCATTTTGGGTATAGGATTTGTTCAGCAAATTTATGTAAAACACTACAAGGTACAGTTTTGTGGAAATATTTAACCCTCTAACTCTTCAATTAAATGGGCTTCTTTGGCCCCGTTTTAAAAAGGGACAATTATACAATTATGTCCTGGCTGATTTTTCGCAGCTCCTTGGTCAAGAATTTTATGTTTCCGATGTTCGAGGAAATGCTGCGGAAAATTCAGGTCGAAAAAGCAAACGAAATTCCCTAAAAAATTCCTAGTATGGCAAGCCATTTGTAGCTGCGGCCAAAGAAGCCAGTCATTTGTGACATCTGGCTCTATAAACAGCGAAATTTATATCAAGGAGTGTTTGCAGAAGAGACTTCTTCCATTTTTGAGTCAGCACAATGTATCCACTTACTTTTGGCCCGATTTAGCATCTTGTCACTACAGCAAGGAAGCGCTGGAGTGGTTTAATGATAATAATGTGGTTTTTGTACCAAGAGAGGCAAATCCATCAAACTGCCCGGAGCTCAGGCCAGTGGAGAGATATTGAGCTCTTGTTAAAAGAGAATTAAAGGGCACAAAAAAGGTCTCCCAGGACATGCAAAATTTCAAACTTAGATGGACCACCTGCTCTAAAAAGGTGACAGAAACTACCATAAAAGCCTTAATGGGGGAGGGTTTCTGGAAAAAGTGGATAACTTTGTTCGTAGTGGTTAGAATTCCATGCGGTTTTTTTTGTTTGATTTTGTATTAAATTTCATTTAATAAAAATTTGGTTTGAAGTCTAAAATTCAGTGGTTTTTTATTTAACTTTATGTGTGTTAACATTTTTATGATCTCACTCCTTATAAGCTGAGGATTATAATTTCAGAAAAAAATTGCACCAAAACGTTATGTAGTTTAAGAGATTCAGATTTTCACTTATTTTTCAAAAAGTTTTTTTATTTCGTAATCCGCAAAATTTATAGTATAAAATATTAACTTTATATTGTATTAAACAAATTGCAAAATTTCAATTTAAACTCTTTAAATACAGCTTTATATGCCGAAAAAAGAATAAAAGATTTTAATTTATAATGGTTTATGCGTTTTTCCCCCGGCAGTGGCATTATTGCTTTTATTCGAGTGAGAAATTCAATATTATTTTAATAAATATCTTGAATGTATTAAAATATTTAATTTTTATACGTATTAAATTATTTTAAAACAATTCTATTAATATCACAAGAAAACCGAAAAATAACCGAAACCGCGGTTCTTATAATTTTGGAAAACCGAAACCGCGGTTTTAAAATTTTTCGGTTTTTAGCAAACTCTATCCGAGAGGACCAATTTTTGTGGGGATATTAATTTTTCCCCCAATCTACTGGAAAATGCGTGGGGAGGTGAAACAAAATAACGCTTTTGCAAACTAAATATATTTTATGGGTGCTCTATTGTAGATAGCATCGGTTTATATTTGGACTTATCGTCCATATAGACTATATTTCCGATTTTCTCTTAAATATATCTAACATTAGGTAAAACCAATCTAATTTTTTTTGTCATTTTATAAAAAAATTTTTGACACAAGTCCATTTCAACCATTGAAACTTCTCATGGAATTAATGAAATTTTTCATAAAATGTTGTGAAAAATTTAATTTTATTTATTAAAAGTTTCTTACACTCGATGAAAAAGTTTCACTAAAACTGGATTCATAAAATATATGAAGTTTTTTCATCAAATTCGAGAAATTGTCCATTTACACTGTGAAGAAAATTTCATTAGTTTACGGAAAAATTTCATTAAAATTCGTCCAGCAAAATTCCTTCTGTGTTGAATTACGTGCCAAATATTGGAAAACTATTTATAAAAAAATTGAACGAAATTCAAGGAATTCTTATTACCTAAAATTGTTTATTCGCATCTTAAAGATACTGAAGCGAAGACAAGTTGCGGCAGTTATGATAGAGATATATAATATAAATCGTTATTCAATGGTCACAATCAGATGCAAATATTTGATAATACCCTCGAACACAATATCGTATAGAAATATATTATAATTAAGTATTATATCCACAATCTTTAAATTTTCGTTGATATCTGTAATAATCTACGAGTGTTTTCTATTATTATTTGTTGTTTAATTTTTTTTTTGCTCTTTTCAACCACAAGTGTTTGAAATCTATTTTAATTTGATATGGTATCATCACTTCCCATATATTTGTTTTATAGTGTAAAGTGTTTAATTGTGTCTTAACCATAATTTTGAAAGGGCTTAACTGTTTGATGGTAAGATTAATCGGAAAGAAAAAAGAGGGAATAAGAAAAACCGCCATTAAAATAAAATAGATTCTATTAAAAAATTTTTTTATAAAATTAAATTTTTAACAAAATTTTTTAGGGTTAAACTAATTTTAATTCTCTTGAATTACTTAAGTTAATAAATAAAACTTATATTCAATAAAGAAAGTTTCCTTAAATAATTAAAATAAAAAACAAATTTCGTTTTATAAGTCTAGCACACGGCTTTGAAAAATTAGTAAAATGTTTTGCTGAAAACAGCTGCGAAAATTAGTAAAAAGACCAGTAATTTGTAATAAGAGAATAGCAAAAATGATTACTAAAAAAATTGTTCTAAAAATCAGAAAAAAAAGTAAAGTGCAATTAATAATTGTTTACACAATTTTTTGCTAACTTTTTTATAATGATATGTCATTACTGTTTCTGCGTTGGACTTGTATTATAAATTGCTGATCCTTTAGTTCGACTTCCTCTATCAATAGAAATTCTCACTTATAGGAGTATACTTGTCATAAATAATATTTAGATTTATAATCTATCTCTACTTAAGCTTTTTAAGTCATTTTTTAATTAGGGTTACAACATTTTCATTTGTAGCTGCACTTATTGTAAATATTTTCTTTATAATGAAATTGATATCAAATGTAAGTAGGTATATTTTTTCTCATTTATCTACAGTATCATTGCATAATGATAAAAAAAACTGTAATTTTCCTAAGAAAGTACTTCAACGCTTTTTAAGTTTTTAATGTTTTGACATATTGTTTAAGATTTATAAGATTCTTAAGCGGCCTATAGACAATCAGGCATGCTGTACAACATGTACAGTAGACCGTACCGCAAAAAAAAGTTAGACGTACATCCTCCAATATAGGGTTGCCATATCGCAAAAGTCTAATAACTTGACACTTCGCAAAAAATAACTTGATTTAAAAAAAAACTTGACAATAAAAAAAATTTAATGTGCATATGTGTGCAGTAGGGTCATTCTTAATACAAAAATTTATAATTTTTGAATACACTCGCCATTTTATTAAGATTCATAAAAAAATAAAAAATATTTCAGTTTTTTTTTTGAATTTTTGGGGACAAACTCGATAGTGCTACCAGCCATTGAAGTTTGGACATATGGGTTAAATGGACCAAATAATAAAAAAAAACAAAACTGACGAAATTGATTAGTTTTTTATTTTTTTTTGTAGCATTTATTCCTGTATAATAAGAAGAAAAAGATCAAGTCTGCAAGAAGTCGTTGACATTTTCAAACTTTAGGCCATTAAATATATAAACCACAGATTAATACCAGATGTGAAACCAATGACAGGTGTCAAAAAAGTATTCTCGAACCGTATGGTTTTGTTTACATGGAAGTCAAGTCAAGAGGGAGATAACAATATAAAATCTCCATACATTTTGTATTGCGCATTTTTGTATATATCTGTCTCTTTTTAGATTATTTCTTTTGGGTTTTTCTTAAATTTTTGCGTTTTGTTTTGCTCATTTTCTGTCGGCCATATTGCCCAAATCAGCTGATTCATATCTGGTATAATTTGTGATATAAACTTTCCATAGTTTTCGAATCGTCAATTTGAAATTTCAACATATTTTTTTCTGAAACATAAAAAACCAAAACTTTTTTTATAAATTTATTAAATGGATGATATATAATCAAAATAAAATAGCACTTAAAGGTTTTTCTTGTCCCAGTAAAATTATTGTTTACCGATTTTTAAGGAAAACCGTCTTTCGTAAATCTCTACTCACGCTCTCAAAACCACAGATATATACCGCCATTTTATTTTGATAATATATCAACAATTTAATGAATTTATGAAAAAAAAGTTTTGGTTTTTACGTTTCAGAAAAGAAAATATGCTAAAATTTTAAAATGGCGTTGCGAGAGTTATGAAAAATTTATATATTTTTTTGGGCCTAAAGTTTGAAAATTTCAACAACTTCCTGCAGACTTCATCTTTCTTTTCTTATTGTTTAGAAATCAATGCTACTCAAAAAAATTAAAACACTAATAAATTTCATCAGTTTTGTAATTTTGCATGTTTTTTTTTTAACTACTGATACGACAAAAATTTAATTTAACTTGACAAAATTAATTTGACCTTGGCACTTGACAAGACCTAAATTAACTTGACAATCAAAGCCATTCAAGGCCAACCCTACTCCAATATGAAGTATTTTTGCAAGGCAATTTAAAAAAAAAATTTTTTTGCCGAACGTAGGGGTCGCCTTTTTTAATTTTTCGCTATAGCTTCGGCATTTAAAGTCAGATTTTAAAGTGTGATATATCATTTTTTTTGTCTTGAGCAGACCAGTGCCTTGCTATAAAGGTAAAATCCAATGAAAAAAAATTTAAAAAGGCGACCCCTACGTTCGGGAGCCAAAAAATAAAAAAAATTTCTACTGGGTTTATCGAAAAACTTCGTTAGCAAAAGTTTAATGATTTTTTTCGAGCTTTAATTTTCTGACATTAGGGGGTACATTAGGGTGGTAGCAACTGAGTTCTGGTAGGTAACTACTAGAACGGGATACTTGAGGCCAATGACCCTTAGAGCAAAACACTGGTCTCCTCGAGAGAAAAAATCGATATATCATACTTTAAGATCCGACTGTAAATTGCCAAAGATATAACGAAAAATGTAAAATGGCGACCCCTACGTTCGGCAAATAAATTTTTTTTTTTACGAAATTGCCTTGCAAAAATACTTCATATTGGAGGGTGTACGGCGCACTTTTTTGTTTTTGCCTGTAAGGTGGTACGGTCTAATGTACAACATTGCCTAGTTTGATAGAAATTACAAAAACAAATACACGGAGTGATCAAGCCAAGCTGTGCTTTACCGTCCATAGGCCTCTTTACAATGAAAACTATAAATTACAAAAATACCGTAAAAATATGTACAAAAAAAAAACTTAAAAAGGAGTATTAAAAACAACTTTTATTTTAACCCTTTAGCATCAACTCGTCACTGATTTGAATTTTAACCAAAGCGATATTCATTTACTGCTATTGGTTTGTTATTTTGTTCTTATTAAAATTTTATGCAGGCTGTGAAATTTTAAAACAGCATGAGATTAGTAGAGGGCGTTTTGTCTTGTGATCATCAACGCTGCTGAGAATCTGTTAAAATTTAAGAGTTAAAAAAACGCTAAAGTTTAGTCTCAAAAATTTTGTGATGAATAAAATTCAAAAACCCAAAAGATTTTATGTAGAGTAATCTCTATATCTAATAGAAAAAATATAAAATTAAAATTAAAAAAAAAAAATTTAACCCGCACGCTGACGGCAGCATGTTAATGTTTGAACTTTAATTCCAAATATCCCCGCTAGGGGGTGCTGCAAAGCCACAGAAGTAATAAACAATATTTCTTGTGAATAGATCTACATTTCCACGAAGTTTGGTCGGAAAATTCCCGTGTCAAAGGGTTAAAGAAATCTTTACTAAGATAATTTAGGCTAATAATTTAAAAACAACTTAATTATTTAACCAAAAGTGGGTTCTCTTGATTATTTTTTTTACATTGCGGTCTTAAAAATTATTTCTAAATTAAACCAACATTAATTTATGAACCACTTTAACAAAAGGTTGCTTAAAATATAAAGAGTAATTTTGAAAAATTTATCGTTGTTTTATTTTAAAATAAATTCTCTTTTCATTAAAATATTTTAAATAACTTAAACTATTTTTTTGTAAAATAAGTTCGTTAACATGATTAATCATCCATAAACGTCCCAATAAGCATTTGGAAGATAAATATATCACCCAGAAGATATTACGGAAATATCATACATTTATCATTTTGAAGAAAATCAAAGTAGTATTTTGAACATATCTTCCTTTTATCAGTTGGAATATATATCGACGAAATATAAAAAATGTCAAAAATAAATTTTTGTTCAAATAAAAAAGAATACATCAGAATTCATATAAATATTGGAAAAACCCAATTAACAGTTTTTTTTGGGATAACGTTTGCAAATATAATCACAGAAATTGGGGTAAGCAATTTGTATTTAATTAATATATTGCAAATTAAATTTAAATTTTTGTTTCTCCAGAAAAGTACTGGCGGAAATTATTGAAATTGAGAGAAGGCTGGTAAATGGAATCATTTTAATATCAGTGTGAAGAAGAAGAAATTGCAGGATGAATAGTTAAATATAAATTTTACGTATGTTTTTTTTATAATAAAGAATTAGAAATATATATAAAAACATATTTTTATCATCTGGGAAGTTTTCTAGCAATATCTTCTTTTTGACTTCCAGAAGATATATCGGCGATATTTGCAATGTATTTTTATATCTTCTAAATGATAAAAAAGCAATACCCGGTTAAAAATACTCATATATTTTCATATGTTGCCATATATGATGATCCATATATGTTCATTAACGAAAATTGAGGTAATATGTTTATTTATGATCATGCTTTAACATATATGATTACATATTTGTCTTCACATATTCATACATATCTATAAATTCGTGGTTTTTATTTCTGTTTTCCCATTAAAAACGTAATTTTTTTCATTTATAATAAATTGTTGTTTTATTAGATTTTTTAAACACAAAATAATTATACACATAAATACATAAATACAATTTAAATAAAATAAGAATCAGAATCAGAATCTACGAATTAAATTTATATATTCACTTATGTAACTTACAGATAAAATCTGCATAGTTTTTGATAGTAAAACTTTCTACCTCGAGGCCTTAGACTTCTCCAAGCATTCTTTTGCAAGCTGTTAGACAAATTATCCAATATTTAACGAAGAATGGGACATATTAAAACGATATTTTTGATACTGGAACGCTTTTAAATTTTATGGATTTTTTTTGTTAATTTTACCTGAAAATATTCTGCTTCATGGAAGCGTTTTAAATATATCAATAACATTTCTTTTCTGTCAGATTCTTCAGTCAGATCCTTACTTGATTCTGATGCATCCATTTCACAGACTGAAATAGTAATAAAACACATCATGGACCATAATCTACACACAGAAATTAGCAAAAACTTACCAAAATTTTAAACATTTACAAAACCACGAGTCGTATAATAATAAAATATAAAAAACACTAACAAATTTCTAAATTAAAAAATAAATATTTCTAAATAAAATATTTGACAATCTGATTTTGAAGTTCAAATCAAATAATTCAAAAGGAAATAAAAGAAATGACTACACATACAATAAAGCCAAAAAACAAACAAAATGCATTTTGAGAGAAAAAAATTATTGCATTTGTATGTGAAAAATATTAAATATTAAACTGATAATAAATAAACTGAAATAATAAATAAAATATCAACCAAAAACTATAATTTTTTCAAGTTTCCCTCCATTTAAGAAAATGGTAAATCTATAGATTTACTAAAATTATTTGTTTGGCTGTTGATTTTGTAAAACACGGTGACGGTAATTGTTTTCAGAATAATTTGTATGAGTTTTTGCCACCACATTTTACATTTATCGGTTAATTTAAATAAATTTCTCTTGATTGCTGGTCCATGTACAATTCAAGCAAAATTTTTTAAAAATTTGACTAACATATAGAAAACTTTTACTCAATTTTAGTAGCTGCGATAACATTTGCACGGCAATCCCGATGTTTCGATATCCACCACTCTGAAAAAATAGTGAAGATAAACTATGTGTGATTTTTTCAAAATTGAACATCTATAAGATTTCCTTCATTTATTTTGAAAAGTGGAGAATATCGATGCAAATATAAACTCAACATAAGCCAATGTATTGCACTCAATTTATAAAATTGAAAACGAAATTATATACATATGAACATTAACGGGAAAATATATGAGATATATTTATATGTATGGGCCCATATATTACCATACATGGTCGCCTTTTGTGCCTGTATTGACACATATATGATTCCATATGTGTCACGTGCGTTAATATATGATTCATACATGTTCATTTGAAAACATACATCAAAACATATATGAGAATACATTAGCTTATATTTTTATTTTTAGCTGGGTATCGCCAATTTATCTTCCAGAAGAATTGCTCTCGTATTGTTGTGAATTATTGCATTCGGGACACTTTTTCTCCCAAATGGGGTATCTTCCGCAATACGATGACGATTGTTGCCGCAATAAAATTTTCTTCCAGGCAATACGATTGGAGAATCGCTTTCGTATTGCTATGTTTGCTGGGGTATTTTATATTTTTTTTTCTAAAAATAATGTAAATCAACTTTCATGGTTCATAATTCTGAAAATGAAAGTAAATGATTTAAAACTCAGTCAACAATTACATAGTGTGTGTGTATATAAAAAGCTCCATAATATGTGGGAATATATTATTAAGGTTATAATGATTTTCTGGGTCAAAGTAATAGTTCATTATCTTAGCCATACACTCACAATATTTTTTCCTTAAAATCAACCGAATATGTACATTAAAATAATTGAAAATAAGTTAAAAAAAGGACTACCCACTTTTCGTTCAAAACAATTGTATTTTGTCGTTTATTTTTAATTGTTAATAAATTAACTGACAAAGTCTGTAAAAATAATAGATTTATCGTTTATTTTATAATTAATCGTATTATAACAACTGATTGTTTTTAACAGAAAATTTTGATCGAATATTTTAACTTCTACCGAAAGTCCGTATTTTGTGTATTTTGTTTATTGAATGACTGATAGAAAAAGTTAAAAAATATATTTCTTTGCAATTTAACTACTTATTCAATTGAAACCACTTTACTGATTTACTTTTTAAACAACTGTTGAACTTTTACGGTAAAGTTATTGTGAGTGTAGTTAAAATACGGCTAAAACAAAACCTAATAACATATTTTATAATATTATTTAAAATCTATTTTCTTTTACTTTATTTGAGTTAAATCACACAAGCTATTGGTAATAATCAATTTTAACCCAAAAAATTTTATTTCTTGAGAAAATAATATTCTAGTTATGTATAAATTAAATAAATTGAAATTGCATAATACATGAAGTACAAAGTAAATTATATTAAATTAAATTGTCATCACCAAATGTTATTGATAACAATTTGGTAAATATTTATTTTAGGCATATGATATTGATGGTTTTGCAAAAATCAACTGACTTTGGTTTCGGTGGAGTGCTTTAAGTATTAAAGAAGTTGAAAAGAAAACGGAAAATTTTTCATACAAGGTGATAATTTCAATAATATTGCTAATTTTTCTGATGAAAAACGCAAATTTATTTGCGCAAAAAGTAGCTTTTTACAAGCTTAACTACTTATTAGGGGGGTAAATATATTGGCAAATATTATTTTCTGAATTCTATGGAAACCTGGCAGATTATTGTGCGACTTACAATTAAATTACCCAGGTGTCTGCAACAATAAATAAACAAGTATTTTCCAGGTGCATGTTTAGGGATTCTAAACTGGGGTCAAAAATGGCAGCATTTTTGTATTAAAACATGTTGGAAATTCACGAAATTTAAGATGGGATTTCTACAAGACGTTCGTTGTCACACGAATGAATGACTACATGTATTTTGTTTTTGTATTGCATGTATATTGTTATTGTATTTTCGGTCGTGTGAAGCAAAACGTCATCTAGAAACATCACCTAAATTTATTTCCAAGTACAGTATAACTCGCTTAATACGAACTCTGATAAGACGAATTCTCGGTTAATACGAACTAATTTAGAAGTCCCGAAGTTTTGGCAACAATTTCAATATAAAAAACATCGGTTAATATGAACTCGCTTAAGACGAACTTTCGGTTAAAACGAACTGTTTGTGATGGTCCCACAAACAAATTTCTATATAATTTTCCACTTTTAATACGAACTTTACAAAATTCGACAATTTTTTTCATATGTTTTATGTTTTCTGAAAAATTTTAAACCGAACACACAGACATTTTTTCTTAAATATATTGCAAACAATATATTTAGGAAGCCAAATGAAAAAATTGTAAAATTTTTAAACTTGTTTCAAGGAAATTTAAATATTTTTTTATTTAGTAGGTTTGAGGTTAAGAAGAAGAAAAAAACATTTTCTTCAAAAGTTATAAACACATTTAATTTGCAAATCGCACTAGATTCAGTTTCTGCCTTTTTTATGGACAGGCTTCATCAGTGATTTTCCATTAAATTGTATTATTGTTTATATTTTTATTGTCAGATTGTCTCTATATGAATACTTTCAGAAGTGATCAAACAGACATATACAAACATTCTACTTTAGATTTCCTGTTTATCTTCTTATTTCCTTTGTGTTACCTTTTCGCAAATGCTGCCACACTGACGTATGGTTTTTACGTACAAGTTTTGTGAATAATTAGATCATTTTAAACAAATTTTACCCCGGTTAATAGGAACCTCCCTTACAACGATCTAATTAATCTAGTCCTCCGGAGTTCGTCTTAAGCGAGTTTTACTGTATATAGAACATTTATCCATTTTTATTTTTAATATTAAAAATGGGATATTTGCTTTCAACTGGCAAAGAATAATACAAATCTGAGCAATTTGTGTTGTCATATTTGAAGCCCTTCATCTTTCACCAACTTTCACTTCTTCTCTATCCCCTTTCCAAAGGAAGCAACACCTTAATTAATAGGAAGAATTTCCCGAGTGTTGCTTCTCTTAAAAAAAAAAAATAAAAAAAAAATAGTTTTTGAAAAACGTCTAAAAATACCCAATTTTTTTTTAAATCCTTAAAAATAATGCAAAAGAAATAACTAAAGTTTTTTCCAATTTTTTCGCAGCAATTTGTATTATGTATCAAAATAAAAAATCTAAATTTTTGAAAAAATATTAACACTTTAAGTGTGTACAGAGAGTAAAAGTTTCAATTTGCATTACTTATGCCGTCACTAGAGTGCGCGAAATGGGTTAAGGTAAAGGTCTAGAAACCCTGAAAAAGAAAATGGAAGTCCTGCTTTACAAACCACTTCTTTCATTGCTTCGAAAGTATCCGTTGGATATTTTTACTGCTTTTTTGGAAGTAATTCTGAACAACATCCTAAACATCGCTTAACTATTGCCTCTAAAGCTTTATTGCCTAAAAGTGAAGTCTGTAAAAATTTTAGTTAAAACTACTAAAAATAAGTTAAAAATTACCTTGCAGAAAAAAACTGCTGAAATTAGCAGATTAGTTTTCATAAATATTAGTAAGATAGGAACAGCAAAACTAAAACTGTTAAATATACAGAATTTTAGTTATACTTGAGTTAAATTTTAGTTAATAGAAAAAAAGAACTTAACCTGCTAAAATCAGTAAAAAAATTCGACTAAATTTTGATATCTCTTGTTTATTGAGTTATTGGCATTAATCACATTTTTTTTTCTAACATTTTTCTTATACAAACTAATCCCCTAAAATCCTGGTCTGTGTAATATTTTGACACATGCCCCTAAAAGTTTATGACAACCGAGATTGTCATTTTTAACACCCTGTATTAAAACGGAGTGACTAAAAACAATTTTTAGAAAGCCTAACACCTCGTTTACAATTTCCAATGATATATGTACAGACGGGCGGTCATCGCTAGAACGACTCAGAAAATGATTGTGAGTCGATCGGTGTACTATAAGGTGGATCTACGCCTATTGCTTTTCGTTTCGAAAAAAATTTAGAATGCTGAACACAGGAACATTTTTTTAATCGCTCAAACAGATTTCGAGATAATGTGAAAATGTTGTCTAAATTTAGCTGAAAATCTAAATTTTCCCAAATTTAGCGGTTTATTAAAAAAATCACGATATCTTAACAATATTTCGATCGATTTCAAAAATATTTTCATACAATATTTGTGTGCAATGTTTTATGATATGTATATACATTTTTTTTTTTTGGTTTGTTCCCAAATCCCTAAAAATTTTACCTTGGAGGTTATTATTATTATTAGTTATTCCATTTGCTCAAATTATCATTATATCAGCTTTAGATCATGTGCTGCAATATTCCTCCCCGATATCAGCAAAAATACGGAGTACAATTTTCATTACCACCCTACTGCTTCTATATATAAGTTTTGTGTATGTATTTTAATTTAATTTTCTTTATTTAAGAATTTAACATCTTTTGACAGTTTCAATTGTCAAAACTTTTATTTTGATTTATATTTTAAATATTTGTTTTGTATATAAATTAACAATATTGATGGTCATAAAATGGCAGTTCATAACTCACAGATAAATTCCAAATTTGAGTTAACGTGTCAAAAAAAAAAACTTCATCATTCTCAAGTCATGTGGTATTGAAAATCTCAAGTGGTAATTTCTTTGTAAGTTAAGAGTTCTCAAATTATGACCATCGATATTTAATTTCAATTGTTATTTTTAAAAATTAAATTTTATTTATTAAATAAAGTAAAAATTTAAAAGCTTGGATTTAATTAAATTTAACTAATAGCATACTCTAGCAAAAGGGGTATAAAAATTAAAGTTTGCAAATAATTTGGTAAACGGAGAAGTGCTAGAATTTTAAATATACTTGACTTCAAAGTAAATTAGATAAAATAACCCTACCCAAGTTATTTTTGTATAAATTATATAAGTTTTTACGTATGAACCACTTATTTTGAAAAAGAAATTTTGTCCATTTTCGAAAAAATTGGTTAATTATGGGGTTCTATAGTATTCAAAAAAGTTGTGGACCCCCATAGGCATTAGATATGTATCTATTCATTTAAATCGATTAGGATATTTTATTAGAAGTCTGGCCTCAAACTTAACCTTCGCAAAAAATGGCCAATATTACAAAAAAAAAACGAGTAAAAAGGTTAAAGTCGGGCATGCCGACTATACAATACCCTACACCAGTCTGGGTAAAAGCCAACTAATGTTTGGATCCGAAATTCGAATGGATTAAAATGGGGCTTGTGTCAAAATTTTCTATAATGTGAGTCAGCGCACCAAATTTCTTTAAAATATTTTAATATTTGCGATCTGCAGTTTGTAACCAAGCCAATTTTGGTGGGACCCTTATATGGGCACTAGGTCTAAACATGGACCGATGTTCACCAAAATCAATAGGCTTCGTCCTTGGGCCAAAATAGGTCTGTGTACCAAATTTCATACAAATATCTTAATATTTGCGACCTGCAGCGTATAAACAATATAATTTTGGGGGGACCCTTATATGGGCACTAGGTCTAAACATATACCGATGTTCACCAAAACCAATAAGCTTCGTCCTTGGGCCAACGTAGGTCTGTGTACCAAATTTCATCAAAATATCTTAATATTTGCGACCTGCAGCGTATAAACCATATAATTTTAGTAGGACCCTTATATGGGCACTAGGTCTAAACATGGACCGATGTTCACCAAAATCAATAGGCTTCGTCCTTGGGCCGACATAAGTCGGTGTACCAAATTTCATCGAACACATTGGTACACAGACCCACGTTGGCCCAAGGACGAAGCCATTGATTTTGGTGAACATCGGTCCATGTTTAGACCTAGTGCCCATATAAGGGTCCTACTAAAATTATATTGTTTACGCTGCAGGTCGCAAATATTAAGATATTTTGATGAAATTTGGTACACCGACCTATATCAGCCCAAGGACGAAGCCTATTGATTTTGGTTAACACCGGTCCATGTTTAGACCTAGTGCCCATATAAGGGTCCCCCCAAAATTGGCTTGGTTACAAACTGCAGGTCGCAAATATTAAGATATTTTAATGAAATTTGGTTCGCTGACTCACATTATAGAAAATTTTGACACAAGTCCCATTTTAACCCATTCGAATTTCGGATCCAAACATTAGTTGGTTTTTAACCAGACTGGTGTAGGGTATTGTATAGTCGGCATGCCCGACTTTAACCTTTTTACTCGTTTTAACATTGAGTTGTCCTAGGACAAAAGTACTCCCGCTTCAAAATTTTTGCAGTACCTTTTGAACGAGTGCAAAGGAAACTCTTTTTCAACTATAAATTTAAAAAAAATTCTTCGATTTTTTTTGTTTATTCGTTTCGATTTTTTGGATGTTGTTCACAATTACTTTTAATAAAGCTATAAAAATATACTAACGGATACTTGGAAGCAATGAAAGAAGTGATTTTTTTGAAGGTGTTCAGAGTTACTTCAAAAAAGCAGTAATTTGTTAAATTAGCAGAAATAGTTGATAAAAAAATTGTAAACTGCTATTTTCACAAGGCTCAATTTTTTTGCATTTAAAAAAAAATTGAAAAGAACACTTTGCAAATTTTGAATTCTTTCGTTATTTTTTAGGACACTAATTATTTAGCAAAATTGTTTCTTGATTAAACAGGTTAATTTGTTATTTTCTGTTAACAAAAATTTAACTCAAATAAAGGGTTTTTCAATAAGAGCGCTACAAAAGTAAAAAAGTTTAAATAAAACAAAAACGGTTTTGGATATCAATGAAATTCTTTATTCCTGTGAAAGTAGGTTCGATGCCATTATGTATGGAAATCGATCTCTTTTGCATGGCCACCACGGGCACGCTTGCAGAAGTCCAGACGCTGAACCCAATTTTCGACGGTTTTCAAGCATAAATCGGCCGATACTGCTGCAATTTCACGTTCGATATTCGTACGAAGTTCATCAATCGTCGCTGGCTTGTTGGCATAGACCATAGATTTGACGTAGCCCCACGCTCAATTGTTGATCTGCTAGGACGATTATGACGACCACAAATTGGACGTAGCGCTCTTAACGTTGAGGCCACTGACTCCGAATTTCGGTAGTAAATTTTAATAATTTCGACTCGTTGTTGGCTCGTATATCTTTCCATCATGAAATGGCAAACCTTACTGAAGAGAAATGTCAAAAGAGCGGCAAGAAATATGGCGTCGTTTGCTGTCCCTGTCTTTCTACTTTTGTAGCGTCCCTGTTGAACAACCCTTTATAACTAAAACCCTGTATATTCAACAGTTTTATTTTTGCTGTTCCTATCTTACTAATATATAGCGAAAATAATCTGCTAATTTAGCAGTTTTTTTCTGAAGCATAATTTTTTAGTAGTTTTAATAAATCTTTTTGTAGACTTTTTTCTATTAGTCAAGAAATGAAAAAAAGTAATTATTTTGAAGTTGTTCAGAATTACTTCTAAAAAAGCAGTAAAATTACACTAACAGATACCTTTGAAATAGCGAAAGAAGTCGTTTGTTAAGCATGATTTCCAATTATTTTTGCTGGATACTGATAAAATATTTTTTTCTAGTGTTTTTTCATAAGTACCCAGACAAAAATATTAATTTTCTAGGATAACGTTAACCCGTTTTAACGCAAGTCTAAACGAGTAAAAAAGTTAGAGTCGGGCATTCCGACTATATCATACCCTACACCAGCCGGTTGAAAGCCAACTAATGTTTTGATCCGAAACTCGATCGTGTTTAAATGGACTTATATTAAAATTAGTCTATAAAATGATAAGAAAAATTTGAAAACGGTAAGAAAAATTTAAGGGAAAATCAGAAATATATTCAATATAAGCGATAGCTCCAAGTATACTTAAAATAATAACGATTTGACTAATTTTTAACAAATTTTAAGTTCAAACACTGATTTAAACTAAGATTTTAGTTATCTTCATTTAACACAATTCTAAAAATCCACAGTACTTTAACTAATTTTGAGTGTTAAATTTCAAAATTAGTTATAGCTAATTTTTAAGAACCCTTTCGTTAAATTTTATACAATTTATTGTTAAAATTAAATAGTTTCATGTTCGGTAGATGGCGCCACCAAATGTGTAATACTCCCGCGAAAAGGTTGTCTCTATCCAAAAATGGACCTTGGTGGGGCCTTGGACCCTCGGAAATTTTTAATAAAAATTTTTCACTTCATAAAATGGCCCATATCTCGAAAACTAAGCGAGATAGAGAAAAACGGACAAAATATTACATGCCCTTAGATGATATGGACTAGGCCCGGGTAGGATCCCTAGACCCTAAATTTTAACAAATTTTACGACTCAGTATAATTATAAATAAAACTTTAGTTTCACTAATTTTTTACTTAAATTTAGATTTGTTAAATTTAACAAAAATTTTTTTAAAACCAACAAATTTAATATTAAGACAAAAAACAGCAATAAATTTTGTTAAAGTAACAATTTTTCTGTTCAGCGAACAGACATATTATTTTGAGTGTATAGACCGATCCGATGGAGAATCAACAAGCTTTGTCCTTTGGCCAATGGCAGTCAGCGTATAAAATTTCATTAAAATTTCTTTGTATTTGTGACCTGTAGCATGCGAACAAGTAAGTTTTGTGGGGACCTATATATAGGCACTAGGTCTAATCATGGACCGATTTTAACCATCCTTGGTCGATTAAAGGAGTGTATCTTTCAAATCTGGAAATTTTGTAAGAAAAAAAAAACAACAATTTAATAAATAGTTATTTTTACTTTTATTATTTTGTCTCATAAATAAGAGTATTAAAAGTATATAAGAACAAAAAAAATATCCATTTCATTTTGTGGTCCACTCCGATCTTAGGTTTTTTCCGAATGCCTTCCATTAAGTTTTTGACAGTGTGTTTGTTATTGCTTTGGATACAACTTTCCACTTTTTTTCAAAATCTTTTATATAATTAGCAGTCTGTTTGGTCTTCTTTAACTTCGCTTTTATTAGAGTCCAATACCTTTCAATGGGTCGACATTGTGGAACATTTGGTGGGTTCATGTCTTTTTTAACAAATTTAATATTATTAGCTCTGAGTAGATTTAAGGTAATTGAAGCATAGTGAGCTGAGCCAAATCAGGCCAGAATAGAGTAGATCTACCGTGTTCTTTTATAAAAGGTATTAATCTTATTTTTAGGCGCTTTTCCCTGTACACATCTCCGTTAATTGTACCTGAAGATGTCTTTTCGCCGCATTGGCAAATTCCATGCCAAACGAGATACTTCAAACCAAACTTTTCAATGCCGATAGATGTTTCAAAATAATGTTTCAGGACTGGATCTACCGTACTTCTTGCCATTTTCAAATCTTTTGAAATAAAATGTACTGCTGGTGGATTTTCATTCCTACATTTACTACAATTGGAAAGTTTTATTCACTTTTTGTATTGAATTTTTCCACCTGTAATAAAAGTAGTAAATTGTAGTAAGTAATCGAGCAAGCCTTTAAGGACAAATGGCATATGTGATAACATTTTATGGCAAGATCTGATCAGATCAAGTGCCAAATCTGTTCAAATCTAAAGTGATTTGGACAATTGCGCCAGATATGCCTAGATCTGATCAGATCTAATTAGATCTCAAATTTTTCCCCAATTTTGAAATCTAATTAGATCTGGTAAGACCTGCTAAGATCTGGCCAGATATGCCTAGATCTGATCAGATCTCAAATTTGTCCCCAATTTTGAGATCTAATTAGATCTGGTAAGATCTACTAAGATCTGGCCAGATCTGATCTTTTTTACACGGGTGTTAAATATACAGAATTTTAGCCAAATTTGAGTTAAATTTTTGTTAATAGAAAATTACCAATTAACTAGAATCAGGAAAAAATTTGGCTAAATAATTAGTAGCCTAAAAAACACAAAAAAATTTAAAATTTTCGAAGTTTTCGATGTGTTTTTTAAATTTTTTTTTATGCAAATAAAAAACCAATCTTTTGGAAACAGCAGTTTACAATTTGTTTTAGCAAATATTTCTGTTAATTTAACAGGATAGACTGCTATTTGCATTCAACTAAATTTAGCTAAAAAAAAACAAAAATTTTGTAGAGATAACAGTTTGTTTTTGCTATTTTTAGTCTACTAATATTTAGCAAAATTTTCTGCAGATTTTACAGTACAATTTTTCATTTTCAATTAACCAAAAGTTAACTTAATTATAACTAAAATTCTGAAATTTAACAGTTTTATTTTTGCTGTTCTTATTTTACTAGGACTTAGGAAAAAAATCTGCTAATTTAACAGTTTTTTCTGCAACATAATTTTTAACTAATTTTTAGTTGCTTTTTCTGCTATTTTTACAGATTTATTTATATCATAAGCATTATATTTTTGTATTTTTTCTTTTTTTGTAATATTGACCAGTTTTCGCAAATGTCCAAAATTTTGAGGCAAAAATTCAAACAGTAGATCTCAACCGATTAAAAAAATATGTTGATCTTTAATGTTTTTTCATCTCACTCCGAAAGAAAAGTGGCAAAAAGAGGCATCCTATAAATGTAATGAGTTAAAGGAATACACTTGAAATATTTTGCACATAAAAAACCGCTGCAAATGTATTTTAAAATAAATGAAATTTCACTTGAAAACAGGACCACTAACATTTCATTATATTCAACTTACATTTTTTTTGGCTGTTAATAAAATGAACCCAAGTTAATCAAAATAATTAGCAAATATATTATAACTACATACATTATTTTCGGTTTAGTTTTTTACAAACCAAAATTACTAAATAAAATTAATTCGCAGTATTTTATGTTGTTTTTTTTTAAAGACTTAAGAATACACTCGTAGCTAAAATTAACATTTCTTCTACAAATGAATGTTATTTTAACTTAAAATAACAAAACTAAAATACTACTCGAACAGCTAACGAATTCTGACTGCCGAAGTTCCCAGAGCGTAGGGTTAAATTAAAAAAAAAAATTATTTTTATTGAATACATTTATTTTTTTCTAATTATGTCAACAAATTTTAATTCACATTATAAATTCATAACTTAACTTCAGTATAAAAAAAAAAATAGAAATAAAATAATTTTATGATTAATAATAAAACAAAACATCATGTTTTTAGAATATTAATTTGTATAATGACAACTCTCGGTTAACAAACTGACATTCAGATATGTCGACTATGTGTAAACATTATGTTTTAGTATGTAAACAAATCATAAAATATTGAAAACAAAAATAAATAAATAAAACATGACAAATATTAACAGTAAGTGGCATTAGAGTGTTTTTAAATATGTTAAATATAATATGAATGACTAAACATGTCAAAAAAACTTTAATGAATTTTAATTACAACTAAAAATTAAAGTTCTAACGGTTAAAAAGAAAACTTCAATCACGCCGATATTGAGAGATATTAATCATTATTTATTTATTTGCTTGACCGAATAAGATTTATTTGCATGAAATCGATTAAGATCGAAACTATTTTTTATTCTGAACCGAGGAATGAATCTATAAAGTAATGGAAAAAAATCCTCGTGTTAAATAATAAACAATAGTTTTAATATTTCTTGGAAATTAAATAAAACAATCTAAAGTTTAAGTTAACTTACAGTTATAGATATCAAATTCCATATAAATTTAAATTAATGAAATAAATATAAGCAGTTTTCTAGAAAAATACTGTGATTTTACAAATGTCTTATAAAATTGTTTATGATAATTTTAATTAAAAGACTAGTTGTTGATTTAAGTTTTATTTCTTGCCTATTTATTTATTTACTTACTTATTTTTAAGTTTTTCTTTTATTTACGCAAGCAATTTGTTATTTATACATGTTCAGAATCTCGCACTTTGCTTTTTTCTCTTTCAAAAAAAAGATATTGGCCAATATTAAATATTTTTCCTTTCCTTATCAGTAACACAACTGCAAAAGATAAGCAAAAATAACATAAATTCAGATAAGATAATAAATTGAATGAACAATACAAAAGTTTCCTTACTTCTTTTGAAAGAACTAAAAAAAATTGTTGTTCAACTTCATTTCGCAATTTCGGTAAATAATGTTGTCTAACAAAATTTAAAACAAATGGTTTTTAAAATAAAGTTAACATTATTATTTTGTAGTGCATCATGTTTATGTTTAGAATTTAATGATTTGTTAAATTCTTGACTTAAAGACTCCCAACGCGGACCGGCAGATCTTAATGAGCTTTTGATATGTTGTAGAGGAGACAAATGTAAAAGACACATATTTTTTTTTAGCCGTCCAATTTCATATTTAAGGGTTAAAAAATGGGTTAAAAAAACCCCAATTTTTCTTTTTTCGAATTATTTTATATTTATTCCAAAGTAACTATAGGAAAATTTGGTGTCAGATGAAATGTATTTCAGGCGCCTATTTACCAGCGTATAAAATATGCTTCAACATGGTTATTTATTATGGAATAACACAAAACATAAAATTTTTAGTTGGTTTTGTATGGTGGTGTATACAGGGTTAATGATGAAATTCACATACATTAGTCCTTATAATATTTAATTCTTTCACTACCGTACTATTTGGAAAGAGTCATAATAATTGTGAGTTATTTTTGCGTATAGATGTAATACGAATAAACTCAAACAATTTTTTTTTTGTTCAGAAGGAAAGTATTTCCTGGTATTATATGCCCCACAGGATTTTTTGAACAACATAAAATAGGACAAAATATGTTTTACGATTCTTTAAATTTTGCTTGGGAGTGAAAGGGTTAAGTGAGGGGTGTTTCGGCTTTTTTCGACATTCAGTCTACTTCGGGTTTGAGACGAATTTTCCCGAAGGTCTATATTTTTAAAGATTTGGGAATTTCTGACTATTTAATATAGGTAATAATTTATAAGTACACTCATAGAAATAAATCTGTAAAAATTGCAGAAAAAGTTACTAAAAATTAGTTAAAATTGTGCTGCAAAAAAAACTGCTAAAATTAACAGATTTTTTTTTACTAAATACTAGTAAAATAAGAACAGCAAAATTAATACTGTTAAATTTACAGAATTTTAGTTATATTTAAGTTAACTTTTAGTTAATTGAAAATAGCAAATTGTACTGTAGAATCTGCAGAAAATTTTGCTAAATATTAGTAGACTAAAAATAGCAAAAATAAACTGTTATATCTACAAAATTTTTGTTTGAATGCAAATAGCAGTCTATTCTGCTAAAATTAGCAGAAATATTTGCTAAAAAATTGTAAACTGCTGTTTTCGAAAGGCTCGATTTTCATTTGCATTAAAATAAAAAAAAAACGAAAAAAAACTTTGAAAATTTTAAATTTTTTGGTGATTTTTTAGGCAACTAATTATTTACCAAAATTTTTTGTTAATTTTAGCAGGTTAATTTGCTATTTTCCATTAACAAAAATTTAGCTCAAATATAACTAAAATTCTGTATATTAAACAGTTTTATTTTTTCTGTTCCAATATTACTAATATACAGTGATGTGCAATAAAATAGAGCCATTCAAGTTTTTTTCTAATTTTATTCTCGTTGCCTTTATTTTTAAAGATCAAAATAGTGGATAAATAAAGTTAATAACACTGAAATTTAAACAGGGAATGTTTTATACTATAACGTAAAAAAAGGCCTGACTGATTCGTTATATCGCGGTAAGAATAAAATAAGCCCATTCACTTTAAAGTTTCAGTGTTATTAACTTCATTCTAAAATCGCTAAAAACAATGAAAAATCTGGTCATGTTTAAGACACTGCCATTTTAAGTCTGGCGACCATTTGTAGAAGCAAATAATGCAAGACTTAGGGGCATTTTATAGGAATTCCAAAAATATACAGTTTTTCAGAACTGATTAGTACTCGCAAAATTTTACTATGTAATTTGATAGAAGGTCGATATCGCTTATTTTTCATTAAAAGCCACACTACTTTTTTTTTTTTCTTTGCACATCACTGCATAGGAAAAATAATCTGCTCATTTAGCAGATTTTTTCTGCAGCGTCATTTTTAACTAATTTTTAGTAGTTTTAAGTAAATTTTTTACGGACTTTTTTCTATTAGTGTATACAACTTTTCCTATTTGGGATTATATTTCTGTAATGTAAATATAATTTCAAATTTCATAAATTTCAGACATGTCGTCATATAAAAAAGTAAGAAAAACGATGTTCTTCCCAAATAACCTTTTTGGTTGTTATACAACATGCTAATGTATTTTTTAATAAGCTTTCCAGCGTTATATAATACTAGGCAAATATATTAAACACAATCGTACATATTCGTAAAAATATATTTTTGGAGTACTTTGTTTCAAAATTGAATAAAATCGAAATCAAATAATATCTTAGAAGTTTAAATGATCATTATTTCATAACCGTTTCTCCGATTTTGATGATTAATGCCTCATTTTAAAGATAATAAACTATTATTGAATTTGTTGAAAATAATTTCAAAAATGTATCAAATATTTTTTATTAATCTTTTATCATTGTGTTGTCCCTTTGAATATATTTCACAATATTATTTTGTTGTTTAATTTAATAAAATTTCTATGAAAATCAAAAATTAGACTACAAAATTTCCTTTAAAATGATATATAACATGTTATACAAATAACTTATATAAATACTAGTTGTAAAAAATTTAAGTACATTTTTTTAATTGTCTAATCAAGGGTGTACAATAGACCGTACCTCAAAAAAAAAAAGGATTTTAAAGTCTGATATATCGATTTTTTTGCCTCGAGGAGACCAGTGTTTTGCTATATAGTAAAAATCCAACTAAAAAAAATTTAAAAAGGCGACCCCTACGTTCGGCAAGCGATATATAAAAAAAAAATTCTACTGGGTTTAGCGAAAAACTTCCTTAGCAAAAGTTTAATGATTTTTTGCGAGCTTTAATTTTCTGGCATTAGGGTGGTACATTAGGGTTGTAGCAACTGAGATCTGATGGGTAACTACTAGAACGGGATACTTGAGGTCAAAATGTCATTAGAGCAAAACACTGGTCTCCTCGAGAGAAAAACATCGATGTATTATACTTTAAGATCCGACTGTAAATACCAAAGATATAACGAAAAATGTAAAATGGCGACCCCTACGTTCGGCATAAAAAAATAAAAAAAAATTTTTTGAAACCTCCTTGCAAAAATATTTCATATTGGAGGGTGTACGGCGCACTTTTTTTTTTTTTTTGCCTGTAAGGTGGTACGCTCTAGTGTACAATACTATAAGGTCGTTCATAAGGGGTGTGCTATCTGTTGTATCGTTGTATCGTCCTAACAAAAAACAGAGTTGTTAAAATTTTTATTTGTGTTTAACAACGATTTTCTATTCAGTTTTCTATCTGTTAGCACACTCAAACATAGGACACTAAACATACGTAAAAATGTTGTATCGTCCTATTCTCAAATGTTGTATTTTTTCAATTTAATTTTTAACAACTCTGTTTTTTGTTAGGACGATACAACAATACAACAAATAGTACACCCCTTGTGAAAACCCTTTATATAAAAAAAATGTTACAAGTAAACAGAAGATATACAGACGGACGGACGGACAGACGAACTGACGTATATCGCTAAATGGAATCTGAGTGGATCGGTATACTAAAAGATGGGCCTAGGTCCAATTATTTTTGGTACAACAAATATCAGTACAAACTCAAAATACCATGTCCACTAGGGTTCTTCAAATTGGAAGACGTTCGAATTTTCTAGCCCCTCAATGTCACTACCCAGGTACAAATTATGTGTAGTAACAAAAACGTAGCAATGGCAAAGCACAAGTAGATAGGCGGTTTTACTTAAATATTAATTACGCAAGTTCTTTTTGAGTTTAACAACATTCTTTATCGATTAATGCCTCCAATTCATCATCTTCGAACTTTTTTGGCTGACCTGAGCGGTCTTGGTCTTCCGTATCAAAATCACCACTTCTGAACCACACAAACCTTGCCTCGCATGCTGAAATCGATGGAAAATATTCACGATAAGCTTCGGTGAGCAATCGATATGCTTCAGCTGTACTTTTAAATTAAAAAAGTAAAGCAAAACTTCCCGTAAACGATAATATGTTGGCACAAAATTCGATATTTTCTAAGAAACGAAAAAAAACTTTGTTGTTTACAATATTTCGTTCAATTTTTTTTCATGTTATACCAACACTCAGGAGATGCCCCCTTTTAACGCTGCGGGGAGTCTATTTCACATACGGCTGGTGCGAATGATAAACGAATTATCTCTGGGATAGGCTCTACTTGATAAGCGAGTATTACGAAAAAAATTTGGGCTTTGGGGATAAGTTCACTGATCTCAGCAGAGCACTTACGATGGTAATATCGATAGAACAGGGACACGCAACCCACATTCCGACGATGCTCCAATGAGCCAATAGAGCTGGATACCCTGCTGTCACTGATAAGCGCCGACGCCCTCCTTTGCACACGGAGGGCGTCGGCTCTTAAATAGAAGCTCCTAAATAGACTTCGGAGCTCCTGCCCATATATGGGAGTTATATTACATCTTCGGTCGGATGAGTATAAATAGTGAGTAATTCGGTTGGAGTGAAGTACTTCTTGCAGCGACGTAAAAAACCTAGACACTTGAATGCTTCTTTCGACACCTGAAAAACATGCTTATTCCATCGGACATCACACTGAATTTTCATGCCGAGAACATCAAGAGTATCCGAATCCTCAATATCAATATCACCCATATGTACAGATGGCAGTGTTGACCCCCCATCCCTATGGGTCAACATACAACATTGGGTCTTGCGTGCATTAAAATCCACCTTATTCGCTCGACCCCCCTCAGAGATTGCAGAAATGTCACGATTTACTATGTCATTCATAATCTGCCTTTTGCCCCCAATCTCCTCAGAGCTTGACCTACGATTGAAGGAAAATAAATGACAAATGTTGCTGTCATCTGCGAAAGAGTAGGTAGGGTTAAAAGTTTGACCAAGAAGATCATTGAGAAAGATAAGAAATAGGGAAGGAGAAAGAACAGAACCCTGCGGTACCCCTGAATTCAACTGAAACTCGTCGGATGAGACCCCATCTATAACAACACGAATAGTGCGATCTCTGGGAAAGCTCGAAATAAAACGAGCGAAGTCATTACCCACACCAAAGGCAATAAGCTTTGATACCAGCGCCCCGTGCCAGACACGATCAAAGGCCTTTGAAATATCCAGAGCAACCACTTTGCTCTCACTAAAACGGTGAATGGACTGACTCCAACGCTCCGAGAGGAACGCTAACAGGAGGGTTATTGCGTAAGCGGATTCGCAAAATATTGTTCGAATGCGGAAATTTTAAAACTCTTGTAAAAAGATATCCTTTCTTCAAAGTCCAATTTTTTTTTAATTTTCATTTTTCTTCACTAAAAACTATTTTCTGTTACTGAATTTTTAATGTGAAAATTCTGTTCGAAAGCGTTTTCTTTTCGAATCGAATTACATAATAACCCCCCAGGTCCCCCGTGGAATGATTTCTACGGAAGCCATACTGTCGGTCTTTAAGAAGTGAATTGAACTCTAGATAATTCACAAGATGGTAATTATCAATACTCTCCATCACCTTTGAGAGTGCAGAGCATATTGCGATCGGGCGGTAATTTTCAGGGTTGTTAGCCGCACCCTTTTTAAGGATTGGCTGGACATTGTCAACCTTCCAGAACGAGGGGAAAACTAAAAAGGTTAGCCAATGGACGAGTTAGCGTCGAAGATCACTGTTTCAGCACCAGTGCGGGTATATCTTCCGGCCCCGATGACTTGTTTACGTTGAGGTCAGCAAGAACCCTTTTAACTGCTCGAGCTCGGAAGAATATCTTGGCATAGTACTGGATACTCTTTCAAGTTCTGGCAGTGGTTGACCGCTTTCCGGCAGGAATGAATTACCTGCAAACATCTCAGCTAAAAGGTTAGCCTTATCAACCGGTTCAGTGAATATTTTATCATCCTTTATAAGAGTTGGCATAGCTTTTACTCTTTTAACGAATGACCAAAAGCTCTTGCTACCCCAAGGAGCAGAAAGAACTTTAGTACAAAGACATTTTTCGTACAGAAACTTTTCACGACTAAGTACTTTGGAACACTCATATCTCTCGTTTGCGAAGCAGATCGGTATTGGTGTTCTTATTATTTCTCCAATTTTTGAACGCTAACTCTCTGGATCTGACTGCGTTTCTGCAAGTCTGTTTAAACCAATATTTATCTTTTGGTTTAACCGAAATTAGTTTCGAGGGAATGAAAGATTTCATTCCAAGCAATATAACATATTCGACCATATTCGCCGCGCCATCGATATTGTCAACGAGGAAACAGAGTTTCCAATTACAATGCCGGAAAAAATCGTTGAAGTGACACGCGGTATAGGACAAGATGATTTGGGAGCAGCTATTATATTGAGTTGTAAAAGTATTGAGTATTAGGGTATTAAGTACTCATTGATGCCAGTGTTTTGGAGTATTCAATACTTAAAAGTACCTACTTAATATTTCCAGAGTTGTATTTTTCTGTATATAAACGTAATTTTGCCATAAAAAAGCTGTGAAAACGAAACTATGTTTTTAGTATGAAACTAAAACCCTGTTTTTGTACGAATATAAAAGGAATTGGATAGTATCGAGTATTCAGATATCTAGAGTAGCTATTTTTTTTTAAATAATTATGTTTTATTGTTTATAAGGATTTCCTTATACCAACTAACGCAAGTTGAAATTAAAACACATTTAGTTAATTTTTAATATTAACCAAATCATTTACATAAAATCTTCTTTCTGGTCCTCAGTTCATAAACGACTGCTAATTGCTACATTTTACTTACCCATTTTTTTAAACTGACTCTTCCTCTTAACAACATTTAACAAATTTTACAATTAAAATAACTAAAGAAATGTATACAGAAAAAGTAAATGTTATAAAAACATATCAAAAAAAAAAATAACATAATGCAATAACAATAAATCTTATCAAGTGCTAAAAATACAAAAATTATGAAAAAACAGAGATAACACTATCACTTATTTACAATTACAGACATCATTAAGGCACGCAATTCTACTGAAAGAAGTAGTAAATTCGAGAAATCTTAA
The DNA here is from genome assembly GCA_949987735.1 of Leucophora obtusa. Lineage (NCBI taxonomy): Eukaryota > Metazoa > Arthropoda > Insecta > Diptera > Anthomyiidae > Leucophora > Leucophora obtusa. The sequence continues at coordinate 54,783,884 of OX465299.1, forward strand.
ATAGTGAAACCCCGTAATTTTAATAGAAGACAATTTTGCAATAAAAGTAAAAAACGTATTGTAAATAATAATGAAGAAAATCTTTAAAACGTTACGAAAATTAAAACAGCTGTTTTATGCTTATCATCATGACGCACATCATATCAATAAAAAGCGATTTTTTGCGTCTATTTTACTATTGTATTTTGTTTGTATGTTTTTCGAAAGAGATGATCTAAGGTGCAAAAAACGAACTTCTTAATATACTTATTTAGGTATTGTGTGTGTATAGCGAAAAGCTTCATTATTTAAGTATTTGTTATATTGTTGTATTCATTTGGAGGGCTTAAATGTGGTTTTGGGGGTAAGTCAGACAAATCGCTCTTATTCTGTCTCGCCAGCAGCACACCTTTATATTTTTGTGCGACCATATTTGTGAGTAATAAACCACAATTGAGATTGAATTATAAAAAAAGCTTTATGAGACACTTGCAAGTTTTTATATGCTAATAAAAATACCGGCTTTTAGAAGTTATTTTTGTTGGTTTTCTCTCTTTATTGATGTCATAAGGGTGTATTTAAGGTAACCAGGTTAATCAATTTTTATTTAAGATGATTTTAGTTCACTCTATTAAATCCAAAACAAATTAATGTTTCTCAGGCCCAAGAAAGTTTAGCGCTGTGTCTTTACAGTCAAGTTGTATGGAAACTTTAATCGGCAATACGACTTGACTGTACCCACACAGCGCCAAATAACTCGATTCGAAAAAAAAATTAGAATTCGTACCTTTCGTAAAAAGAAAAGTTTTAGCAAAAATCTTACTTTTTGAATTTTTATGTGTAGTGTACAAGGTTTAGGATAAAAATAAATAAAAAAAGTATAATTTTTATACAGAATTATATTTTTAACAATATTTGCAAGATTTACGAATTCGAAAATTTTTTTTCGAATCGAGTTACGCGGTTATCCCCCAGGTTTTACTACAACAGCCTATTACATTCATCTAGCATAGCTATCATCCACGCACGAAAAGAGCGTTGCACAGTATTATACATTTGAAAGTAGATGACAATTGATGCAAATAGTGATAAAATATAATTCACCATTTTCACTATTTATCGTCTTCGAATGAATTTCTCATCTGAAGTAACCCCTAATAAAATTTACAGCCAAGAATATTCGCAGAACATTTTAACACTTCAAGATACCGTTTTTTTTTTGTTATTTCTTAAAAGAATGACTTAAATGATCCATATAAGGCACATATAGGATTAAAATATTCCACAAAAAGACCTTATAAAGTTTTATTTCTGACATCCGACCACACTGTTAAGCTCAGTCGAATTTTAAGACTGTTTCTTCCGTTTTATTTAATACAATGTGTGCAAAAAAGTTAAAATTTGGAACGGTTATTTAACTTGGTGGTACCCATACAGTGCCAAACTCTTCGAGATTTTTAATATACTAACCTAAAACATTCATCTGACATAGGATCATACATGCCCGGATATACGGATGCACAGTACAATCTTAGTATTAAAAAGTGCGCCGCTAAAAATTGTAACACACATTTTCCTTAACAACTTTTTCCACTTTTAATTAAAATATTTTTCCTTGACCAAAATATCTTTGAAAAATACAATGTCAAATTTTAAAATACATACATTTGCCAAATTCGAGTGGCTTATGAGTTTGCAATGGAAAATCAAAGACAAGTGCCAAATAAAAAATTAAATTATTGAAACTATTCAAAATAATCCATTCTGGACTTATAAAAAAATTGTAACAGAAGTACGCGTCACCAGGCAATGTGTTTCCAGAGTGGTCCAAAAATTCAACAAGGACTCATCAATTGAAAGAAAATCTGGAACGAAAGAAAGTCTGGAACAAAAGAAAGTCTGAAACAAAGCCAAAAATTGGGGGAGCTATCGAGGGTGATTCTAATTATTTCTGGACGCGAAAAATGACACGGCGCGTACAACGTTCGGAAATGTTTGTGAGCAAAAGTTTTCTGTGTTTAATTTTTTAATGGCGCACTTTTTATTTCTTTGGCAAACCGTAGGCGAGTACCAACTAGGGATGCCGAATAGGACTGGTTTTTACAAATCCTGGGATTCGGGATTTTTAAAATTGAAATCCGGGGATCCCGGGATTTTTCGGGATTTCGGGATTTTTTCGGCGTTTCGGGATTTTCTTGTTTCATCATATTTTTAATTTTAAAAACAAATAGCTCAAATAAATCCTACAAATTAAAATAATTCATTATAAATCTACTTATTATTTTTTGTAGTATGAAGAAATAAACAAATTAAGCCGGATTCACAATGCTGGAGTACTCCCGCTGCACAGTTGAGTGTGTAAAATAGAGATAGCATGATACAAAAAATATGTAAGTGCAAAAAAGAAAGGAACAAAATTCACTCAGAGTGGAGTAAGGAGTGAGATCATAAAAATGTTAACACACATTTTTGTCTATAACTTTGGTTTAAAGCTTCTCATATTTTTTTCTTCCGGCAATTTACATTTTAAAAATATGTCAGTTAATAAATTAATTTAAATCATGAGTTTTAATTTGCAATTTTTTACACAATGGACGATGAAAGAAAAGTGCGTTAAAAAATAATTAAATATTTTTAACAAAACCAAACATGGACATACAAAAAAATTGCCAAAGAAACTAATGTACGCCGCCAAACAGTTTCTGTATCAGTTTCTGTATCATAACAGTATCTGGAACACCTAACAATTGAAAGGAAGCCGGGAACAGGAACAACGACTGGTTATCGTAACATCGGTAAGGCATATAAAGTTAAAAGCATCCTTAAGAGAGCTCTTAACACATCTGACAGAAAAACAGCTCGGTTAGCCCAACTCTCGGACTTTTCTGTACGTAAAGTGAAACGTAAGGCAGGACTAAAGTCCTACAAAGTTCAAAAAGTTCCCGATAGAAACGCTTTTAAAAATTTGGAGGCCAAAACCAGAGCTCGAAAATTGAATTTTATACAAAAATACAACGGTTGTTGTAATGGACGACGAAACTTATGTTCTGGCTGATTTTTCGCAGCTCCCTGGTCAAGAATTTTATGTTTCCGATGTTCGAGGAAATGTTGCGGAAAAATTTAGGCCGAAAAAGCAAACGAAATTCCCTAAAAATTCCTAGTATAACAAGCCATAGTCGTATTATTTAACAACTTGTAACCACTTATTTTTTACCTGCGTATAAGCAGACGAATAACTACTTATTTTGGTAACTACTTATTTTATATACTTTTGTAATGCAGCGGGTAAGCGGGTGCACAAATTTTGTGCGTTTTTTCATGCAGCGAATATGGACAACTACTTACAAAAACGACCTTGTCGAACAAAAATAATTAGTTTTGACACCGAATTAAAAGCAGTAGGCCCTAATTCTACTGCTTATTATGTAGATATTAGTAATGAGCACCCATTACTGAGATTTTGCTGGGTAGTAATGAATTCGTGATTTCGAAAAGTCATTTTGAAGGAAAATTAATTTCTTCGATTAAGAAGTCAACTAAGTTCGAGTTCTAGAGAATTCATTCAAAATAGAATTAATTCTTCGCAGTTCTGGGACTAGAGATACAATCGTATCGAATTATTGTAAAATTATTGTAAAATGGTCACTCTAATTATACGATCAATAATTATTTTGCACGTTTTATTTATGTGTGATGGTTTTTCTCTGCTATTGGTTTTGAAGTACTAAGCCATTTCAAAACCAACCACACCCATCCTCAAGCGACGGTAGGTTAGACCAAAAAATCGCCAAAATCGTGTTGGTTGTGTGTGTTGTTGCTACTCTTCCTATCTCTCATACAGTGATATCGTGAAAATAGTTTAAATTTACTAAAAAGATTATTTGCCAAACATCTTCAAGATCTGTTAACTTATCTCAATTTAAACTAAGTTTAGTGCTTAACCATATTTATGAATGTCAAATTTGTATGGAAATATCTGTGGTTAACGTTTAACAATGGTTATGTTAGAAATAAGTTACTCGCCCTAAATACGATAAAGTTTTGTTTAGTTGTTGTCCTATGTAAAACTACTAAACTTGCTAAAATTTGGACCACTCGCTGCTCTGGCTGCGAAAATAAGGCATATATAAATCAGTCGAATTTTATAAAATTGGTATAATTTTCAATAACTAATACGACTTAAAAAAAATTGGAACTAATTAGTGATCCTGTGGGGGGATTATGAGCCTTCCCTAACCCGTCCCTTCCCTTGCGCGGGTAAATTAAAGTTACATGGCCGTTAAAAATTCTAATTCATTGGCCAAATCCGTATTAAAAAAGGCACTGAAAAGAGTTTTAAAATTCTGTGTTATGATGTCCACTATAAAATTTTATGAAAAATTTTTTCAGAACATTTTAAACCTATATCGACAACAAAAATACTTATAAAATTTTACTTAAAATTTGATAAGGATTTTACTTAAAACTTTAAGAATGTTAAGAATGTTTCATACAGAGTTGGCCAAATAATGAAAACTTTAAACGGCCTTAAAACTTGGCTGTACCGAGCGCCAAACTCTTGCGCTGTTTTACTATGCTTACCTGATACATTTATCTGACATAGGAATCATCCACGCCTGGAAATTGCGTTGCTAAAATTAAATTTGTGTCTAGTATTAAGTTCTAGACTAAGAGCGTAAAGTTTATATTGACGTGTTTCATGTTATCTATTATTTTGCACTACTCAAAAATCTTATGAAGTAAAGGCATGTTTAGTTTGTCTTTAAAAGCAGTCCTGTTGCGAAACTAACAACCAAAAAAATGTCAAACTTATTATTTTCTACATAGGCATATTCTAATAACTTTTGTTTTAACAATATTGTTGTCATATGCTGATTAGTATACAATTGGGTTTTTAATTGCTACATATATAATTACTTAAAAAAATACATTTATTGTGGTTTGTTTCTTTTCCTTAACTTTCATATTTTCCGCTAAGAGCTTCTCTTAGATACGGTAGACTTGTATTTTATCTTGTTCTCTAATATTCTATAATATTAATCTTTCTATAATATGTCCTTTGAATTTTTATGGCCATCTAAGAAATGTTCATAATAACAACTAAAACAGCTTTCAGGGAAACACTTCCAAAAAAGGCTTGTTTCCTCTCCATTGTAGATTTTCTTATTTATAAGATTTTCCTTTGATGTGTATTCTTCCAACCGATTTACAAAAATTGTGGCAGATACATATTCGGCAGATACTTTGTGAATTCCATGTTGTTTTTTAAAGTTCTGTAACTAGCCTCGAGAATATTCACATGCTAAGCTTATATTTAATTTTTAATGGAAGAACTTAGCCTTTTCCATTATCATTAAACTGGAAATTGGGATCCCTTTAAAACGTTTTTGTCGGAACCATTCGTATTTCGCTCTAATGTACTTTTTAAAGTTTTTCGATTTTGGAAGCGAGTAACTGAATCGCTTTCTGCACAATATTTTAATATTTTATCTTTATTTTTTATTCAGTCATAAACTGTTTGTTTGCCCACTCCATATTTTTGTGATAGTGTTTGAACAGAAACATGTTTTTTTAAATAGTCGTTGACTATATCAAATTTTTCTTGAATAGTTAATACTTTTCTTTGCTTTTTACTCGATTCTAAAATTACACATCAACACTCCTTACTACGTAAATTTCAAATGCAACTAAACACCAGAGGAAAAACATGCAAACAAGGGAATAACCTTATTTCGTTTTAGACACATATTAATTTTAGTGTTGCTAACATGTTGAAACCAAATTTCGTCAAAGTAAATAGTAGATGTTTTTCAATCCCGGATAATTGATGTAATCACGGTTAATCGATCGATATAAAAAAATCTTCCTTTCCTTATAGATCCCGGATAATTGATGTTCCCGGTTAATTGAATCACGGATAATCGATGCCCATCTGTATATGAAAACAATTGCGTATTAGTTATTCTTTCTGATAATCTTTTAAGTTGTACTTTATTATATATATTTTATATCTATATGATAGCAATCTTAATGTATATATGTTTATTTACAGTGCTAAATATAAAATATATTATATCTTACTCACTGGTGTACAATTTTTTAAAAACTTTGCTCAGCGAAGGCACTAAACTGTAGCACATAGGAGGAAACTCCTAAGCTCAGTTAAATACCAGCTGGGCCGAAAAACTTTATTTTTTTAAAATTCTTCTCTAACATTGTATATAAATTTTCTAAAAAATTTCAATGTTGTTATATATAAATATATCGTATGAAAGGTTTTTCTAAAATCGGGGAATAGAAAAATATCATTCAAAATAAAATTCAGAATTTGATCAAGAAAATTAGTAAAATGGAAGGTCAAAATTTTCGTGATATTCAGAAACAAACGGACAGTTATATAAAAAGTGTTTGAATGGGGTTTATTATTATTTATTGGAACTGTGTGCCACCGGGTATAGACCTCAATATTGATGGACTAGCCCTATACTGCTGTTCCATTCTTTGATATGAATGTTGACTTAGATATTGTCTTATTTCCTTCAATAAAAGTACAGTAAAAGTCCAGTTATTAAGCAAGTGCAAAATGTGCACTGCAATTCAATATTGTTTTCAGTACTTTTTACAAGTACATAAAAATGAATTTTCATAATTATTATTTTATTTATTTTTAAAAATTGAAGACTTAAAAAATACTGAACCAACAGGATTGGAAGACGCGTTCTTGTATTTGGAAATAAAATATATCCAAATCCCTTCTTAACATCACTTCTAAAGCACTAAAGATGTAACCACAATTGACTTACCTTGTATTAATTTTTCGATAAAAGTCAACAAAATTTAAATTAAATTTACCACCAATTAAACGGCACCCATATTTGACTTAAATAAATTCGCTGATTTCGCATATTTCCACAATTTTTGAGATCTATTATACCCTACACCACTATGTGGTCATTATACCCTACACCACTATGTGGTCAGGGTATTATAAGTTTGTGCTGATGTTTGTAACACCAAAAAATATTGGTCGTAGACGCACCTTATAGTATACCGATCGGTTCAGAATTTTTTTTTATTTCGATTTAACGTTGTCCGTCTGTCCGTCCGTCCGTCTGTCTGTCTGTCTGTCTGTCTGTCTGTCCATGCAATCTTGTGCGCACTCTACAGGTCGCAAATATTAAGATATTTTGATGAAATTTGGTACGCAGACCTATGTTGGCCCAAGGACGAACAAGTTTGATTTTGGTGAACATCGGTCCATGTTTAGACCGATGTTTAGACAGGTCGTAAATATTAAGATATTTTGATGAAATTTGGTACACATACCTATATTGGCCCAATAACGCAGCCTATTGATTTTGGTGAACATCGGTCTATGTTTAGACCTAGTGCCCATATAAGGGTCCTACCAAAATTATACTGTTTATACGCTGCAGGTCGTGAATATTAAGATATTTTGATGAAATTTGGTACACAGACCTACATTGGCCCAATAACGCAGCCTATTGATTTTGGTGAACATCGGTCCATGTTTAGACCTAGTGCCCATATAAGGGTCCTACCAAAATTATACTTTTTATACGCTGCAGGTCGCAAATATTAAGATATTTTGATGAAATTTGGTACACAGACCTATATTGGCCCAATAACGCAGCCTATTGATTTTGGTGAACATCGGTCCCAGTTTAGACCTAGTGCCCATATAAGGGTCCTACCAAAATTATACTGTTTATACGCTGCAGGTCGCAAATATTAAGATATTTTGATGAAATTTGGTACACAGACCTATGTTGGCCCAATAACGCAGCCTATTGATTTTGGCGAACATCGGTCCATGTTTAGACCTAGTGCCCATATAAGGGTCCCACCAAAATTATATTGTTTATACGCTGCAGGTCGCAAATATTAAGATATTTTGATGAAATTTGGTACATAGACCTATGTTGGCCCAAGGACGAAGCCTATTGATTTTGGTGAACATCGGTCCATGTTTAGAACTAGTGCCCATATAAGGGTCCCCCCAAAATTGGCTTGGTTACAAACTGCAGGTCGCAAATATTAAGATATTTTAATAAAATTTGGTGCGCTGACTCACATTATAGAAAATTTTGACACAAGCCCCATTTTAACCCATTCGAATTTCGGATCCAAACAATACACCAGAGTGGTGTAGGGTATTGTATAGTCGGCATGCCCGACTTTAACCTTTTTACTCGTTTTAATTTTAATGTTTTGGTTTTACGGATTTATGTTTGTTTTTATTTCAATACACTTTTTGAGTATGATGAGTTCCGGTTGGAAAATAACCAAATTAAGAGAGATGGAAAATTTCAAAAGTTGACTTACACTCTAAAAATGTCTATAAATTTTCTACTATAAGGTGGATAAAGTTTTGTTTAATTATACGAAAATTCGTCAAATATAAACAAAAATGCGTGAAATTATATTGGATTTTGGATTACAGATAAACACACTACGCCTAAAATTAATATTCTTTTGTTAAAGAAAATTGTTACGCACAAAATTGGTACTCGTAAATATATTTACTAACTTATAATATAAATTAAATAAATAAATTAAAAATAAATAAATAAATAAAAAAATTTAAAAGTTAAAAAAAACGCTAAAATGGAATGAAATTGTTTTTGGTAATTATTGTTGACGCATGCGGTAGTCTAAGCCTCTCTTCAAAGCTGCGTCTTGTTCAATCTTTATTTATAAAAAAAATTTTATTATACCCACTTCATACTAATACCTTAAAATCCCAAAACGACGAATTTCCGCATAAGCGATTATGCGAAAATGACACAGATATTAACATTTTATTTAATTTAATGGTTAGCGCGTTGGAATGTTACATATGAGGTTGCGGTTTCGATCCCCAGTAACCGCAACATCAATTTGGAAAAATAATATACATATATGAAATTTCTATCCCTCCTACATATCACAGCGTCAACCTTCGGTGTTCCCACAGCTGTTAACCCCACCGAAATAAAATAATATAACAGGGCTATCAAGTAAACAGCTTCAATATGGTGCCAAATTTATGTGGGAGGGATGTATCACTACTTATTTGGAGGCTTTAAAATAATGCATTACTGATATTGCGTTATATTGTTCTTATTTGTAATGAGTTTAAAGAAATATTACCAGCGAATTACGTACTAATGAGTAACGACTTTATTTACTCTCTACAAGTATGTACTTATTTTAGGCGCTATTGCTAACTAGTGAATTTATTACATTACATATTACAAGTAACTACTTATTTCAGTACTTTCTTCGTAGTGAATTATTTGAGTCCTATCTCCAATGACACCCCCATGTTAAAGTTATGAGTTATTTGACTAAAGTATAAGTACCCTGTGGGAAAACAAGGGTCAGTTGTGATGCGAGAACTAGTCCCGTGAGCGGTGAAAATAGGACTGGTCTGAAAAGACCTATCCTGTGACCTGTCTCGTGACCGGTCTGAAAGGACCTTTCCCATGACTAAACTCAGATAAAAAAGTTAGTAAAACAATTTGTTAACAGTTTCCAATCGAACTTTACTATTTTTATACTGATTTTTAGTACAATTTTTTTTTAGTAATCATTTTTGCTATTCATATACAAATTACGGAATTTTTTACTAATTCTAGCTTCTGATTTTAGCAAAACATTTTACTAATTTTTCAAAACCGCGTGCTAAATTTAGCAGAAAAATATACTTATTTAATTTTTTTTTTTTATTTTTTTACAATTCTTGTTTAGTTTATATTTGTTTCTATTGATATATTCTTAGTTTGGAAATAACACTCAGAAAATTTTATTGTATCTGCAATGCATAAAAAGGTCATAACTGGAGAACCGTTTGCAATTTTGACTCAAAATTTCAAGTACGATAAAGTAATTATACGCTTATTACAATCGAAAAAAAATTTTTTTTTTGAGATTTTATAGTTTTTGTTTTTTTTAGTACAATTTTTTGCTAATTTCAGCATATTGATTTAAATTACAGTTTACAACAATTTACTGAAATTTAGTATCTGCAACTAATTATTTATACTAATTTCATTGTACTAAAATTATGATATTTAGTAAGTTTTTTAACTGATTTTAGCAAATCGATTTTGAATTGCAGTTTACATAAATTTTACTAAAATTTAGTAGCAGCTTCTAATTTTTTCTACTAATTTTATTGTACTACAGATCAGCAGACATGTGTTGCTAAAATTAGCATAAAATACCGCTGGCCTCAAAACAGTTAAATTTTCAGTAATAACAGCAAAATTTTCAGTAGCCATTACAGACTTTTTTGGTTTAGTGTATTGAAAACAGGACCAGTCTGAAAGTTCCTATCCCGTAACTGGTGAAAACAGAACTGGTCTCAAAGTACCGTTCCTGTGACAGGTGAAAAGAGCAGCGGTCTGAAAGTATCTGTCCCGTGACAGGTGAAAATGGGACTGAACCAGGACATTGAAGTGGTACAAATATTAGAGTTGCCAATTATTCGGGTGTTTATTTTGACCGCTTAAAGGATCAAAACAATTTAGATCGAACGATTATATGATTAATTATTGACCCTTCTTTGCATAATTTTTTCTTTTTTTGTGAAAAGCATCACTGTAATGGGTGACAAGTTTAAACCTGCTAATTGATAATGAAGCTTACTTTAATTTTTTGACAGATGTGCTTTAATTAAAACAATAATCATGTAAATTGTTGCTAGCAACAAAAAATTACAAACCACGTGTTTGAATTTTTTAGAAAGTTTTTTTATTCTTGAAAATATCGTTCGTTAAAATTTCCTATTAAAGCATTTTTTTACAATTTTACAATTAAACATCGAAAAACTAAAAATTCAAGTGCTTTAAAAATTACATGAATTGAACTTCTTTGAAAGACATTTGTTTCAGTTAAAATCAAGGTCGCAAACTGAGGCATCTTTTTAAAAATTCAGTTTTCATTTTCTATCGGCAATAAATAATCAAATATAAATAATTTTAAAACTTCATAAAAATCAGGCATTTGACAGAACTAAAACATATAAGATTTGTAGAGTTTTATTCCTGGTAAAAATATGTATATTGCGAATAACAAAAATTTAAATCTAAATTGGTACTTAAAAGGGCAAGGAATTCCATGCAAATACATTGTTTTTTTATAGTTCAAATCTAATATGGATTAAAAATTTATCCGAATCATCAAATTTAGAACAAAATGATATTGTTTTGTAGTTGCATATTTTGACAAAAATGCATGGTTTTACATATTTAGACAGGTTCTTTTTCATCAGTCCTGTGACACGTCACAAGGGGCAATTGGCCCCCTCCTAAGACAAGCCGATATAAAAGTTACCGGTCCTTTTTCTATAAAATAACCGGTAACGTGACGTGTCCGATGATCAGTTCCTTTTCCCACAGGGTACTTACAATTTCTGGTTTCTTATTCCATTTCCCTTTACCTGGTAACAGAAAGTTTTGCTAAATTATTTTGGAAATTACACATTTTTTATATTTTCCTCGAAAATAGGATCGGATACGATTGCACTGAAAGTAATTTTGAGAACTACGACGACTCCTTTAACAACTTCTCCAATAATGACATTTTGGCCACTGTTTAGCCGCTAGGGGAGAGGTGTGCACTGTGATGAGTAAAATAAGCGTGTGCTTTGTCTGCTACTAAATTCTGTGTGTAACTTGTAAAAATTTAAATGATGATTTTGAATGAGTATCTGATGATTTGTAAAAAAAAACCAAATTGAAATAATTTTCCGGAGTTACGTTTGGATAGATTATATTTGTGTACGAGTATATTCACTGTGTTCGTTTAGTAGTGAGCAGCAGAAATATCATTCTTGTGTCTACCACAATGAAACGGTCGGGTCACAAAATTTTGTGGAGAGTGCAGTAGTAGTAGTAGTACCGTAAATGAAAAGAAGAGGGGAGTCAATGAGTTTAGTATATGTGTGTTGTTTTCATCGTTGTTGTTGCAGTTGTTTTTGTGTGATATGCGAATGCTTCAAGTTGTTTTTTTGTGTTTTAACACTTTTGCGTTTATTTTACGAAAAGCTCTGCTATTGAGCGGTTGTTGGTTTCGCGGTGTTGTTTAATTTGTTGTGTCGTTACTCTAGTGTTGTGTGCTACTCAGCTACTATAACTACTTCTAATATAAACGAATCGTACGATCCGATCGATAATTGTGTGTTGTAATAAAAAAAAGTGTGTGTGCCAAAAACCAAAAACAAACTAGAGATTATTGCAAAAAAATTTCTAGTTTTTCATTTTAACGCTTTTTTTTTAACTAGAACGCGTGTTGTTTTAAAACGTTAATTGCAAAACCGTTAAAAGAACGGTTAATTTTAAAATTAACTACGAAATATTTGTGAATAAACCATAATACAACACGAAATATAATTGATTTTTAAACAATATTGTGTTTTTTGTTTCCCAAAAATAAACTAAAAATTTAAACGAAGAAAGCCCTTACAGTGTAGTGCAAAAATATTGTGTTTTTAGTCGTCTCATTATTTTTTTTATTTTATTTTAGTTGTCAACTGTTTTCGCTTTAATATATTTTATTTTGTCATTATTTTTTTCTTTTTTATTTTATTATTTAATTTCTTTATTCGTGTTTTTTTTATATTTTTTTGTGTGCAAATAAGTTGCTTTTGCTTGTCTTTATTTTTTTTTTATATTTTATTTCACTTTTTCGGTAGCGACCTGCCTGTTGTTGCTTGGCAATTGATATCTGCCGCAATTTTTTGTTTTTATTCGAAAAAAGATATTCAGTCTTTTGCCTCAATTTCAACGTTCAAAGTCGCCAGCAACATATATATTCGTGTATATAATTTTTTTTATAAAATTTCTTTGCAAAAGATATATAAAACAATGCCATATTGTTTGTGCATCAAATAAAAAAAAAAAAAATAAAGTGCGTTAAACTAAAAATTAAATAAAATAAGGACCACAAAATCGTGTTTAAAATTCGTAAAAACTTTGTGACAGTGTTTATGCAACATAAACATGATAATAAGTGCAGACAATAAAATATATAGACTTCAAACCCGATAAATAATACTGTTAAATAATTTAAATACATTTTTTTTTCAGAAAACAATAAATAATTTTTGTTTACAAAATTATTAATAATTTTAATAATTAAACACAATTAAAACAATTCTTATAATATACAATTACAATTTAATAAAAGAGGATTTGAAAAATAAACCATGTAAGTATAAAATTTATTTAATTACTCGTAGTTATTTACAAATATTACACTAGTCAACAAATCATATACTTTTAAATAACTGCTATTTGCAATGTATATTTGCTATTAAGCTATGATATATTAATTCCAAATCTGACAAGAGAATAATTTTTTCAATGGACCATTTTTCAGAAATCGCTGCTTTAAAATTTGTGTTCGATATTCCATATTTGTCAATTTTAAACAAAGTTTTTAAATCTGGATCATTAAATCATTCTGTTTCTTTAAAAATGTGTAATCTACATAAATTATTCATTCACTTGAGTATAAGCATGTTGGTATTATTTCAAGAATATGTGACTTGCACTTTAAGGATTTAAAATTTTCTTAATGTTATCCTTATAAATATAACAAAAAAAAAGAGTTGCAAAGTAGTGGAAAAAGCAGTACAATTAATGATCTAAGGAGATAAATTAAAAAAAAAAACGACACACCTAAAGTTAATTAAAAATTCAACAGTTTAATTTAAAATTTTTAAAATACTTTGTATGCAAGTCTGTGACTGTATTTACCAAGTTTTTTTTGTTGCAAAGTTACAATAAATTATATTTATTAAAATTTTTGATTGAAAACTTCAAAAAAATCGACACAGTCATAATGTTGACAAATAAAATTTGAATTTTTTTAATTTTATTCTTGTTTTGTATAAAAAGTTGTGACTACTATCATTCTTAACAATAGTCTTATGACGGTCACAACGAGTCAGAAGTAGGAATAGGCACCTAAATTGCGTATAAACGTTTTTTGAACATCACTAGCCTTTAACAAATTTATCCACTTTTTCTGGAATTCCTTCCATTAAAGATTTTTTTGTTGCTTTTATCACTTTATTGAAACAGGCAGTACACTTGCATTTAAAATCTCTTTTGTCCTTGGATACCTTTTTTGTGGTCAAATATCTCTCCACAGGCCTGAGCTCTAGGCCAGTGTTTTGCTATAAAGGAAAAATCCAATGAAAAAAATTTAAAAAGGCGACCCCTACGTCCGGCAACGAAAAAAATAAAAAAATATTTGCTGGGTTTATCGAAAAACTTCCTTAGCAAAAGTTTAATGATTTTTTGCGAGCTTTAATTTTCTGACATAAGGGTGGTACATTAGGGTTGTAGCAACTGAGATCTGGTGGGCAAATACTAGAACGGGATGCTTAAGGTCAAAGGGCCTTAGAGCAAAACATTGGTCCCCTCGAGAGAAAAACATCGATGTATCATACTTTAAAATCCGACTGTAAATGCCAAAGATATAACGAAAAATGGCGACCCCTATGTTCAGGAAAAAAAAATTTTTTTTGAAACCTCCTTGCAAAAATAATTTCGATTGGACGGTGTACGGCGAACTTTTTTTTGAGGTACGGTCTAATGTATTGCATATTTATACCCTACACCACTATGTGGTCAGGGTATTATAAGTTTGTGCTGATGTTTGTAACACCAAAAAATATTGGTCGTAGACCCACCTTATAGTATACCGATCGGCTCAGAATTTTTTTTATTTCGATTTAACGATGTCCGTCTGTCCGTCCGTCCGTCTGTCTGTCCATGCAATCTTGTGCGCACTCTACAGGTCGCAACTATTAAGATATTTTGATGAAATTTGGTACGCAGACCTGTGTTGGCCCAAGGACGAACAAGTTTGATTTTTTTGAACATCGGTCCATGTTTAGACCTAGTGCCCATATAAGGGTCCTACCAAAATTATACTGTTTATATGCTGCAGGTCGTAAATATTAAGATATTTTGATGAATTTTGGTACACAGACCTATATTGGCCCAATAATGCAGCCTATTGATTTTGGTGAACATCGGTCCATGTTTAGACCTAGTGCCCATATAAGGGTCCTACCAAAATTATACTGTTTATACGCTGCAGGTCGTAAATATTAAGATATTTTGACGAAATTTGGTACACAGACCTATATTGGCCCAGTAACGCAGCCTATTGATTTTGGTGAACATCGGTCCATGTTTAGACCTAGTGCCCATATAAGGGTCCTACCAAAATTATACTGTTTATATGCTGCAGGTCGTAAATATTAAGATATTTTGATGAAATTTGGTACACAGACCTATATTGGCCCAATAATGCAGCCTATTGATTTTGCTGAACATCGGTCCATGTTTAGACCTAGTGCCCATATAAGGCTCCTATCAAAATTATACTGTTTATACGCTGCAGGTCGTAAATATTAAGATATTTTGATGAAATTTGGTACACAGACCTACATTGGGCCAATAACGCAGCCTATTGATTTTGGTGAACATCGGTCCATGTTTAGAACTAGTGACCATATAAGGGTCCCTCCAAAATTATATTGTTTATACGCTGCAGGTCGCAAATATTAAGCTATTTTGATGAAATTTGGTACATAGACCTATGTTGGCCCAAGGACGAAGCCTATTGATTTTGGTGAACATCGGTCCATGTTTAGAACTAGTGCCCATATAAGGGTCCCCCCAAAATTGGCTTGGTTACAAACTGCAGGTCGCAAATATTAAGATATTTTAATGAAATTTGGTGCGCTGACTCACATTATAGAAAATTTTGACATAAGCCCCATTTTAACCCATTCAAATTTCGGAACCAAACAATACACCAGACTGGTGTAGGGTATTGTATAGTCGGCATGCCCGACTTTAACCTTTTTACTCGTTTTATAATCGAACTAAAAATTATTTTCTATTTAAAATTAAATTTTATAAACGTTTTTGCTTGTCAGTTTAGGAAAAAGTTTATTTTTGATCTATAGGGTTTGAAAAAGTACTATTTTCAACGTGGTTGGCACTAATCTGGAAATCTCATTTATCATCCCATAATAGCACGTTTACGTATTTTGAGTAACTTGCTGTCTCGACGAGACATCGATTTGTTTATTCAGCAAACAATTTCTTGTTCGCCCAAGTTCGTCCCAATTTGCCCCGTGTGGACCACTCTTACTCATGGTTTCTTGTTCAAACAACGGTGTCTGCACAATTGTTCTCACAATTATGTGCAACATCAAACATGATGCCAGATCTAATTAATACTTAGTGGCATTACTAAAAACTAAAGAAAATATAAGAAAATAAATAAAATGTCAAGAAAAAGTAAATAATTTGCTTTATTATTAAATTTAATGCAATTTGCTTTTTATTATTGAAAAAAAAAAGTTAAATACACACTGAAAAGATGAAAAGAATAGTTTCGTTTGTAATTTACTCCAACAAAAAATAATGAATTGTCTGAATTCCCCACCTCAAACAAATGAACAATTTTTTCCCGTTATTGTGCCGACAATTATAGTTCTTAGGCAAACAAATCAATGTGTCGTCAATACTATAATACAATGCCACGTTACGACTCGTTCACATTACACTCATAGAAATAAATCTGTAAAAATAGAAGAAAAAGTAACTAAAAATTAGTTAAAAATGATGCTACAGAAAAACTGTTAAATTAAGAACAGCAAAAATGAAACTATTAAATTTACAGAGTTTTAGTTATATTTAATTAAACTTTTAGGTATGTAATTGAAAATGACAATTTGTACTGTAATATCTGCAGAAAATTTTGCTTAATATTAGTAGACTAAAAATAGCGAAAACAAGCTGTTATATCTACAAAATTTTTGTTATTCATAAGCTAAATTTAGTTTAATGCAAATAGCAGTCTATGCTGTTAAATTATCAGAAAGAAAATCAGAAAAAATCCAAAAAAAAAACTTAGAAAATTATAAATTTTTTTGTGGTTTTTTTGGCTACTAATTATTTGTGAATTTTTTTTTGGTGATTTAACAGGTTAATTTGTTATTTTCTAACAAAAATGTTACTCAAATATAACCAAAATTCTGTACATTTAACATTTTGCTTTTTGCTGTTCCTATCTTACTAATATATAGCAAAAATAATCCGCTAATTTAGCAGTTTTTTTCTGCAGCATAATTTTTAACTAATTTTTAGTAGTCTTAACAATTTTTTTACAGACTTTTTTCTATTAGTGTACATTTTCGTTCGAGTAACGAGCCCTTTACATATTGCAACGTCTTGTTAATTTTTCAATGTTCTAAAAATTATTTCGTTATACGATTTTATTTTCAAGTATTTGTCTAACATATTTTGAAACCTTGAATTACGATTTTCACACTGCGAATTACTAAATACTACAAAAATTGCTCATACAACAGGTAGCAGTGAGTGCATGCTAAGGCTTAATATTAAAAATTAAATTTTATTACTTCATTAAACATAAACAAAACTCAGTAATGTAATAGAAAAAATATAAGATGAAAAGAAAAATTACAAAATTAAAAGCAGAGCAATATAAACAAAACAAAGAAAAACAAATTTAACGTCAAAAAATAAAGATTAACATTACAACAACAAATACAATGTACCACAATAAAGTGGTTAACACAGCAGCCATAAGAAAACAACAGCAACAACAACTTGTGCAATTAACATGTTAAAAAAAAAAACAAACACAGACAATATTAAACAACAAGTACACTAGGGTTTTTCTTTTCTCGGACTTTTTCATTTCCCGGGACAGCGGGATTTTTTTCTGAATTTCCCGGGATCCCGGGAATTCCCGCTCGTTAGAAAATAAATAAATCCGACATATGTTGTACTTCAAAAACTCGATTTCTATTAAAACACCGTCCGTCAAAGTTCATCTTTTGGTTGTTACCCATTATAAAATCTGTTTCAATATATTTTGAAAGGAGGGCTACCCTAGTAAAAATGATTTTTATATATTCATATATGATTTTTATACAATCATTTATGATTTTATACAATTATAACTTGTCGAGTATTGTGAAACATATATTTTTATATGATTATATCAAAAGATATTTAATTATATAAAATAATATTAACCAGATCCACCTTTTTCGGATCAGATAATATATTTTTTATATAATTATATTAACCCATACATGATTTGATCCGGAAACTGGTGGATCTGGTTAATATAATTTTATATAATTAAATATCTTTTGATATAATAATATAAAAATATATGTTTCACAATACTCGACAAGTTATAATTGTATAAAATCATAAATGATTATACAAAAATCATATCTGATTATATAAAAATCATATCTGATTATATAAAAATCATTTTTACTAGGGTAAGTATAAAATATGCATGACTTCCACTTTTTCTAGATCAATAATTCGTTTATCAGTTTAAATCGCGAATTACTATGTATTTAGGTAATAAATTTCTAAGGCCGTCTTAATTTTAAAATGAAATATATTAACTAAATATCAATTCACGATTGGAACGGTTAAACGAATTGATAAAGAAAAAGTGAAACACGCGGGTGTTTTAATTTCTTCCTTTCTTTCTTGATATACTGGAATTGTTAATGTGTCGGACCAGTTTTATAGTCGGAACTAAGATAGATTTTTTGCTTAAGTATTTCTTAAATATGGAATCCAAAAGTTTGTATTTCTAAATATTTTGTTTCTATGCAGATTTTTAGAAGTATTCGTATAGAAGTATTTTATAAAAAAGTTTAAAAGTGAGTATTCTCCACAGAAATTATTACGCAAATTCTCTTAAAGATTTTTATAAAAATCGACACTAGAATATTATTAAATAATATTTTATTCATCTTAACACACTAGATATAGTGAAAAATATAATTTAATACGTATGCCTAATTGTTTACTGTGAACATGGATTTATGTTGTAGGTTAAAAAATAATTATGTGGAATATGCATTTAAAATTAACGGTTCGTTTTCGTTCATAAATCTGTGCTTCATAAGTTGTCGATCAGAGTTTAATTCCATAGGAAGCAGCTGGATAAAAATAAAATTGTTAGAATTTCGTTGATGTTAGTTTTATTGAGTTGTATCAATTTGCTTATTTGTTTCAATTCCATATAAATAGATCATCATCAATTATTAACCCACAAAGGCATAGAATATTGAGGATGGTTTGTATTGTAGCAGGACCCGAAAATACGTATTCTATCCTGCTGGCCTTATCGAATTTTTTAAAATTTTTATTCTATGTAATTTACTTGTCAAAATTTTATCATCTCTCTTTTAATTTGAAAATAATTTAAATGAATATTTGACTTTATTTGATATCTTTTAAATAGAAATTTTTTATGCCACAACTTTTTAAAAAGAAATTATTTAATTTGCATAGTTTCATTTTAAATTAACATGTAAAGAAATCCAAAATAATTTGAAAAAGCATCTGCATAATATTTAAAAAATACAATTGAAATAAAGGAATAGCAGTTGAAATTTAAATAAAATTATTTGTGAAAAAACCTCAAAATACTCAATTGAAAATACGAAAATATTACAAATTTTTTAATGCCTAGTCTTTTTGGAGGTATTTGGTATTATATTTTGGTATTTGAGATACGGATGTTGAAATGTTGTATATAAAAAAAATTGTTTTTTCTGACAAGTATTTGTTTTTGGTTTAACTTAACCAAATTCAACTGACATATAAAAACAATTTGGCCTAAATAATATTTTTTGTATACTTATTCTGTTTATTAAATTTTAAATCACATTTTTTGATTTCAAATATTTCTTATTTAAATTAATTTCAAATCAATGCTTCAAATTTAAATTTATTTAGCTTCCAAAATTGCTATATATAATAGCTAAAAAAAATCCCGAGAAATCCCGCACAAAATTCCCAGGATTGAAAAAAGGGCGGGATTCCCTAAACCCTAAAGTACACAAATAATTGAAACAACAAGTTGAAACAATTTGAACAACATAAAGTTTAAATACAATTGGGGCTATAAGCGACGAAATATAGATAGATTTTTTTTAATAGAAACATTTTTAAAATGAACCCTACTTATTTTTTAAATTTTAAGATTTGTAAATAGATATTTATTAGATAAATATGTCATATATTTACATACATTATCACCTGCGGTTTCAATTGTAATTATACTTATAACAGTGTAACGGTAAAGAAAAAAATACAACACAAACGCTAATAAACAAGAAAAATCAGAAATAAAAATCAACAAACCGAAAAAAAATTTTTATTGCTAAAAACAATTTTTGAAAATCTTAATATAAAAAATGAAAATTGTTTCGAAAATAAAAAAAATACTACTAAAAATTTATTACGAATTAAAATGTTCCTCTTATAAATACTTTTTTTATAAGTTTGCTTAAAACGACCTTGCTGGTGCAATTTTGTTTTGTATTTAGATAAAAAGATACCTATACAAAAAATATATCTATGAAAAAGTGTTTAACCCAAATTAAGTTATTTTATTGTTAGTTTTTTTTTTTAGTTACCCAGTGTAGAAACGGTAATCATATATCATTATTTTTTGGACTACCAGTAATGACACCCACTAACCTTCTGCATTATTTTAAAACATATAATAATGAGTTACTGATAATGACTTAGTTTTATCATTATTTCAAATAGAAAATAATTTTCTAGATTTTTTTGAAAATTTTTTGAAATCTATTTTTAGACTCAATATTTTCTAAACACTGGTAAGGATATATGTAACCACATATTTTTTGATTTTCTGTATGTTGGCGAGTAAGCTTACTTGTGTGCAGCAGGTTAATTATGTTTTTATTTATTAAATATTACATGTCGATATAGCTCAGATGGTAGAGCTATTGACTGGCAATCTGTAGACCCAAATTTTATTAAAAAAAAAAAAAAATACAATAAAAAATATTTTTTTTTATATAATTTATTTTTTTGAAAATCTATTTTTAGACTCATTATTTTCGTCAGTACTGGTAATGACAAAGGTAACGATATATTTTTTGATTTTTCGTATGCTGGTGTGTAACCATAACTCATTATTTTTCGCGACATCGCCATATAAATGTAATAAGAAATGTAATAACAAAAGTAACTAGTTACCATTACCAAGTATGTAGTTACATAACCACATATCTGGTAATGATTTTCTACACTGGGTAATTTCGTTACTTCTTGTTTGTACAATACTACTTTTTTCATACAAAAACCTACAAAATGTTTCTGCATTTCATATAACATACACCTTCTTACTTCCTTTACTCTTATGAATCAAGTTCAAGATTTTAGAATTTTTTGTGTTGATTTGAAGTGATGGAAAGAGGAAATTGTTTAAAAATATTTGTATTTTTTTGTTGGTTTGCGTGTAGTTTAAAAATAA
Organism: Leucophora obtusa; assembly: GCA_949987735.1. Lineage (NCBI taxonomy): Eukaryota > Metazoa > Arthropoda > Insecta > Diptera > Anthomyiidae > Leucophora > Leucophora obtusa. The sequence goes on from OX465299.1 coordinate 54,805,256, forward strand.
CAACAGGAAAAATCTATTTTTCTGCATTTATTTATCATTAGTGGTTGAGTGTTTTTTTCACTATTTTTTTTTTCTTCTTTGGTTAAAGATAAAAATATCCCGTGATTATACTATTCTGTTTCATTTTGTTATTTAAGTTTATTGCTTTTGTTGTTGATAATAAATCATGTTATTAATATAGTGATGCACACTAGGATGGCGCAGTTGGTTGTTGCATAAACTAAATGAAATCAAACGAAATAATATTTAATTTCAAATTTATTACAAACAACAGTGAAAAAAGACTGGTAGGAAAATGTTTGTTTTGTTATTTTTAAATTGATAAAACTATTTTCACACAAAAAGAAATAAATAAATAAGTAAAAAATTATAGTCGGTCAAGCCCGACCAAGAGATAACCTACAACAGGGCTGGAAAAATCATGGCACGCGTGCGAGTAGTGTTACGTGAGTGGATTTTTGGTGGAACACATCGTTTAGTTAAATATTTAAACAAATTCCGTTAATTAGTAGTTTCTGACCGAAAAGTTCGCTCAGAAAACGTAGTTGAGCCATTATGGACAAATTTTGCTTATGGAAAAATGGTTGTTGTCATTTTAATCCTCTAACTCTATTTTTTGTCTCTTTTTAAAATGGTGCCAAAAACTCCCTTTAATTGAAGAGATAGAGGGTTAAAATATTATACACAAATGTTTGCCGTAGTATTTTACACAAGTTAGCTGAACATATCCTATACCTAGAATGGAAGACTCCCATGGTTTCCTATGCCGATTCACAATAAACATTTGCAAAAAGGGGGAAACTTTTACCCCCCCCCCCCCAAATATAGGGCCAGACATAATCATTTGAAATGCCGATGCACGTTTATTATTATTATTTTTTTTCTACCTTCTGCCAGAATCAGTTATCAGAACATTGTTACTTTGTAAAAAATTTAATTTTGTTATACAGTGTTGTCGACCAATACTAACCAATCAGAAATTGGCAGTGGTACAACAAATCCAGAACTGGCATACCAGTGGGCAGAGCTTTGAAGAATTAATTTCTTAATTCAATTTTTCAATTCTGATTTAAAAATTCGATGAATTAATTCACTAAGTACCATATATTAAATGGAATTAATTCATATTTGCTTTCGTTCGATTTATTTTGTTACGAATTAATTCAATTGCAATAGTTCTTTTTATTAAATCAAATGAATTAATTCACAGGTGAACACGTTCAATTTTATAAATCGAACGGAAAAAAAGTGAATTAATTCCTTACGGAATTAATTCACTACTGAATTCGTTCAATTTCATTTTGGTTCAGAGAATTAAAAAAAATAAAATTACGTTCAGTGAATTAAAAAAAAATAAAATTACGTTCAGTGAATTAAAAAAAAAAATAATAAGTTCACTGAATTGAAAAAAAATAAAATAAGTTCACTGAATTGAAAAAAAAAATAAAATACTGAACGAAAGAGAAATTGAACGAATTCAATAGTGAATTAATTCAGTAAGGAATTAATTCACTTTTTTCCTTTCGATTTATAAAATTGAACGCATTCACCTGTGAATTAATTCATTTGATTTAATAAAAAGAACTATTGCAATTGAATTAATTCTTTGAATTTGTTGTTTGCTGAACGCAATCAGTTAAACGAATTCAGTGAATTACTTAAGAAAAGGAATTCATTCAATTCTAGAGAAAATTGAATTCGATTGGTAGTGAATTCATTCAAAAAGGAATTAATTCTTCAAAGCTCTGCCAGTGGGTAACAGCGGTATTAATATTAATAATTGGCAGAACTCTCATTTGGGACATTTTGCCAGCGCTTACAAAAAGCGTTGTGTTAATTGTTATGAATACTGGCCCTTGAACTTAAACTGCACTTATTTGGCCTTTTTTTTAATCACTGGATTTATTTTTGGATTTATTTTATTTTCTTAAAAAAACCATATTTTGGTTTTTAATTTTTAAAATTTATAATTTTTATTAAAATCTAATACTTATTCGCCAACATATAGTGTAAGAAAATCATTAAATTTTGTAAAAATGTGAACACAGGAATTGAAATAAGCTAAATCCAAAATGGATTTAAAAATTAACTAAATCCGTTTTGGACTTAGCTTAATTTTGTTCCAGAAATTGCATTTTCGCAAAATTAAAATTTTTTCTTTTGCATTATATTAGGGAATAAGTGTTAAAAAACAAAATGTGGATTTTTTAACAAAATAAAATAAATCCAAAAATAAATCCAGTGATTGAAAAAAAGGCCAATTATCTTCTCATGAGTGTAAAATTACACAAATTTGTTTAGCACTCGCCTGTTTATTACAATATCTTAAATTAGTTTTATTAATAGCAATTATTTTTTTCTTTTTTTTTACATGTTTAAATATTAAAATAAAAAAAAAAAATAAATACGACATTATCAAACAACTTCTCTATTAGCGTTATACGAGTATGTATGTATGTGTTATCATAATTTTGCACGAGTGTAGTTATAAACGAAAAACCTTGTCTTATTTTGCAATAGATAAAAAAAGTGTTTAATTTCAAAAAGGCAAAAAAGCTGTTTTATTACTAAATAAATAGAATTGTCTCTAGTTTATTATGATAATTTTACTTAAATTTTTCGTATTTGTTTCTATATTATTGACACAATAAGTCTAACAGCTTAAAGTGTTATAAGTTTAGACAATACTGAAATTTAATTCACTCGAGTCACAAGCTCTGGGTTTTAAAATTTCATTCCATATTATATTTTTATATATAAAAAAAACTATACACACGACATATAAGAAGATAATGACGACTACAGTAGTCACAATCTTTATGTTTCAGACAGAACGTGAAAAGAATAAATTCGTTATATTTTATTGAAACATATTATTGAGTTTTTACTGGCAAAATGTTTTCAAAAATAAATTCTGAAACTATTGACTGATCTTAAACATAATTGAGTAAAAGCCAAAATATATAGAATTAAAAAAAATTAATAAATTTGTTAAATTTATGCACTGCAGCAACAACCGCCAGTAGACTAGTTGTTAATGTGCCACCGTCTGTTGTTAGTTAATTGTATTATGATAGTTTGCTGTCGGTTGGCAAGCTGAAATTTTGCCCTACACAGAAAAATAAGAAGTGTATAATTATCGAAGTACTTAGGTAAAATACAACTTCAAAAGTGTTATTTGTAAGTTAGTAAAAAAATACATGTGGATTTATCAAATTTGGTTTTTGTCAACTTGCCTTAGTTTTTGATATATTTCATTTTCACGTACTTCAAAATATGTTAAGTTACCTAAGTTTTTTCTTTTATAAATTGTCTTCGAAAATATTATATTTCAATTAAAGAATTGTGTAACTAAGCAGAAAACTTTTGAAGTTGTATTTTACCGAAGTACTACGGCAATTATCCACTTTTTATTTTTTGCGTGTATATATGGGTGAAATAAAAAAATGTGATAAGTTTTGTAAGAAGCAAAAAGTGTTAATATTTCGGTTTTTTCTTAATGGAATCAGTAAGTTTAGTCATTATAAACCTAATTCCAAAAAATCTCTTCTACAAGTTGTCTCAATAACTTTTTTGCACAATTTTAATTTTTTTTGTGGTAACGGAGTTTACATTTCTGCAAGCAAAAGATATAACAAAAAAAATTGCATACGAATTTTCTTCAATTTATTAGTTTTTGGTATTTGGGTTTTCACAATGCTTTCCAATGATATATAAATTGTGTTTATCAAATTGGCGGTATCGCGAATAAAAATACAATTCATTCCGCGAACATTTTTGTTATTTTTTTTTAATGTTGTATTTTTGGTCCTTTTAAATGCTTTTCAAAAATATAAAATTTTTTAAAATCCAAACAGCGGTTGCGGAGTTACAAAATAATATATTAAAAACATAACATTTCGCGATCAAAAAATTCTTAAATTGTGTGAAACAAATTTAATTTGTCAAACTAATGTCAGTAATGACTCGAAATATCGATTCAAAACCAATGAAATGCAAAATCAATCGTTTTTCGCTCCAGCAGCTTAGGGTAAACAACTGATAAGTTTTTTTGATTTGACGCAAAATTATTAGTTGAATCGTCTTTTGACGCATAAATATTAGTTGAATCACCTTTGTTTATGGTTATTTTAAAATATTTTAAACATTTATTTGAATGAAATCTGATGCAAACAATTGTGGTTACGGAGTTTACAGTTACGGAGTTTACATTTGGTTACTTTTTTCGTTTTCTTTCAGAAACTCTTTGCCAGAATTTTTTTTCCGAAACAAAATCGCATGATGCCTACAAGGTGAATCCAAATATGACATTGTTTTTCTTACTCATTAAATAGTTTGGTGTAAAAATTAGGAACGGAGTTTACAACATTTTGTCAAATCTTATTAAAGACATCCTTTTTCATCTCGAGAATGTTACATGCTGCAGAAAAGCTTCAAGTCTGTTATACTGGATGATTACTTACAGTCCAACGATCATTTGAGTATAAATAACATTATACTTTTCGCAATATAAATAATAGATAACTCCAAAATTCTGGTATATGCATTTTTATCAAAAATTATTACGAAAAATCGTTACAGAGTTGAAGTCGTGATAGCTAAGATATACGAAAAAGTTTGTAAAATGAATTAATTTTTATTAAAAACGGCATTTTTTCTCTTCATAAAAATTCTTACAGTTAGCGTTTAGCTTTATTGATTATTAAAATATAAGCTATTAAAGTCGAAAAACCTTATGAGTTACTTGTTACGGAGTTTATATTTGGCCTATAAAATTGGTCACAAATTTTATGTATTAACCAAAAATTGGTCAGATTGTAATAAATTTTGTAAAACAGGTGACAATGCGTTGATATATATCGAAATATATAACTCAAATGTGATTCATGCATTAGAAATTAGGTGGTTACACGGTTTTTATCACATTTTTTGATATCACCCATATACATATCAGTTTGGTCATTAAATAATAATATTGAAATTCTACTGAAGATCGCTTGGAAGAGCGTGAAATCATGTTCTCTTCTTCAAAAAACTTATTACAAATTATGAAATTAATAATAAAAAATCATAATTCCGGCCTGCGCCAAAAAAAAATTAAAAAAATTTTTTTTTTTTTAATTTTTCTTTTAAAATACATTTAGTCTTTGTCCTCGCTGCCATCACTACATGAAATGTTATGTACTTTTATAATAAACTAAAAATTAATTTTTTAGGAAAAATGAAAACTGATTTTTTGTTTGTAATTTTATACTAAGGCGCCATATTATGATATTAAATAAATACTTAGATCTTTTATAACAGCATAATTTGAAAGATGTGTTCAAATTGTTTCAAAGTGTTTTTAGTTTTGCATGTTTGCGGTATTTTGTTGAAATTTGATTCTGCTACAATGTCTTTTTGTTTAAAAATTTTTTTTTATCGCCACACCTTTTAATTTTAATATTAAATAAAAATGTATAATCCCCGTGTAGAAATGGTAATCATTTATTATTTTGACTATCAGTAATGATAGCTCCTTTCTTTCTGCATTAGCATACCCTAATGTTCGAATAATTTAAAATGCTCAAATTTCGTTTAACGAATAATTCGAATAATTTCATACGATTAATCGAAATTGGTAAAGAATTACAAAAATGTTTAAAAAATAGAAATTTTTTATTAAAGTAAATGTGCTAAAAACTCAACATTTTTTTAAAAAATTGTGACAAATAATTTGTTGTATGCTTGTACCTATCCGGATTTCATTCTGGCCTAAGATCATAATTAAGGGACGACCTTTTAGAATTTCTAGCAATATTTGTTAGCTTCAACTCAATCAGAATTTCAAAAAACAATATAAAATTATCACAGTTTGCTCTGTCATCTTCCAAATTACTACCCTGTTGTTGTGACTTATCTAGTAAAGTAGTGGTATCTATATACGTGTAATAAGTTTTTAATTATTTGTTTACTTTTTAAACGTTGATATTAAATGAAAGCATTAATAATTATTGTAATTAATGATTATTAAAGTTATTAATTATAATTAATGCTCAATGTAATAAAGCTTGTTTAGTGAGCACTCTGAATTAACAAAATAAAATAAAAAGTTGGAGGTACGGAAACGTAGAGGGAAAACAAATTCTCAATGGAATTCCTCTCTACATTTACGTTTTTTATGTATTTAATACATACGAAAGAGATACAAATTAATGAACGGGGTCTTATATTCTTCTTTCGGGCATGGTTCTGCCCGATTTGGATAAAATTTTAATATGTGAAATATGGGACAGAAAAAATAAAAATATTGGCAAAATCTGATCTCAATTATTACACTTTTTTATTTTTATGAATTTCAGAAGGGTTACTGAATTTATTTTTGTTCCTTTTTTTAAATAAAATTATTAAAAACACAAGAGTATGTATATTATTTTACAAAAAATTTTTTCGATTAATCGATTAGTTTTAAAATTTTGTTCGATTAACCGGTTAAGTAAAAAACCCCAATAATTATTTTCACGATTAATCGATTAAAATAAAAAGCCGATTAATTGAATACCCTACAACTACCACAATAATGGGCGATCGACTCAAAATCATTTGCTGAGCAGATTTAACAATGTCCGTTCGTCCGTCAGTCCATGAAAAACAAACAGCAGTCAATGCTTCGTCAACATCTATTTTTAAATCCCGAGATTTTAATGGAAATCTCGCCAGAAATCTTGACCGTTTACATCCGCACTTTATGAGAGTAGCGAGATTTCGATTTGACAACAGCATTTTTTTTAAGTACTAACATAAAAAATAACCTCAAATTAAAAATATTTCTAAAAATTATTTTATTCATCGGAGGACTACAATTTACATTGTTTTATGTAAAGATCTAATGCTAACTATGCTTGTAAATTTTCAACATTTTGATGGAAGGAAGACATGTACTTTCTAATGCTTTCTTCATAGTTCTGCTTCGCGGGAAGCAAAAACTAGAATTACGAAACACTTCTTATAATCATTAGTATATTTTCCTTGGGCCTTAAGTTATCTTTATTATATTTTTAGTAGTTCTTTTACTACATTATTTTGTGTTAATTTTAGGTTATTTTTAGGTTATTTTTCAAGTCAGCTGTTGACAGCGTTGCCACATTTCACTCAAATACTACAAATTAAGCGAAACGCAGTGTTGTATTCTGTAAAAGTCTACACCTTTGTGAGATTGTCATGAGATTTCTTAGAAATCTCGCAAGTTTACGGGGTTTTATTTCTATGGGAAATCTCGAATTCCACTAAAACTGAGATTTCATTGAAAATCTCGTGTGAAAGATTTTCAATGAAATCTCAGTTTTAGTGGAATTCTCTGGATTTGTGTGCAGATAGATGTAAATGCAACTTAATTATATGTCGCAGTTCTGAATATAAATTGGAAAATTTTGATACAGAAAATGGTTAAAATTACTAATAGGAAACATATGATTTTCTATATGTTGGAAGATAACAAAGCAAATTTTGGTAAATTTGTTGTTGTTGTTTTGGTTTTTACTTTGATATTTAAGTGTTCAATAATACTCATAGATGAGAACAAGAAATTCTCACTGACTTTGTAATTTCATCTCCACGAATAGAAAGAGTCTTTAAAAAATTTAGTTAAATCTGCTTAAAATTAGTAAAAAATAAACTTACAGAAAAACTGCTGAAAACTTGTGTTGAACTAACATAAGACTAAAAGTAGACTATATTAAGGACTATTTTTTTTTTTCTTAAACAACTGTCCTTCATTTCAAAAGTTCAGGATTTATTGATCCACCCTTATATTTAGCAATACTAAGTTAGATTTCATCCTTAAGCAATTTTTTCCAAAATACACACTGAAAAAAGTTCGTCGGTAGAATCTATTGAAAATCGCAATTAAAACAAAGGTATTTGCAGTGAAATAGAAGACAAAAGTATTTGCATACAAAATTCTAAAATGTTTTCCAGTTAGTACGTTTTTATGCAATAAAATTTTCTGATTTAAACTCAGAATATACCAATAACAACAAATATGAACTACAAAAAAAAATTGCAAAAAAAATCAACGAAATTTTTAGTTTTTTGAGAAACTACCCAGCAAAAAAAGAGATGCCGAAGGAGTAGAAAAAGCACTACAATTGATGATCTATATCTACTTCTTTTTTAACATAAACACTAATGATTTTAACATTGAGTTGTCATAGGAGAGGAGTACTCCCACTTCAACATTTTTTCAGTACTTTTTGAACGAGTGCAAAGGAAGCTCTTTTTCACCAATTAAATGTTAAAAAAAAATTCTTTACAAAAAAAAATTATATATTTTTTTATTTTACAAACGTTTTTTTATTACCGCCACCGGGTATCGAACTTGCGACCTCACGATTGCTAGTCTAGCGCTCTACCACTGATCTATTCTTTGATATGAAAGTTGACTGGCATAAAAACACCACTTTGTTAATGCGAGATATTGTTCCTTATTCTCTGCAACAAAAGTACTTATTAAACAAGTGTAAAGCTGCACTCCAATTCAATATTGTTTTCAGTACTATTTTTACAGGTACATAAATATCAATTTCTCACCATTTTTTAAAAATTTTGAAATTAAAAAAATATTGAATTTAAACAAATTAATTATAAATATTAAAAAAAAATTAATAAAATAAAAAAAAAAATAAAAATATTGGTCCCGCCGGGAATCGAACCCGGGATCCTCTGTTTGGAAATGCCAAATGATACCAAAAAAATTTGTACGATCACTTTTAGAGCAATTACTCTTTAGAGGCAATACTTATGTGATTTTTTGGATGTGGTTCAGAAGTAATTCTAAAAAAGCTGTAAAAATGTAATAACGGATACTTGGGAAGCAACGAAAGAAGTGATTTTTTGAAGTTGTTCAGAAGTAATTCTAAAAAAGCTGTAAAAAATATAATAACGGATACTTGGGAAACAATGAAAGAAGTAATTTTTTAAAGTTGTTCAGAATAACTTCTAAAAAAGCAGTAAAAATACACTAACGGATACTTGTGAAGCATTGAAAGAAGTAGTTTGTAAAGCATTATTTGCAATTTTTTTTGCTGGGTATTAAAATTAACTGTTGTTTTTAAAAATACTGTTTTGGTGTTGGTAATTACACTCATAAAAAAAGTTAATACAAAAGTCTGTTAATCGCGTTCTGGTTTAATTTAATTTAATTAGTTCAATTGAACTAATTTTTCTGTTATTTTGTCATAAAATTTAGGATTGAATTAATATTTCTTGTAAATCCAATTTAGCATAACCATTACTTTCGTCCGTATTTAAACTAACTTTGCGTGCTAATTTCTAGTAATTTGTTTTTCTTAATTTTATAAAATGTTTAGCTTATTTAAACAACAATTATTTATTGGCGCTATATTTTCATATTTTTTTTTATTGTATAATCATAAAATGGTTTATATCTCGTTGGTCAGAGACATGGCATAAACCATTCGGTCCCTAGCGTTACCAGATGAGAAACGATAACCCTCACGTAAGATCAAACAGAAGTGATGGCACCTAGAGTAAAACCTGAAATCATCACCCGCAAGCTTCCCTGCTCTCTTGGCAAGAACCGCAGCCCATAGACTTGCACATTCCAGTTGTTTTTGGTGACCGCTCTTTCTAGTTCAATTTGTTGTAAAGAAGTAGTTCGCTCTTCTAGTTCAATAGCTCTTTGACAATTTTGTTCAATCGTTTACAAGACAAATTTCCTATCGTTCGTCTGGCCATTTTGAATATATTTAATCCTTTAATTCCCAGTGGAACATAGGACCCGGCCATTTTGAATAGGTAACTAATTCATATAGGCTTTTAGTTACCAAAGATATAAAATATCAGACCATTTAAGAATTTTAAGAAAAAAAGAAAAATGTTTAGTGAAGAAAATATTTTTAATTAATAAAAAGAAATAAAGTTATCTCCGGCTCAAGGTAATAAAATGAACGACTGAACTAGAGGAGCGATTAGACGTGAACTAGGTCTTTCGATCAATTATGTAGCTACTTCAATTGAACTAGTTCGTTCATAAACGACAGAAGTCTAGCAGTCCAGCAGTAAACCGTCAGTATACCCATCAGAAGTCTAAAGTCGCTTCTGGTTAAGGAAATTATGAGTTTCGTCGTCTTGGGATCGTAGGATCTCCACATAATTCTCGACACTCTGCCCGTTTCGGCGTTTCCCCAGACCGCCGCACACCTGCCCATTATAGTGGAATTTACAGCCCGCTTCAAGAACCGAAGTGGCACACGAATGTCCAAAGCCCTTTCGTCAGGCAAATGGACCCTCCGTTTCGCCAACCCGTCTGCATTCTCATTTCCCTCTATGCACCGGTGACCCCAAACCCAGTAAATGTTTACTCTTCTATTATTACCGAGTCTATCTAAAGAGTCCTTACACTCTTGGACAATCGATGAGTACACAAGAGTAGCGGAGATCTCCCTATCCGCCGCCTGGCTGTCAGTGTAGAAATTAACGTAAGAACCAACTGACTCAAGAGAATTTTCAAGGTAAGCCCATCTTCGCTGCCAGTACTTCTGCCTGAAAAATACTCCCTCCTCCATCTTATAATCATGTCCCATAGTCCCTAAGCGGCCGCCTCCGCTACCAGATTAATCGGTTGTAGATCCAGAATTACATCCAGCGCAGTACTAGGTGTACTACGTAGTGCACCAGTGATGCATAGTTAAGCAAGTCTCTGCGCATTCTTCACGCGACTACAGTAGACCATCTTCTCCTATGCGGTCCACCAAACAAGTATCCTGTAGAGCAAAAATGGCCTAGCAACTGCCGTATAAATCCAATGCGTGAGATTAGGTGACAGACACCAAGTTTTGCTTAGCATTTTCCTAATAGAGCGTATTTGTGATCTTTTTGACCCTCTCCTCCACATTGAGCCACCATGACAGCTTGCTGTCCAATATCATTCCCAAGTACTTTGTATGGAGTTTCGGAATAAGTTTGTTACCACCTAACCTAGGCGTAGTCCAAGGATCCAAACCGTTGTTGCCAAATTCTATAATATTGCATCCATAGATACGTTATTGAAAGCGCCGGCAATTTCAAGGAAGACTCCGAAGGCAAATTCACTATAATGAAGGGATTTTTCTATCTGTCAGGCAACCGAGTAAAGCTCAGTCTGATCAGTGCAGGGAAAAGTCGGCCCCATGCTTTCCTTGACATGGAAGTCCAAGATTCTCTCCAATGTCTTCAGGAGGAAGGAAGTGAGGCTGCTGGGTCTATAATCCTTAGGATACAAATGATTGCTTTTACCTGATTTCGGTAAAAATAAAACCTTTGCTATCCTGTCTCAGACAACCACTACAACAACAGCCATGGTACCAGAGGATGCCTACCATGCTGAAGTAAAGCCGAAAATATTCCGCGGCGACTTGTACGGATAAAAAGAGTCGATGGCCCATTCCACTCGCCTCTCTCATAGGAGATTATGCCGCCATAATCATCAACCAGACAATCAACCATTTCCCGCAGAGTGGATATATCAGTACAGCCTAGAAAGTAGTGTCCATTAGCAATATAAGAGCCTTGCCGCTGATCTCTGTCCATTCCCCATCCTCCGTGTACACAGTGATCGGAATAGACGGATTTCCCGCAAACATTCAATTTGTAGGTTAGTTTGTAATATAAAGCTTATAAGGGACTCACCTCTGGCATTACTGTCCTTACTGCCCCATATTGTGTGATGTGAGTTGTCGGAAACTAAGCGAGATAGAGCAAAGGGAACAAAAATTCGTTACTCTGTACATATTAATCCTTCTCAGCCACCTATACTCCCAAAAACCCATATTGTAAGCGACATTTTAGCAGTAATTTTCAGTTAAATCAGATAAAGTAGCTGTTGAATTAAGTTCAAATTTCTTAGCTTATTTAACTGAAATTGTAGGTGTATTTAGCAGTGTGAAAACCTTAGCCATGATTCTAAACTTCACTAAAAATAAAGCAGGCTCGAACAAAGCTACTATTTCCTGTTATCTTAGCAGAATTTTGAACTATTTGTACGGTCTGTTTATGAGTGTATATAATATTAAAAATAACTGCTTTACATAAATGTTATGAAATACAGTACTTTTTATTAATTATCACTTTATTTTCAAATCTTTGAAATTTTTCCATAGAAAAACAACTGCAATCACGGTTAAAAGGAATTACTACCTATTACCACACAAACAACTGTCATGAAGAAACTGTCACTAAAGTTGGTGAAATAAATAGTTGAGAGGGTTTCCCTAATTTTTAATTTTGTTCTGTTCAAGAAATAAAAATAAAGACTATGTAATTCTCTCAGTTAGTGAGAAAAAATATATAAAATGTGGCTGCAAATAGGAGATTAAATTTTTTTCAAATATTTTTAATGATGCAATGCTATTTTTTAATGTTGCTACTGATAGATTTCGTCATATTTATTACAGGTCTGTTTGTTTGCGTTTGTAGTAAAAAATAGTAAACTCAGAAAGTGTGGAAAAATACTGATTTTCTTTTCAAGTGAAATAAAGGAAAATGTTAGCAAAAGTAGTAACTAAAAACCATTGAATTAAAATATTTGCTAATTTCACGTCGAAAACGAATTAAAGAGAACAAAAAACTAGTAAAAATAGTAGAAACTAGAATGTAAACAAATGGACGTTCTAATTTAACAATGAAATTTATCAATTCATCTATTGTTTTACTTAAAACTATCCCGTTTTCTGTTTGCAGGCACAAGCTGTTAACGTAAGGTGAGAGAATTAAATAGTCATTTGTTCTATACAGAATATTTAAATATTTTTCCTACCATAAACTGCTAAGTCATATTTAAAGTTCACAGAAAATAAAAATATAACACAAAACTTTTGCTAATTCAATTGAAAATTGATGAGGTGTAACTTATAAAAATAGACAATAAAATCGACAAAAACATGAACTTTGTTTGGGTTGTATTTGCTGTTTGATTTTATCGCAGTCGATTTAACACATGCAGCTATCAAAATGTTAATATCTTATGAATTTGTTTGTTTGATTTATTTCAAAAAAAAAAAAAAAAAACAAAAGGTGAATAAGTTTTCAAGAAAAAAAAAAATATAACAAAATAATCTAAAAATAAAGATACTGACAATAATTAAAAACAACAAAAATATTTTGTATTTTTTAAACATATTTCTAACTTGCACCTACGTGGAGAGGGTATAATGAGCTTGTGCTGATACTTGTAATATCAAAAAATGTTGAACTACTTTTTGAATCGATTTAGCGATGTCTATCTCTCCATGCGTCCATTTGACTGTTTGCCCATATATTCTTGTGCTCACTCTGCAGGTCGCAAATATTAAGATATTTTTATGGAGTTTTATATCGGTCTAAGGACGATGTCTATTTAGTTTAGTTAAAATTGCTCCGTATTTAGACTTAGCGCCCATACAGAGGCCCCCAAAAATTGGCTCTTATGCTTGTTCGCACGCTACAGGTCGCAAATATAAAGATATGTATTTAAAAGAAATTTGGTATGCTGACTCTCATTTGCCCAAGGAAAAATTATATTGATTTTAAATAGAATCGGTTCATATTTGGACCTAGAACTTATCTGGTCTATATTTCTGATCTTCTCTTAAATACACCTGATATTAGGCAAAATTAAATTTTCTTACATATTTTCTAAATTTATATAGACAAATTTTAACACAAATTCACTTCAGTTCACTCAAATTTCGATATTCAAACATTAGTTGACTTTGAACCAGATTAGTGTAGGGTATTATATAGTCGGCATCCGTGGTTTAAACCTTTTTACTCGTTTATAGATATTTTTTTTTGTAAATACAAAAACTAAAAAATACGTCATTAGTAATGAATAACAAATGAATGAATGGAGTGTTTTAGTTTTTATGTCGGTTAAGACTGACACATAAGTTTTTGAAAAATAATACTAATAATACTGATTGTTGTTAATCTTTTAATTGTCTAATACTATGAAGGGCATTTATTAAAGTTAAATACGTAATAATAACAATAATTAGAGTGCATATATACACCGTTAAAAAAACTGCGTGATATATAAAACAAGTAAAAAGGTTAAAGTCGGGCATGCAGACTATACACCTACACCAGTCTGGTTAAGAGCCAACTAATGTTTGGAACCGAAATTCGAATGGGTTAAAATGGGACTTGTGTCAAAATTTTGTATAAAATTATAAAAGAAGAGAAAATCGTAAGTATAGCTCATATGGGCGATAGGTCCAAATATGGACCGATTCTGTCTAGAATCTATTGGCTTTGTTCTTGGGACCAGCAAACCAAATTTCATTAAAATATCTTAATATTTGCGACCTATACCGTGTAACCAAGCCAATTTTGGGGGACCCTTATATGGGCACTAGGTCTAAACATGGACCGGTGTTAACCAAAATCAATAGGTGTCGTCCTTGGGCTGACATAAGTCGGTGTACAAAATTTCATCAAAATATGTTAATATTTGCGACCTGTAGAGTGCGCACAAGTATGCATGGACAGACAGACGGACGGACGGACAGACGGACATCGTTAAATCGAAATAAAAAAAAAAAAATTCTGATCCGATCGGTAAACTATAAGGTGGGTCTACGACCAATATTTTTTGGTGTTCCAAACATCAGTACAAACTTATAATACCCTCTCCACGTAGTGGTGTAGGGTATAACAAAGCTTAATTCATTTTTGTTCCATTAAGTTTTTCATCATATCTACAAAAGATTTTATTAATATGAGAAAATAATTATTATGCTGAAATTTTTCTTTTTCTTCATTAATATGCCAAAGATTTTTTTTGTCAGTGTTTCTGCTTATATTAGTCAAAGTTTGTATTTTGTATATATTTCTGAATATAAATCGTTTATACGATTATATGATGGTTTTTAATAAAATAAAATAAAATAAAGAAAAAAAAAATAAAACAAAAATAATAAAAATATAGTTATGAAAATGTTATATGTGAAATATTAAAGTTCAAGTAACTACAATGTGCTAATTTCCCATACACTTGTTGTAGTTGCAAGTATTATGTAAAAAAATTAAATTAATTATAACGTTTACAAGGTTTTCTTTGTATTATATTTTAAAAGTTACAATACCAATGCTTAAGTAGTTTGTAAATTCATGACAATAATGTATTTGAATCTAATGTCTAGCGCTAGTTTTTCACCCGTTTTCTTTCTGATGTTTGTAACTTACAAAAATATTTGATTAAATGAATTAAATATGCTAAAATCCCAAACGTATTTAACAAAAATGAAATAATCCGTTGTAGGCCTCTAAGTATATTTGACCTACACCCACCTTAAAATATGCCGATCGACTTAGAATCATCGCTCCGCAAACCTTTGTAAATGGATGTGATATATTCAGACATTACATTGTAATGATAACTCATTACCTTCTGCATTATTTTAACGATCATTTATCACCTATTGCACGATTTAAACACGTAAACCAATAATTTTGATAATCTTTTTTTTAAACGCCTTATTGTTTTGCAAGCAAGTGTTAATGTATATACTTGTCGACATCACGAACAAAAACACGAAGCAAAACAATTTATTTAAGTTTTAAGAAATCAAGAATTATATGTACTAACAATCATAGGTCCCAGGTTCGATTTCTTGTCATGCTTCGCGGAAACAAGCTCTAACCCGAAAGTGCGAGCAACTTAAATTTTTTCTTGTTTATATATTTGGAATGACTCAAAAAATTATCAAAATCTTCCACCTAGCACTTTTTGCAAAAATCAGTTTTGAGGGCAAAACACGATTGATATGGCGAAATAAACCCCAACGGAAAATAATGAAATAACCCCCAAAAATTAAGTAAAAACGTTTGGTGTTTATTTTCTTGCGTTTATTTCATATTCAAATGTGGAGATTATTTTATTATGAAAACGACGCAATACAGTAAAATCCAACAAAAAATCTAAAGTAGAATGTTTGTATGTGTCTGTTTGATCACTTCTAAAAGTAAAAAACAATAACAGAAAGCTGAATAGGAAAGAAAACTGTGAATTGGCTACACTAAATTCAAGGCCTTTCTTGGTTTAGATGGCTAATCTGTCGGACTTTAGTATAGCTCCGTTTGTAATGTAAGAACGCACGGGTTCGATTCCTACAGCCGACGGGTTGTTGAAAAATTAGCATATAGAGACAATCTGACAATAAAATATATACAAAAATACAATTTAATGGAAAATCACTGATGAAGCCTGTCCATAGAAAAAGGCAGAAACTAGATCAAGTCTGATTTACAAATTAATGTGTTTTTAACTTTTAGATAAAAAAAGGTTTATTCTTCTTTTTAACCTCAAACCTACAAAATTAAAAATGTTTGAATATTACGAGTATTTACTTTTATTTCTTTTTCATTTGGTTGAAAGCACAACTTTTGCAATATACAATACAAGCTCTAAAGTACAAAATGAGACCAAAAGCCCCTATTTTGGAGCCCTCGAAACTGAATTTGGGTTAAGTGTCCAATGATGAGGACAATCGTATTCATTTTTAAATTTATATTAATAATTTCAATTTTTGCACTTTTGAAAAGCCATTTTATTGCAGTTTGTTAATTTTTTTTTATATATAGCGGAGATTTATTGATTAAAAGGATTCACATATCTCAAAGAACTCATTATTATTTATTTCAATCATAAAAGTATTGACTTTGCTGCAATAATAATTTTTTTTTGTGAAATTATATCTAGTTCTTTTGGCGAATGTCCCCCAAGTTTGGGCAGTTTCGGCCGATTTGGGTTTCTTTGAAAATCATTTAAAAAACATAATAGAAAACGTGAAAATAATTAGATTTAGGGCATATTCCTGCGAATAGTCTGTGACTCTTAGTTATGACTGTATTCCCCATGTATTTGTTGTTGCAAAGTCATAATAAATTATATTTATTCAAATTTTTGTTTGACAACTTCAAAAAAATTAAGACCTGGTATCCAAAAAAATAAGTTATAAAAACATCGCTATCACCAGATGGCACTTTGTTAAAAAAATTGACAATTTTCTTTTTTTATTTAAATTTAAATACTAACAAACAACAAAGCAAAAAAACAAACGGATATCTCAAATTGTTTTCTCCTTATTTTGAGCAGTTTTCAGCAGTATTCGAGTTTTTAAATATAGGCTCAGCTGATGCTAAACTGATACTAAATAGTTGCTTATGCAATACTAAATTTCAGCGCCCTCTACCGGTGAGTACACTGAACCAAAAATAGCGGTGAAATCAACTAAAATCCATATTAAATTGCTGAATGGGTGATCACTATACAACCAACAAAACCTACCGTCAATTTAACATACGATATTGTTTAGTAAATTTACATTTTGACGTTTGACTATTTGATGTGGTGTTATTGTGACAAAATATTGTCAAATATATTAACAAAAATTAGTTACGCCAACAGTTATATTTCATCAAATGGAATAACTATTTTGTTGTTTTAGCAATACATTTTATTCAATTCAACAATGCGTTTTGTTCAATTAATCATATTTTATCGATTGATTAATATTTTTTAGATTTAATTTTATTATTTATTATATTTTATCAATATAAGGTCTAAACAAAATTAATTAATTTGATAAAATATAAAAATAATGAAATATAAAATTGAAATAATAATACTTATGTACACACTCAAAACTCAATTCTTTAAACACATGAAACACATGTCCAAAAACATAATTTATTTAATATTTTTAATAATTAAAATACATTTTATATTGAATACATTTTATATTAAATTTTACAATTCACATAATACTCGTAACTATAAAATAACATAAATTTATATTAACTAAAATTAATAAATATTCACTGAACAATTCACAACAAGTCACTAAATTTAATTTCTTAATTTATTAATATTTCCAACTATTACACGCTTACATGAGGAATGACGCGACAAAACGAACCTCACTAAATTTATTTCCTACAGATTTAATACGTTTTATGAAATTGAAGAACAATTTTATTAAAATAACTTTATTGACTTTTCAACAAAATTTTTTAGACTTAACAAATACAATTTTGTTAACTATTTGACAACAGTTTTTCAAAACAACAGTTGCTTCGTAGAGTATTTTTGCTTACAATAAGTATGTGCATTTAAAAAACAAAACAGTTGATTTGAAAAAAAAAACATATATTAATTTGAATAAAAAAGATATTGTTTTAACAATTTGTTTCATCAAAAAGTAACAAAATATTTATGTTGATTTCACTTACTACTTTTGGTTCAGTTTAGTGTAAGTTTTGATTTCGTGTCTCTGTAATTAATAGTCTCTGCTGGTATCGATACAATCATAACATTGACAAATAAAATTTGAATTTTTTGAATTTTATTGTTGTTTTGTATGAAAAGTTATGACTCTGAGTCTGAAAAATAGTCTTAAGACGGTCACAATGAGTCACAAGTATGAATAGGCACCTTAAAATCATTAAAATTTTCCAAATGAATATTTTTGTTAAAGTCGACCTTAGTTAAAATTTTGGGTCGTAGTATACTTTGATTTGTTTTGTTTTTTAAGTATTCCGTTTGCTTAATTTATTTTCAACCAATAAAAGTAAAAATTATTTTATCACAAATAAAATTTAAAAATCAGCTAAAAGTGTAAACAGCCGTACATTTTTTTGCAATAAATATTTATTTTAAAAATACTTTTACTCTAAAATTTCTGGCATAATTATGTTGTCTGTAGCATACAAGGTATGTTAAAAGCTGTTAAAATTTCAATATTTACTTGAGCGAAAATACCATACAGTCACTATTAAAAACAATATGCGAAACAGGTATTTGGAAGTAATTTTTGTTTCTTCATATTTGCCAAAATTCTAGTGAAATATAAAATTCGATTCTAATGTGGATACAAACAAATACATACATCAGTCACAATATTAGCTTTAAATAATCACACACCCAGAAAATAAATTCGTATTGACAACCGAATTTGCTGTCAATGGAATGATTGGTTCAGTTGCAGCTTCCGAATTTTATAATTGTTACTACCGAATTATCACAATCAAATCACTCTTTTCTAAAGTGGTTTTCTGTTGTCAGAACTGCAAAATACGGTTACCGCAACCGAACCATTAGAATCGCTATAATATCGGTTGTCAACACGAATCTGTTTTTTCTGTGCAGATTTGGGAGCTTTTAATTCCGGAAATATACATAAATTAAAGGTCTAATTGATAAAATTATTTCTTTGAAAACAGTTTTTGAGATCTTTTGATAAAATCGTAAGTAATTTACATGTTTTTTGATTTATTTTTTTAAAATTTATTCTGTCATAAATTTAAGATTTATTAGTTTTTTTTTTATTATTATTCTAAAGATTAGGAATTAACAATTTTTTTTGTTTTTTATAAGACTAAAAAACAAGTTTTTTTTTTTGTAGTTTGAAATCCACAATATTTATTATGCTAATAAAAACAAAAGCTAATCTATGCATGATTTCATACATTTCTATAAAAAGGTGTTAAAAATAAATTTAAATTTTTATTTTTAGCACCCTAAATAAATTTGACAATACATAGTATATGACATGATACCACTTATTATTTTCTGTTATTAGTTTTTAATATAATTTTATGCAAAATTATTTAGTAATAAATACATCAGAATTATTACATAAATAAAAGCTTAAAAATCCGATACTTCGCTACCGGTAGTATTAAACTTCGGAATATATTTAGAAGAAAAATAAATTCTTTTTTTTTCTAAAGTAATTTAATTTTTAAAAAATTTGTTTCAATAGTTTCCACAGGTCATTAAAGGTAACATTTTTTTTATCTAAATCTATAAGTAGGTTAGGTTGAATGGGAGCCCGCCAGAACGGCGAGTTCACTCGGAGGCCATAAGACCCATTGCGATTCCCCTAAACTCCCCCTCATCCACATGGAGAGAAATACCACGACCCGAAGAAATCTAAAACCATCCCGATCCCTTCAAAAAATTTGCAAGACCAGACAGGGAAACATCGCGTAGACTGTCCAGGTCGTCGAAGAGCCTGCATTCCAGATATCTGAGGCGCCGCTCCTTCAGTCCCGGACATTCGCAAAGCAGATGATGCACTGTCTCCTCCTCCTCCTCGTCCCCACAGCCCCTGCAGTAGTCCGCCTGGGCGTAACCCCAACGCACAGCCATTCGGCCAATTGCGCAGTGTCCCATTAGGACTCCTACCAGCATTCCGATCGTCCGCTTGCCAAAACCAAGAAAAATCTTTGTCCTCCCCGGATCAGGCAGTGGCCATAGGGTCCGAGATATCCTACAATTGGTCAAGGTTGTCCACCTTGCCCTCGTCTCCCTATCCGATATATCCCCTATCACACCGAATAGCCCCACCAGAGGAACCAGGACCTCCGTTTGCACAGGGTCCTCGACCGACTCGGAGCCATTCCTCGCACATTCGTCAGCCAGCTCGTTCCCCGCAACCCCAGCGTGTCCAGGGACCCACGCCAGCCTTACCGAGTGCCGACGAATACGGTCGAGGGATTCAACACAGTGCCGCACACACCCCGATCTGACAGTATCGGATTCCAGGGCTTTAAAAGCAGCAAGACTGTCCGTAAAGATGCTAATGGATCATGGATCCAAATCCCGTTCCATTATCATCCGTGCGGCCACGTCAATTGCATACACTTCCGCCTGGAACACGCTACAATCGCCCCAAAGTCGTTTAGAGATTCGAAGGTCCAGTTCGCCGGAGTAATCTCCCGACCCTGTCACTCCGAATAACGGAGTGGTGATATCTCAGAAATAAATAAGAAATTTTAACAAAAAAAGCTGTCTTTTTTCTAAAAGTTAAATTTGCAAATATTTCAAAAACTAGAGCTAATTTTGAAATTTGGTGTTCACAATCGTGATGTTCATCCTAAAATCTATCAGAATTGATATGTCGCATGCCTGATGCATTTTTAGTGTTGTACTGCGTAATTAATCTAAAAATAGATTTAAAAAAAAAATTATTATAAAAAAAACATTTTTTATTGCATTTTTTTTTTTTTTTTTGATAAAATTTGCTCATGCCAGGAAGCTCGAAGGAAGTCCAATCATTATTGGTTACGCATTAGTTTTTGTTTTGAAGCAATGGAAATAGTAATTAGTTATTAGAAACTAATTCTTATAGGTTAAAAAAATGCGGAAATTCGGTATCATTATTGATAGTCCAGAAAATAATGATATGCCATTGCCGTTTCCACACCGGATTTGTTTCCCATTTCATTGCATTTCCTTCCTATATTCAAAATTTTTAGTTTCACTCTTTCCATTATATTTTCACTTTATATTTCCACTAAATAACCAAACAAAAAAAAAAACATCAAAAGAATAGAAAAAGAAGCAGTGATTTGGATTTCGATATTGTGAAAATTTGGATCGGAACCAATGAATTTTACATAGGCTTGTCATGGGGTGCAAGTTTTCTTTTATGATCCTTTTGATGTTCTTTTTAATTGGTGAAAAGGAATTACTTTTTTTTCGTAAAAAATTGAAGCAAGTCACTTGAACCTGATAAGTTGTTGTTTTAACATAATTATAGTTAAGTGCTTAACCATAGTTATAAATGTTAAATTTATATGGAAATATCTGTAGTTAGATAGATTTGAAAAGACTTAATTTTATTCAAAATTACATTTTTGGAAGTTGTGAAAAAGAACTGCTTCAGAAGCGGAAAATCAGATCAGAAAATATGACTCACATACAAATATTACAGTGTTTGTCTGGAAATATACATACGTGTAATAGCGTTAAAAATAAAATAATTCGAAGCTTCTTGAAATATACAAACTACTGTCAACATTTATATTTTTACCTGTAGACATAATAAACTACAACTTTTTTCTGCGTGCAGGGCACACATATTTCAAATTTAAGCTTCTATCAACAGCGGATTGGTCAGGTCATTGAGCGGTAGACTTTTTCCCTTTTTAATCACTCTTTGCACAATGTACTTTGTGGAAATGCCAAAAGGAATCCTATCAGTGACTTAACTCATACTCAAAGGAACACTTGTTTCTAGCTAAAGCGCTTTGGGTCCGAGCATTTTTCTTTTTTGGCCTTCCCACTGGGAATATCCAAATATTCTTCCTTAGCGGACATTTGCACCGGAGGGGGCAGGGAAAACATACCAAGTTGCAACTTCATAGCTCTGGGCAATGCATAAATGTGTTAAGAGGGCAAGTCAGTAACTGGTTCCGGAACCAGTTCCACGGATCTTATATGTAAATTATGACTGACGGAGAATCAGTACTGGAACTAGTTCCAGAACTGGTTCTAGGGCAACAGAACCAGTTCTGGAACAATTTCAATTTGGGACAATTTCAAAGAAAAAATTATCGGTGTTAGAATTGACAGTAGAAGGGGTTTTAAAGAAAAAGTAGCTATTCTACAACCGATTCTTTGGAACAGAAAATTTTCTTGGGAAGATCAGCAGTTATTTTGTAAATTTTTTGGCGAATTTGATAGCAGCCATATAAAAGAACAATTGTTAAATTTTTACATCACAACCATAGCCAATATGACATTTTGACATGATGTATATTCACATCTTTTCGTAATTAATATTTAAAATCTAAATAATTCTCATCGAATTAATTGTAACATTAAAATAAATGCTTTACAAACTAATAACATTTTCTCTAGCTTAATCTGAAGTTCAATGTCCTAATAACATGCAGCACGTTGATATTTATTTCCAACTTTTGATTTGTTGTTTTCATTCAGAAAACAATAACAACATTTGCATTATTATTCATAGTTTCTCTTGATGATTAAAACAAATCGCACTTTGTAAGAAAATTCTTATTGTTTACGCATAGTAAAAAAAAATATTTTGTGATTTGCATAAAATTTATAAAATGTTTATAAGTGCTTTCATTGATTAATAAAATGCAACTGCATTTTTGACATGTTATGCATATTGATTATGATTATTATTATAAAGCATATTTCACTGTGTACTGTTAAATTTAATATTTATGATGACATCATGTTGATGTTTTTTCCACAATAAAAATTCTATTGTAAATAATTTGCATTTATAAAGCAAATATTCTCAGAATATGTCAATCAGTTCTTATAAATTTTAAATATAAAGTACAAATTAAATGGGATTCCTTTATATGATATAATTACACTAGTTTACAAAATAAATTTCCTTTTCATTGATTAATAAAATTCCTAAATAACTAGGTAATTTAACTAAGTATGACTGCTATATAAACATATGTACATGGAATTTAAAATCGGCAACAAAGTAGGCACTCAACTTTTGTACTATTGCAGGAATATTGTATTGAACTCCTGCTATGGCAGGTATATTCTGCATAAAATAGCACAATATTCCGGCAATACTACAAGTAGGGACCACTAGACAATCTGCGAGGAATTGCGACTGCACTGAGAGAATTATGTCTATGATGTTAAGGCATTTTTGCATAAAACCAATGAAGTTTTACTCGAACTCGTCCATTGAAACTTTTCATTGAGTTACCTAATAGAATTTTTCATAAAATGTTGTGAACAATTTCATTTTATTTTTTGAAAGGTTCATACACTAAATGAAAAAGTTTCATTAAAACTGTTTTCATAAAATATATAAAGCTTTTCATTTAGCTTTCATTAGTTAACGCAAAAATTTTATTAAAACTCGTCCTGCTGAATTCTTTCTGTGTAGACTAGTAATCTTGAGGTCGCAAGTTCGATACCCAGTAGCAAACATAAAAAAAATTTTTAAAAATAAAAAAATATAATTTTTTTTTGAAAAATTTTTTTTTTTTTTAAAAGAGAAGCAACACTCAGGAAATTTTTCCTATTCCTTTGGAAAGGGGATAGAGAAGAAATGAAAGGTGGTGAAAGATGAAAAGCTTCAAATCTGGCAACACTGTAATTGCGCGAGATGTTGAATTTTAGAACAGTTGTTGCGCGCCATCTGACGGTGAGTTGGCGAACTTTGTTGAAGCTTTTTAGTTCATAGCCCTGTTATATTATTTTACTTCGGTGGGGTTATGTGCTATGGGAACACCGAAGGAGGACACTGCGATATGTATGAGGGATAGAAAAAACTCATACATATTACTATTTTTCATAAATTGATGTTGCCTTGGTTGGGGCTCGAACCCGCAACCTCACGTGTAACAGTCCAACGCGCTAACCATTACACCACAGCGCCCACAAATTTGTTTTTTAAACTTTAATTGATGAAAAATAGTTTTCTTTAAACTCGTTCAAAAAATATTACAAAAAATGTTGAAGTGGAAGTACTTCTCTCTTATGACAACTCAATGTTCATTAGTGTTTCTTTCAAAAAAGAAGTATATCTAGATCATTAATTGTAGTGCCTTTTCTACTGCTTTGGCATCTCTAATTTTACCAAATTTATATAAGACTTCATATATTTGTAGAGCTTTCTTTTCAGGCGGTTTAATTAAATTTTACTTATTTAGGAATATCCTTCCAAACATTTATTTATTTTTTTATCAAAATATAATTCATTGTCAAAAAATTACCTACTAACAAGGAGAGCTTGTTTGGCGATTTACTTAGATTTTGTTGAAATTTGGATATGCAATAGAGGGAACAAAATTAATAAACTTCCGGAGTTAAACATATCAGACCAAGTTCATACATTGGGGATAAAAATGAGTTTTACGTGTCTATTCCTACAAAAAGTCTGTGACTCTTAGTTGTGACTGTAGTTCCCTTGTGTTTGTTGTTGCAAAGTTACAATAAATTATATTTATTCGAATTTTTATTTGAAAACTTCAAAAAAATTAGGACCTGGTATCGACATAATCATAACATTGACAAATAAAATTTAAATCTTTTAAATTTTATTATTGCTTTGTATGGAAAGTTGTGAATTTTAGTTCTAAAAGTGGTCTTAATAGAGTCACAAGTAGGAATAGGCACCTTAAAGTTGTTCAAAACGTTTTTTATTCACATTTTTAGTACTTCACCGGATAGGTCTTCGAAGTACATTTCCGTTGATACCAATTTTGTGTATATTTCCTTGAAACAAACATGAAATAAATTTACAAAACTAAAAACCTGGCTATTTTGGCTTGTTTTTTTCTTCCCCCCTCTATCAAATATCCAAATCGGGCTGAACCCCAAAGCAGACCTTCCGTGTATGCAAAACTAATATGTATTTTACAAGCACAGTTATAATCACAGTTACAAAAAAAATATTTAGCAAAAATTTATTTAATTGATTTACGATTTATATCATAAATTTTGTTTCTATAACAACCTTGTACTATATAGTTATTTTATCTTTACAACAAAATAAAATTCTTTTTCAAATAAATTGCTAACATTGAATTCAAAATTCCACTATTTACCAACAACAGCAAAAAATCGCTTTATCAATAAGCACATTAACGCTGTAATTTTACAACAAAATCCATCAATATTAACAAAAGATTAAATAACAAAAATAAAAAAACTCATGAAACATATGTTGGTTTTTATGTTATTTATAATCATTGTAATAGAAAATGAAAACAATAACAATATAAATATAAAATAATCATATAAATTAACGCTTGATATGATATGGAACTTACAACCAACAAAAAAAAAAAAAAAAAAATAAGACTTTTGTAATGCAACAAAACATACTCCCCGTTTTCTATGTAATTAAGTTGCTAAAAAAAACAAAAAAACCCACCAGACAAACCACAAAAACAAAATATCAACTCGAACAAAACCATAAATAAGCTCCCACCCAAAGACTACATTCTATATAAACATGTACCCCCAAAAATAATGAAATGGAAAAAATAACCAACCAGCTATATAAAATGTTTCAAAAGTATGCAGAATTTTTACACCTAAATCTGTTCCCCTATATAAAAGCTAAGACAAAAAATATTTAAAAATAATTTACTCAAACTTCTGTACAATTCATTTAAAAACTTGGGAAAATTTACCAAGTTTTTAATTTTTTTTACACAAAAACTTGGTAAATTTTGCAAAGATTTTGTATAAAAATTGGGAGTCATGCTTTACAAACCACTTCTCTCATTGCTTCAAAAGTATTCTCTAGTGTATTTTTACTGCTTTTTTGGAAGTAATTCTGAACAACTTCAAAAAAGAAAAAATCACTACTTTCATTACTTCCGTATAGTAGTATCCGTTATTACATTTTTACAGCTGTTTTAGAAGTAATTCTGAAAAACAACCAAAAAACACTTAAGTATTGCTTCTAAAGCATTATTGCTCTAAAAGTGACCTTAAAAACTGGAACTCTTTATATTCCGGAATTCTTTATATTCTTTTTTATATAATTTTTTTATAATAAGGGACTCAAGGTCTCAAGGAGTTCATAGAGTAAAAGTTGGTGGGAACCGGTGCTCTAAATAGAACTAAAAATCCTGGTCAAATTAGCTCTACTCTAATATCTTGCATAAATTATGCAAAAACCTGGTTAAATTTTCAAGTTTTTTGTTTTATCAGCCAAAAAATTGGTAGAATTTCCTAAGTTTTTGCATAAGTTTAAGAATTTCCATTTTATCAGGCATTGCTTTGATGCAATATATTTCTTAATATAAATTTTGTCGGAAAGACTAAAAATTTATAAAATATGCAATGAAATTTATATGAACATTGAAAATAATGTCTTCAAAGTGATTTTTTAGAAAGATAAATATTTCAAATTCCATAAACTTTTACAACATAGTGTTCTTGGCAGCGACTAGATAAATTGACCTAGAAATTATAGTGCATTTTTGTGACATATGACAACCACAAATTTTCCGTTCCCTCCTTAAGTTGTGTCTCTCTGTGTGCGTATAGCTCTGTTCTATGTTTGTCTGACTATAATTCTATGCAAACATTTATCTGTCCGTATGTCACCAAACAAAAGTATTTCATGTAGAGTCGTATAAAAACAACAGAACCACACTGAACCGAACCACAATTCATTTTTTAATTAACAACATATTCCATTTGTTTCTTGTTGTGGTAATCACCATTAAAGATTTTCAAAATTTTTAAGATTAGATAAAATAACAAGTTGTTGTTATTATCTTTGCGCTTTTATGTGAATTTATTTGTATTATACGTGATTTTTTCTTAAAGGAAGAGTGTAGAATTTTCTTTAAATTTGGTAAATATGGAATGACATAGATTCAGTGTTATATTTTTAGCAGGTGTTAAATTGGTTTTTTTTTAGCAACGCCCATCAAATTTTGACATTTCAAAGAGTGCAATTCTTAAAATTTTTAACCCGATTTTACTTGTTTTTGAAAATGATGTGTTTGGATTATATGGTGGTGCCAATGCTTTACAAAGCCCTGGTAAAGAACCCAGAAACATAAAAATCATATGCTTTACCAACGAAATGCCTTGGAAAGCACCAAGAAACACAAAAATCAAGTGTCTTTCCTGTCTCCAAATTATGGCCCCATATCACTGAAGAATTCTAAATTACTCTAAAAATAGCTGATTCTTGGATATTATTTTGTGTAGTCAAAAATTAAATAAATATACACTCTTTTTTGTAAACTCTTTTTAAAAAACAAAATAATGTTTTAGGAAACCGGAGCTGGAAAGTCACCCATTTCAAGCATTGGTAAAACGTCCAAATTTAGTGGTTTGCCAGAACTTCTTTTTGTAAGACCGCAAGGACACACGCCTACCTCCCATAGGTACTGAAATTTAAAAATAATATATTAATAAATGGTCGTAAAATTACAAAAAGTATCCATTGAGATGCACATAAAACTGGAAACGTTTGTGTCAATTTTTATCAAAATCGAAGCAAGGACTTAATCCTGCCGTATATCCTTTATTTTAAAATCTTTATAAAACCTGCAAAAATTATTGCGTTAAAATTTAGCACGTGAATTGATATAAGGTCAAGCCATATTTATCCAAATTTGGGTAAAATCGATTCGTTAATAAATAAACGCCTTCACAAAAAATGGGGTTTAAACCATAGTTTAAACCCTATAATGATTTTTGTAAAACAAAAAAAAATTAAAAAGGATAAAAATAGGAAACCATGTGAATCCTCCATTTTAGGCATACGGTATTTTCAGCGAACTTATGTAAAACACTACGAGGAATATTTTTGTGGAACATTTTAACCTTCTATCTCTTCAATTAAAGGGGACTTTTTTTGGCCCCTTTTTAAAAAGGGACAAAAACGACCCGTAAGTTGAAGAGTTAGAGGGTTAAAATGTTCCGCAAAAATATTTGTCATGAAATTTTACTAGAAGTCTCTGAAGACATTAGCATTGACAATTTAACTTAAAGTAATAAGTAAAAACTTATAATGTGTTTAAGGGTTAATTTCGTACTTATTCAGAATTGGCGCTCAAATGTCCCACAAACCTGGATTTTAGGGAGAAATAATGGGAATCTTCCATTTTAGGTATAAGATGTGTTCAGCGAACTTATGAAAACACTACGAGGAACATTTTTGTGGAAGATTTTAACCCTTTTAAAAAGGTGATCGCAGGTTCGATTCGTGGCGGAACCAAAATTTTTTTTAGTTTTTCTTTTTTTGATTTTAAATTGATTTGTTTGAATTTAATATTTTTTTTAGATTTTCAATTTTTAAGAATATATAAAATAAAAATGATGTAAACTTGATTCTATACATCTGTGAAAATAGTACTAAAAAATTATGAATTGCAATGCAATTTTTGCACCTGTTTAATAACTACTTTAGTTGAGGAGAATAAAGAGCAATATCTCGTAATGACAAAGTGGTGTTTTTATTTTTTTTGCGCAATTTTTTTTCTAACTTTCAATTGATGAAAAAGAGTTTCCTTTGCAGTCGTTCAAAAAGTACTGAAAAAATGTTGAAGTGGGAGTACTACTCTCCTATGACAACTCAATGTTAAATTTAAAAGTGTTTCTGTTAGAAAAGAAGTACATCTAAAATTGTACAATTAAATTATTAATTGTAGTGCTTTTGTTACTGCTTTTGCATTTCTTTTTTTACCTGGGTCGTATATAGTGCACTATAATATGCTTGTGGGAACCCTGTTCGACACATTACAGGGGTATGATATTCCTTTTAGGGATTGTATTGAAGAAAAAAAAATCTATCGACTTCTTTGACACCCTTTGTTGAAACAGGATGCGTATAATTACGTTATTTTTTCAAAATCTACTGTAAATATTTTTGAAATTGGTCAATACTTGTAAAAATTTTAAGATTGGTTAGCATTTTCACAGCTAAGATTGTCGATTTTGACAACTTGTATTAAAACATGGTGCCTCAAAATAAAGTATTTTTAAAGCTGATATTAAATTTCATTGCAATATTTAATATTCACTAATTGGATTTAATTAAATTACTTACTGTAGAGTTAAAAATTTGCTATTTCTATTTGAGCTATTTCTCCTTGTCCAAGATGAAAAATATGTATTTGGTGAGGTGTAGTTTTTTTTCTAAACATATTTCATAAGAAAAAATTTAAGAAAAACCTTTTATTTGTTAGTATTTAATTTTTTTTGTTTCTCTTTTAATTTTCATTCGTATTTTTTTCTGACATTAAATTAATAGGCTGTTTCATATATTTGTGCTTTTATTGTAGATTTATTAAATCCATTTTTTGTATGAAAAATTCTAAATCCAGGTGATTAAAAAACACGCTAAATATTTTTTCTGCGATCGCCACTGTACTGAGAGAATTATCTGCATGACATTAATGAATTTTTGAATAAAACCAAAGAAGTTTCATTGGCACTCGTCCAGTGAAACTTTTCATTGAATTATTGAAATTTTTCATAAAATGTTGTGAAAAAAAATTTCCATAAGTTTTTTCTCTAGTTGTTGTAAAATAAATTGTAAATTCTATTTGGAATTTGTCATATTTGATCTTAAAACCGAACAAAAATAACACTCATTGTAATTTTATTTATTAAAAGTTTCATATACTCAATGAAAAAGTTTCATTAAAACTGGATTCATAAAATTATGAACTTTTTTCATCAAATGAAATTTTTCATTTACTTTGTGAAGAAAACTTTAGTTTATTGAAAATTTTATAAACTCATCCAGCAAAATTCCCTCTGTGTATATTGGTAAGTCTTTGGCAACGGTTGGTTATTATTATTATTATTTTTAATTATACGGAATCGTGCTGTGATTAAAACCCACGGCTTCAGATTGCCAGCTAAGAGCTCTTTCTTCAATCCCAGAGAGTATTATTTGGAGGTTATGCAATTTTTTTTTTATTAATTTTTGTTTAATATATTTAATTTATTGTATTTAAGAAAATAAAATAATAAAACTCTGTAGGTCAACAAGTTTTTGTAAGATAGCAATTTATTTTTTTGTAATGTACATTACGGTGTCCATTAAATTACGAATTATCAAATTTCTAGGCTAATATCCTTTTATTCTTTATTGAACAACTGCCTTAACTATAAAAAAAATATTTCAAATTTAAAATCGACTTTATTTTTAAACATATAGCTTTGTTCCTTTTTTATATGACAGCCTCACAAAAATGTTTGTATTTTAAAACATTTTTATTGGCTGAAAACAAATTAAGCAATCAGAAAACTTAAAAAAAACCCAATAAAATATCATTAAAGACAAACATACACGTTCAATATTATTGATCAATGTTTTTAAAATAAACCAATCAGAACAAAGTATTTAAAAATAAGATGTTCTGATTGGTTGTTTTTTGACGACTTGATGAATAATATTGAACGTGTATCCTGCCTTAACGATCCAAAATTTTAGCTAAAGTCGACTTAAGAAAATTATACATTTTGAACCTTTATTTATTTGAAAATTATTTTAAATTTTGGATAATTTTAAAATCTTCGGCACTGGCAAACGTTTTCCAAAAGCCAGCAATTTTTTTAATTCATTCATTTGAGACACAATGGAATAAAACTGCAGGTCTTAGCATTGAAATTCGAGAATTCATAATTTTGTAGACACCTTAACACACATAATGTGTTTTAAGGTTATTTAAATTATTTATATTTGTCAGCTTTTTAATTAAATGTGAAAGTATTTTAAAGTAAATTAATATTTTCTTTGTGTCTCACCCCAATAAAAAAATTTGCATACAATTGTTTAGTTGAAAATAAAAGAGTTCATTGGCTTTAAACAAAACTTTATAAAAGCTATAACATGATATTTCCGAAATGTTATTTAATTTTAATATTTTATTGAAATAAAATGAATAACATCAGTCACACAATAACATCAGTAAAAGGTTATCGATGGTCAAGTACATGTATAAAAGTATCAAGGAAAAATAAAATTTATATTTTTTAAGTATAAAAAACCCCATTGACTGTTCTTAATATTAGTGGGAGACGTTAACAGACAGCAAACACACAGAAAACGTTCAGTCAACAGGGGATGACGTTTTTAGAATGTCTAGAAATATTTATTAGGTGTATTTTGGAAGATGACAAAGCAAGTTGTGGTAAATTTTTTGTTGTTGTTTTTGTTTTTTCTTTTATATTTTTAAATGTTGAAGACTGTTCCTCGACGGGAACAAGAAATTCTCATTGAGTTTGTAATTTAACCTAATAAATAGTTTTAGAAATTCTTAAACTGACGATTTCTTTAGACAAGAATGAAATCCGGATAGGGACATGCTTTCAACAGATTATTTTCACAATTTTTGTTAAATTAGTTTTGGAATTTTAGCACATTTAATTCCGTTAATGCAATCACCATTTATCCATTTTAACTTCAGTGCCAGTAATAAGTAAAAACTTAAAATGTGTCTAAGGACTAATTTCGTACTTATTCAGAATTGGCGTTCAAATGTCCAACAAACCTACATTTTAGGGGGAAACCATGTGAATCTTCCATTTTAGGTATAGGATTGGCGTACTTATATAAAACACCACGAGGAACATTTTTGTGGAACATTTTAATTCTCTAACACTTCAATTAAAGGGACTTTTTTGGCCTTTTTAAAAAGGACCAAAAAAAGACCCGTGTTTAAAAATAAAAATTCAAAGTTACAAAAAAAAATTTTCGGATTAACAAATTCAGTATTTGGTGCCTTTTTAAAAAGTTTTTTTTTTGTATTCACAAAAACGGTATGAGAAAAATGTTTAAAAATTTAATTAGAATTTTGCAAATTCTTTCTGTGTAGAAAAAGACTTCTTCCCTAGAATATTTCTAAATCAATAAATTCTAAGAAAAGGTTACTGAGTATTTTTCTGTAGAACAAATAGCTCAAAATCTAAGACTTCTTCAATACGAAAAGGTGGCCAGAAACTGACGAATTCTTTATGGACTTTGGAAATAAACTAACTAATCCAAAAATCCCACGGATTTTAAAGAGTTTGCACTATAGAAAAAACATTGTATTCCGGAAATTTTTTCTGAAGAAAAATACTAAGATTGTGATGACTATAAAATAACTCTAAGATCCTATGCAAAAGTTCTTAAATTCTGATGACGTTGTCATAAATAAAAACCCGTAGTTCTGAACACATTTCTACCGAAAACTATTAGATTCTGAGAACTCTTCTCTCAGAGATTACAATGGAATTTTCTGTTATATTTTAAGCACTTTTTTCTAAATAAAAGCCTTCACGTTCCGACAACTTTTTCTAAAGAAAAATCCTCAGATTCAGATGAGTTTTTCCTATAAAAACTACATAATTTTGAGGCCATTTTCCAATAGGGACTCCTCAGATTCCAGGGAGTTTTTCCCTGTGGAAAATCGCTTTAATTCCGAGGACTTTCTCCTATGGAAAACCCCTCTGCTTCTGAGGTTTTTTTCCAATAGAGGAATCCGCCTATTCTTAGCACTTTTTCTAACAGAAAATAGATTCTTAGGAATTCCTATAGAAAAAACCCCAGTTTTATAAAATTTTCCCATAGAAA
Organism: Leucophora obtusa; assembly: GCA_949987735.1. NCBI lineage: Eukaryota > Metazoa > Arthropoda > Insecta > Diptera > Anthomyiidae > Leucophora > Leucophora obtusa. The sequence goes on from OX465299.1 coordinate 54,838,117, forward strand.
AACCCTCAGATTCTAAGGAATATTTCCTATAGAAATAAGTTCGCTGAATCTAAGACATTTTTATAGTAAGAAGTCCTCAAAATCTGAATTTTTTCTATTGGAAAAATCCATTAAATCTGTGTCCTTAAGAAAAACGGGCACAGAATTCTATATGAAAAAGTGCCCAGAATGTAAAGCTTTTTCTACAAGAACAATCGCTCAGGATTTGAGAGTTTCCAATGGAAAATCTCCCCAGAAGCTGAAGCGTGTATTAGGCTTAACTATTTTATTAATAAACAAATAGTCCTAGTCCCATGCAAATATTGTTTTGTTGAAATGATCGTTGTCTTTACAAATGTTATTTAGGATACTTTTATGTAAAATGCTGCTTTTCAAAAAGTGTTGATTTATGACTGAATTTTACCAAATCAGACAGTTCATATACAAAAGTACAAAATTCTGTTGAATTTTTGTACATTGCGTAAAGTTTCGGTTTGTGTGCTTCAATCATCATTTTCTTATTGCAGACAACTGAGTGGGGTAATGGCCACGAAATAATTGTATTTTCTATCATGAAAATATTCAACCTTTTTGAAACAGCAAATAAAATCTAATATGGCAATATCATATTCGAATTAGGACTTGAGGTAGAAGAATAAGCAAATATATGAAAGTATAAAATATCCTAGGAAACAATTTTTGTATTTTTTACTGCAAAAGCTAAAATAATTTTAAAGACATAAATTATTTCAAAAATGATTTTATTCTTTTAATTTTAAGCGGTATAACGTATTTATTTTGGTAAATTTGCGCACAAAAATGGTAAAATTACGCATAATTTCTGAACATTTTTTACGCATTTTCAAAGATAATTTACAAATTTTGTGTGTAACTAACTTAAGCATTATGTGTGATTTTCTTCAATTAAGCACTGTAAATTTACCATATTTATAGTAGGAGTTCAGTTTCCTACTGCAAGTTGGGTAAATTTAAACAAAAATTAATAAGAGTGTATCCTACAATCTTGTAAACTTATTTGTAAATTCTTCCCAGCAAAAGAAGAAATGCTAAAGCAGTAGAAAAAGCACTACAATTAGTGATTTAGATGTATGTACTTCTTTTTTAACATAAACTAACTAACTAACGATTTTAACATTGAGTTATCATAGGGGAGGAGTACTCCCACTTCAGCATTTTTTCAGTACTTTTTGAACGAGTGCAAAGTAAACTATTTTTCATCAATAAAAATTTTAAAATAATTCTTCGCAAAAAAATATATATTTTTTTATTTTACAATATTATTTTATTGCCGTCACTGGGTTCGAACTTGCAACCTCAAGATTGCTGGTCTAGCTCTCTACCGTTCAGCTATTCTTTAATATGAAAGTTGACTGGCATTAGAACACCACTTTCTTATTGCTTCAAAAAAAGTACTTGTTAAGCTCGTGAAAAAGGTGCACTTCAGTATTGTTTTCATTACTATTTTCACAAATGCATAAAAGGAAAGTTTGATAATTTTTTTATATATATTTTTTTTTAATTGAAAAATTAAAAAAAATATTGAATTTAAACAAATTAATTATAAATGTTGGTTTTTAATTGAACCAGCGATCGTCTGTTTGGAAATAAACAGTATCAAAATCACTTTTTAGGATCACTTTCAGAGCAATTATGCTTTAGAAGCTATACTTAAGTGATTTTTTGGATATTCTTCAGAATTACTTCTAAAAAAGCTGTAGAAATATACTGACGGATACTTTGGAAGCAATGAAAGAAGTGATTTTTTTGAAGAGGTGATAGATTAATCTTGTTTGGTGCATATAAATGAAAACAAAAATCGCGTAAATTGTAGTGATCCCGACTAGAAAAATTTTATAAAACAAGCATAGACAGGGTGAGTTATTTTTGTAACAATTAATGTGATAACTAGGGTTTGGGGTTCGGGAATTCCCGGGCGGGAAATTTAAATTAAACTTGTTTGAAGTGCGGACGTGTTTCTCTAAAGCTCAGTTTATTTTATAAAATTTAATAGCAAAAACACAATATTTAGAAAAGAAAACTTTTAAGCTTTTTTTTTTTGTATAAAATATAAATTGTATAACCACAAACTGTTGCTATTATTATTTAATTACATAAATCGTTTACATAATTTTTTTTACACTAAATAAAATACTAACTAATCCACCAAAACTGCAATAGACAAAATCAAAATAAATTAAAAAACAACAAATACAATATACCACAGCAAACAATACAAATTAACAAAACATCATTTTTGTTGCTGTTTGCAATTAGTGCTGTGCCGTAATAATAAATAAAAATTAAAAAACATAGCCTCAAAAAGAATTAGAAAAAAAAGAAGAGAAAAAAGGAGAATAAAATTCTCAGTAAATCATATTAAAAATAATGTACAATCTAAGAAATAACAGAAATAACAATAACTCAAACAGCAAATCTATTAATAACAATAACAACATAAACATAAACAAAACACACAAAATCAATACAAACCAAGTGCAAAATATAATGGAAGAATTTAACATAAACGCAATTGAAAATACTAGTGTGACAACACCTACTCAAAAACGTTTAAGAGATAATCTGCAAAACTCTTTTATTGGTAATATTAACAAAACCCCGCGCTTAGCTGAGTCCCCTCTTAAGTTCGTAACATTAATGGACAAACGTTTCGATAAACTCACAGAAAGAATAGAGTCTATAATTCAAAATAAGTTTAGTGAGTACAAAGAAGATCTCTTAAAAGAACTTGATAAGAGATTTAATACAATTCAAAGTGATCTTAAAAATGTAACTGAAAGAGTTTCACAACTAGAAACAGTCGCGGTTGATTTTATAAGTCTACAAGAGGAAATAAATACTCTAAAAACTAAAATTAAGCGTCAAGAAAATAACACTGTCGCGTGTGATCTGCGTTTAAATGAAATTCCATTTACGGAAGAAGAAGACTTATTTGAAATTTTCACTAAAATCTGCAGCACTATTAATATAAATGTCCCGGCAATAAAATCTATTTATCGGTTGCAAAACCAAAACAATAAAAATAAAACAAATTCTAAAGATGCTGTTATAATTGTAAAAATGTGGTCGCCATACGATAAAAACTTTTTTTTGAAAACACTAGCTAATTTCAGAAAGGCCAATAAAGACTTTTATTTTTGCTTGAAACATATCGGGCTAAATTCTAACAACAAATTTTATGTTAATGAAAATCTAACAGCAACTAATTTTGGAATATTGCGAGCTGCAAACCGCTTAAGGAAAAAGAAATATATATACAGTGCTTTTACTTTACGTGGTTTAGTTTACATTAAAATCAATGCCAATGATAATCCTATGCTAATTGATGAGATAAGCCGCTTATACGAGTTATTTCCTGGTTCTGAAAATTCCCAGTCTGTTTCTGATGATCCTCAAAGGGCTACCGTTCTATCGTAAATTTTTCCTCATTTATTATTCTTTAATTTTCTTTATATTAGTAGTACTATTTATTAACTTATATATTATTTTTAAACTGTTTTATTACAATGTAAATTCAATTATAGCTTCATCAATGTTTATACCTCTTGATTTTTCGAATTTAGGTTATTTTTGGTGCATTACTTTTTCATTAATGATATATGTTTTTGAGAGATAATAATGGAGCTAATTCTAGAGACGGCACTGCTAATATGATAAGAATCTTAGGCAATCAGCGAGTTGGTTTTAAAATATGTCACATTAATGCACAAAGCTTAAGAAATAAAATGGATGAATTTAGATACATATTCGAAAATTCTGGAATTGATTTCATTTGCGTATCGGAAACGTGGTTTCATAACGATGTCACTGATTTATCTGTATGTCTGAGTGGTTATAATCTTTGTAGGGTTGACAGGGAAAAATATGCTGGTGGTGTTGCTGTGTACGTTAAGAAGGGTATAATGTTTAATGTTGTATGTTGTTCCGGCGTTGCGGAGGCTAATGAGGTGGTTGATAATGAAGATGACAGTGAGAATATTCAAATTAACTTGGTTGAATATCTATTCGTAGAAGTAACTAGGGAGGGAGGTAAGTTACTTGTGGGTAGCGTTTATAGGCCAAATAACAGAATATGTACTAAACGTTTTTTGAGAAAGCTTGAAACACTTACAGCTTCCTATGATAACATTATAATAGCAGGTGATTTTAATTCAAACCTTTTAACTGAATGTACTCTTTCCAATAATATGATATCTCTTGGACTTTATACGCCAAACACTTGCACGCCTACACATTTTACATCAACGAATAATACGTTACTTGATCTGTTTCTTGTCAGTAATCTGTCTGATGTTTTACTTTATGATCAACTCTCTGCATCTTGTTTCTCCAGACACGATCTTATATTCATGGCATATGATTTTAGATTACAGGTACCTGAGCAATTGATAACATACCGTGACTTCAAACACTTAGACTATCAAATCCTTCAGGATGAATTCATCAAGATAGATTGGAATAGTTTGAATTATATGGCATCAGTTGATGACCAAATTTCTTTTCTTGAATTAAACCTTACTAGTCTTTTTAATCTTGCTGTTCCACTCATAACGAAAACCTTTAGTAAACAGAGAAAGCCATGGTTTTCTTCAGATATTAAACGAGCTATTAATTGTAGGGATTTGTCTTTTTCACGATGGAAGCGTTTTAAAACTGACCAATTACATGAAGAATATCGTATTGCCAGAAGGGAAACGAACAGAATGATTAAAAAGGCTAAATCAGATTTTTATTCTGCCAAATTCTCTTCCGCCTTAGGTTCTAGGAGAACATGGCAAACTATTCGTGAAATTGGTATTGGTAAAGTCACTAGTCAGGAACCGTTTTCTGTGGATGTTGATTCAGTTAATGAAAATTTCCTGAACATACCCATGGTCGAGGCTGACTGTAACTATTACCATGACTACAATGTTGTTCATGAAAGTGACGAATTTATGTTTAATGTCGTGGACCAATGTGATGTACTATCTAGTTGTCTATCTGTTAAGTCCAACGCTGTTGGGGATGATGGTATACACCCAAGATTCATAAAAATCCTTCTTCCTAGTCTACTTCCTTTTATTACATTAATTTTTAATAACATTCTTACCTCCAGCCTATATCCTATCAAATGGAAAAATGCTAGGATAATTCCTATTCCTAAAACGAAATCTGAATACCGTCCAATCGCGATTTTGCCATACCTCTCTAAAGTTTTTGAAAGGCTTATTCATATCCAAATAAGTACGTACTTAGACAATAATAATTTGTTAACTGATCGACAATCCGGCTTTCGTAAAAAACATAGTTGCACAAGTGCTCTAGTGGATGTTGCTGAGGAAATTAGAAAAGAGATTGATAGTAAGAATATCACTCTACTAGTACTTTTGGATCATTCAAAAGCGTTCGATACCGTTGATCATAATATTTTATGCTTCAAATTAAGAAGAATGTTTAATTTCTCCCAAGCCGCTACGAACTTAATTTCAACGTATCTTGGAGGTAGATCTCAATATGTTGAGTCATCCAATGTTAAATCTAACCCACTCCCGGTATTTCGGGGTGTGCCTCAAGGGTCGATTCTTGGACCTCTTCTGTTCTCAGTCTACTCAAATGATCTTCCGGATACACTTGAGATATGTAAGTCTAGGATGTATGCGGATGATGTCCAACTTCACGTTAGTTGTAAGGTCACTTCCATTGATTTATGTGTGAACAATCTGAATCGTGAATTGCATCGAATTTTTATATGGGCCTCGGCAAATGGTCTTAGTATAAATCCGAGGAAATCTAAATGCCTAGTTATTAGAAAGCGTTCAACAATAGTTAATGTTGTACCTGTCATAACCCTTAATGATCAACCAATTGAAATAGTTGACTCCGTGAAGAATCTTGGAGTATATTTCAACAATACTCTCACGTGGTCTGACCATATTAATTATGCTTGTGGTCGTACCTATTCTATGTTGAGAACACTTTGGCAAACACAACACTGCACGCCAATAAATATTAGGATACTTCTTGCCAAAACCTATTTAATACCTATTCTCTTATATGGGTGTGAAATTTTTGCTAGTTGTGACACACATAGTAAAAGGAAACTTAACGTCGTTTTTAATAATATCGCTCGATATGTTTATGGTTTGAAACGATTTGATAGGGTTTCAGCGTTTTCAATAAGATTGTATGGCATAAGTTTTGATAATCTCCTTAAAACTAGAATTTTACTATTCCTACATAAGATTATATACACCCAACAGCCACAGCATTTATATGAACGATTGAGATTTTCGAGATCCAATAGGGGGAAAAGATTGATACCTTTTAGACATCATAGTTTGATATCCGAATGGCAGTTCTTTTTATACGCCACCCGTCTCTGGAATAATCTTCCATATAACTCTCAAGTTATAAGTAATGCACTTCAGTTCAAAAATAAAATTATGAGCTTATTCGAATTAGGAAACTATATTTGATTTAGTCTGTTAATTAATTATATGAGTATATACTTTGAATGTTTAATTCATTTTTTATGATATTTTTTATGTTTTTAATTTGACTATAACCCTTTTAGACCCAGCATACACGACTGTGTGATGTGATGTTTTCTCTTAAAGTTGCAAATATTTTCAATATTGATAGTTTTACTTAGACAAAAATCACAATTATACTTTTACCTAAATTATGTTTCATAAAATATGAATTGACATCAAGAAATCTTCATAGTTTTAATACCATTTTACCTTAAAATTACAAAATCAATAAATTTTTGCAGCTGGGTGGATCTGAAAGGGTTAATTTGATACATGTTATAAAGTTATTATATTTTATTATTTTTTAGTTTTAAATTTTTAATAACAATTTCTGTAATTCTACAAATAATCAGTTCTGTACTGCAATATGAGACTCTAAGTCTTGTGTACGGAACTTCAAATTAATAAATAAATAAATAAAAATAAAATAAAATTCCCGGGAAAATAATATATTTTTCCAGGGAAAACGGGAAATTTTAATAATATTAAATTTTTTAAATTGTTTTTGTTTCGAATAGGATTTTTTAATTTTAGTCATAAAAAACATTTTAAATACCAAAACAAAAATGTCATTGTTAAAATCTTTTAAAAGGGAATACATTTATATGACACACAAATAAAATCTTTGCCAAGTAATTAGGAGCATTTCAACTAATAAACATTTTTCGCATAACTTATTCAAAATTTAAGTAGTAAAATCTAAAAACTTGGTAAAATGTTTAAAAGAAATATGAAAAAAGCTTTGTTTCTTACAAATAATCGCACATAGTAAGGGCATTTTTCAAATGTATAATTTAGGTAAAGTCGACTTTAGTTAAAATATTGTGTGGCAGTAAACCTTGACTTGGTTTATTTTTGGAGCATTCAGATTGGTTAATTTATTTTCAACTAATCAAAATATTTGAAAATATAAATATTTTTGTAAGGTTTTCATACACAAATTGAACAAAACCGTTTAATTAAAAATAAAGTCGACTTTAAATTTAAAATACTCCTTTATATTAAGGGTCAATAATCTTATAAGTAACGTTTTCATTAATAAATGTGAAAAGAAAAGACTAATGGTTAACGGTGGTATCTAAATTTGGTTATCCGACATCTAAATTTGGTTCACAAAAAAAAAAAAAAAATTGATGGTCATGCAACTTCTCTTGAAGAAAACAACAACAAGAATAACGTTTCAGATAAAATTAGCAAAGTACCCGAAGAAAAAAGTGTAAGCTGAATAGGCATTAAAGGTTTTATGGTAGGGCAAACATTTCCTGAAATGGTATCCAAATTAGCCGCAGTCAATCCGCACCATAACTAGATCTTCGTTTATTCGAGAAATTTTTTATAATAAAAACCTGGCATTGCAAAAAAATGAAACCGATGTAAAGAACATTATATTAAATTACTACAATCATGTAAAAGAAATCATGATAAAAGAAATATCGAGCAATTATTCTAACAATAGGAGATTTACTATAATATTAGATGAATGGACAAGAATATCACAAAAGAGATATTTGAACATATGTATAAACGGAAATAATGCATTTTATAACCTGGGGTTGGTTTATATATCAGGAAGATGTAATGCTGATGAAATAAGAAGAATTGTAGAAATAAGACTAGAAGAGTTTTATTTGTCTTTGGAAAATAACATTGTGGCCACCATATCTAATGGGCCAAGTGTGATGAAACGGTCCAGTAGTAGGTGCTTTCTGCTGCGACAGTCCAGTAGTAGGTGTTTTCTGCTGGAATCATGCAATTCATTTGGCAGTGCTGCGAGTAATTTATGTGAAATGAAATGTTCAATATTCTGATATTTTTTACTTTGAATTCTCACTACACAGACTGCATTTGTACTGAAATAGTGTTTTTTTTTTTAACAAAAATTACTTATATTGGTGGTTTTTATTAACAATTTTTTTCAAAAATATTTCCCGGGATTCCCGGGAATTAAATTTTTTCATTCCCGTTTCCCGGGAAATAAAAAAGTCCTGGAAATCCCAAACCCTAGTGATAACACAAAAAAACGCACTCTCATAATGGAATGAAACATTGTTCCAAATTGGAACGATATGGAATAGAACAGGGAATAAGTGGAATTTGAACACTTAATACAGGAAATGAAATATAATGGAATGGAGAACAAAAATTTATATTATGGGAGTGTGTCAGTTTAGCTGATTCATAAAAATGGTTTCTTCGGAATTCCTCTTGGACCGACCCCATCTGAATAATAAATATGTGATAATTGCTTAGTTTGCAAAAAAAAAAATAGTCTGTATCTCGAAAATAGTCTGTATCTCGAAAATAGTCTGTATCTCCGTTAAAAAAAAATAGTCTGTATTTCGAAAACTAAGCGGGTTAGCGCAAAACTGAAACAGTTTTTGTTCCATTGGAATATTAATACACTTCGAGTCACAGGCCATTTTGTAAAATGGCCAGCATCTTGAAAACTAAACGAGATATCGCAAAATGGAGAACAATTTTTATTTCTACATTAAGTTTAGTAACTAAGATGAAATATTTTTATTGCAAACAAATTAATAAAGCTTTTCTTTAAGTGTATAAAAATGTGTAATAATTTCTGCATTAACAAACTCTCAACGTCTACTAAGTAAACACATCAATTTCAAAAATTTAAATGCAATTTTTTATAAAAAAGACTCCACACTGTCTAATCTTTAATCTCAATTAAAATTTCTTATTCATTAAAATTTTTATTACATTTTCTTCTTTCTTTTTTATATCTATTTACAGTTTTTAACATCTATTATTAGCAGGAAAAACCAGAGAGGTTTTTTTAATGATCTATTGAAATTTATGTCTTAAAAAAGGTAATTAATTTTATTATATTGATAATCAACATTTACACCAATTACGAGTAAAACAATTACAAGAAAGAAAAAATCCCCTTTAAAAAGTAATTTCTCTTAATTAAATCATCACCAGCAGTGCAAAATATTGTAAAAATACCCAAAACTTGACAAAACAAATATCTATTTTCTGGTAAACTTATTTAGTCACGATCTTAAGTGTTTTTGTTTTTCATCTTCTTTCTTAACATGTTAAAAAAAGTTCAAACCGATCACGCCATATATTTTGTTTGTCTGCTGCTATAAAGTGTATTTTAGGAAAAAAAAACTTTAAACTTTTTTTAAACAACATCTAAATTGTTTAAAAACAAAAAAAACCAGTCCTACACTTATAACCACACATTTCTTTTTTCATATGAAGCGGCCATTCCATGATAGATCGGCCAAAATCTGACCATGAGTCTTACGACATGAATTATATTTTGCACACAAGGAAGTCTATGCTGCCACTTAAAGATTGCTGTTTTTATTTGAATGAAATTCGAAAACTTTATTCGGGATTTCCATATTTTGAAAAATGAATCATATGCAAAAAGATTTAGTGTGTTATGCGGCCTATAGACTACTCAAGTTACTTGCACAATAATGAGTTTGTGCAGGTCAGTTGAATAGTTTGTGGCCTGGTTTGTGTACTTGTACAAGTATATTTTTAGACTTGAGTAAAAATCAAAACGATTTTGATTTTTACGCAATATTTTAGAACTTGTGCAAGTCATTTGCGCAGTGTATGCTGAAATTAGCACAGTTCAGCAGTCATTTTTGAAGAGTGAACATCATAAATACGGAGAAAAAAAATTAAAAGTATGAATAAACGTAAAGTAAAAAATTTTAATATAAATTTATTAACATCGCCAACGAATTTCAGGTATTTTGGCCTGCGCAACATGTAAAATAGAGCTTTTAAAGACTAATATTTCCTCATAGCAATAACAATCCGCTACATGTTTCTGCTGCTATGCGTAAATTAAAATGAATATTGCACAGTTTACTTGAATGGTGTGTGGCGAATAAGGTGACTTAAACAAACACGTTATTGTGCAAGTGACTTGCATGGTCTATTTGCCGCATTAGTTTCAATATTTCCTTTAACGTTTATGGGATCATCCTATCTTCAGCATCGCACTGGATCCAAAAATTGACCGATTTTAACCAAAGTCAATCGTGTTCGTCCTTGGGCCGATATAAGTATACCAAAATTTATCAAAACATCTTAACATTTGCTACCAGTAGCGTGCGCACAAGAATTCAAGGACACACATACGGACGCACGGACGTACAGACGGACTTCGCTAAATCGAAACAATAAATGATTCTGCGTCGATCGGTATTCTTAACGCTGGATCTAGGTCCAATATTTGTTGGTGTTACAAACATCAGCATAAACTTATACCCTGAGGTGTAAGGTACACATAAAAAAACAGTAGGAAACCAACAATGGAATTTGTAAAAGCATCACATTTTCTTTTAAATTGAAATTTTATTCCCAACAATTTTTTTGTTTGAAATATTTGTAAATCGTTTTTAAATTGTTCTCTTTCATATAAAAATTGTTTAAAAATAAAAATTCAAATTTCTTTTTTGGTGCCTTTTTAAAAAGCTTTTTTTTGTATGTATTTACAAATTTGGTATGAGAAAGGTGTTTAAAAATTTAATTAGAATTTTGTAAAATCTTTCTGTGTAAAAACAGCAATCCTTAAGTACATCGATGGAAATTCGGAGTGCGAAATATATTTAAAATCGGAACATCCAAGGTAAAAAATGCCAATCTTTCATGGAATGGCCGATATTTTTTCATCGAAATCGATTGCCACCGTTAAACACTATATTTTAATAATGTGAATGAAATTCACGTTAACAATAAAAAAAACAGCACACAGACCTTCGCATCTTAAAGATATTGAAAGAAACAAGTTTTTGTTTTTACCGGCCGGCGCATTTGGCAAACATTTGCAGCAACAACAATAAAATAAAAACTAGCTTTTTTAAAAAAAAACGAGTAAAAAGGTTAAAGTCGGGCATGCCGACTATAGAATACCCTACACCAGTCTGGGTAAAAGCCAACTAATGTCACCAAAATCAATAGGCTGCGTTATTGGGCCAATATAGGTCTGTGTACCAAATTTCATCAAAATATCTTAATATTTGCGACCTGCAGCGTATAAACAGTATAATTTTGGTAGGACCCTTATATGGGCACTAGGTCTAAACATGGACCGATGTTCATCAAAATCAATAGGCTTCGTCCGTGGGCCAAAATAGGTCTGTGTACCAAATTTCGTCAAAATATCTTAATATTTACGACGTGCATCGTATAAACAATATAATTTTGGGGGGACCCTTATATGGGCACTAGGTCTAAACATAGACCGATGTTCACCAAAATCAATAGGCTTCGTCCTTCGGCTGCCATAAGTCGGTGTACCAAATTTCATCAAAATATCTTAATATTTGCGACCTGCAGCGTATAAACAATATAATTTTGGTAGGACCCTTATATGGGCACTAGGTCTAAACATGGACCGATGTTCACCAAAATCAATAGGCTTTGTCCTTGGGCCAACGTAGGTCTGTGTACCAAATTTTATCAAAATATCTTAATATTTGCGACCTGCAGCGTATAAACCATATAATTTTAGTAGGACCCTTATATGGGCACTAGGTCTAAACATGGACCGATGTTCACCAAAATGGCTGCGTTACTGGGCCAATGTAGGTCTGTATACCAAATTTTATCAAAATATCTTAATATTTACGACCTGCAGCGTATAAACAGTATAATTTTGGTAGGACCCTTATATGGGCACTAGGTCTAAACATGGACCGATGTTCACCAAAATCAATAGGCTGCGTTATTGGGCCAATATAGGTCTGTGTACCAAATTTCATCAAAATATCTTAATATTTACGACCTGCAGCGTATAAACAATATAATTTTGGTAGGACCCTTATATGGGCACTAGGTCTAAACATGGACCGATGTTCAAAAAAATCAAACTTGTTCGTCCTTGGGCCAACATAGGTCTATGTACCAAATTTCATCGAAATATCTTAATAGGTGCGACCTGTAGAGTGCGTACAAGATTGCATGGACAGACAGACAGACGGACGGACGGACGGACGGACGGACGGACAGACGGACATCGTTAAATCGAAATAAAAAAAAATTCTGAACCGATCGGTATACTATAAGGTGGGTCTACGACCAATATTTTTTGGTGTTACAAACATCAGCACAAACTTATAATACCCTGACCACATAGTGGTGTAGGGTATAAAAAGCTTTATAAAATAGTACAATAAATTGTGTGTGTCATTAGTTTTCTAATTGAAAGTGAATTTAATAAGGTGTAGGTTGATGAAAGAAAACAAAACGTGAATTGAGTCATAAATTTTTAAAAATTTACATTTACATTTTGGAAACAAAAACAGTTTAGGAAATTTATTTAAACGTCAGCACACTTTATTTCTAATCAGAGGTTTTTAATGCAAATATAACTCATAGTTAGGGGTCAACTTCGCAATTATAACCAGACATTTAAAAACATAATTCTTTTATTCGATTTTTAAATCTGATTAAATTTTGTACGAATCGATTCGAAAAGCTCATTTTATTGATTGAATTATTGCCTACTTTATTAAATCTATATTTTATTCAAAGAATCAATTTGTTGTTTGTTGATCCTTTTCATAGTACACTCAGATAAAAAAGTTAGTAATAAAATTTGTAAACAGTTATCAATCGCACTTTACTATTTTTGCACCTATTTATTTTTAGTACAATTTTTTAGTAATAATTTTTGCTATTCTCTTATTACAAATTACGGGGATTTTTTATTAAATTCCGTTGCTGATTTCAGCAGAACATTTTACTAATTTTTCAAAACCGAGTGCTAAACATCGGAAAAAAATATACTAATACGACAACAAGTGGATACTTAAAGGAAATTTTATTTCCAAGAATTCGTTGATTTTTTCGAATTCTTGTTTAGTTTATATTTGTTATTATTGATATGTTCTTAGTTTGGAAATAAAGCTCAGAAAATTTTACTGTATATCCAATGCATTAATAGATAATAACTGGAGAACCATTTGCAATTTTTACTCCAAATTCTAAATGAAGTAGTTATACATTTTTTATAATCCAAAGAAAAAAAAAAATATTTTTTTTTTATTAAATTTGATTTTTATTTTTTTTTTGGTTAGATTTTACAGTTTCTTAAACCGACTTTAGTTAAAATTTTTGGGTCGCAGTATGCTTTGACTTAGTTTATTTTTGCATTCTGATTTGGTAATTTATTTTCAACCAATCAAAATGTTTGAAAATATAAATATTTTCGTATGGTTTTCAAACACGCAGTGAACAAACCCATATGTTTAAAAAGAAAGTCGACTTTAAATTTAAAATACTCTTTTATAGTAAGGGCCAATATTCTGAATTTAAAAATTTTTTAAAAATAAATAAAATGAAAGTGATAACAAGTTACACTTGTAAAAAAAGTACCTACAAAATTTTAAATTGCAGTGCCTTTTGCATTTTTTATTTGTTTATTAATAAGAACTTTTATTAAAGAGAATAAAACACAATATCCCGCACTGACAAGGTGGTGTTTTTATGCCAGTCAATATTTATTTACTTTATTTTCAAAGAATATCTCAGCAAGACTAGCAATCTTGAGGTCCCAAGCGCTATATCCGATAGCGTCAATAATTTGTTTATAATAAAACAAATACGAATTTACAAAATTATTGAGCTCAAGGTCATTTAATTTTTAATATAAAATATCTTTCATTATTTTATATATATTTGTTTCCGATATTTCGTCATTCATAGAATGACATTCTCAGGGATTCTGGAAACAAAAAAAATAAAACCCTGAGAATGCGAATCAATGAATAATGAAATATTGGTGATAATTGTAAAATAATAAAAGATATTTTATATTAAAAACTAAATGACCTCAAGGATCAATTATTTAATAAATTAAAATCTACTTTTTTCATTTACATTACCTTAATGGTAATGAATAGGGCAAAGAATTCCATGTAAATGTATGTTTTTTTCGATAGTCCAAAATTAATATGGACTAAATATTTATCCGAATCATCAAGTTTAGCGCAAAGTGGCATCGATTTGTAGTTGCATATTTTTGCATATTATGAAAAAAATGCATGTTTTTGCATATTTTGACTTTAAATGCATATTTTTTGCCTTTTTAATGCATATTTCGTGCTTTTTAATGCATATTTGTGCAATAGGGTGGGTCGGTTTTTACAATCGATATTGTGCCATCGATTTTTCGATAGCTTTTGGCATAAGGAAAAAAAAAGTTCCACTACGACATATCAAAAAAATTATTTTTGAGGTGCCCAAATTTCAATTTTTTGACTCTTTCTCAACTTCTATTTTTAAGTTTTTTTAGTAGGTAATAAAAAAAATCGGCTGATTTAGTTTTTTTTAATATTACCTTTCCAATGTGAAATTGTACGCTAAAAACGATGGCGATAGCAGTTTTTCAAAAAAAAGGTTTTTCTTGAGGTTTTCGAAGAGTTTTTGTCGAAAAATCGATCTTTTTTTACGCGTTAATTTTTAAGGTTTTTTAAATTTGGTTTGTTAAAAAAAATTCGGCGATTTCAAATTTATTAAATATATCCTATCCAAGGTAAAATTAATTAATTACGCTTAAAATGATGGCGATATCATTTTTCGAAAAAAAATGATTTATTTGCGTTTTTAGAGGAGTTTGAGACGAAATTTGGGCTCCTCGAAAATGATTTTTTTGATATGTCATATTGGAAATTTTTTTTCCTCATGCCAAAAGCTATTGAAAAAGCGATGGCACAATATCGACAAATTTTTGTCCTTACAAATCCTCCAACCCTATTGTGCATATTTACCATTTTTAGAAACATTTTATAATATGTAAAAAACTATAAAAAATTGATAAATTTTCGTATCTTGATTCAATCAAAATATTTATTTTTTCATTATTTTTAAAAATAAACTTTTTAAAAATCTTATTGACCTAAGGAAAAGTTTCGAGTTTTTTATGTATTTTAAAAATAAATAACTTATATACATTTTTATTTTTTAAAGTGCATACTTTTTTCGATTTTCAAGTGCATGAAATTCCTTGCCCTAGTAATGAAAATACGCAAGGATCATTACAAAACAATTAGTTACACCCAAATCTGGCTAGACATACTTCCTAAAATTTAAAGGACGTAATTTATATAGATTTCTATTAACAACTAAATATTTATGACTTTTATTTAAAACGACTGTTAAGCAAACAACCCCGATATGGTTACAAAACTAGTAAATAGTCTAATTGCTATAACTTAGTCACACAGCAGGAAAACCAATTATTTTTTGTAATGTTGATCATGTTATTTAAAAAAAAAAAAATATATAAAAAAAAATCTAGTTGCAACTTAACTAAACCGCTAAACTTGAACTAGACATACTAACAACAAGAGCGTGAAAAAAATCTAAGCAAACATTTCAATTGCAAGTTTACCTTAAAACTGTTATATATAGACTGACATAAAACACATGACAGACATTACTAACTAAATAAATTTGCAAACTAAAGCCAAAATGTTAGTTTTACACTTTTTTCTATTTAATCTCCATGTATGATATAAACCGGAAATATTAGTAAAAGTGTGTTTAGTTTTTTTAAATGCATTCAGTAAGACATGAATTAAATCTTAAACTTAAACAACTATAAAAAAAAGAAAAATAAATAAATAAAAAATGTGCAATTAAAGCAATTATAGACAAAGTAAAGGAAAAGGTTATAAAAGGCCATATTACACAGAAAAAAAAAATCATAGTTTAATCAACTATTATGTGATATTTGGATTAATGTCTTATCTTTTACGAATATTTTTAAATTAAGTATGGATCCTATTAAATTAAATATGATTCTAGTTAACATAAAGTTTTCATATTTAAATTAATATGTCAACATTGAAGGTTTTGTTTCCGTGTTTTAAAAACTTATTATAATTAAAAAGACAACAGACGTAGACTTGCTAACTTATGTCAAAATAACCAAAGTTTGGTGCTTAACCGTAGTTATAAATATCAAATTTATATAGAAATATCTGTGGTTAAAGCTGAACTGTGATTATTTTTCAGATAAATTACACTATACAACAAAACCAAAATTTTTCCAAAATTACAAGGTTATGACAACTGATTCTGATAGAGGGGACCACAAAAGAATATACATGTATCGGCATTTTAAAAGTTTACGTCTGGCCCTATGTTTTGTGGGGAGTTAAAGTTTACCTCCTTTTGCAAATGTTTACTGTGAATAGGCATAGGAAACTATGTGAATCTTACATTTTAGGTATAGGATGTGTTCATCGGACTTATATAAAATACTACGGCGAACATTTTTGTGGAACATTTTAATGCTCTAACTCTTCAACTTAAGGGTATTTTTGTCCCATTTTAAGAAAGGGCCAAAAAAGTCCCTTTAATTTTTAGAGGGTTAAAATATTCCACAAAAAGTTTTTCGTATTCTTTTAACTCCCCAAAAAAACGTAAGCTTTTAAAAAGCCGGCACATGTATATTTTTTTGGTCCTCTCTTCTAGAATTAGTTGCCAGAACCTTGTTATTTTTTTTTTATATTGTACAGTAATACCACCCTATAAACATTTTCACTGGAATTCAAGTTGAAATCAAATTCAATTCCAGCCCTGTTTTCCAGTTTCAAGGCTTGAATTCAACTTTTATTACATTTTATTTCAATAGCATACTCCAGCAAAAGGGAAACAAAAATTCAAGTTTGAAATATTTTTGTTAAAAAAACAAGTGCTAGAATTTGAAATATACTTTACTTCAAACAAAATTCAAAGCACTTGAATTTTTAAAACCTATGTGCTTATTGGGCAGCCCTTAGTTTGATATCAAAGCTATTTCTATGCATTTTCATATTCTTTATGATTGATTTAAATTGTTTTTTTTCTGGTGCATGCATTAGGGTGTAGTGAAAAATGAAAATTTTCGATTTCGATCTGGTTCGTATGCAGAAAATTTATTCCTAAACCACAGTAAATTGTTTCGATTTCATGTGAAAAAACTGTTATACTCCATATACAAAACAAAAAATGATTTTTCACGATAATGAGTTTCTCGTGAAAATTGTGTAGGGTATAGGGGGGATCCTTCGCCAGTGGGGCACATACACTAATCCCATTTTTCTACGATGTTAAGGGATATAAAAAATTGTAAAAAATATATTTTGTACATTTTTCAATTGCCTTTCCTTGACATCCACTTTGACGACAGACGTGTTTTTGTGTTTTTTGGGGTGCCAACAAAATATTTGAAAACAACTGCATTTTGCAATAACTTCCTCAAATCGTGTTATAAAAAAATAATTTTTCATTATGGTAGATCTATGATCCTAAGCTTTCAGAAAATAATAATTAGATTTTAATAAATGCTTAAAAAGTATGAAAAACATTAATTTTATGTTAGTGCCTGTCTCTGGGGCCACGAAGAGTTGGTGCATCCCTGCCTAAAATGCTCTGTAAGACTTTTCTATATGTTTAATAGCAAATTAAAACAATCGTTCTTAAATTTATATTAATTATTCAGTTTTTTGTAATTTTGAAGAATCATTATATTATAGTTTTGAATTATTTTTTTTAATGTAATGGAGATTTATTGATTAAAAAGAATTATATATCTTGAAGAACTTATTCCAAATTATTTATTTCAGTCATTAAAACATTGCCGTACTAACAATATTTTTTTATTGAAATTATATCTGGCTCTTTTGGCGAATTGGGGCAGTTACGCCGATTTGGGTTACTTTGAAAATCATGGAAAAAGTAATAGAAAATATGCAAATAATTAGAATAAAAATCATAGAAATTAAAGCCAAGATATGTAGATCTTCAATTTGAAAGTAATTTTTGAAAAATAATTAGGGGTTAAGAAATGACAGTGCTTTGAAAAAAAAGTGGCGAAGGATCCCCACTGCATGACAAATTTTTGATCGGTTCCAAAAATATTAATTCTATTTAAAAAATTTAAGTTTTTCTCACTTTCGAAATTTCTTTTCACGAAGTTTTATAAAATTTTTATTACTGTACAATTATTTTAATTTTGCATTAAAAAATAAAAAAATTGTTTTACGGACTTTTCATATTTTTTTATATATTTAGTTAGAATATTGTTTTACCTCGTGTCCAAATTCTAATATGATTTTATCATATTAGATTTTATTTGTTGTTTCAAAAAGGTTGACCATTTTCATGATAGATAATAAAATTGTTTCATGGGCATCACCCCAACCAATCTTCAGTTGTCTGCAATAAGAAAATGATGATTGGAACACATTTAGATTAGATTAGATACGAAGGCACTACGCACCGCGACCAATAGATCTTTTGTGCTGTCTAGAGTTCCCTAGAGATCCAGGCTACCAATAAAGCCAATAATCCTGTTCGGAGAATTTCCCCAAACGTCCGAAGATGACACAAAGCGGTCACCCAGAAATCTGAGTCTTCTGTCGCACAGTCTCGGACATTCGCAGAGAACATGCTCCGATGTCTCATTTTCCAGCTCACAAAACCTGCAAACATCAGTGTCTGACCGGCCCTGTTTGTGAAGCTGGTACCTGAGCCCACAGTGCCCAGTTAAGTATCCCGTCAGGGTCCTAAGGTTACCCCTGTCGTGCCCTTCATGACCAGGAATCCATCCCAGTGTAAGGGAGTTTTTCATACCAAGTTCGTTAAGAATTTCCACACACTCCATGACCAGACCAGATGATACCCCGTAAGCTCCAAGAGCCTTTAGCGCAGCCTGGCTGTCAGAAAGAATGTAGATGCACATAGATGTAAAAATGTAAAATGTTGCTTTCCAAAAAGTATTAATTTATGACTGATATTACGAAATCAGACAGTTCATATACAAAAGTACAAAATTCTCGTCCCGTTGAATTCTTTAAATTATGTAATGTCTCAGTTTGTGTGGTGCAATCATTATTTTCTTATTGCAGACAACTGAAGATTTGGGATTTTATTATTGTATTTAAGAAAAACAGTGGTGGTATTCACAGTTCATGCTATTTTAAGTAGTAAATTAACATTTATCGTAAATTTGAAAACTTTCTGTGGGTTAAAGTTCAAAAATCATGATATTTTACAACGATAGCACTTTAGCACTTAACTTGTGAATTCCTTCAGTAATTTTGAAGAATTCAATTATAAAACGTTAAAAAACTTATATTTCTCTGGAATTGTGTAAAATTTTATTTTGAATATTTCAATTTCTGATGTTTTCATAAAATTAAAATTTTTTAACAAAAAACATTAAAAGTCGCTCATTTAAAAAAAAATCGTCATTTTTCATATATGAAATTTTGCAAAATCGTGAAACGTCATTTCATTAAATTTCGCTTCAAAAATCGTCAAAATGGAAACAAATCTTTCAATAAAAAGTAACAACTATAACATGGTGAAAAATAATAGCTTTGTTAAAAACCTGCGGTTTTCGTTGTAGTATGAAATGGATAAGTAAAAATGTTTGAGTTTACTTCTCAAAATGTTTTTCTGTGAAAGTTAACATATATACAAAAAACAAAAATCTGCATTATAACCTAGAGAGAACCCCATAAAGACAATCTGATGATAGTGAATTGGTACCACGTGAAAATGCATTAATTGTCAACCATTGGTTCTAGGAAAGTTTTTTTCATAAGTTTTTTCTCTATTTGTTGTAAAATAAATTGTAAATTCTATTTAGAATTTGTCATAAACCGAACAAAAACAACACTCATTGTAATTATAAGCACCTTAATTTTTCAGATCAGACGAGATCTAGTTTCTGCCTTTTTCTATGGACAGGCTTCATCAGTGATTTCCCATTAAATTGTATTATTGTTTATACTTTATTGCCAGATTGTCTGTATATGATACTTTTTCAACAACTAGTCGGCTGTAAGATTCGAACATGTGCATATTTCTATATTATTATAGTAAGGTGCGACCACTTAGCCATCTCACCTATGTAAGGACTTGCATGCAATGTAACTAGTTCATAGTTTTCTTTCCTATTCAGCTTTTTGTTATTGTTTTAACTCAGAAGTGATCAACACCGACACATACAAACATTCTATTTTAAAATTTTTATTTTTAATTTAATTCGACTTTTTGTCGAAATTTCTACGAATTACTGGAGAATGCAGATCTGATCTGAACGAAATAAAATTTTACAAAAAATCAACGGGGCGAGAATTTTGTACTTTCGTATATGAACTGTCTGAATTGGTAAGTTAGGAATAAATTTTCCCCGTACAAACTAGATCGAAATCGAAAATTTAAAAATTTTTCACAACACCCTAGTATGCATACATATATGTATAAGTGGAAACTATCAACAAGCAATTAGTTAATTAATTATTGTTTAACTTAAATAAATCATTAAACGTTCATTTACATTAATTTTCTCGTAACATTGACTCGTTAGAAATAGTATAAATTCAATAAAATATTAACCTTTCAGACACAACAACATTATTTTCTAAGCCTCATTTTCACAATGTCGCGTTAGCTACTAACTGAGACTTTAACTGACAAATTTGTTGTTATTTCCCATACAAAATTTGAATTTTATCTGGACATTCAGTAATCGGGCCCAAATAGCTTAACAAAATAGTTTAAACAAAATCACTACAATAAAAGCGTTTACAGAATTGTATTTTTTATTTATTGAATTCAATACCAAAAGCAATAAAAAAGTAAAATTGCCTTCTCATACTTCAATATCATGCACGTGTATTTATGCCACTTAATATTTCTTGTTGTTTTTCCATACGATACCACAAAAACCAGACACTATTTTCAACAACAAATTAGCCTCAGGTTAGTCAACTCGTCAAGATCCGACAACAACATTTTATAAATACAACACACTCAAAACGAAAGCGTTAAATATATTAAAGTAAAGAAAGAAAATTCCACATTTAACAAATGGACACAGGACAGTCAAACTCTTCACATGCATTGCTGGTCTTTAGTAAATGGACAGACAAATAATACCTGACACCAAAATTGCATGATCAAAACATTGATCGACAGGGTAAAATAAATCAAACCAAAAGAAATACTTTGAAGAAAAAACTAAATGCAATTTTATAAAAAAATTTTAGATCAAGAAATTCCAGAAATATTCAGAAACTTAATAAGCAGAATAGGCCTTTATCAGCTGCCATTTTACACCATTATGGCAAAACCAAGATTTTTTATTGAGTTTGTACTTTTTTTTACCAATTTATAGACAAATTTTGATACAAGTTAACTTTTGCCCAATGAAATTTTGTATCCATTTATTCGTTAACTTTCAACCAATCTGGTGTAGTGTATCAAATAGTCGGCATGTCAGAGTTTAACATTTTTATTTATTTAACTTACTTGGCTACTTTGGCTAAATTTAAGTAAAAAATTAGTAAAACTACAGTTTTATTTGAATTTATACTGAATCGTAAAATTTCTTCAAACTTAAGGTCTAAAGATCCTCCCCGGGCCTAGTCCTTATCATCTAAGGGCATGTAAGGGTACTCCAAAGGAGCAAACATTTTGTCCGTTTTGCTCTATCTCGCTTAGTTTTCGATATTTAGGCCACTTTATGAAGTAGAATATTTTTATTAAAAATTTCCTAGGTTAATTTTTGGATAGAGATAACGGTAAGGGCTAGTCGAAATGTTTGTCAGTTTTGCTCTATCTTGCTTTGTTTTCGAGATATGGACCATTTTAAAAATTCGGGAGGGAAAGAAAAAGCTCCATCTTTAAAACTTCCGTTACACCGGTGACGCCATCTACCGGCTGGTAACAGAAATATGAAAATATTATATTTTAACAATAGATTGTGTAAAATTTAACGAATGGGTTCTTAAAAAATAGTTATAAATAATTGTGAAAATTAACACTCCAAATTAGTTAAAGTACCGAGGATTTTTAATAATGTGGTAAATGAAGATAACTAAAATCTCTGTTCAAATCAGTGTTTCAACTAAAAATTATTGAAATCGATTTGAAACTCATTTGACAGATTTTTCTACTGACGTATTATTTTAAGTGTAGTAAAAACCAGACTAACCACTTCTATGGTAATAAAAGATTTTTCTGTGTAATAGAATCCACCACAGTTACTAAACAAATTAACAAAATTATTGCTGGGTTATGTTAGCGTTTTAAAACATGATTTCATTCAAGAATTTTAAATTGTTTAATTTGAGCTTATAAATATTTTAAAAGTAAATTGTCATAAATATAAATTCATTTTAATTAAGATAATTAAAATTAACTTAAGAAAACATAAATATGACTTAAAGCACTTGCTATTTTTAAAATAAGAATAATAATTTACAAAGATCTTAAAATAGAAAAAAAGTAAATAATTTAAATATATATAAAAAGTGATTCAAATGAGTAAAACCAAACAAGTATTAAAAAAATGAAAAAAAAAGAAAATATAGTAATTAATTTTATTATTAAAAGAATACCGAAAAAGTAAACATGGTCAGCTGATGAGGTGTTTATGAAAAATAAAATATTAAAATTTTTATTTGTCGTTCTTAAGTATCTATTGTCTTCAATGAAAGACTCATGTCATATAATTTGAAATAAAACTGACAAACATTAATGAGACACAAATAAACACCTACACTAGGGCGGGTCGATTTAATAATCGCCCATGGCTCAGTGAAAATCGTATTCTAGGGATCAAAATAAGAAACTTTGCCGAAGGAACCATACCTCTAAAACCAATTCTACTACCCCCAACTGTTGACTTTTGTCCCGTAGGGTCAAGTTTTGAAAAATCCCACTTTGACCCATTTAGAGTGCCCCAATCGAGTCCAAATGTATGACCGACCCCCACTAACTTTGGAGGGCCGATCCACCCATGCCAGTGGCACACCCCCTGGAACTCCCCTGGGGGGTTCCCCATACAAACATTTTAAAAAATCACCATTTTTGTAACTTTATTTTATTATTTTTTATTTATTTTATTTATTTTTATTATTTTATTTATTTTTTCTCTTTAGAAATTTATTTAGTCAGAACATATGTAAATGAAAAAATTAATTTAACTTAGTAATAGAAAAGAAAAAATGCCCAGACTTGAAAGCAAAAAAGACTTCAAACAGTAATTTTTTTTATTTTCTTTTCTATTACTAAGTTAAATTAATTTTTTCATTTACATATGTTCTGACTAAATAAATATCTAAAGAGAAAAAATAAATAAAATAATAAAAATAAATAAAATAAATAAAAAATAATAAAATAAAGTGCCAAAAATGGTGATTTTTTAAAATGTTTGTATGGGGAACCCCCCAGGGGAGTTCCAGGGGGTGTACCACTGGCATGGGTGGATCGGCCCTCCAAAGTTAGTGGGGGTCGGTCATACATTTGGACTCGATTGGGGCACTCTAAATGGGTCAAAGTGGGATTTTTCAAAACTTGACCCTACGGGACAAAAGTCAACAGTTGGGGGTAGTAGAATTCGTTTTAGAGGTATAGTTCCTTCGGCAAAGTTTCTTATTTTGATCCCTAGAATACGATTTTCCCTGAGCCATGGGCGATTTTTTTGCCTCCCCACAAATCGACCCAGCCTAACCTACACCCAAAAAAGAAAAAAAAAACCTGAAAAAAATTTATAGGAATTGACGTTTGACGAAAAAAATGTATACTATCTCCTACTGTTTCAGATTGAAAATTTCATATGTATATTTTTCTTTGCAAAAATTTTTGTGTTAATTTTGTAGTTTAACATAAAAATATATAAAACTTAAAATAGCGACAATAGAATAATAAATTGTATTTGAATACTATTTTTATGAAAATTCCTAATAGTTTTTCATATTAACAAATTGCTTCCAATGGTTTTATGAATGAAAATTTATTTTAAAAAAAATCTAATAAATTTCATCTTTCAAAATTAGTTACATGAAAAGTACGCCATTCGTTATATTAAAAATTATATTAAAAAATATATAGAAATCATTATCACTTTAACAATTTCTTTTGTTGACGTCAGTATTTAGAAGATGCGAGTATTTTCAAAAATATTTTTGGAAACAAAAAGTTTGTGTATCTCTGGTTTTGTTGTTTTTATTTATATATTGCTTTATTTAATATATAATTGAAAGATTAACATTATCTGTATTTAATTAATACTATTCTATGAAATATTTATGTAATAATTGTTTTGATTTATTACAAATTCTTCAAGAGGGAAACCTTTATTTAGAGGCTAATTAAAATGTTAAATTAAATATGTATTATTGTATAATTATCGTCTAATTATACGATTTTGTAATAAAAACAAGAAACATGTAGTCGGTCAAGCCCGAGCATGAGACACCCTACACCACGGTACACAGATAAAAATAGTTTGTAAACACAATTAAACTTTTTGTAAATACAATTAAACTTTTATTTAAAATTGAGCCTGGAATTGATTTGTAAATACAAACAACATGTCTGTTACTTGATTGTTGAATTTATTTCAGTTAAATAACCAACAAACACATTTCCTGAAATTCAAAGCAAGTTTTAAGAAAGATATTGATGACTTAATTGTAAAACTTTTTCAATTAAATAGTTTGTCATATGAACAAAGCAGTTTGTTGACATTCAAAGCAAAATTTAACAACCAAATTTCCTGCTTTTTATTTATTTTTTAATTAAAAAACAAATTTTAAATAAAATAATATTTTTTAAAAATTTTTTACTTTTTAAAACAATTTTTTTTCCTAAAAATTCAGTAAAACACTAGGAAGTTATGCTTAACAAACAGTTTCTTTCACTACCCAGTGTAGAAACGGTAATGACATATCATTATTTTTTGGACTACCAGTAATGACACCCACTTACATTCTGTATTATTTTAAAACATATAATAATGAGATACTGATATTGACTTATTTTTATCATTATTTCAAATAGAAAATAATTTTTTTGATTTTTTTGAAAATTTTTTGAAATCTATTTTTAGACTCAATATTTTTTAAACACTGGTAAGGATATATGTAACCACATATTTTTTGATTTTTTGTATGTTGGCGAGTAAGCTTACTTGTGTGCAGCAGGTCAATTGTGTTTTTATCTATTAAATATTACATGTCGATATAGCTCAGATGGTAGAGCTGTTGACTGGCAATCTGTAGACCCAGGTTCGATTACCGCACCAGCAAATTTTATTAAAAAAAAAAAAAAAAATACCATTAAAAATATTTTTTTTTTTATAATTTATTTTTTAGAAAATCTATTTTTAGACTCATTATTTTTGTCAGTACTGGTAAGCACATAGGTAACGATATATTTTTTGATTTTTCGTATGCTGGTGTGTAACGACAACTCATTATTTTTCGCGACATCGCCATATAAAGATAATAAGAAATGTAATAACAAAAGTAACTAGTTACCATTACCAAGTATGTAGTTACATAACCACATATCTGGTAATGATTTTCTACACTGGGTACTTTAACAGTATCCATTAGTGTATTTTTCCAATAGTGTATACACCTTACACCCATGCCTACAAAAAAAACACAAAGTAATTTGTCTCAAAATAGATTTTAAAAAATGTTTTAATAATTACTTTCCATATTTAAATCATGTAATACGTAATCAGTGATTGGTAAGTCATTACTTTTTGTTTTGAAATAGTGCAGAAGGTAACGAGCTATCATTACAAGGCAGAGCTTCGAAGAATTAATTCCCTAATTCCCGATTTATCTTAAAGGAATTCATTAATTTTTTTCTAATGCCTTCGTAAAATTTGATTCATTCAACAAGGAATTTATGCAATTCTAGTTAATTCAACTTTTGGTCAAGGAATTCATTCAATTCTAGTTAATTCAACTTTTAGTCAAGGAATTAAATTTTTTCGTTTAATTCCTTAAGGAATTAAATTTTTTTCGTTTAATTCCCTGCATTTAAGTTTTCACTCATGCCCATCTCTTAATGCTCTATCTCGCTTAGTTTTCGAGATACAGGCCATTTTGTAAAATTGTGATTTTTTTAAAATGGCCCATACTTAAAAAACTAAGATATAGCTTTAAGAGATGGGCATTGAGTGAAAACTTAAATTCAGGGAATTAAACGAAAAAAATTTAATTCCTTAGGGAAGTAAGCGAAATGAATTTAATTCCATAGGGAATTAAACGAAAAAAATTTAATTCCTTGACTAAAAGTTGAATTAACTAGAATTGAATTAACAAGAATTGAATGAATTCCTTGACTTAAAATTGAATTAACTCGTGTTGAATGAATTCTTTAGTGAATGAATTCTTTAATTCTAATGCTTAGTGCTTTGGTCAGGGAATTCATTCTATAAATTAAAATTTTTTGTATTCATTCACAGGAATTAATTCCTGCTTATGTTTTATTAATGAATTCGTTCCTTGAATTAAAGAATTGAGTTAAATTTTTTATTTCATTCATTTCATTCCCTTTGGGAATTCATTTCATAAAGGAATTAATTCTTTAAAGCTCTGTTACAAGGTTTTGCGTGAGTATATCGCACCCATTACCAAAGTTTTCCTGGGATCAATATGCTCAGCATTACTAAACTTTTGAGCCAGATTTTGCCCTATACCGCATTCATACTGCACCCAAAACTAGTAGTTTTCAAATTTATTTTGTTTTTGATTGTCAAGTCCCATACAAATTTCAAAACGAAAACTTTAAAAAAAAACCAAAACTTCTAGTTTTGGAATCAGTATGAATGAGGCTTTAGAATTCGAAAAAAAAATTTAAAAATACACTAAAAAAATAACTTTAAACGCGGATAGCAAACTGAAGGTGTAGTCGAATTTTTTTTTGGTATTTTTTCCAAAATCAGTTCAAAAATATTAAATTCTTTGTGGTATTAGCACATTGGGATGTTGCACATGAGGTTGCGGGTTTGATCCCCAGTGACGGCAACGTCAATTTAGAAAACATAATACAGTCAGTCATATTTTGTTAGTTGTTTAAATAGTATTTAAATTTTGTGGTTTCAATTGAAAATTATATTCATTTGTAGAAGAAATGAAAATTTTAACTAGCCAGGTAGAAAACAACAAAGAGGCCAGCACTGGCAAAGCACCGAAATGGGTGGTATGAGTGCTTGTTAATAGGGCTTCCCAACGCCCAAATGATAACACCGTTCCACGGTGGTACCAATGCTTTAAAAAGGAAAGCACCCAGAAACATAAAAATCAAATGCTTTCTCAACGCCCAAATAAAAAAAATTTAAGTGCTTTCCTGACACCCAAATGATAACACCGATCTATTTAATGCTTTGCAAAGTATTGATAAAGCACCAAGAAACACAAAAATCAAAAGTTTTCCATGCCACCAAATTTGTGAGCCCTCATCAGTGCTCTAAAAATAGATTATTTTTGGAGTTATTGTACTGTTGAGTCAAAAATTATTTAAATATCCACTCTTTTTTGAAGCTTTTTTTCAAAAAAAAAATACAGTTTTAGGAAAACAAGCGCTGGAAAGTTACCCTTGTCAAGCGTTGGTAAAGCGTCCAAATTTAGTAGTTTGCCAGTACTTATTTTTGTAAGACCGCGGCACAATGCTTCGTCCCATGGACGAAAATCAAATTAAGATTAAAGACACATTTTTTGAAAGATAATAAAGTTACTCAAATAAATGTGAAACAAAATATTTGGTGTGACTGCTTTTGCCGCCACGAGAGGGCGATAAACTCAGAGAATTTTACACAAAAATGACTGAACAGAAAAATCAAAAATACATTTTTTTTAAAACTGGTTCGAAGATTTTTTTAATTACTTCAATATATTTGTACTTAAATTAAAATATAGATTTTAGTATATCTTTGCAAAATAATTATTTTTTAATTCTCCTAAAAAGACATTTTTTTTTTGTTGAAAATCCAAAAATTACTTAAGTTTGATCGGGTATAAAAAAAATTATAAAGAATTAGATTTTTTTTTTCTTTTTTGTAAGTTTATACTGTTATATAATAGATCATTAAAAAATTAGTTACTATTTTTTACCACAAATTAAAAAAATGTGATTTCTGAAATTCCTAAATTCATGATTTTTACTAAAATTTCACGAATTTAAGAGTGTTTAGTATTCAAACCATGTGAACCTTCTATTTTAGGTATATGATATGTTGAGCGGACTTATGTAAAACACTACGAGGAACATTTTTGTGGAACATTCTAACCCTCTAACTCTTAAATGAAAGGGAATTTTTTGGCCCCTTTTTAAAATGGTACAAAAAAGACCCGTAAGTTGAAGAGTTAGAGGGTTAAAATGTTCCACAAAAATGTTCCTCGTAGTGTTTTACATAAGTTCACTAAAGACATCCTATACCTAAAATGGAGGATTCCCATGGTTTCTCCCTAAAATCCAGGTTTGTGAGACATTTGAGCGCCAATTCTGAATAAGTACGAAATTAACCCTTAAACACATTTTAAGTTTTTACTTATTACTGGCACTTAAGTTAAATTTTCAATGCTGATGCCTTCAAAGACTTATAGTAGAATTTCATGATAAATATTTTTGCGGAACATTTTAACCCTCTAACTCTACAACTTACAGGTCGTTTTTGTCCGTTTTCAAAAGGGGCCAAAAAAGCCCCTATAATTGAAGTGTTAGAAGTTTAAAATGTTCCACAAAAATATTCCTCGTAGTGTTTTACATAAGTTCGCTGAACATACCCTATGCCTAAAATGGAGGATTCGCATGGTTTCCTATTTTTATTCTTTTTAATTTTTTTTTGTTTTAGAAAAATCATTTTAAGTGTTTAAAACCCATTTTTTGTAAAGGCATTTTTTTTATTAATAAATCGATTTTACTCAAATTTGGCACAAACATGGCTTGACCTTATATCAATTCACGTGCTAAATTTCATGGCAATCGGATAATTTGTGCAGGTTTTATAAAGATTTTAAAATAAATGATATATGGCAGGACTAATAGTTCTTGCTTCGATTTTGATAAATACTGACACTAACTTTTCCAGTTTTATGTGCATCTCAATGGATACTTTTTGTAATTTTACGTCCATTTACGTAGCTAATATAATATTTAAAAATTTCAGAACCTACGGGAGGTGGGCGTGTCCTTGGCCCGATATTTCAAAAAATTAAAATTTTTCTTAACTAAGGGGTTCTATGTCAGAGTACCAAATTTCAATACTCTCTCTCCACTCCTTCTATTTTTGTCCAATCGTTATATGGGATCAAAGCACTGTGCGCGACCTCCTGTGCTTTGCCAGTGCTTCTTTTTTGTTACCACACATATTTTCTACCTGGGTAAATTCGTAATTCCTTAAAAAACAAACCATATAAAATATTGAGAACTCATAACATTAATTTTATTCAGGAATTTTATTTCGTAAAAAATTAACCAAAAAAATTGTAGGTAAGTAATTTTTGATAGTCGTTTTCACTAATTTGTAGTTAATTTTGTTACAAGTAAAAATCAAAAGAAAATATAAGTTGAATTTAATGAAATCTTAGTGGTCCTATTTTCAAGTGAAATTTCATTTGTTTTTAAATACATTTGCAGCGGTCTTATATACAAAATATATTAAGTGTATCGAGATTTTTTTTATCAAAAATGATACATATTGATTTTCTTCAGCCATGTTCTAAAGAAAAACATTTCAGAATATTTACACAGATTCCTTAAATAAGAAATAGAAATGCTTCAAATAGTATAATATAGCTTTTATAAATAAATAGATAATTAAATATATTCAAACTTCTGAACATTAATAAATCAGTTATTTCCACGTACACTCATGAAAACAAGTTAGTACAAAAGTCTGTTAAATTAAATTGAACTAATTTTTCTGTTATTTTCTCTAAAAAAGTCCGTACAAATAGGTAAAAATTCTGCTAAAATAACAGGAAATAGTACATGTATTTGCACCAGCAAAATTTTGATCTATTTGTACGGGCTTTTTTTATGAGTGTACTATAGTGTGTATCAAAAATTATACATAGCTAGAATTATACAGTTTTTATTAAAGCTCTATTAACGGCTAAATAAAAAGTAATTTTATTTGGAGAAAGAATCCATAAGAAACATGCATATTTTGAAGTACTACTCCGCAATATTGACCCATAAGGTATTTTTCCATGGTTAAAAAAGAAGTGCCCATAAATTGGAAAGGCGACTTGAGGGATTTTTTTAACTTAAAATTTGGGCTTGGGAAGCCATAATACTTTAAATTAGTTTTAGTAGAAGTCTTTGCTAAAACCTTGTAGTGTGAATAAATATTTTCATAAAAATCTTACAATCCAATTTAATATTCAAAATCATTTACATCTGTAATCTTGGCAGTTTTTTAAATTAATTTTTTTTTATCCTACTTTATAATTTCTCTTTTTGTGTTAAATTGATTTTACGTGTTTTAAAGAAAAACAAATACCCCCAACTATGGATATTTCTATACATTTCACTAATAAACTCTTATTTTTAACAATATTTTAATGCCTGCAGGCCAATTGACAATCTAACTAACAACAATCAAATGTGTAGGTGTCATATTTTTGCAAACATTTGTAGAAAAAAACATTAAACATGCAACAGCAAATACTTTCTCAATTAATAACACCCGAGCAAGCAAAAGGAGTCACTTTAATACTACCAATAGAGCGGATAGATACAAAGAAAAAAACTGCAATTTATGATACCCAAAAGGTTATTAAGCTCCAGTTATAAGATGCAGAAAAAACGCCACATGTTGCACACTACATGTACTAAAAGTGGCAAGCAAATGTTTTGGCAACAAAGAAGTAAATTAATAGGAAATAATAAACCTGTCAAGCCTAAACATTCAAACACCTTTCTCTTTGATATGGAAATAGAAAATGTAATAAAATAAAACATTTGCTTAGTTATTAATTTAGAGATTTATTTAACTCGAGCGTTTTTTTTTTCCTAATCTCCTATAAAGAGTCTAGATCAGTCGTAATTGTTAGTTTTGCATTGACCTGTGGCTACAATTTAAGTCTATTGTAGATAAAAAGAAAACCTGCAATTTTTTTTTAATTTAAATTCATACAATATCACTTGCATATATTTGCGGACAGTAACAAAACTAATAGTATCAGTAGTCAACCACAAAATAGAACTAACTAATCTTGCAATTTCTTAAATGTATTAAAACGGCTAGCGACAAGCCACAAACATTGAGTGACAGGCTTAAATAAAATTTCGACATTTGAGAATAAAAAAAAAAATTAAATTAGAAATAGTATGTTATAATTTAACAGAAAAGTTATCGTACATTTTGCAAGAAAAAATTTAAAATTGATTTATACACTGGGCAACATAGAAAACATATTCTAAGCCTATGTTTAATATTAGGGTTGTAGCCGGTCGTGGCAATTGTAATTATTTTTACAGAAGTTTCTATTCAATATGAATTTTTATTATAAAAACAACAATATTGCAACCAATAAACTGCTGAAAGTGACAAACATACTAAAACAAACTGTTTGTTCCACACTGGGTGAGAGATTAATTGTACATATTCGCTTTTGCTGTGAAATGTGTAAATTGTTCACTAAACACAAAAGTTTGTACTGCACTCATAGAAATAAATCTGTAAAAAACAGCAGAAAAAGCTACTTAAAATTAGTTAAAAATTATGCTGCAGAAGAAAATGCTGAAATTAGAAGATTTTTTTGCTAAATACTAGTAAAATAAGAATAGCAAAATTAAAACTGTTAAATTTACAGAATTTTAGTTAACTTTTAGTTAATTGAAAATGACAAATTGTACTGTAGAATCCGCAGAAAATTTTTCTAAATATTAGTAGACTAAGAATAGCAAAAATAAATTGTTAAATCTACAAAATTTTTCATTTTTTTAAGCTAAATTTAGTTGAATGCAAATAGCAGTCTATCGTGCTAAAATCAGCAGAAATATTTGCTAAAAAAATTGTAAACTGCTGTGTTCGAAAGGCTCGATATTTATTTGCATTTAAAAAAAAAATCTAGAAAAAAAACTTCGAAAACTTTTAATTTTTTTGTGATTTTTTAGGCTTCAAAAATTATTGCTGATTTTAGCAGGTTAATTTGCTTTTTTCCATCAACAAAAATTGAACTCGAAAATAACAAAAATTCTGTATATTTAACGTTTTATTTTTGTTGTTCTTAATTTACTAGTATTTAGCAAAAAAGAATCTGCTAATTTCAGCAGTTTTTTCTGCAGCATCATTTTTAACTAATTATTAGTTGCTTTTTCTGCTATTTTTACAGATTTTTTTATAGGAGTGTAACTAAAATTCTGTAAATTTTTACAATTTTATTGTTGCTGTTCTTATTTTAGTAGTATTTAGTAAAAAGAACTGCTAATTTCTGAATTTTTTTCTGCAAGCTAATTTTTAACTAATTTTTAGTTGCTTTCTCTGCAATTTTTACAGATATAATTGTATGAGTGTATTAAAAAATATCTAAAAAGCAAAAATGCTTTTAAATTAATTTTGTGATTGAGAATCTTAGAAAAAAAATTGATCAGCTCATTCATAATCTATGGACCATAGTGCATTGTCGTCAGTTTCGCCTCCATCATCATAATGTTCAATCAATTTTTTGGTTTGTTTAATCAATGTACTTCTAAAGCTTTATTTTTCCTGTGATTAGAGAGGGATTTTTGTTCAGATTCATGGCGTTTTTTTTCATTATATTCTATTTTATTTAAACATATAATGCATTATTTATTATTTAGTAAATTTTAACAACTACTATTTTTAAATGGAAATGCATTCATCATTTTGTAACAAAAAAATAATAACAATCCACATAAATACGTAAATGTAAAAATTTAACACCCTCAAAAGAATTGTACAAACCAGATGAAAATAAATTATGCCAAGCTAAGCAACCAAAGGCACCTGAGATTATTCTAAGCTATAATAAGGGAATGAATCATTTAATTAATAATTTATAGTTTTTTACGGGGATAGAATTAAAATGAAGTAAACTAATAAGGAATTTGTTAAAAAAATATTTTTATAGAGGTTTTTTTACCTTTTATATATGAGTTTAGAATATATTTAGTTAGAATATTGTTCTACCTCAAGTCCAAATTCTAATATGATATTGTTATATTAGATATTATTTGTTTCAAAAAGGTTGAAGTTACTTCCAAAGTATCCGTTAGTAAATTTCTTACAGCTGTTGTAGAATTACTTCTGAACAACATCCAAAAAAATCACTTAAGTATTGCTTCTAGAGAGTAATTGCTCTAAAAGTGATCGTAAAAAGTGATTTTGCTATCATTTGACATTTTCAAACAGAGGGTCCCGGGTTCGATTCTCGGCGGGACCAATATATTTTTATTGTTTTTATTCTATTAATTCTTTTTAATATTTACAATTAATTTGTTTAAATTCAATATTTTTTAATTTAAAAATTTTTAAAAATGTATGTATGTATATATAAAAAATGGTGAGAAATTGATCTTTATGCACCTGTAAAAATAGTACTGAAAACAATATAGAATTGGAGTGCACCTTTTACACTTGTTTAATCAGTACTTTTATTGAAGAGAATAAGGAACAATAACTCGCAGTAACAAGGTGGTGTGTTTATGCCAGTCAACTTTCATATTAAACAATAGCTCAGCGGTAGAGCGCTAGACTAGCAATCGTGGGGTCGCAAGTTCGATACCCTGTGGCGGCTTAAAAAAAACTTTTGTAAAATAAAAAAAATACAATTTTTTTTTTAAATAACTTTTTTTTTTAATTTTATTAGGTGGAAAAGAGTTCCCTTTGCATCCATCCAAAAGCACTGAAAAAATGTTGAAGTGGGAGTACTCCTCTCCGATGACAACTTAATGTGTTTATTAGGGTTATCAATCAATTAATCGTTATTCGATTAATCGAATAATTTTGCTCAAAAATTGTTCGAATAATTTAAAATGGCCAAATTTCGAATAACGAATTATTCGATTAATTTAATACGATTAATCGATTAATCGAAATTGGCAAAACATTACAAAAATGTTTAAAAAATTAATATAATTTTATTAAAGTAAGTATGCTAAAATCCCAAAACTTGTTTAGGAAATTGTGAAAAATAATTTGGTGTAGGCTTGTACCAACCCGGGTTTCATTCTGGCC
Source organism: Leucophora obtusa (assembly GCA_949987735.1). Taxonomy (NCBI): domain Eukaryota; kingdom Metazoa; phylum Arthropoda; class Insecta; order Diptera; family Anthomyiidae; genus Leucophora; species Leucophora obtusa. The sequence goes on from OX465299.1 coordinate 54,872,653, forward strand.
TAAGAAAATCATCAGGGCCAACTTTTTAGAATTTCTAGAAATATTTATTAGCTTAATGAGTGTTATGTTTGTTCGGTTTTAAGGTCAAATATGACTAATTTATTAGCTCAAACTCAATGAGAAATTTTTGTTTTCCTCTAGCAGCCTTAAAAAATATCTTAAATATGAATCACTCTTTAGTGAGCACTCTGCATTCATAAAAAATTTTACAGATAAAATAAATGGATGGAGGGAAAATAAATTCTCAACAGAATTTTTCCCTATATTTACGTCTTTTATGTGTTTCATGCATACGAAAGAGATACAAATTAATATACGAGTTGTTCTACTCTCCTTTAACTTACTAAACATATCATAGAGATGCGTTTAAGTCTGGGTAATTATGGCTTAACTTAAAATGCTAAATTTACCAGAAAGGTCTGCGATGCGGTTCCTTCTGATTTGAATAAAATTTTAATATGTGACGAAGCAGACAGAAAAAAATAAACATTTTGACAAAATATGAGCTCAATTATTCACTTTTTGTTTTTAGGAATTTTAGAAGAGTTACTGAAACTATTTTTATTCCTTTTTTAAAATAAAATTATTAAAAATACAAAAATGTATTTAAATTATTTTACATAAATTTTTTTCGATTAATCGATTAATTTTTAAATTTTATTCGATTAATCGGTTAAGAAAAAAACCCAAATAATTGTTTGCACGATTAATCGATTAAAATAAAAAGCCGATTAATTGAATACCCTAGTGTTTATGTTAAAAAGAAGTACATCTAGATCATCAATTGTAGTGCTTTTTCTACTGCTTCGGCATCTCTTTTTTGCTGGTATAAGGCACAAAAATTCAACGGGATGAGAATTTTGAACTTTTGAATATGAACTGTCTGATTTGGTAAAATCATAAATCAATACATTTTGAAAAGCAACATTTTACATAAAGGTACCCTTTGGGTACTATTATGTGTATAAGACCGTCCCTCAAAAAAAAGTTCGCCGTACACCCTCCAATATGAAGTATTTTTGCAAGGCAATTTCAAAAAAAAATTTTTTTCCCGAACGTAGGGGTCGCCTTTTTCAATTTTTCGTTATAGCTTCGGCATTTAAAGTCGGATTTTAAAGTGTGATATATCGATTTTTTGCCTCGAGAAGACCAGTGTGTTGCTATAAAGGAAAAATCCAATGAAAAAAAATTTAAAAAGGAACCAAAAAAAATGTCTACTGGATTTATCGAAAAACTTCCTTAGCAAAAGTTTAATGATTTTAGATCCGACTGTGAATGCCAAAGATATAACGAAAAATGTAAAATGGCGACCCCTACGTTCGGCAAAAAAAAAAACAAAAATTTTTTTTTTAAATCTCCTTGCAAAAATACTTTATATTGGAGGGTATAGGGCGCAATTTTTTTTTGCCTGTAAGGTGGTACGCTCTAATGTGTATGTTTGTGTGTTCGTTCTCAATAACATTTGTAAAAACCACGAGATCTATCCCAAACAAAATAAATATTTTCTATGGGACATAGTGGTGGGCTTTGTTCAACAATTATTTTCATTTTTGCGTTAAAAAATACAAAAATTGTTTTTTCGTTGTTGCTATATTTTCATATATTTAGTTAAAATATTGTTTTACCTTGTATAAAAGTTTGATTATTTTCATGATAGACAATACAATTGTTTCGTGGGCATCACCCCAACTCATCTGTCATCCGTAATAAGAAAATGATGATTGGAAATGATGCATTAGACTTCAGGTAGAATAATATTCTAACTAAATATATAAAAATATAGAAAGTCCGAAAAAACAATTTTTGTATTTTAACGCGAAAATTAATTGACGAGTTTACAACTGTTGGACCGATTTTGTTAACTTTCAATAACTAACTTATTAAGGCCCAATTACTTAAGGTTCAATGTTCCTATATAGAAAACAATAACAAATGTGGTAGTTTAAGCTCCAGTTAGTCGCCAACGGGACGTTGTGAAATTAAGGCAAACAAATTAAGAAATAATGTATAAAAATCATTCATCAGTTATATGATTGTGATTTTAATAGATAGCCTGCTAGATAAAAATCTATCGATTTAAAAAATTGAAGAGTTCTCTTCACTTTTTCTGTTATAACTTTTGCACCTTGGGAGAGATTTTTTTTAATTTTGTTTAGGTTTAAAATTTAAAACACTGCCAAACTTTTACGGACGTTAACAGACTTGAAATATTTTTACCTTTAGATCGTTAAAGTTGCTTATGAATGATTTAATTTCGTGCTAATAAAAATGTTTGGACAACACAGTTTTTTTTTTTGCAGTCTAGCTGCATTTATAAATTTAGAGCATTTGATTAGCATATTTTGAAATTGAGACTGTCTGAATTTGTATGCATTAAAATAAAGTGTAGAAAATTGCACAAAAACTATGCATTACAAATATGTAGATAACATCAAAATTACTATTATAATTTTTAGTTGACCCGTGCCTCATTTTTTAACAATAAAAATAATCTTTATTTAAAATAAAAATCTTTCAATAATTTTAAATTTAAAAATCATGCTTAATTTCAAACACATTCTACTGCAGTATGTATCTTTAATTTGCTAAACAGTAAGGAAGTATTATTTTATACTCGCAAATAAGCTTATTTGAAAATGAAATGATGCAGAAAACATGTTTTAAATTAAACCACAACGAATTCATATTATTAATGCCACTTAATAAAATCAAACCCTCAATATATTTATTGTTGTTTTTTTCTATATATTTTTTTTTATTTTATTTGTTGCAAACGGAAAAAAAATTAATCAATTTAAAAAATTATTTTAAATCTTAAAGAAATCTCTACAGCCAACACAACATATTTTGAGAACAATAACCTTGACTCAGTATAGTCAAAAACCCAAACATGTTGAATTAAAATTGAAATAAAAAACAAAACAAAAATCACAATAAGAAAAAATCTTTTTTGAGAGACTTTAAAATAAAATTAATGTGTTTAATGTCACTGATTCTTGTTTTTTTTCCAAAATCACGTCATTTTTTTGGTGAATTTTAAATTAAGTTTTATGTTTCTGCTGAAATTATAAAATAAAAATAATTTAAATGCAAAATTTTTTAATATTATTGCACCACTTCAGTTGAATATTTATATATATGTAGAAGAAAAATCTTTAAACATTTGGTGACATATCATATTATGTATGTCACTATTATATGTTTTAAAATAATGCAGAAAGTAAGTCATTGTCATTACTGGTAGTCCAAAAAATAATGGTATGTCATTACCGTTTCTACACTGGGTACTTACAGCAAGTAATTTATGTCTCTTTCTATCAAGTATAATATGTCGAGATAGCTCAGATGGTGGAGCTGTCGATTGCCAATCTGGAGTTCCACACTCACAATATTTTATCGTTAAAAACAACCTAAAATACATATTAAATTTATTGAACACACTATTAAAAAAGGACTACTGGTTTTACATTATATTCGAACCATTTTTCTATTTATTTTCAAACATTGTTTAAACAATCCATAAAAGAAATAAAAATAATTGAAAAGTCTATTAAAACAATCATCTATTTTTAACTAACAAAACGTAAAAAAAAACCATTTTGTGGTTTGGTTTTTCATATATGAAAGTTTTTTTTTTTTGTTTGAATTTTCAAAACACTACACACACAACACACACGTTCATATTTTTATTAGCTATGTTTGTGTGTATGAGTAAAGAATTTCTTGTAATTTGAATTGAAATAATTTTGTATATAAAGAAACTATTTTAACAAAAAAGAAAACCGAAAATATTTGAATTTTTTGTTTTAAAACAAAAAGCAACGAAATTATTTAAATTATTTTTTCTAAAAATAGAAAACTAAAAATAGAACATTTGATTGAAAATATCAACTCCTACAGACGATACATATTTTTTTGTGGTTTGTTTTTTATTGACTGATAAAAAAAAAGTTAAACAATATGTTTCAATGTATTTTAATTGATTCTTCAATTGAAAACAAACTTTACCTATTACTTTTCAAATAAACCTCAATCGGTTATGGAAAATATATTGAAAATTAGCAATTTTTTTTTTTAAATGTATTTTTATATGCCTTATTTTTGCAAATACTGGTAATTGTACAGGTAAACACATATTTTTTTATTTTCCATATGCTGGAAACCAAGCATGATTTGCGTGACAACCCCTTAAAAATTTTATAAGAAAAGTTACAATTTCAATGCGCTGAATTATATAAACCATCATTTGGTAATGGTTTTCTACACTGGACAGTCTTTATGCAATATTTTTTCTAAGTAAATGTTTTTATTAATCATTTGTTTTTAAAATATTTTTAAATCAAATAATTGCACTTAATAAGTGTCATTAAATGTCAATTTGTTTTTAATAAAATATCTATAGAACACTATAATTATTTGCCATATTTTTTCAAATGATTATTTTGTTAAGTATCTATCTATCTGTAAAATATATACTCGCTCTCTCCAATTGTGTTGTATAATAAACAATTAAATTTTTAATTAACCATATGACAAACAAAAATGTAAGTAAATCACTTTAATAAAATATTTTTAATAAGATTAATAAATATTTACAAATCATCTTTTTAATAGAGATTTACAAATTACTTTTTTCAGTAGTTTTTTTATGGCCTTCATTAACCCACTAACTGGCAAGAGAGCATTTAGAATGGATTTATAAAATTGACTGAAGATACAATAAATAATTATTTTATAATCAGAAATTAACCTACATATTTCGATACAAATCTTTATTTTCTAAAAAAACTTCGTTAAAAATTTAGTTAAAAATACTATATATTAGTAATATAGGAACAGCAAAAATAAAACTGTTAAATATACAGAAGTTTAGTTATATTTGAGCTAAATTTTTGTTAATGGAAAATAGCAAATTAACTTGCTAAAATCAGAAAAAAATTTTGCTAAATAATTTGTAGCCTAAAACATCATGAAAAAATTTTAAATTTTCGAATTTTTTTTTTCCATTTTTTTTTTTAATACAAATAGAAATCGAGCATTTTGAAAACAGCAGTTTACAATTTTTTAGCAAATATATCTGCCGATTTTAGCAGGATAGCCTGCTATTTGCATTTAGCTAAACTTAGCTTAAAAGTAGCAAAACTTTTGTACACATAACAGTTTATTTTTGCTATTTTTAGTCTACTAATATTTAGCAAAACTTTCTGCAGATTTTACAGTACAATTTGTTATTTTCAATTAACTAAAAGTTAGCCTAGTAACTTAGTAACTTTTTATGCTATTTTTACAAATTTATTTCTATGAGTGTAAATAGCGTAAAAATTTACCAAAAATATGGTAAAAATCACGAAATTTTTCTTTTTTAAATATAAGTTAAGAATTTAAAGGTTTATTGTGGCGTTGAGAAGCATATAAAGGTTTAAAAATTTCCAAACTAATCACGCCTCGTCGGACTGAAAGGTGCTATCACCAGAAATGTTTTTCCTGATTAGGAGTTTGGGATGCCTCAAAACAATATTGCGATAAAAATACAAATTTTCCATCGAGCTGTTTTTGAAAAAATTTCTTCCGAATTTTCAAAAATTATATTTTTAGAAATTATTTGAAAACTTTGAGATATAAAAAAAAAAGAATTAAGGCCAAAATTATTTCTCGGGAGAAGTACAATTACATGGCGTACTCTAAAATTTTCATTGTAATATTGAAACCGACTAAAAAATAGAAAAATAATCTTGAGATGATTGGAATATTCTAAAAATAGTTGCATATGAAAAACATATTTTATTATTTACTTAAAATTATTTAAAAAAGAAAGTAAAATCAATAAAGTTGCAATTACACCAAATCCCAAGATTTCCACAAAATCTGAGATTTCATTGAAAATTTTCCATACAAATAAAATCCCGTAAATTGTGAGATTTCTAAGAAATCCCATGAAAATCTCACAAATGTGGAGACTTTTACAGAATACAACACTGCGTTTCGCTTAATTTGTAGAGTTTTTGCATACAAAAGTGGCAACGTTGTTCAACAGTTAACTGGAAAAATAACCTAAAAATAACAGAAAATAATGAAATAAAAAAATTATTAAAATATAATTAAGATAAATTTGGACCCAACGGAAGTGTGCTAATTTTCCTTCTCGCGAAGCATAACTATAAAGAAAGCATTGGAAAGTGCATGTCCTCATTCCATCAAAATACTGAAAATTATTGCTTCTAGTTCGTCGTTTTTACAAAAAAATAATTTACTAACATAGATAGCATTAGATCTTTACATAAAAGAATGTAAATTGTACTCCACCAATGAATAAAATAGTTTTTAGTAATGTGTTTAATTTGAGGTTATTTTTTTATGGTAATTTGTTTACACAAAAAAAAAAAAAAAATGCGGTTGCCAAATCGTAATCTCGCTACTGTGCAAATGTAATCGGTATTTAAAATTTTCGTGGAACATTTTAGCTCTCTAACTCTTCAACTGAAGGATATTTTTTCTCTCTTTTTAAAAAGGGGCCAAAAAAGTCCCTTTAATTGAAGAGTTAGAGGACTAAAATATTCCACAAAAATGTTAATCGTAGTGTTTTACTTAAGTTCGCTGTGGTGTAATGGTTAGTGCGTTGGACTGTTACACATAAGGTTGCGGGTTCGATCCCCAGCCAAGGCAACATCAATTAATAAAAAATAATAAATATGTATGAGTTTGTTCTATCCCCCATACATATCGAGCGTCCTCCTTCGGTGTTCCCATAGCACTTAACCTAACCGAAGTAAAATAATATAACAGGACTATGAATTAAAAAGCTTCGACAAAGTTCGCCAACTCTTCATCAGATGGCGCGCAACAACTGTTCTAAGGTTCAACATAACGCGCAATTACAGTGTTGCCATATTTGAAGCCCTTCATTTTTCACCACCTTTCACTTCTTCTCTATCCCCTTTCAAAAGAAAGCAACACGTTAATTAATAGGAGGAATTTCCTGAGTATTGCTTCTCTTAGAAAATAAAATTAAAGATTCATATGGTTTCCTATGCCGATCCACAATAAACATTTGAAAAAGGGGGGAGATTTTACACTCCGCACCCCCCCCCCCCCCCACCCCACCCCCTTAAAATAAAATTCCGATGTGAACTTTCAAAACGCCAACACAAGTGTATTTTTTTTTTGTCTTCTATCAGAATACATTGTCAGAACACCATAATTTTGGATAAAGTTGGAAATTGTTGTACATTGTTATCAGCCCAAGAGAGTAGATTGACAAGAGAAGTCAAAATAGTACCCAGCAAAAAAAATTGGATATAATGCTTTACAAACTACTTATTTCACTACTTTACAAGTTTCCATTAGTGTATTTTTACTGCTTTTTTTTGGAAGTTATTCTGAACAACTTCAAAAAATCACTTATTTCATTGCTTCCAAAGTATCCGTTAGTATATTTTACAGCTTTTTTAGAATTACTTTTGAACAACATCCAAAAAATGACTTAAGTATTGCTTCTAAAGAGTAATTGCTCTAAAAGTGATCGTAAAAAGTGATTTTGATATCATTTGGCATTTCCAAACAGAGGGTCGCGGGTTCGATTCCCGGCGGGACCAATATTTTTTTCTATTTTTTTTAAATTTTTTTTTTCTATTAATTCTTTTTTTTAATATTTATAATTAATTTGTGTAAATTCAATATTTTTTTTAATTTTAAAATTTTTAAAAATATGTATAAAAAAATGGTAAGAAATTGCTTTTATGCACCTGTAAAAATAGTACTGAAAATAATATTGAATTAGAGTGCACCTTTTACACTTGTTTAATAAGTACTTTTATTGAAGAGAATAAGGAACAATTAGCGTTTTTTTTTATCACCTGGATTTAGAATTTTTCATACAAAAAGGGGATTTATTAATTAAAAAAAAGCTGGATTTAATAAATCCACAATAAAAGCACAAATATATGAAACGGCCTATTAATTTCATGTCAGAAAAAAATACGAATGAAAATTAAAAGAGAAGCAAAAAAATTTAAAAACTAACAAATAAAAGGTTTTTATTAAATTTTTTTTTTAAGAAATATGTTTATAAAAAAAACTACACCTCACCAAATACATAATATACATCTTGGACATGGAGAAATAGCTGAAAAAGAAATGGCAATTTTTCACTCTACTATAACTAAACTATTTAACTAAATCCAATTAGTGAATATTAAATATTGCAATAAAATATAATTAAAACTTAAAAGTTAAAGTAAAATCCTTCATAATCGAATTCGGTATTAAAAATTAGGGTACTTCTTTCAGAAAATTCTTTTTAAAATAGGGAGAATCTAACCCCATCTGTTGAGCACTTTTAGAACTACTTTTTGGATGTATTAAATCCCAGTGATTAGAAAAACGGCTAATATCTCGCAGTAACAAAGTGGTGTTTTTATGCCAGTCAACTTTCATATCGGTAGAGCGCTAAACTAGCAATCGTAAGGTTGCAAGTTCAATACCCGGTGGCTACAATAAAAAACTTTTGTAAAATAAAAGAAAATGTAATTTTTTTTGCGAAGAATTTTTTGTTATCTTTTAATTGGTGAAAAAGAACTTATTTTGCACTCGTTCAAAAAGTACTGAAAAAATGTTGAATTTGGAGTACTCCTCCTATGACAACTCAATGTTAAAATCATTAGTGTTTATGTATAAAAAGAAGTACATCTAGATCATCAATTGTAGTGCTTTTTCTACTGCTTCGGGATCTCTTTTTTTGCTGGGTAGTAGTAGCAAAATAGTACACTCAAAAAAATAAGTTAGTAGAAAAATTAGTAAAACTTCTTATATATCAAGTGTACTAGTTTTCAGCAATTTTTTTGCTGAAACTCCGTTTTCAGCTAAAAATTTAGTTGTATTTTTTTAGCACTAAACTAATTTTGAACTAATGTTTTACTAATTTATTTTGCTACAAAAATTGTGCTGATAACCGCATGCATAGCGTGGACGACAACCAGATAGACATCTTGTCTGGAAACGGAAATGACAAAAAAAGAAAAACAACTCTACACATATTCTATATTTAAATTTTCAGCAAATAAATTAACTAAAGTAAAATTTCGCTACAAGTTTTTTTCAGTCTACTAATATTCAGCAAAAAGTTTAGTGATTTTAGCAAGGATTTTTTCATTTGCAGTCGACTAAATGTTAGCAAAACTTTTGCTGAAGATTACTAATTTTTTGGTAAAAATCAGCTCGCTGATTTTCAGCAAACCTTTTGCTGAAATTACCAACTTTTTTGCAAGCACGCTCCTGACTAAAAATTTGCTGACACAGCAACATTTTTTGCTGACTTTCCTGACTTTTTTTTTTTGAGTGTAGTAGTAACACATTTTTTTTTTATTTAGTTAATATACTTATAAATAATATATTTAAATCACTTCCATTGGAGCTTCTAGCAACATAAATCACCCATACCCCCAATAATAAATAAGGGCCTGGCTCGGGACAGCTGCGGATTGTACCCCAGATTGTAAGTGACATTTTAGCAGAAATTTTCAGTTAAATCAGATAAAGTTTCTGTTGAATTTAGCTCAAATTTCTTAGCTAATTAAACTAAAATTGTCTGTGTATTTAGCAGTGTGTAAAATTTATCTTACCTAAATGTAGCAGACCATAATTCTCAAATTCATTGAAAATTCTGCGGGCGCAAATACATTTAAAATTTCCTGTTATCTTATCAGAATTTTGAACTATATGTACGCGCTTTTTTTATGAGTGTATAATCAGGTCAGTATTTGTTGAAGAATAATTAATTTTTTAATAAATCAAAAATTTTTTAATAAATCACTAATTAGAAATTAATAATAATTAGATTGTTATAAAATATATATTTCGTATTTTCTCACAAAACTTTGAATTAGAAATACAACATTTAGTCCAGTTTTCTTTGTAAATAGTTTAAAAAAAAAAAAGTTCTTTCAAAAAAGGTCAAAAATAAATATTTTTTTTTAAATAAATATTTGGCAACTCTCTATAACAATTTTTACAATATTTTTTCTTCGGAATTGTAGCCAAGATTTTAAATAAATATTTGTGCGTTTTCACACGACTGAGTTAAATTTATCCTATAAAAAACAGCAGTTTAAAAGTACTGATTTGAAAACTGGCCAATATGGGTTAAACAAATTCGCATTGCCAAATTTAAAAGTCTTTTTTATTTTGCAATAAGTTTTTGTTTTAATAAAGTAGTTAAAAAAAAAACAATTAACCGCCTCTAGCGTTTTAAAATGAATTTTTTTTAATAATGAAAGTGCCGAAATAAATAAATTTAAACAATGACAAATTTTGATGTGATGTAATTAAGATGTCATCAAAATTTATTATATACTGTGACCTTTTAAAATATTTTTGGTTAATTAACAAGGTTTTTTATGAACAGATGAAATAAAACTACTAAAATACTATTATGATATCAAATTTTTAAACGGAAATGCTTAGTTTGTGAATTTAAATTAAGTGTTTAGTAAACTCAAATCAAATACATTGTTTGTTTACCTTTTAAAAACGTTGATTTATTTCCTTAAATAAACCGGGTTCTTTTCTATTGCAATCAAAATAACCAATTCCACTGCTGACACCAATTTTTACGTTTTCCCTTCAAAAGCGTACATTGATATCCTTTAGATAAACCGGGTTGGTGCTCTTTGCAAATAAAATAAACACACACTCTTTTGTTTGATAATCATCTTATACACTTTTTCATTAAACACAAACAAGTTTACCAATGATTTCTAATACAACGATTTACTAAAGCCCGACTGAATCACAAAATCGCTAGTATGCAACTAACAAACTAAATGTGATACGGCATCCTTATATAGTGTAACGGCCGTGGTTGTAGTGTTATAGTGTTACCAGATTGACGAGTTTAGTAAATCCTTTTTCTCGGCATATTTTTCTTCTAAAATTCCAGAATTTTCTATACTAGACTAATCCAATTTCGTAACAATATAATTATTTAGTTTAAAATAAAGAAAACTTTGCAGCGACAGAATTATCTTCATGAATAATGAATAAATGGTTTCATAAAATCATTACGCTTTCGTTTAAATTTTGCCAATAAAACATTTTGGTAGATTGGTGACGATTTTTAATATTTATTGTAAAATATATATATCTACAAAAGTTTTGTTATTTTTAAGTTAAATTTAGTTCAATGCAAATAGCTGTCTATCCTGCTTAAATCAATAGCAATATTTGCTAAAAAGAAAGAGTAGTAAATTTTATTTGCATTAAAAAAATCGAAAAAAAACTTTAAAAATTTTAATTTTTTTTGGGATTAGTTAGCAAAATTTTTTTTCTGATTTTAGCAGTTTTAATTGTTATTTTCTATTAACTAAAATTTAACTCAAATGTAACTAAAATTCTGTATATTTACCAGTTCCTATCTTACTAATATCTAGCAAAAATAATATTCTAATTTCAGTAGTTTTTTCCGCAAGGTAATTTTTAACTAATTTTTAGTAGTTTTAACTAAAACTTTTACAGACTTTTTTCTATTAGTGTAAACAAGCAGACATATTACACTATGCGACAGTCAAAATCGGGATGGGATGAAACCAACGAGAACCACTAGTCCGATTTTGCTCAAACAATTTTAAAAAAATTAAAAATTACAATTCCTTTAATCTGTTCATATAACGTTTTTCTATATACTCAACAGTTTTGCCGGTAAAAATAAATGTATGAAGAAAAAAAATATTTTTTGCCTAAAATATTAAATTTTTTTATTTTTTAAATTCATAAAAAATCCAAAACAGAAAAAAAGGCAAGTCGTATTACTTTCACGCAAAGTCACATAACCTTTAAACAAAATGAGACATAGATCATGAAAATCGATGGACGCGTTTCGCTTTTATTCACAATTAAGTGAAGGTATCTCATTTTGACATTGTGATATTGGAATTATTTTGTTCGATGGGCCGGCTTCTGGTGTTGGTTTATAGGTGAAATCCGATTGATCCATTGTTTCAATAGAAAAAGAAGTTTCTCTGTCAAGACTTGGAAGCGGTGGAATTGGTATTTCATCCGAATGCGGTAGAGGTATTTGTGCACTTCTAACAGATATGTAAACTCTTCGTTTAAGGCCTTTACGATTTACTCCACATATTTTGTTTGCGCAAGCGTAACAGTTATCGGAATTGTGCTCTCCTGGATCAGTCCAAATCATTGGTACACCAAAAGAAAGTGAACTGCGTTTCCCTTGGATCCACATGTTAAGAGAATTGTAGCACGTTTTACAAATTTTGTCTGGGGCCCACGAAACGCCGCGAATTATTTCGGAATCAAAATAAAGTTTAAAAGCACGCTCCACTTGCTCAGTGAGTAATGCAGTATTTGTTGAAAAAGCTCTTTTGCCACAAACGTAACAAAATAAATTGATATTTTCAGGACAATTTGCACTCATTTCGGTTTTATACTTTTATTACTTTTTCGTCACTTTAAAAAAATCGTACTTTACGCGTTCAGAGACACTTGTTGAATGACAAAAATCGATCAATGAACACCTATAAAACTACGTAAGTTTCAATATTTTACTGAGAGGTACTTATGAATTGGCGCATCGTTTAAGGGTGGCTATATACCTGATTCGTGTGCGTTTTAAATTTTTCGGAACGTTCTAAAACATGACCACTCATAAATGTGTGTAACAAAATCATGCAGGTAGCCAACGGAAAAACCCAAATAATTAAAAAAGTGCACTTTCCTTTTTTCCTTTTAATTGTCCACGCACATATATGACCGTTTTTTAGTTTGTTACCGCTACCATAAAAATCAAATAACCTTTTGTTTATTACTTTTTTTTAATATTTTAGGCAAAAAATATTTTTTTCTTCATACATTTATTTTTACCGGCAAAACTGTTGAGTATATAGAAAAACGTTATATGAACAGATTAAAGGAATTGTAATTTTTAATTTTTTTAAAATTGTTTGAGCAAAATCGGACTAGTGGTTCTCGAGTTATGTCAAAAAAAAGACCACCAAAGGTGACAATTTCCCCTATATGATAGTTACTTCAAATCGATATATCTCGATTCCTAGACTTGACCCAGCGAAACGCCGGGACACGTATAACTTCTTTTTTACCGATATAACTTTGAACCCTTCCCGATCACTGACCCCTACCATTTGTCTCACAGTGTTATTGCTGGGATATTTTTTGTATTTCGAAATTATCTCTTACTATTTTTTTGGTCAAGTGAAAGGTGATACATACTTAATATACATACATGTGTATGGTAGGTTAAAAAAAATGTTTTTTTGGAACTTCCGCTCGATTGGTAATAAAACTACGAATTCATAATTGTACATGAATTTTAATAATTATTTGCATAAATTTTTTTATCTTTGTTTTCTGTTACAAGTTTATTGACATGAATAAAACAAACATGACATTAATTTATATATTTCTGCTTGTAAAATGTATATATATTTATTTTTTTGCGAATATACACACAATGATCTAATTCACTACACGTTTATGCTAAACTTGCATTTTAAAAAAGTCAAATAAATTATTTTCTTTTATAAATATTTTCAATTTTTTTTATAAAGTTTATCAAACAAACTTATGTAAGTTGTTTAATTTTTTGCTGTCTGTCTTGTCGTCTACTTAAAGAACGAATTTAAAAAGAAAATGTATTGAATTTCTTTTTTAGGTATTAAAAGAACATTGACTTTATTTTAAGTAATACACAAGGTAATTTACATTTTTTGCATTTAAGAAATACTAGTTTAAAATATTTAGTATTTGTCTAGCTGGCCACTATCTGAGAAGGCAGTATACATTTGTTGGTCAAGGTTGTAACAAGTAACTTAAAAGCTTTACATACTCTTTTTAACAAAACGAATAAGGAAAAAAGGGATTTATATTAGCGAGATTTTTTTTTAAATAAAAGTTGACAATACTCTTGTTTACGGTCTGACATTGGCACTCACTATAAAATGACAACACATTTGCAGTTTATCGACTTTGAAAATTAATCTTTATTATTTCAGAGAACTAACATTAGAGCAATGCCAAAATAGTATTGAATTGGTAGTATATAGCAACAAACTTAATTTGACTTTGATAAAGTGTTACCATATATTTTTTTAGAAAAACTGTAAATAAAAACTGTTTCTTTATAGAAAAACTGTTTTTCGAAAAAATTTTAAAAAATCAGAAGAAATTCTGGGATCCCGAAGTATCCTGGGACTAAAATATTATCCCAGGGTCTCAATTTTAAAAATATCGAGATTTGATAATTTAATTGCTTTTGACATTTATAGTAATCGACTTTTTACATAGCCTCCTAATAAAACTTTTTTTTTAAGAATTTTGTTCTCCCAGGTCCGAATCTAAAGTTAAAAAAAAGTTTATCGAATCACCCTTCCGAGATTAACCCATAACTTAAGATAGAATACTTTACTGATCAATGTAGTACTTCAAAATATTCTTTATTGATTTGCATTCCACATAAAATTGACTTTCATTTGATTGTCGGGAATTGTTTGTTTGCAAAAATTAAGTTTTTTGGAATTGTCCTTGATCATAATTGAAAAAATAGTAATAATTTGTTATCCAGAATTGGCAAATATTTATTTAAAAAAAAATAAAAAATCAATTTTGGCCGTTTTTTTTGAGACATTGTTTTAATTTTTTCAAAAAATATAAATTTCTAAATGTCCGTCGGGTCTATGGAGTGTCAGATATGACTTAGACAATTTTATTCCGTGCTAATTATACCCTACACCACTATGTGGTCAGGGTATTATAAGTTTGTGCTGATGTTTGTAACACCAAAAAATATTGGTCGTAGACCCACCTTATAGTATACCGATCGGTTCAGAATTTTTTTTTATTTCGATTTAACGATGTCCGTCTGTCCGTCCGTCCGTCTGTCTGTCTGTCTGTCCATGCAATCTTGTGCGCACTCTACAGGTCGCAACTATTAAGATATTTTGATGAAATTTGGTACGCAGACCTATGTTGGCCCAAGGACGAACAAGTTTGATTTTTTTGAACATCGGTCCATGTTTAGACCTAGTGCCCATATAAGGGTCCCACCAAAATTATATTGTTTATACGCTGCAGGTCGTAAATATTAAGATATTTTGACGAAATTTGGTACACAGACCTATGTTAGCCCAATAACGCAGCCTATTGATTTTGGTGAACATCGGTCCATGTTTAGACCTAGTGCCCATATAAGGGTCCTACCAAAATTATACTGTTTATACGCTGCAGGTCGTAAATATTAAGATATTTTGACGAAATTTGGTACACAGACCTACATTGGCCCAATAACGCAGCCTATTGATTTTGGTGAACATCGATCCATGTTTAGACCTAGTGCCCATATAAGGGTCCTACCAAAATTATAATGTTTATACGCTGCAGGTCGCAAATATTAAGATATTTTGATGAAATTTGGTACACAGACCTATATTGGCCCAATAACGCAGCCTATTGATTTTGGTGAACATCAGTCTATGTTTAGACCTAGTGCCCATATAAGGGTCCTACCAAAATTATACTGTTTATACGCTGCAGGTATTAATATTAAGATATTTTGATGAAATTTGGTGCATAGACCTATGTTGGCCCAAGGACGAAGCCTATTGATTTTGGCGAACATCGGTCCATGTTTAGAACTAGTGCCCATATAAGGGTCCCCCCAAAATTGGCTTGGTTACAAACTGCAGGTCGCAAATATTAAGATATTTTAATGAAATTTGGTGCGCTGACTCACATTATAGAAAATTTTGACATAAGCCCCATTTTAACCCATTCGAATTTCGGATCCAAACAATACACCAGACTGGTGTAGGGTATTGTATAGTCGGCATGCCCGACTTTAACCTTTTTACTCGTTTTTTATGAAATTTGTTATAAAAATGTTTTGTTTTTCCAGTAAGCATATTTTGTAGTTTTATATTGGCATTTTTAAATTTATTTATGTTTCGATTTGTACCTAATTTTTGACAATATGAAAGTTTTATTGTAGTTTTGGGTCATAATAACCACTTTATAAGTTTATAAATGGCTTATAAGACAAATAATTTATACAAAATTCATTTTATAAACGTGTTATAAAGTTTTCAAATTATTATGCATAAGCACTTTTATATTTTAATTCTTAAGTTTTAGGGAAAAAAGTTGTAAATTAAACAAATGTGCCGATCTAATATGAAAAAACTGTAAAAAATTCCATGATTTAAAAAAAACTGTTTTTTACATGAAAAAAACTGGAAAACTGTTAGGCATCCCAAAAAACTGTAAAAAACAGTTAAAACTGGATATATGGCAACACTGCTTTGATATTAAGCAGTTTTAGCTAAATTATTAAAAATGCTTTTTTGTTTTTACTTTCCAACCAAATATTTATTTAAATTAACAGAAATACACAAATGATATTTTGTTTTGTTACAACATATGAAATAAAATAAATACAAAAAGAATAAGAAAAACAAACATTAAATTCAGTCCGGGTTTAAAAGTAAGAAATCAATAAAAAAATCCTTTGACAAAATAATAAGTACGTTTAGTAAAAATAAGCACAACCGTTTATAATCTAAATTTAATCGGTTAAGTTTATTGGTTTATTATGCATTATTTTGTTGAATCTTGTTGGCATGCTGGCTAAAAGATTTCGGCAGGTCTCCACTGGTATTTCATACCAAATTTTTTGGACAAAATTCCATAATTGATCCTTATTTTGAAAAACTTTCTTTCTTATTCTTTGCTTCAACTCTCCCCAAAGATTTCGATAGGGTTCAAGTCCGGATAGTGACTTGGCCAGTCAAGCAGGGTCACATGATTGTTATTTTACCAACTTAGAAGTATGTTTGGGATCATTATCCTGCTGAAATGTCCATCTGAGTGGCATACTTTCCTCAGCATATGTCAACATTGTATTTTCCAATATATTTTTGTAGTGGAATCTGGTCATAGTCTGGTCTAGTCTGGATATACCACGAGAAACAACCCCAAATCATAATATTGCCGCCCAGTTCTTGACTGTCTTTTTTGTAAAGCCAACATGGAATTCCTTACTATTAGGGCGTCGAACATTAGTCGTTTTCAAATAATTTTAGTTTTGTTTCATCACTCCACAAAATGTTTCGCAATTTTCTTCACCGTCTGCTCCAGACTAATGGGAATGACTTTTTGCAAACGCTAACCTAGCCTTTAAATTTTTCTGTCTGAGCAAAGGATATCTGTCCGAGTACCGTTTATGAAGAGATTACATTTCCAATATCTTCTGAACTGGCACTTGAAGAGTAACAATACAAAAATATGTGTTGTTTTTGATCTCTTTTTTGGTCTTCTGCGAGTTTCAACCGGCTTTTTAGGCTTTAAAGCATTCTGAACAAAAAATAGCCACCGTTCCGTAGAACGAAGACTTTAGCCATTTTCTCTTAGTCTCAATCAATTTTTCTCCTCCTCAATGCCTTTTTCGACCCATAAATGATTTTTTTTTTATTTCGTTATGAATAAATAGGAACAAAAACAAAATAACAAGCCATGCCAAAAAAACAGAGAACTGTTAAAATATTAAAGAATTCGACAATGTATTTATTATTTTGACCAAGTACTGAAATCACACCTACACAAAACTGAAACACAGTAAAAGTAACGGAGTAAAAGTTGTTTTAATAAAAATTAATTGTCATATCAGTTAAATTAACAACATAAAGAAATAAAAAGCAAGTGTACTTATTTTTTTTACCATATGTGTACGTCACTGAGATACTAAGTTCGAAGTGAAAAAAATGCGTCGAAAACTAACTTTTCGGAATACAAAAGTGTATAGATCTCAATGCTACAGTGGTGGAAAATATAATAGAAACGTTGCCTTTATTTTTAAAGATCAAAATGGTAGCCAAATTTGCCCCGAAAGGCGAGGAGATGGTTCAGAAAATTGAACAGAATCTTAACGTAATGTTTGTTTTTTTATTTATTAATTTGTTTTAAGTGGGCGTGGCTTTTAACGAAAAATTCATATTTACGGTTTTCAAATTCATATTTATTATTTAATATTATATATTATATTATTTTAGAACAACAAAGGCGTCAGTTAGCCCGAGTTTTTTAGGTATGTACCATTTCAACTTGATTGGCTCAGTGAAAATCGTATTCTAGGGATCAAAATAAGAAACTTTGCCGAAGGAACCATACCTCTAAAACGAATTCTACTACCCCCCAACTGTTGACTTTTGTCCCGTAGGGTCAAGTTTTGAAAAATCCCACTTTGACCCATTTAGAGTGCCCCAATCGAGTCCAAATGTATGACCGACCCCCACTAACTTTGGAGGGCCGATCCACCCATGCCAGTGGCACATCCCCTGGAACTCCCCTGGGGGGTTCCCCATACAAACATTTTAAAAAATCACCATTTTGGCACTTTATTTTATTATTTTTTATTTATTTTATTTATTTTTATTATTTTATTTATTTTTTCTCTTTAGAAATTTATTTAGTCAGAACATATGTAAATGAAAAAATTAATTTAACTTAGTAATAGAAAAGAAAATAAAAAAAATTACTGTTTGAAGTCTTTTTTGCTTTCAAGTCTGGGCAATTTCGCACGGCTCTCTAATGTCGTCACCATAACAGCCTCTACATTTTCCGGTATAACTCGTTTGGAAACGCTAGCTAGCAATTGAACGTGTCGTTCTGTTGCAGGTCGTAAAATAGGTTGTGTGGGTTTTTTAAGCCACCACAAGACACAGCTGCATGTCGTAAACTTACTTAAGCTAAATCGGTTACAGGTAGAATTGAGCATAAAATTATCATAAAGGATTTTCCAGAAGTAATAAAAGGCGCACTTGCTTAACAGAATTTGTGGTCAGATTAACGTTTAATTTACATGTAAGTACTTTATGGGCAGTTTTGACAACAAAATCGGTTACAGGTAGAATTGAGCATAAAATTATCATAAAGGATTTTCCAGAAGTAATAAAAGGCGCATTTGCTTAACAGAATTTGTAGTCAGATTAACGTTTAATTTACATGTAAGTACTTTATGGGCAGTTTTGACAACAAAATCGGTTACAGGTAGAATTGAAATTACCATTTCATTCTTATTACCTCGTCTCCTAGACCATATATAACGCAACAGTTTTTGTGAATGCATTAAGTCGTTGTGAAGAACTCGAAGTGTGAAGTGCTAATTTGAGATAAAAAAATATTTAAAAAAAAATCATTCCAAATCAAGAAGTTTACAATGAATCCACCATCCTCTACACTGCAAGATGAAGCAATACAACATCAACAACTATCGAAAACCCAATGAGTCATATACCCAGGCATGATGTTACTGTTTTTGGTGTGTCTACTGATTTGACTGATCTTAATTTGCCAACCCATCTGGATATCTTGAGATATTATTTTTACTTGAGCGAACAAAAAAAGTTGTCCTATAAAGCATTCACTATTCAAGTACAAGATAAGTTGATTGGAATTTGGGAAAAACTTGGTATGGAAATAATGCTGAAAAAAAGTGTATGTAATAAATTGAATAGATTGCTTGACAAATATCAAGAGCAAATCAAGAGAAGAAACAAACCCCAACAATTTACAGAGTATGTAAAATCTCTGGAAACAATTTTTTTCATTGGAACATGTAAATGCGATTTGAAGGCAGCTCCATGTGCATGCGGATTGGTTCCCGAACGCCTCAAAGAGTTTATGCACGATCAACATAATCAGAGAAGTCTAACAATGGATGGATTTGCGATGGAAATTGAAGAGCAAGGAGCAACGTCTATGTCATCAATGCCAACATACCAAGATCCCGATGATTCAACATACGCACCGCCACCGGTTCAAGAAGATTTGGATATAAGCACAAGTTCACAATACACACAGAGATACGATTGTTTTAACTTTGCCTTGGTATGTGACAGATTTGGCGTGCCTGATAGAGTAGCATCAGCAATGGGAACAGCTCTTTTCCAAGATTTTAAAATGAAAGATATCCATGGCAAACCTCTCATCATGGATAAATCGAAAGTTCGCCGAGAAAAAGAGAAATGCAGACAAGAAGTGCTTCGCAAACGGTTAGATGATACCAATTTGTTAGCATTTTCATTCGATGGCAGAAAAGATGATACTTTAACGAGAGATACAATTGATGAGAAGTATCATACTAGAATGGTAAAAGAACCTCATCTTGTTATTTTGAGAGAACCGAATTCTGAATTGATTGGTTACGTAAGACTGGAACATGAAACCGCTGAATACAAAACAACCAAATTAAATGATTTTTTCAACGATAAAAATATATCACTGGATGCATTAATTGGCATATGCACTGACGGTGAGCCAACAAACACTGGCCCAAACGGTGGAATTATACGACGATTCGAATTGCTGTTAAAAAGACCATTGCATTGGTTCGTTTGCCTTCTACACTTCAACGAACTTCCGTTTCGGCATTTGTTTGAAGCTTTGGATAAATCAACCAGCACTGGACCAAGATCGGCAACCGGAAAATTGAGCCGTCAAATCGAAACTTGTGAAACTCTTCCGGTAAGTTATTGCTATCACTCATTTATTATAATTGTCAACCGTTTTTAATTGTTTTATTTTTATATATTTTCAGGTGGTGGACGGCTTTCAGAAAATTGAGTTGAAAAATATGCCCCCTGCTCCAGAAAAAATTTAATTTTCCACCGATTCCAAGTACTTATACGACATGGCCCATGCAATTTCTAGCGGCGTGGTTTCAGTGGATCTGGCAAACATCAAACCAGGGAAAATTGTACATTCTCGGTGGCTCACCAAGGCCGCTAGACTATTACGATTATATGTGACAACGGAAAATCCAGATGCAAATTTAAGAATACTGGTTGAAATTATAATTACATGTTATGTGCCAATGTACTTCAATATCAAGTATTACAGCTCTGTCGTGTACGGTAGTAGATTATTTTTCAAATTCATTAGTTGGTCAAGATTTCTAGAACCTCGTTTACGCAAAATTGTCAATAAAGTAATTACAGATAATTCATATTATGCGCATTCGGAAAATATCTTGTTATCAATGTTGTTTGATGATAGCAAAGAAAAGCGCGACTGTGCTATCAAGATAATTCTACGCTATCGAACCGATGTTGACGACCCAACGGGACTTAGAGCTTATAAAAAACCAGATATAAACTTTTATTGCACAAGTTACACGGAAATGATCAATATGAATGACATAAATGACGTATTTGAACCACCATTCACGCGAAGCATTCCATACGATACTTTGAAAGAATATTTAAATCAAGATGATCCACCGTTTAATGATCCAAAAATTCCATCACACATACAAGAAACAGAACGACACGTTCAATTGCTAGCTAGCGTTTCCAAACGAGTTATACCGGAAAATGTAGAGGCTGTTATGGCGACGACATTAGAGAGCCGTGCGAAATTGCCCAGACTTGAAAGCAAAAAAGACTTCAAACAGTAATTTTTTATTTTTTCTTTTCTATTACTAAGTTAAATTAATTTTTTCATTTACATATGTTCTGACTAAATAAATTTCTAAGGAGAAAAAATAAATAAAATAATAAAAATAAATAAAATAAATAAAAAATAATAAAATAAAGTGCCAAAAATGGTGATTTTTTAAAATGTTTGTATGGGGAACCCCCCAGGGGAGTTCCAGGGGGTGTGCCACTGGCATGGGTGGATCGGCCCTCCAAAGTTAGTGGGGGTCGGTCATACATTTGGACTCGATTGGGGCACTCTAAATGGGTCAAAGTGTGATTTTTCAAAACTTGACCCTACGGGACAAAGTCAACAGTTGGGGGGTAGTAGAATTCGTTTTAGAGGTATGGTTCCTTCGGCAAAGTTTCTTATTTTGATCCCTAGAATACGATTTTCCCTGAGCCATGGGCGATTTTTTTGCCTCCCCACAAATCGACCCGGCCTAATCTACATCCTAAAAACTCAGCCTTAAAGTTCCAATTAGTAGCTAACTGGACATGGTAAAATTTAGTCTTATATTTTTAAAGAGTTACTGAAATTATTTCGATTTCTTTTTGATTTTCTATTAATTGAACTAAATACTCTACTAATCTTATTCGCCAAAAAGTACATATAAATATTTCTATAACTAATTTTATATTTTTATTTTCTTATCGTTTTAGGTATGTTTCCAAGTAAATAAAAAAAAAATAAAAAAACAGACAACAAAAGGTATTTTTTATTTTAACAACATAACATTAGAATATCCAGACTTCACGTTATTCGAAAAAAGGCTCTACTGAAGCCAATTTAATCATATTCTGTAGGGCATCATAGAATCGCTTTTGACCGACTAAATTGTTACTTACTTGTTGTGTTACTAAAAAGTTTGTGTAAAAATATAAAGCTTTTTAATTTAGGTCATTAGACGTTGAAGTAACCAACCTCATAAGTACATTCATATAAGTTTAAAGTCGTCCAAAGTCTGATTACACAAGTTTACAAAACAGTGCGTCTTCTGAGTCAGAAGAGTTAGCAGCTACATCACATAACATGCGGTTCGTATTTTCTGGAGCCCCAGACTTATTGTGAAAGGGTGGTCTATGGATGTTATCGTTACCCCGGTAGATGTTGAGGAAGATCGTACCGAAACCGTAATGGACCTTTCCCCGCCTCTCACAGATTGACGCTGAGGATTGTTCATTAAGAACAACGATAGCCCTTCTCGAATTTCTTACAGGCTCAGAAACCTTAACTACACTCTAATTAAATTCTGTTGAAATTTACCCATTTTATAGTAGAAGATTTACAATCATTTTTTAGAGTGGACCTTCCAATTAACCTTCAGAATATATATTGCTAAAAACGAATTCGATCACTTTTGAAAAATTTATCCGTCTAACTAAATGTTAGATTCGTATTCCGCGATCCCCTAAGATTCCCAGAAAAGTAATAATAATCACATGTTAAAACTGATTCCAAATTCGTAATCATCCACCATATTGGAGAAATTACGAAATGTGCTATTAATTTTATACTAGCAAGACACTGTTTTGTTTGTAAAGCTAGAGTTTTGCCACTACCACCCTGGAAAGTCATTGCCAGTATTTTTTTTACCAATATTATAACCATTTAGTAGTATAAACTTTTTATACCCTACACCACTACGTGGACAAAATACATAAGTTTATGCTGATGTTTTTAACACCAAAAAATATTGGACCTTTTAGTATACCGATCGACTCAGAATCATTTTTTGTTTCGATATATCGATGTCCGTCTGTCCATGCATTCTTATGCGCACTCTACAGGTCGAAAATATTAAGATATTTTGATGAAATTTAGTATTTAGTATGTCGGCCCAAGGACGAAGCTTATTGATTTTGGTTGAAATCGGTCCATGTTTAGACCCAGTGTCTATATAAGGGCCCCCAAAATTGGCTTGCTTACACGCTGCAGGTCGCAAATATGGAGATATTACAATGAACTTTGGTTCGCTGACTCATATGGTCGCAAGGACAAAGCCTATTGATCTAGATAGGATCGGTCCATATTTGGACCTATCGCCCATATGGGCTTTATATCCGATTTTCTGTTCTTTTATCCATAACATAAGTCCATTATAACCCTTTCGAATTTCGGATCGAAACATAAGTTGGCTTTTAATCAGTCTGGTGTAGGGTATTACATAGTCGGCATTCCCGGCTTAAACTTTTTTATTCGGTTTTTTAATATTATATTAAACAAATTAATACCAACAAATTTTTTGATTTACCGCCGTTAGGCCAACAAAAACCAACTGTAAGCCGCTGTTATCAATCGGATAATAAGCGAGTATTAGATTTTTTAGTCCAACGTTCTGCCAACACATACCGACCATCGCCGACATTTTTCCAGCAATGTGCCGTATTTCCCTAACTGTATTTTAATGCGATATTTGTTTTTACCCGGCTAAACAACAACATTTTTTATATATATTTGCATCCATTGCATAAAATGGCTGTAAACTGGTGTTATTGGAGGAAGAATTTAAAATGAAAAAAAATACTAAACAAAATATGCTAATTAGTCAATATATACCGCAAATAAACTAAAAAAAATACTTTTAAAATCTCATAACAAATTATAAAGTATTACTTTTGTTTTGCTAAAATACAGTGGCGTTCAAAATTCTTTCAACAAACAAACCAAACAAATTGTTTTAAATAGTCGTAAACAATAAGAAACAATTTTGTTTATAAATTTGAAAATAATTTCATTAAAAAAAATTCTATTCATTATCTTACACAATAACGAACACGTTACAGATTTCATAGATTTTCAGATTGAGAAAATAAAAATATTTGTCGTAAATCAAAATCTATTAATAATTATTAGTTTCTTGTTGGTTATATATTTATAAATATTTTTTTTTTTGTTATTTTCCTTTTCGTCATTACGAAAAGAATGCATTTTTGTTTTATTATTGCCATAAATTTGTATTAATAAATTTTAAAATTTATTAAATTTATTTAGACATAATAGACACATAATCTTATGATGTCTCTCTGCTTGAAATCTTCTATTAGATTCGTATATTTGCATTGAGGCACAAGAAATAAAATTAAAATTAAATATCACTTTCGAATATTTTTGGCATTTCGCCATATAGAACTTGAACTTAGAATTTGTGTCTGTGTACTAAATAGTATTTGAACTTGAAAATCAAATGGGCAAATATTTTGACAAAACCAAAAAAAAAAAAATATACGTAAAACAACAATGGTTTCTTAAATACTATAAGCAGATATTATATGTCTGTGTAAATGATAAGAACTATTTTTCTAAGTTTTTTTTTTTTAATTATAAAGATTGTTTTTTTTATATTTATTAACAGACAAAATGTTGTTAAATAATCTATTTTGAGGATGTTGTAGTTGTTCTTTAAATCAAAAAATTATTCTTTAATATTTACGCAAAAAAGTACATTTTGAGAGTAGTTTTAGTAAATATTTATTTATACTAATTTAGTTTTAATAGAAATTAACATGCCTGCCCAGTCGGAAATTGCCGGTAATCTAATGATGTTATCATCTTGGGATTGGTAAAGCATTTTTTGTCAGCACTTCACCCACCTGCTAAAGTGCCTTGATAGTGCTTTCACATTTGTATTTTTCTGAGTGTTCATCTAATCTAACTAGATCTCAAAATTGGGAACTAATTTGAGATCTCATTAGATCTAAGCAGATCTGGCGCACCATATATAATTAAATCCAACTTGATCTAAGCCTAGATACAGTGGTGGAAAATATATAATAACGTTTTAAGTTTTTTATAATTTTATTCTCATTGCCTTTATTTTTAAAGATCAAAATAGTGGCTAAATTCACTCCGAAAAGCGAGGAGATAGTTCAGAAAATTGTGCAGAATTTTAGCGTAACGCTGTTTTTCGTTTTTGTCACTTGTCTTAAGTGGGCGTGGCTTTTAATGAAAAATTGGCTATATCGACCTTTTATCAAATTACATAATAAAATTTAGCGAGTACTGATCTGATCTATACAAACTGTATATTGGTGGAAATCCTATAAAATGTCCTGAAATCGTGCATTATTTTTATCCACAAATGGTCTCCACACTTACCATGACTATTCATTAGACATGAACAAGTTTTTCTTTGTTTTTAGCGATTTCAAAATAAAGTTAATTGGTTTGTTGCCCAATTGTATCAAAATTATGACCTCATCGAGCAAAATGCTATTAAATTTTTAAAAACATAAACAGTCTGACTGAAAATTTTCATTTAAAAATCTATTATTTCGGAGCAACCATGGAAATTTGTTCTTAAATTTAAACACGGTGTTATTACAGAAAAATACTAGCATTTATGAAAAAAAAAATCCCGATATCTTGATAGCTCTAAATCAGACAGTCCCCTTAAATTTTTGTGCACGAATCGATATTTTCGATTAATCGCAATTTTAGCAATAATTCATCATGACGATTAATAATTCCGTTAAAGGTGAAAACAATTACAGTCGACCACATCAAAATCCTGCCCGTAATAGAAATAACTGAATTCCAGAGATTTTGTCATCCTGATTCCATGGAAATAAAATTCATAAGAGAAAAATTTCATCCACTTTAAATCATACTTACACTAATAGAAAACATTTTTTAAAAATTTAGTTAACACTACTAAAAATTAGTTTAAAATTATCTTGCAGAAAAATCTGCTGAAATTAGCAGTTTATTTTTGCTATATATTTTAGTAGGAAAAGTATAGCAAAAATAAAACTATTAAATGTACAGAATTTTTGTTATATTTGAGTTAAATTTTTGTTAATAGAAAATAACAACCCAGTCAGAAATAGCCAGTGGCACAAAAAATCAAACACTGGCAAACTACTGAGTGACTGCAGTAGTAAAAATAAATGAGTGGCAGAACCCCCATTTGGGGCGCTGTCATAAATTGTTGACGCTTTCATAAAAAAGCAAACACTTTTCCTTTTGAATTTAAAAATAATTTTTGTTTCATAAAATTGATTTCCATATTTGTGGAAAAGTTTCTTTAAGACCAATTTCCAAACAGTTGTTGCGCGCCATCTAATGAAGAGTTGTTAGCTTTTTATACCCTACACCACTATGTGGTCATTATACCCTACACCACTATGTGGTCAGGGTATTATAAGTTTGTGCTGATGTTTGTAACACCAAAAAATATTGGTCGTAGACCCACCTTATAGTATACCGATCGGTTCAGAATTTTTTTTATTTCGATTTAACGATGTCCGTCTGTCCGTCCGTCCGTCCGTCCGTCCGTCTGTCTGTCTTTCCATGCAATCTTGTGCGCACTCTACAGGTCGTAAATATTAAGATATTTTGATGAAATTTGGTACACAGACCTATATTGGCCCAATAAAGCAGCCTATTGATTTTGGTGAACATCGTTCCATGTTTAGACCTAGTGCCCATATAAAGGTCCTACCAAAATTATAATGTTTATACGCTGCAGGTCGCAAATATTAAGATATTTGGTACATAGACCTATGTTGGCCCAAGGACGAAGCCTATTGATTTTGGTGAACATCGGTCCATGTTTAGAACTAGTGCTCATATAAGGGTCCCCCCAAAATTGGCTTGGTTACAAACTGCAGGTCGCAAATATTAAGATATTTTAATGAAATTTGGTGCGCTGACTCACATTATAGAAAATTTTGACATAAGCGCTATTTTAACCCATTCGAATTTCGGATCCAAACAATACACCAGACTGGTGTAGGGTATTGTATAGTCGGCATGCCCGACTTTAACCTTTTTACTCGTTTTAGTTCATAGCCCTGTCATATTATTTTACTTCGGTGGGGTTAAGTGCTATGGGAACACCGAATATGCTGCGATATGTATGAGGGATAGAAAAAACTCATATATTATTATTTTTTTTTAATTAATGTTGCTTTAGCTGAGGATCGAACCCACAACCTTATGTGTAATAGTCCAACGCGCTAACCATTACATTACAGCGAACCACATAATATTCAAAACAAATTTCAATGATAATAAATATTAACACTACTTAATGATAAAATTTATATGTAATTTAACATGAATTAAAAAAAAAACAATATACATATATGACGCGCAAAATAGAAAGGGACCTAAGGATAGAAAGGGACCTAAGGTCAGGAGAGCATGGGATCGGTCTCATTCGATGCTCAGATGTTGTACACAAAAAAAATTGATTTTTTACCCTTAGGTCCCTTTATCTATGCGCTGTCGCATATATTATTTTTGATTTTTCTCATTGAGACTCATTAATTTTTATGCGATTTGGCAACTGAATCATTCATGTCTCGTTACCTACTCGTAGGGTAGAATTGTCGTCTGCCAGTTTGACTGCCTGAGTTTAAATCACAGCAGGACCAAGAAAAACACATGTCAAGTTTTTTAAAATTTTTTTTTCGGAAAATCTATTTTCACACCACTTTTTTATTGGTTTTGCCAGCATTTTGCCAGCGTTAAAAATGTTGTTTCCCCAGTGCTTTTCTAGCGGTTTTTTAACAGCTGGTCCTTTTGTCTAATGATGTTATCATTTTAGGAATAGGAAAGCGCTTTTTATCGTATTTGTATTTTTCTGAATGGGAGCTTAACTTGTTAAAATCAGAAAAAAAAAATTGTAAAATTATGGTATAACAGGCTTAAAACTTACAAACCAATTCTAATTTTTCAAAGTTTTTCTTTTCAATTTTTTTTAATGCAAGTAAAAATTGACTCTTCTGAAATCAGCAGTTTACTCTCTTTTAGCAAATATTTGTATTGATTTAACCAGGATGGGCTGATATTTGTGTTCAACTAAATTTAACTTAAAAATAAAAAAATTTTTTTTGCTATTTTTATTCTACTAATATTTAGCAAAAGTTTCTACAGATTCTACAGTATAATTTATTATTTCCAATTAACTAAAAATTAACACAATTATAATTTAAATTCTGCAAATTTAGCATTTTTATTTTTGCTGTTCTAGTAACATAACTAGTATTTAGCAAAAAAATTTGCTAATTTCCGCAATTTTTTTCTGCAATGTCACTTTTAACAAATTTTTAGTACGAGTACATACACTCAGATAAAAAAATTAGTAAAAATTTTTTTAGCGGTTTCCAATCACACTTTACTATTTTTATACTGATTTTTAGTACAATTTTTTTTAGTAATCATTTCTGCTATTTGCTTATTACAAGTTACGGATTTTTTTTTTTTTACTAATTTTCGATGCTGATTTCAGTAAAACATTTTACTAATTTTTCAAAACCGAGTGCTAAATTTAGCGGAAAAATGTATTTGCAAGAATTCGTTAATTAATTTTTTACAATTCTTGTTTAGTTTATATTTGTTACTACCCATAAACATTTTTTTGAACTGCACTCAGCTAAAAAAGTTAGTAAAAAAATTTGTAAACAGTTTCAAATCGCACTATACTATTTTTATACTGATTTTTAGTACAATTTTTATTTTGGTAATCATTTTTGCTTATTATTTCTCTTATTACAAATTACGGATTTTTTTACTAATTTTCGCTGCTGATTTCAGAAAAACATTTTACTAATTTTTCAAAACCGAGTGCTAAATTTAGCAGAAAAATATACTAATTTAAAAAATTTTATTTACAAGAATTCGTTGATTTTTTACAGTTTTGAAATCTGCCAATTTTGAAATCTGCAAGTAATTAACAAAGTTCAAAATTAAAAACAAATTTCAAACATTTGTGAAATAATTACATAGTGTATGTAGCTGTGATGAAAATTTTAGATGTTGCTTGTTTTTGAAGAACTAATTGAAGTCCCAATTTGAATCGAATTAAGGATACTTTTCGGTTTTCTCGTTCTTTCAAAAAAGGTTGATTAAGCTGTATACATTTTAGAGAAGATGACATAAGCTTTCAAATGAGATATAAACTTCCATTATCGGTTTCAAAAAATATGATTGATTGGAATGGCATGTATTTGGGTAATCAATTATTCGTAATTTTTTTGAAAACTGGTTTTCTTTTTCTTCAAATAGTTAAAATTTTTTTAGACCGGTTGCAAAACTTGAAATTATATCGGAACATTAACCCTTATTATCCTGGCGTTGCCATATGACGACACAACTTGAAGAATTAAGGGGGGTAACTACTGTAACAGCAGAATTTTAAATGGCATATTTCAACGGTTGTCAAAAATTTAAATAAAAATATTTTTACAATTTTATTTTTCTATTTAAAATATGTGATTTTGCAGTGTTTTGAAAAATTATTAGTTTTAAATTTCGCAGACCAAAACTACAGAGTTGCCACTTCATCATTGGCCTTTCTTAAAAAGGGCAAAATCGGCTGCCACTGTGCACCATTCATTAATTATCGGTAAATAAAAATGTAAGGTGATTCTTAATGTCAGATAAATTCTCTGGTCCTTATCGTGGCCCGATTTTTATTTATTTTTAATTTTTTTTAACAAAATTGCCCTATAAACTTAAAAATTCCAAAAAAGGCAAGAAAACTCAGCCTTGCTCGGGGATATAAAATTTATTTGACTAAAATTCAAAAACAGGGCCACGATAAGGTCTAGAATGAAAAAATCCGGAGCGAAATCGGTTAACCCGCCTTGGCTGTACAGTGGCAGCCTATTTTGAACTCAGGGTTGTGAGAAAACGCTTTTAAAGTTTAAAATTAATTTTACGCTAAGAATACAGCAAAATTTTAAAAAACCATATATCGTTAGCTGAAATGCAAAACCGCGTAACTAACAAAAAATTCAAAATCGGTTTTTTGATCGATTATGATGCATATCAACGAGGTCCACGTCTTCTCCAATTTTTACTGTCATATAATAAAAATTAGACATATTATTAGCGAAAATCGAAAGCACGTAACTACATACTTGTTGCTTGAAAATTGTAACTAACACTTATTTATTTCTATTGAATTTTATTTATTCATAGTAGGATTTGAATTTTTATATTTTACTAGCGGATAGTGCTACTACGCTCCCCTCCCCTAGTAGTCCTATTTTCTCATAATTATAGTGATTATAGTTTGAAATTTTTACTTTTTTAATTATAATAAATTTTTTTTTTGGAGATCGCACAGTCAATATGATTCGTGTATTAGCGTATGATCCCTCTGGAGTAATTTATTTTAAATTAAGTGCAACAGATGAGTTTAAGGAATTTCCACAAAGAATTGGAAACAAATTAAAAGCGTTTGAAACTTTGAAGTTGCATTTACAAAGAATAAAAATTTCAAGCAAAAAATGGCAACATCTTCAGGACCTTAAACCATTTCTTCCACCCGATTGTCATTATTATTACAATGAAATTCCATTTGAGAAGTAAAGGTTTAATTTTTTCCTTTATTTGTATTGTAGTTATTGTTGTTAATTATCTTTTGCTTTTGTAAATCATTTTTTATTTTCATATTTAAAAAAAAAATAATAAATATATAAAGCGATATATTAAATAACAAGAGAACAACTTCTTTTATTCTACATTTTATGAATGCAAAACAAAATTTTCCTTGAAACTTAAAAAAAATTCATTGTAGTTACGTGTTTTTGTTTAAGAAAATACGAGTTCAAAAGCGCATAACTAACTTAACTCTTTGAAACATTAATAAATTATTAATTTTATTCCAGAAATTAATTAATCAGTCTATATTTAGAAAATCTGCGATATTTGATTACCAAAACTCCATTTATTTTTCAATATATAACATTTTTTGTTTCTCCTGTAAAATAGTAAAAATGTTAGTTACGTGGTTTTGCATTTCAGCTAACGATATGAACAAAATTGGATCTCGCAGTTTTCTACATGTGTACCAAATTTGGGACGAATCGGTTAAAGACTATTTTATATATTAACCCAAATATTCTTAAAAATTATGGTAGAGAATTTATTCAGCATTTCATTTCGGTCAAAATGCTTTTATTTCGTACATTTTTTAATTTGTTTTTTATTTTTTATATACATTGATTGCTTTTGTAGCATATAAAAAGCCATCAGTACCTGCTCCATATGACGTGCCTTCGCCCACCATCGAGAAATCATTATTGGCTTTTCTTTAAAGACTGCGTGCAATTCTTGCATCTTTGGATGTAGTTTGTATCTTTTTGTTATGCCATATAATAAATAAATTAAATAAAAATAAAATAATAAAAACAAAAATAATTACCCAGCAAACAAATGAGCTCCAAAAACATAAACATTTTTCCACTTTTTCCTATGAAAGTGGTCCGCCCAAAAGAGCCCCGTGTGTACTCAGAAATGACCCAGAAAAAAGAACGTATAAAATCGAAATTTCCTCATAAATTTAAATAATTTTGTAATCTTTTTTGAGTCCGAAAAATTAACCCTCATTTTGAGACAGCTTTTTTGATTGTAGAGACAACTTTTTGGATTGTTTTCTGAGGGTTCATATTTTTTACCAAAAAAAGAGTGTTTTCAAAAAAACAATAAACATTTCTGTGAGCCATTTAAGAATCTTATTTATGAGCGCTCCGAAATTGCTGGCTGGATAAATAAAAATGCAAAAAATGTTGTACACAAATTTAACACTCAGAATATTACTTGAGACTAAAACATATTTGACAAAAAAACATGTGGAAATTTAATTTCCCTGCATTTTTTATCGAAATTGTCATAGCATATAGGGGAAGGTATGCTCTATCTAAATAAAATATAAAAAAAAAATCGAAGAAAAATTTTATTCTATAGTCGATACCCTCCTTAATATTTTCAAAAAGGTATTTGATATGACCTTCAAAAAATTTTTTTTTGTCCCAAGCGAATTTGGTTCCAACCGAATCGTTCGGTAACTGTAACCGAAAATTTGGTTGTTATAACCTTACGACACTGTTTCGGTTGTCACAACCCCATACCAGTTGGAGCAACAGAAATATGGTTGTGATTATCGATTTATCGTTTGCATCATTCGTACGATTCAGTTAGTATAAAAAATGCTTTTTCTAGGTGTACTATGACTTTTCATAACACCCGTCATACTTGTGTGTATATCACTTTCATTATCTAAAAGAAAGTAAACAATTTTTGGTTCATAAAACCAAGCAAATGTCATAAAATGTGTACAATGTATTATACAACTCCTTTAGACATGCAAAACCGTCGATGGTAACCGAAACGGTGCGGTTATGCGTAAGGGTAACGCTATTTCATTTCTTTCGGTAGTGGTATTTTAAGGATAACGGTGTTTCATTTATTTCAGTTGAAAGGTTTTGGAATCGATAACGGTATTTTAGCGGTGTTGTCTGCCAACCCTGAGCAAAACTAAAAAAAAACACAACAAATGTTTTAAAAACCGAAAGCAAAACTGGTAACCGGTTTATTAATTTACCGGCAAAAAAAATGAGTACAATATATTGAGTAAAAATTTCATAATGCCCACATATGTATGTATGTACGGAGCAGTAAGCAGATGCAAATGAATTCTATTGAATATCAAGTTCATTTAACAAAAAAAAAAAAAAATTGGACAAACAAAAAAATATGAAAAAAGACAAACAAATCTTTTATATTCACAACTAAAAATTGCCTGCTGTGTGTTAAAGTTAAAATTTAACAGTAAATTTTAACAGCAGCAGACAAACCAAGAAGAAGTTTGTATTATTAAATGGCAACGGAAGAAACAGCTTAAAGATCTACAAAGAAATTATGATAAATATCTAAACAATAACTAAAATATTTATACAGAAATGTATTCAAAAGAAAACGAAGTTTTATTTTTTGCAAAACAGTAGGACGCTTAAGATCGCCTTTAAAAATATAATAAAAATAACGAAAATTTCACAGGAACAATCAAAACATTATAAATGTTGATGATCAGGCAGAAGCTCTTAAACTTTTTTTAGATTTAAAGATTTTCTAAGTAAATTTTCATAATAAAAAGTCTTAATATTTGAGATTATTTCAAGCTTCTAGGTACATGTGCGTATGAGTGCTGTGAAATTATTAAATAAATATAAATCATACCCACTCAAATTTGTTTGCACATGTCTACAAAGAATAAGGTTTTATCTGTGACAGAAAATAAAAGGTATAGGTATAGGTATAGATTTTTCGAATCTAGATTTGAATTTCATTTCTCTAACCAATCAGCTTTCAGAGTAATTTTAGGATAAATTATCATTATGATATAATCGCATTAGGTTGGATAATTTTTCTCAATTTCTGAAAACGCTATCGTAAGACACCATAATATTGTGTTTTAGAAAGTTCAGATTATTTTAATATATTTGGTAGACGTAT
Organism: Leucophora obtusa; assembly: GCA_949987735.1. Lineage (NCBI taxonomy): Eukaryota > Metazoa > Arthropoda > Insecta > Diptera > Anthomyiidae > Leucophora > Leucophora obtusa. Next base: position 54,906,394 of record OX465299.1, read on the forward strand.
GACTAATACGAAATTTTAATTTTAATAATACTCATACGCATCTTAAAATTATTAGAAGTGAAACCTTATATAAAGAAGGATTAACGTATAAAAATACCGTTTAAGAATCACTGTTATAAATTAACCATGATGAATGTTATTGCAAAATGTATCACTTTTACACTCACTTTACATATTAAAAAATAACATTTCACGCATGCTTAATAAAGCTTAAGTTTTTTATATTCTTTACGCATGCCATACCACCATCATCATCAGCATTGACAAAGTCCTATCCAGCAAATGATGCGTAAAATTAATACAAATACATACAAATACAAAAATGAAATGTAGATACAAACACTAAGTCGCCGTATAAATTCACACATTGTTTGTTATTGATGTTGAACGATGGTGAATGATTAAGCTTAAGATTTACTTGGCAGCACACACTGTACATTAGTATACATATGAGTACCATAAGTAATTCATACATACAGACAATGTAGATATAGATACAAGTAATTTTGCGCAAGTCAATGTCATCATTCATCACAAGTACGCTCTGTTTGGTTTAAGTGTTGTCGTCTCTTTTAAATGATTGGAGTACGTATTTTGTTATGTGTGACATGCGTGTAATTTAAATTTAATTTATGTGTGAAAATAATTATAATTAAATCTTAACGTATGACAAATATTTAACAAATTAAAAATAATAAACTGTACGAAATTTTTTCAAAATTAAATAATTTTTTAAGTGCAGAACTAAATTAATAAATTTCTAAGTTTATAAATTTGTTACTACCCTGGTAGAAAAATACAAACGGCAAAGCTTTGGCAAAGCAATGTATATGGTGGTGATACAAGCGTTGGCACGATATCGGTTGTTCGAAAATGTACACACAGAAAATAAATTGGTTGGAATTCTATCGGAACCAACGAAATATTTTCATCATTCAATAATTTTAATTGCAGTTATTTAATATTCATCATCAGGAAAGTTATATTTATTTGTGAACAGAAAATATATATGATGAACCAAAACACTGTCACATTATCCAAAATATTGGCTTTTCTAACCAATATTGAAAAATTACTAACTTCCACATTACCTTCAATACCAACAACCACCAATTTATCGAAGATTTAGTCATTTTAATAAAATATCGGCAGCAACAATTTAGTATCAGTTGTGTTTCAATAAAATCGATCACTCTATCCAAAGTATTAGTTTTTCCAATCAATTTAAAATTTTTTTTTAACTTTAGTAGCTTTAACCATTAATTTCCATTATTTTGGTAATTGTAATAATATATTGAGACAAGGAACAGAAATTTTATTTATCATAATAAAATTTTGGAATATATCATATTTTTTCGTTTCATACATATGCGTGTTTAAATTCTAAGTTAGACAACAACTAAACATAAGTATCTGTGGCGCAGGAGGTAGAGACACAGCCTTATAGCCTTAGAGATTTGAGTTCAAACCTCAACCAAGGCATTACTTTTTTTTTATAATTTTTTTATTGATTTAAATTAAAAGACACAATTGATTTTCTGTTGTGAATATAATTTTATTCAAAAACAAAATATTCAAATTTTCAACCTGAAGAAATTCAAATTTGAAATTTGACAAAAAAATTTATGTCGAGTTTAGCCTAGAGGAAAAGCATTGGGCTGACAGACGGAAGGTCGCCGGTTCAATCACAGTTCGCGATATAAATTTTTTTTTAATTTTTTTTTTTATTCAAATTAAAAGACACAACTGATTTTCTGTTGTTGATATAATTTTATTTATAGACAAAATATTCAAACCTGAAGAAATTCAAATTTGAAATTTGATTGAAAAAATTTAAATAGAGCTTAGCTTAGAGGGAAAGCAATGTACTGACAAGCGGAGGGTCGGGGGTTCGATCCCAGTTAGCGACAAAAAAAAATTTTAATTTTTAAATAAATTTTGTGGAACGTGTTTTTCTATTTATAGAATTTATAATCCACTAACATTAAAGTAATCTATTAACACAACAAAAATTCAAAAATTGTAAATAAATTTCGGTAGTAACAATGGTATTAAAAATAAATAAAAGTGATTGTACCTGGAACTACAAAAATTCGGTTGGCGAAAAATTCGGTTGGAACTACGAATCTGTTTTCTGTGTGTATGTACCTTGAAATGATAACGTCGATCTTGGGTTAGCTCTTTGCCTTTTAGAACGTTTGCAAAGTATTCGTAGTAATGGTAAAATAAGTTCTCTATCAACCTTAAATTTATAACGTCAATCTTCGGCTGGCCATATGTGTTTTCGAAAAGTTATCAAAGCGTTAGCAAAATAATCTTAAAAGTACTATTAAATGAGTAAAAAGTGTTTTAATGCACTTTAAATGTCAAAAGAAGAGGAATACATTACTTAAGTTCTTAAAAAATACTCGTAAGAACAGTAAAATAATCAGTTAAAGTGAAAAATATGCCCTGAAGTTTCATTAAATCTTCTCAATTTTCCTCAATAAAATCCTTATAAAATTAAATTTTTTATTCAACTTGATGCTACATTCCTTTGAACTTCAGTAGTCAAAGAATCCAGCAAAATATTGGTAATGACACCTCATTACTATCTGCATTACCAAAAATGATATATCATTACCTTTTGCATTATTTTATAATATAAAATAATGACTTCCTAATAACGGCCTATTGTATTCATTGTTTCTAAATATAAAATAATGACTTACTCGCAATAGTTTAAACCCTTGTCGACCGACGGTACTTAAAAGTACCATTACAGTTACGAGCTCATAACATCTTAAAATAAAGTTGTTGTATACCTTTGGGCCATAGGTATGTTAGAGTACACTATAATTTTTATAATAAGACCTTTTTTCGACTATTGGCGATCCTGTCTTCTCAGAATAATGGTAATTCGAAATGTATTTCGTTTTTGTTTGGTTAAGATATGGTGACACTAATTTCGATTAATGAAAAATACTTATGTTATAATGATAAATAGTTTTTCTTAATACCATGGTATCAATTAATTAACAAATGCTTTAATACTAATTTATTAAAAGTAAAAAAAAAACCAATGTTTCTTTCTTACTTTTTAATTCATCCTAACCCAACTGTACTTATTTATAACTAATATCCTTCCAGGTCCTTGACAAATATTAAACTTTTTATATAACTTTAAGAAGGCATATTAATTAAGATTTAATCAAAAAAATACAAAGTTTCCAACGCTTTCGAGTCTTGGTCCACAAGGGGTTGAATAATTACTTTTTACACAGTTAAATTTTATTCATTTTTATTTATTATATGTAAATATGTTTAAATTTTTATGACGAGTCCTAAAATTACACACTAGAGAAAACTTAAAATTTTATGAATGTATTTTCCTTAAGCTAATAGTATTTGCTTAACTCCTTATTTTTAAGAATCAAGCAATCGGATAACCACTTATAATTCAACTTTTTGTAAGCAAGTGTGTAACCACTTATTATTCTAAATCTCATAACTACTTATTTCTCATTTTTTCGTAAGCGAGCGCGTAAGCGTGACTACTTATAAAAACGACCACGCCAAACAAAAATAATGAGTTTAGGCGCCAAAAAATAAGTTGTGCTGAGCTATGAATTTCTATTATATAACCACTTATTTGGTAATGAAAGATTTTGCTGGGAAGGTTGTGACAATTTGAACTATTTCAATTTCAAATTGAAAAATATTGTAAAAAAAGAATATTGTACAATAGTGATTTTTTAAATTAAGAAAAATCAAAATTCAAATTTTCATTTAAAAATATAGGTCGACATAAAAAACTTTATAAAATTATCGCTTTGAGGATATTAACAGTATAAGTCTAATATTTTCAAAGTAAACCTCAATAACTCGAGAAATAGGCAACGTAGGGTGGTGTATTAGTCTTCGAAATACCTTTTATACGAAACCCACCACCATTGGTGATTACTAGGGCAAGGAATTTCATGAAAATGCATGTTTTTCTCGATAGTCCGAAACTAATATGTATTAAATATTTATCCGAATTATCAAATTTAGAACAAAATGGCATCGATTTGTAGTTGCATCTTTTTGCATATTTTGTCAAAAGTGCATGTTTTTGCATATATTGACTTGAAATGCATATTTCGTGCCTTTTTAATGCATATTTTAAGCTTTTTAATGCATATTTGTGCTTATTTTTAATTTTTTAGTAACATTTTTTAAATTTGTTAAAAAAAATTTAAAAATTTATAGTTATTCATATTTGGATAAAAAATAAAATTTTTTTATTTTTGTTATTTAAAAAAAAACCCTTTTTTGAAAATCATGTTGATCCAAAAAAAGCAATAAACTCCCCAGCAAAAAAAAAATGCAAGTATTGCTTTACTAACTACTTCTTTCAATGAATGCTTCACAAGTATCCGTTAGTGTATTTTTACTGCTTTTTTAGAAGTTATTCTGAACAACTTCAAAAAATCACTTCTTTCATTACTTCCCAAGTATCCGTTATTACATTTTTATAGCTTTTTTAGAATTATTTCTGAACCACATCAAAAAAATTACTTAAGTATTGCTTCTAAAGAGTAATTGCTCCAAAAGTGATCGTAAAAAGTGATTTTGGTATCATTTCCAAACAGAGGGTCCCGGGTTCGATTCCCGGCGGGACCAATAATTTTTTATTTTATTAATTTTTTTTTTAATATTTATAATTATTTAGTTTAAATTCAATATTTTTTTAATTTTAAAATTTCTAAAAATATATATAAAAAATGGTGAGAAATTGATTTTTATGTACCTGTAAAAATAGTACTGAAAACAATATTGAATTGGAGTGCACCTTTTACACTTGTTTAATAAGTACTTTTATTGAAGAGAATAAGGAACAATATCTTGCATTAACACAGTGGTCTTATTATGCCAGTCAACTTTCATATCAAAAAATAGCTCAGTGGTAGAGCGCTAGACTAGCAATCGTGAGGTCGTAAGTTCGATCCCCGGTGGCGGCAATAAAAAAACTTTTGTAAAATAAAAAAAATATAATTTTTTTTTGTAAAGAATTTTTTTTTAACTTTTAATTGATGAAAATGAGCTTCCTTTGCACTCGTTCAAAAAGTACTGAACAAATGTTGAAGAGAGAGTACTCCTCTCCTAAGACAACTCAATGTTAAAATCATTATTGTTTATGTTAAAAAAAAAGTACATCCAGATCAATTATAGTGCTTTTTCTACTGCTTCGGCATCTCTTTTTTTGCTGGGTCGGTGTTTATTTGAAACATACTTTTTATATTTTTAAATACTTCAATTTTGCAAAAATAAGTATTTTTGGTGCATATTTCATATGTTTTTAATGCATATTTATCTTTTTTAGCTGCATTTTTAGGCGCATATTTTTGTTTTTTAAGTGCATGAAATTCCTTGCCCTAGTGACTACAATCTCCACTAATTTTTCCGAAAATTGGAACTTAAGAATTTAGAATTTTCTTAATTAGGCTTAAAACAGCTTTGATATAAATTTTTATCAAAATCTGTCGACGGGAACTGGTAGTTGCGAAAAATGGGTTAAATACTTAACGTTGATAGATATAAGCGAAAATACAGCTAAGATTAAGCTCCCAGTGTAGAAACGGCAATGACATATCATTATTTTTTGGACTACCAGTAATGACACCCTCTTACCTTCTGCATTATTTCAAATCATATAATAATGAGTTACTGATAATGATTTAATTTTATCATTATTTCGAATAGAAAATAATTTTCTAGATTTTTTTAAAATTTTTTGAAATCTATTGTTAGACTCAATATTTTTTAAACACTGGTAAGGATATATGTAACCACATATTTTTTGATTTTTTGTATGTTGGTGAGTAAGCTGACTTGTGCCCGGCAGGTCAATTATGTTTTTATCTATCAAATATAACATGTCGACATAGATTAGATGGTTGAGCTATTGACTGGCAATCTGTAGTCCCAGGTTCGATTCCCGCACCAGCAAATTTTATTTAACAAAAAAAAAATACAATAAAAAATATTTTTTTTTTATATAATTAATTTTTTTGAAAATCTGAAATTTTAGACTCATTATACGACATAGGTAACGATATATTTTTTTTTTTTTTGTAACCATAACTCATTATTTTTCGCGACATCGCCATATAAAGGTAATAAGAAATGTAATAACAAAAGTAACTAGTTACCATTACCAAGTATGTAGTTACATAACCACATATCTGATAATGATTTTCTACACTGGGAAGTCAAACATGTTTTTATCTATCAAATATTACATGTCGAGATAGCTCAGATGGTACAGCTATAGACTGGCAGTCTGGAGTCCCAGGTTCAATTCCCGCACGAGAAATTTTTATTTAAAAAAATTTAACACTAAAAAAATATTTTTTTTTATAAAACTTATTTTTTTGAAAATTTATTTTTAGAATCATTATTTTAGTCAATACTGGTAAGCACATAGGTAACGATATAGTTTTTGATTTTTCGTATGCTGGTGTGTAACCATTACTTATTATTTTTCGCGACATCGCCATACAAAGGTAATAAGAAATGTACCTAATAAAAAAAGTAACTAGTTACCATTACCAGGTATGTAGTTACATAACCATATATCTGGTAATGATTTTCTACACGGGGTAACCTAGTTTTTTGAATAATTGTAATTTAACTTAACAACTATTTCCAGAACTTCTAAAAACATCGTCCCCTGACGAGTTCCTTAGGCAAGAATGAAATCCGGATAGGAACATGCCTCCAACAGATTATTTTTCACAATTTGTAAAATTCGTTTCGGATTTTAGCAAATTTAATTCCTTTAATGCAATTAATGTATGTCCCGATAAAAATAAATATAGAAAAACCCAATTTCAAAAAATCCAAAAAATTCTAAAAAAATCCTTTTGCGACATAATCATTATTCATATTCCGCTTTAAGTGTTGCATAAATCCGAAAACATTTTATTTGGTGAAACACCATATTGTGAATCGGTCAAGTTGGTTCATGAACGATACAACTCTAGTATGACTAATTAAAGGACTGGGCAGGTGAATAAGGCCATGACTTTTGAACTTTTCTCGTAGCTACGTAAATAAAGATCAACACTGCTTTCGTCAGGTACCATAGACATCTGTCAAATTTTGAGCAAGCACAGTCATTAAATTTGTGTTTCGCAGCTATTCAAATGACATAACCTCGTTTATTTTTGTAAAAATTTAAAAAAGTGAATTTCGAGTGCCAATAAAATACTTTTTTGAGAAAAAAAAAACCATCACTCAAAACAAGGAAAAGCTTGATAAGTACCTACTGCGAGCATTCTAGCAGTAAACAATTTCAATGGTAAAAAAGTGCTTTACTGACAAGGAAAGATTCCCAACGCGGACCGCCAAATCTTAATGCGCTTTGGTATGTTGTAGAGAAGAAAAATTTTAAGGACACCTATTTTTTTTAGCTGCCCAAACTCATATTTAGGGGTTAAAAAATGGGGTCAAAAAGACCCAATTTTTTGTTTTTTCGTTTCATTTCTTCAAAAGTAACACATCGGCTGAAAATCCGTAGGATGACATATAGGTGGCGCCACTAATCTAAAATCCATATGATTTTTTGGAACTACCAACCTTCAGATTATACCTTTCAAAATTTATTGACAATTCGAACAAGGTACAGCTGTTTTAGTGACGCTTCTATTGCGATTTTGAAAACAATGGATTCAAAGCAATTTCATGTGTTGATTTAACAACAATGGGGAAAAACACCGTTCAAGCCAAAGCTTGGCTTGACAAGTGTTATTCGGACTCTACTCCATCGAGACAAATGTTAGAAAAGTGGTTTGCTGACTTTAAACGTGATCATACAAACACTGATGACGCCGAACACTCTGGTCGCCCAAAGGCAGTAGTGATACCGGAAAACACCAAAAAAGTTCACGAAATCGTTTTGGACGACCATAAAGTGAAGTTTTTGCGGCCCTATGCTCCTTGCAGGAGTAAAAGGAACAAATATATATAAAGTGAAGTTGCAGGCGATAGCTGATACAACAACAACGTGTCGATGATTCTGAGAGCTGTTTGGAACTGTTTCGGCGAGGTAAAAAGGACTTTTTGCGTCGGTATATAGCAATGGACGAAACTTGGATCTGCCACTTCACTCCAGAGTCGAATCGACAGTCAGCTGAATGGACAGCAACTGGCGAACCTCGCCCGAAGCAACCAAAGACGCAATAGTCTGCTGGTAAAGTTATGGCATCAGTATTTTGGGATGCGGCTGGAATTTGTACATTAATTACCTCGAAAATGCCAGACCATCAATAGCAATCGCTACATGACCCAACTGATGCGTTTGAAGGAGGAAATCGCAAAAAAAAAAAATAGCCCCACATGAAGGAGAAAAAAGTGCTATTTCACCAAGACAATGAGCCGTGTCACAAGTTCTTGGCTAAAATGGCCAAATTTTACGAATTACACTTTCAATTGCTTCCGCCAGATTTGGCTCGGTAACGGTATTTCATTTGTATCGGTATTGGTATTACCGATACCGATGCGTACCGGTATTATTGAAGAATTGTGTAAACACAATCAATTATGTGTTGTAAAAAAACACATAGTTGATAAACCAAATTAAAAAAATAATAGCAATATGCCTGCTAGCGATACTATTTTTTATTAAAAACACAGATAGAATTTAATTAATTTTAAATTTTGCATATTTTGTAGGAAAACATTTATATTTTTTGTGAAAAACGTAAAAAATAATTATTTTATTAGAAATCGATTCAATACAGGTACGACACCGGTATTAAGGGAAAAGGTTTTTGAATACCGGTACTTTTTCAAGTTAAGAGTTTCGGTATTGGTATCGGTTATCAATTTGAAAGAGTTTTCAAATGGATAACGGTACTATAAAATTATCGGTTGCCAACATGTTAATTAAACTAGTTTACTTTTTTGTGCACATATTTTTGCTTCTACATTTGCACTTTTTATGATATCGTGGGTGCATGCACTTTATAAACGCAAGTGCACTACGAAACACAGCATGATGAAGAAAATCAGCAATTTAACCGAAGAGAAGAAAAATCTGAAAAAAAAATAAATTAAGATCCCATCAGAGACGACATTCAGATAAAAATCAATCAATGAAGTTGAATAAAAAAAAGTAAAAACACCGCCATTTAAATTGTTAATTAAGTTTAACAACAATTTAACAATGTTGTCAACCAAGTTTAATGTTGAAAAAATGAACAACACAAGATGCCACAGATGATACTTTCGTTACGATGCACATGGAATATACAAGTGTTTAAAGTTGCAAGACTACTAGACAACCAGTAAGCCACTTTAACACCCATTCATTAAAAAATTTTGCAATTTACTTTAAAGAAAAAAAAATCCTTAACTAATTGTTAATATTAGTTGATTTCAAATAATAACAAATCTTTTGGATTATAAAGGCTTTGCAAAAAATAATTTGTCATAAAATTTTGAAAAATTTACAATAAAAAAACGGCAATTGGTGGCAATAAATCTATGAAAAGTGTAAAAAATTCATTTGTCTTTAAACATTAAGTTATTAAAGTGAAAGTAATAGAAATATTGAAAAAAAAATCTCTAAAACAATTTTAGGTGTCCATAAGTTTTTTGTCTTCAAAACAAATCACACAGTAATCCTAGTTTGTTTTTTTTTTCGAATAAATGAATGATGTTTTCAAATTATATGGATTTTAAATTGAAACAAATCCCCTCATTTGTCTTGTAATTCGAAAAAAACACACCTCTTTTTCTAACATATCGCAACGTTAGCAATGTGCAACATTCAAACATGTAGCATCAACATTTAAACAGTTTTGTTGAAATAAACAAATGTTAGCAATGTTTATTTGCAAAACATGATGATGATGATGAGATAGATGATAAAAAATAACTGCTACTACATCAAACACCATATTTATCAAAGTTGTCATTTATTGACCATATTGTTAAATCAATTTCAACATCTGTTACTACTATTGTATTACTGGCAACTAACTACTTGTAATGTATGATTACACTTTTAAAAATATGTAGTAAAGAATATGAAGAGACCATAAATCAGTAAACAAACCATTATTTGATTTTTGAGATTTTGTTTTTTTGTATTATTTTAATCATAATGCTACAATTTCGGCAAGTTTTTTGTTTCAAAATGATCTATACGTATTTTCTGCGTTTTAAACAACTTTTCAACGCCTTATATCAAGAAATCGACGAGTTTCCCAAAACATGGAAAATTCTGGAATTTTAGAAGAAAGATATCCCGAGAAACGGGATTTACTAAACCTGTTAATCTGGCAACACTACATTTAAGTATACATCACAGCATATGCTATAATGTTAAGTGCCATAAATAAAATAAGTGCTATAATTATAGTACTCTGGATGCTTCTAGCAGGTTCTACAACTAGGGCCATTACAATATATAAGACCTAACTTAACGAAGGCACCCGGGTAAAAATCTTAATATGGTGTCATATATAATTATATCTTATTTGACAAGACCCCATATACAACGACATACAACTTGATCCGAAAAATGGGTCATCTACTTGTGTCTAATTATATCAAATTAGATATAATTTGATACTGTTTGATCCGAGATTTGTCCATATCCAGGACATCAAATTACATCTAATTCGATATAAAAATATCTGATTTTATATAACATTGTCTAATAGTTAGTATACTTTTTATGCATACCGGCCATTAAATTGATATTGAAATTTTTATAGCTTTAACAATTTTAAAGGCCCAAATTTTATAACGTAAAATATAAATTAATTAGAAATAGTGTTGCCATTTCAGTGCTTTTCGGGTATTTTTTGGTGCTTTTTTCCTTCCCGTACCCGGTGATTTTTTACAAATACCCGTTTATAAAAAGCGGGTATTTACAGTGCTTTTTCAGATTTCTGGCAGTGCTTTTAGTGCTTTTTGTACAGTTTATATTTTTGGTATTTGTTCTCCTTTTTTTCAATTTTTCTTGAATTTTCTGTCAAAGTTGAAAAAATAATACGAAATATACAAAAAATACATTTTTTCACAATGTTTGTAGTACAATTTTAAATAGCACTTCGTAAAATTAAAACTTCAAAATTTTGAAATATTAGTTTGGTGCTTTTTTACCCCTTTTCTAGTTATTTTTTGAACCTTTTTTACACTATTTTATAAAGCTAAAATGTGTTTTTAAAATCTTGACTTAAATTTTTCAAAAAATTATTATCGTGCTTTTTTACCCCATTTTTGGTAAATTTTTACCCTTTTTACCCGTTTTCACAATGCTCACGGTGCTTTCCTGCCTTCAAGAGTTGGCAACACTGATTAGAAATTTATTAATTCAGTTCGAGGCCAATTTCCTTATTATGAATTAATATAATAAGTACTTTTTTCAGAAACTGTTATTTTTCTTCATCAGGATATTCTACTAACAAATACTTCACAGAGTTTTTGCTTTCAAAAACCTCTACACTTTCAGGAATGAAAAGAAGATCGTTTCGGGGATTTTCCAGGTCCCCTTCTTCAGTTTTCTTTAGAAAGTTGTGGCAATAGTGCAATGCAAATTGAAACATCAAAATTTCATATTAAACGTAGTCTACTACATCAACGAAATGAGAATGAAGCAAACAATAAAATATGTTTTCGAAGTCTCTGCAAAGACATAACCAACAATAGAAATATTATGAAAGTTTTCTGTTTTTATATTTCGTACCGTCGGTACATATCTTTGCAGAGACTTCGAAAACATATTTTATTGTTTGCTTCATTCGCATTTCGTTGATGTAGTAGACTACGTTTAATATGAAATTTTGATGTTTCAATTTGCATTGCACTATTGCCACAACTTTCTAAAGAAAACTGAAGAAGGGGACCTGGAAAATCCCCGAAACGATCGTCTTTTTATTCCTGAAAGTGTAGAGGTTTTTTGAAAGCAAAAACTCTGTGAAGTATTTGTTAGGAGAATATCCTGATGAAGAAAAATAGCAGTTTTTGAAAAAAGTACTTATTATGTTAACTCATAATAAGGAAATTGGCCTCGAACTGAATTAATAAAATTCTAATTAATCAATAAAAAGGTCGAAAAAACAATTTTTATTTTTTGAATAAAAATTAAAAACCAATAAAATAAAAATTTTTAATGCTTTTTTTGTCTTCTAAATCGTACGCATCATTTTTTAATATAATTTTATATGCAAAAAATTACGTGAAAATTATTTAGCTGTGGAGAAATTAACTCTTCATTTATATTAATTTGTATGAGATCATATAGAAAGTTATGTAAAATTACAAGAATATATTTTTAGTATGACGATATATACAGTGTTATATAACTTAGAATCGAACCATATATAATCATATCGGTCACTACATATATTTTGATTAGTTTTATATATAACTACATATATATATGGAGTCAGATGTGGGGATATGTAATAACATCAAATAACGTACAAAAAATTCATTGAAAAAATAATATCAGATGTAGTTGTATATAATGATATGTGTCTTAATGTGACTCCATTCACCGTCAGATATAACCCAATCACATTATACATAACAATATATAAGTATTTTTACTCGGGCATGCTTAATAAATTCTGGAGATCGCAAAATGTCTCCAATCACACCAAGATCAAGGTTTTTAATAGCAACGTGAAATCTGTGCTTCTGTATGGCTGTGAAACCTGGAATATTTCGAGTCGTGAAATGAGTTGTATGCAAGCTTTTGTAAACCGCTGTCTCAGGCGTATACATAGGATATTCTGGCCTGCCACGATATCAAATCGGGATTTGTGGAACTTAACCAATCAAATTCCTTTAAGTATGAATATCCGATTGCGTAAATTTAGTTGGCTAGGGCACACAATGAGAAAGCCAGCGGATGATTTAACTCGACAGTCCGTTGAATATAACCCCCAAGGATCCAGGAGACCTGGCAGACCTGCGAACACTTGGAGACGCCAAATAGAGAACGAGTTGCATGAGCATGGTGTGTCCTGGAGTGAGATGAAAATGATGTCTACCGATAGAATACAATGGAGAACATTTGTTGCGGCCCTATGTTCCACTGGGAATTAAAGGATTAAATATATAACTTAAAGAAGGAAGTGGGAAGTCGGGCATTGTCATTTGTGGAGTTCAGCTGCGCTTTAGATTTGTACTAGAGTTTGTTAATTGGGTATTAGCATTGTATAGTGAGTTGCTCAATATAGTATAGTTGTGTTTGCTATACTGTTGTATGTAAAGTAATAAAGTGTTAAATAAATAAGTGTATAAGCTCAAAATCAAATAAAAGAGTGTGCGTTATTTTAATTGCAAATATCACCAACCCGGTTTATCTAAAGGAGATAAACGCACGTTTGTGGAGGTAAAACTTAACAATTCCTGTCAGTAGTGGAATTGGTTATTTTGATTGCAATAGAAAAGAACCCTTTTTATTTAAAGGAAATAAAACAACGCCTTTAAAAGTCAAAAACTTAAAAATATATTTTCAACGAGCGTTTTATGACTAAAATCTACTGTTATTTTTGATTTGGCAGATTTCGATTTCTAAAAACTTTGGCTCCAGCTGGTTTTATGGTGATTTTAAAATTTTCAACAAATTTCTCCTCAATTCCTTAACTATCTAGGAATATTATGTTAGTTGGATTCGACAAGTTTTTTTGCCATTAACAGTTAATGCTGAATTAGGTCATTGAGTTATTTCGAACAGTTTTTCCTCCAAGAATTATGTAAACTAATTTTTTGAGTTTTATACTGAGTTTAGACTGAGCAAAAACTACCTAGTTTTTGGTTGTTTTTTATATATGCATGTTGACAAGTAAAAACTAGCAACGGCCAAAAACTAGGCAGTTTTTCCTCAGTCTAAATGCACTATTAACAAATATTTAACACATGATTTCATCATATTTTTGTTTATGTCCCAAAACTATTCGCAAAGATTTTCAGATTTCGACCAATTTTTTATTGCGTTTGTTTTTTTTTTTTTTTTTTTTGCTTTGAAAACTTCTCGTCATCCAAACATTCCTTATTTATACAAAATACGAAAATAATCAGTTTTTCAACATAAATATTTTTTAAAGTGTATTCAACTATCTGTCTGTTAGCCTGACATCATTGAATTTGTTTTTTTTTTTAACCGCAGTAAATTCAATTGATTTTCTTTTTCATAAATTTTACACTGCATAATTTCATTCAATAAAAATCAAAAGTGACAATTGCCTTTTTTATTGTGATACTGTAATAATCGATTATTTATTGTTGCTATTGTCTACTTAAAATTTTATATGTGTGAATTATTATCACTCAGATAAAATGTTGCAAACCTCAGGGGAAACATAAAAAACGCATCCAAATAAAATAATTTAATTTGTATTGAATTTTGAGTAATCGATAGTTATGCTTATACAATCATGTTTTGGTTATGTCAGATTTTTAAGTTCTAAACTAATCTGCGATTGATGTAAGGTTTCGATGAGTTTTTTGTACCATATTAATTCCTGCAAAATTTTCTTTATGCTCCTAATGTACACTAGACCGTACCACCTTACGGGCAAAAAAAGTGCACGGTACACCCTCAAATATAAAGTATTTTTTCAAAGCAATTCCAAAAAAAAAAAAACGTAGGGGTCGCTTTTTTTAAATTTTTCGTTATAGCTTCGGCATTTAAAGTCGGATTTTAAAGTGTGATATATCGATTTTTTTGCCTCGAGTAGACCAGGGTTTTTCTATAAAGGAAAAATCCAATGAAACAAAATTTAAAAAGGCGACCCCTACGTTCGGCAACCAAAAAAATAAAAAAAATTTCTATTGGGTTTATCGAAAAACTTCCTTAGCAAAAGTTTAATGATTTTTTGCGAGCTTTAATTTTCTGACATTAGGTTGGTACATCATGTTGGTAGCAACTGAGATCTGGTAGGTAAATACTAGAACGGGATACTTGAGGTCAATGGTCCTTAGAGCAAAACATTTGTCCCCTCGAGAGAAAAACATCGATGTATCACACTTTAAGATCCGACTGTAAATGCCAAAGATATAACGAAAAATGTAAAATGGCAACCCCTACATTCGGGGAAAAAAATAAAAACTTTTTTTTTAAACCTCCTTGCGAAAATAATTTAAAGTGGACGGTGTACGGCGAACTTTTTTTTTTGAGGTACACTAATAAGTACAAAAGTCTGTTAAACGCGTCCTGAATAAATTGAACTAATTTTTCTGTTATTTGCTCTAAAAAAGTCCGTACAAATAGGTCAAAATTCTGTTAAAATAAATGGTACATGTATTTGCTCCAGCACAATTTTGACCTATTTGTACGGACTTTTTTTATGAGTGTACGGTGTAATGTACAACCATAGAAATGTAAAAAAGCAACTAAAAATCATTTAAAAACGAGTAAAAAGGTTAAAGTCGGGCATGCTGACTATTCAATACCCTACACCAGTCTGGGTAAAAGCCAACTAATGTTTGGATCCGAAATTCGAATGGGTTAAAATGGGGCTTGCGTCAAAATTTTCTATAATGTGAGTCAGCGCACCAAATTTCATTAAAATATCTTAATATTTGCGATCTGCAGTTTGTAACCAAGCCAATTTTGGGGGGACCTTATATGCGCACTAGGTTTAAACATGGACCGATGTTCACCAAAATCAATAGGCTTCGTCCTTGGGCCAAAATAGGTCTGTGCACCAAATTTCATCAAAATATCTTAATATTTGCGACCTGCAGCGTATAAACAATATAATTTTGGGGGGACGCTTATATGGGCACTAGGTCTAAACATAGACCGATGTTCACCAAAATCAATAGGCTTCGTCCTTGGGCTGATATAGGTCGGTGTACCAAATTTGATCAAAATATCTTAATATTTGCGACCAGCAGCGTTTAAACAATATAATTTTGGGGACACCCTTATATGGGCACTAGGTCTAAACATGAACCGGTGTTAACCAAAATCAATAGGCATCGTCCTTGGGCTGACATAGGTCGCTGTACCAAATTTCATCAAAATATCTTATTACTTGCGACCTGCAGCGTATAAACAATATAATTTTGGGGGGACCCTTATATGGGCACTAGGTCTAAACATGGACCGATGTTCACCAAAATCAATAGGCTTCGTCCTTGGGCTGATATAGGTCGGTGTACCAAGTTTCATCAAAATATCTTAATATTTGCGACCTGTAGAGTGCGCACAAGAATGCATGGAAGCAAGACAGACGGACGGACATCGTTAAATCGAAATAAAAAAAATTCTGAGCCGATCGGTATACTATAAGGTGGGTCTAGGACCAATATTGTTTGGTGTTACAAACATCAGCACAAACTTATAATACCCTGACCACATAGTGGTGTAGGGTATAATAATGTTGAGGAAAAAACTGTTAAATTAGCAAATTTTTTTTCTAAACACTAGTAAATATAAACAGCAAAAATAAAACTGTTAAATTTACAGAATTTTAGTTATATCTAAGTTAACTTTTAGTTTATTGAAAATGACAAATTGTACTGCAAAATCTGCAGAAATTTTTTATAAATATTAGTAGACTACTTGTATTTACAAATTTTTTACAGACTCTTTTCTATTAATGTACTATAATAATCCATTCTTTGGAAAGTTGTGTGTTTGTGTATCACTTAATAAGGCATCCATTTAGAAGTCTTTACCATAGTTTTTGCTGGGATGTTATAAGATTATGTGATTATGTTTTGGTGTACAAGCCTATATATTTAAAGGAAAATTTTCAATTGTCTTACAAAAATTCTATAGAATTTAATTTACCTCGCTCTTATAACACTGAATTTATGTCAGGCGCCAATGTCTAGTCTAAAAGTAAAAATGCTAAAAGTTTATTGCAAATTTTCTCTATACATTCAGCGACAATTGAATATCTTACAATTGTTTATTAATTGAGTCATCCCAGAGTCTATCAAACCAAAAACAAAATATGTTTCAAGTACATATGAAAAACAATCAATTGCGTCAAAAGTTGTGATTACCAAAAAAGAAACACTACTAACTACTTTTTAATAATTATCATAGCTTTAACTGATGTCATAACATGAACGTACGAACAAAAAGCAATTAAAACTTAAATATATAAAAATAAATAATAATACAAAAATATTGGTTCTTAAAGAAATTACGATTGCAAATCATATAAATACTGGGTCCCACCGAACGTTCGTCATACTAACATTTTGCCAAAATTATTAGAAAAGTGTTAACTGAGTCTTAAAAGATAATGCAATCTTTAACAAGATATACTCGTACTAACAATGATAACTAAAATAAATGAAAATGAAAAAAATTCTTATCAGTGGTAAATAAGCGAATTCCAAAAACGACAAAATGTGAAAATTATACGAATAAATAATATTCGTAACCAATATTGAATATGACGTAATGCGAATACCAAAAAGAAATTATATACGCAACGAATATCGTAACCAATATATGGGTTGATAATTTGAGCAATTTTAGAACCTCAATTAGTCAGATATTTGCATTGGTAGTGAAAAGTTATTGAAAAAGTGGAGTTTTCAATAAAAGGGGATTTTTCATAATATAATAACAAAATAGTTTAAAAGTGAGAAAAGTTAGTAGAAAAATTTTTTTTTCAATAACAAAAAATTATCGAAAATACGTATTGTGAACTGAAATTTTTGATAAAATTATAGTTTTCTGTTAACGGCAATTGAGATGGACTTTTAGCCATATATTAATAAACATGATGAGCAATTCCATTTTATTTCAACGAACATTTTTTCGGTAGTGTCCGATTTTGATAAAACTTGGTGAATGTGTGTAGTAGTGTATGTATGTTCACAAAACGATTTTTAATTTTTTTGTTTTCGAAAACTGTGGCAACCCTGCAGCTTTGAAATACTGAAAATTGCAGGGTAGGCACTACACTTAAAATTTCATAACTTTTGTTGTGAGCAAGATATTGAAAAAATTCTTTTTGCGTGGGATTAGTGAAGTTTTTAGGTTTAAGAAATTTATTATTATTTTTTTTTTTTTTAAATTTTTAAAATTTAAAAAAAAAAAAAATTAAAATTTATTTTTTGAAAAAAACCCATTTTTTTAAATTTTTATATTTTTTGCACAAAATGCCACATATGTGTTCTAAACATCCTAAAAATTTCAGAGTGGAATGCCTCCTACTTTTTGAGATATATTAAAAAATGTACTGTTATGTTTACTAGTTGCTAGAGTATTTCTTATAAACATACCAGTACATTTTTTAATATATCTCAAAAAGTAGGAGGCATTCCACTCTGAAATTTTTAGGATGTTTAGAACACATATGTGGCATTTTGTGCAAAAAATATAAAAATTTAAAAAAATGGGTTTTTTTCAAAAAATAAATTAAAATTTTTTTTTTTTTAAAAAATTTTAAAAATTAAAAAAAAAAAAAAATAATAATAAGTTTCTTAAACCTAAAAACTTCACTAATCCCACGCAAAAAGAATTTTTTCAATATCTTGCTCACAACAAAAGTTATGAAATTTTAAGTGTAGTGCCTACCCTGCAATTTTCAGTATTTCAAAGCTGCAGGGTTGCCACAGTTTTCGAAAACAAAAAAATTAAAAATCGTTTTGTGAACATACATACACTACTACACACATTCACCAAGTCTTATCAACATCGGACACTACCGAAAAAATGTTCGTTGAAATAAAATGGAATTGCTCTGATCTTAAAGAAATTTACTAAACTTAATATTGTAAATATGGAAATCAGTTATAGTTAAGTTAAAATTCTCTTTACTGCAATTAAGAATTTAATAAGTTGCAAAAAAAAAAAAAAAAATAAAATCATAACACATTCTTCAAAAATATTTTGTAAACATTTTAATTAAACAATAATACTACATTTACACTTAACCAAAATCTAGTATTTTTTGAAATCTACTTGTATATATATGTCCATTTTCAGACAAATTTGAAATCAAAATCTAAAAGTTTTTAAAAACTACTACTAGTTTTTGGTTATAGCCCTTTAGAAATACGTGTAAGTCCAAACAATGTAATCGATTTCGTGTACTTCACATTGTGTGTACTTACGATATGGGATACTTGTGTATAACAATTGTATATAAAACATAAAATATTTGAAATTTTCCAAAAATTTTGTCTAACTTACATGCCACTATACTTGTGTGTGCTTACGAAGTATATTGGCTTGTGGGCCATTACAATGCGGCCATACCCTGGGTAGAGTAAGCCAGCTTGTATGTAGGGTTTGAAAGTACTCGGAGATACTTGTGTGTACTTACTAGAATCCCGGAGTGCTTTCAAACTCTACACACAAGCTGGCTTACTTTACCCAGGGTATGACCGCATTGTAATGACCCACTTCGTAAGTACACACAAGTATAGTGGTATGTAAGTTAGACAAAATTTTTGGAAAATTTCAAATGTTTTAAGTTTCATATACAATTGTTATTCACAAGTATCCCATATCGTAAGTACACACAATGTGAAGTACACGAAATCGATTACATTGTGGGGACTTACACGTTTTTCTAAAGGGAGTGTAAATTGACCTCAAATAATTTTTATTTTCAAAATATCATCAAAACTAAAGTTCTTGGGAAAATTTCTTATACTGAAGTTAGACTGAGCAAAATCTATCTAGTTTTCTTGCAAAATTAGTTCCTGTTTGTTTTTCTATACGCGTTTTGACAAGTAAAAAACAGCAAGAGCCAAAAACTATGTAGTTTTTGCTCAGTCTAAATACAGTATTACTATTAATTAAAAGCTTTTATGAAAGTACTATTTGAGTGAAACTTTTTTATTAAAAGTATAAAACTTAAAATGAATTACATTTTTCATAAAATTTTATGTCTAACCGCATTAATTCAATGAAAAGTTTTATTGGCTAAATTTAAACGGAACTTCTTTGATTTAATTCAAAAATTTAATATCATGAAAGCAGAAAATTGGAAGCCGTAGGAAGGAGAACTGATTCATTTTTAACATACTTACTTTATTGTTTCTGCTTAGTACACTGCAGTCACGGAAGGGAATCATTGTCAAAAAGAAGCGGTGATTTAAACTACCTACTGATTCTTAGCGGGTCATCTCGTACAAATATCATGCCATATTTATGCGCAACTGTAAGGATGCAGGTGCATCCATTAAACATCGAAATGCAAACAGTTGCGCATAAATATTGCATGTACGAGCTTAGCTGCTAAGAAGCAGTAAGCTACCTTACATTACTGCTTTTTTTTAATATTTCCCTTACAAGGATGCCTTATACTTAGCGGAAGCAATAAAGTGAGATAAAACACATGTATTTGTAGTGCTTTTAAGTAAGCACTATTTTTTTCTGAATAATGTTTTTGGTACAAATGCCGATACACAATTTGATAAAACTTCAGCTCCTGAGACTAAAGTATGGTTGGTTGTTTCAAGAGGCAGACCGCATCCTTTCAAGCGTCATGTAAATCCAAAAGCGACTCCAGCTAACATTCGGAGAACAAGACCCAATCCAAAATATTAAGATAATGTATAAAATCACCTAATCCTACTCCCGATATCACCGTCAGGTCGTCCAGTATATGATCGCCCAAAGTTCTATATCGGATGCCCTGTAGTGCAGGGCACCTACAGAGGAGATGACTAAGTGTCTGCCCGTTACCTGGTATGCCACAACTACAGCATTGTATATCCCACGCAATTATGTTACTATGTCTGCCTATAAGGCAATGACCGGTTAGCACAGCCGTCACCCTCCTTCGGGGGACAGGGCTACGAAAATATCATGGTCCTACAAGTGCACAGTCCACGCCATCTGATCGAAGATCCCCCCTAATGTTACCCAGCAGTATAGCGACTGGCATCGCTGTGCAGACATTCAATGCAAAACCTGCCCTTGCTAACTCATCTGCGTACTTATTACTAAAAAGTTCCGTCTGATCAACAGTTTCCTAAGCCCTACAGTTTGCTAAGCCCCAGCCGCATAAAAGAGTCTATAAGCTTCCCTGATAGCCAGAATCTCCGCATAATGATAAGACAACCTGAAAGGGCCCTGTGTGTCGCAGACCCCAGATCCTACTTCACAACTCATCTTTGAGCCGTCAGCGAATAACCTGATTTCAAATCCCTCCATTGGATTCTTCCTATCTCATTCCGTCGTAGAAGAGAAACTTGATCGAAAGAGCCTAGAGAAGTCGACCTCAGGAGTAGAGCAGTCCAGCCTTAGTCTAAGCTGCGGTGACAGCTGATCCAGAAGTCTAGAATATCCACAGATTAAATTCTTCCAAGAAAAAGTAGTAGCAAGTCTCACCGAACTGCTAGCAGAAGCCGACGTCCTATATAAATCAATGCGAATGGGCAGATGGGCAAGTCCTTATCGCACGAATAACTCTACCACTAATCAGTACCTCCGTCGTATACCACACAATAGAGCCATAAGTTAGTATTGGCCGTACCATTTACATGTACATTTAAAATGTCGTTTTCGAACTGCAATCCCATCATGAACCAAACATCTTTCTGCCGGAGTAGAATACAAATATTGCCGTCCTATCCTTGTGCTGAGTGTTATGTTAATTAACATGTTCAGAGTAGTTAAGTTTAAGGCTCCGTTTGGCCCTGGTGATGAAAAGTACCAGTTCTTTTTTACTCGGATTTACACCCAGTGGCCCAGTTACTGAGAGTATGCAGAGCGCTGGTGACTTATCACATCCAGAAACATCCCTGACAATAGTATCACCACATTGTCTGCATAATTAACGACCGTAACACCCTGATTATCCAGCCTAATAAGAATTGAGTTTATAACCAGAAGCCACAACAGGGGTGTGATCAGCCCAACTGGGCGTGTTGCTCTCCTAACTTCTCACTTTTATTATATATTGACAATTCGAGAGTCCAACATTATTACTATCCTATCGCATACGAGTTCCAAAAGGTCGCAATGTATCGTATCAGTCCTGACATTGCTGAAGGCTCCTTCTGTATCTAGAAAGGCGGATAAGGTATATTGTCAGAATTCTAAGGATCTCTCCACTACCACAACCTCGTGAAGCGTAGTTTCTGTTGAGCGGCCCTTGAGATATGGATGATTACTACGATAGAGTTATGGCCATATCTCTAGTCGTAGTCTTATATTTGCATCGATGAGTCTTTCGAGTTTTTTCGAGCAGAAAAGATGAGGGACTGATCGACCTGAAGTCGTATGCAACTTCATGACCCCTCTTGTCAATTCTAGGTACAAATTATACTTTAACCCTCCTCCAGCTTACAGGCACATAGTTGAGAGAGAGAGATAAAGTTTTTATATCTCGAGCAGCCAGGGAGTGATCAGATTTGTAGGAAGAGAAACTTCCAATGTTCAGGCTATCATTTCCGGGATAATTATATCATTTCAAACCTTATTGTAAAACCCCCGTCCGAGGCAGTGCCAACCATTTTCTAAAGTAGTAGCATCATTACAACCGGAAAGTGAGTATTAAGTAGGATTTTTTTAAAGATAAGCAATACTCAGCAAATTCTTCCTATTAACAGCATGTTGTTTGCTTTGGAAAGAGAAGAGATAAAATGTAGTAAAAGATGAAGGATTTCAAATACGGCAATACTGTAATTGCGCGAGATATTGCGCGCCATCTGATGGAAAATTGGCGCACATTGGTAAAGCTTTTTAGTTCATACATAGCCCTATTATGTTATTTTACCTCGGTATTGATAAGTGATTCGGGATCACCGCCGTCGAGGTGTTTCCGTGGGGATCGAACCCGCAACCTTATGTGTAATAGTCATAGGCGCTAACCATTAAATCATAATGTCCTCAAACGAAAGTAGGGTTTGAGTTATCCTTTTCCAGCAGCTAATTCACTAGTATTGTCTATTAATTCGAAGAATGTTTTCCACGAGTTACGTTTCACGATCGCCACCGTTTTCTTATACGCCTTCAGCTTGTCGCGGTACGACGTCCTTTCGCAGTTCTGAAAACTCCGAACTCCAACAGGGAGTTTCCTTGTCCGTGTCTGAGGGCAAAAAATCTTGAACGCTATGAACGTGTGTTTCAAGCTGACAATCGTTCTACCGACCTTCAGTCCGTTACCGAGCTTCCCCTGAAGAATCCTATTGAAATTAGAGTTCCTGAAGCCTATTTCATTCTGAACGTGTAGTTTGACGTCGAAAAGTATCTACCTATTATCAAAAAAGTACCTCTTATCGGACAACCAGGCTAGGGATTCCATAAACAATTGATATATGGGGCAATATTGCTGTTTTTTACCAAATTTGTTCAAATGTTTTAAAATTTGTATGTAATGTGGTAGATATTAAACTTCAAAAAGTCGACGATAATCGTCTATCGTCTTATGGAATCTGGGCACAGTACAGAAGAATTACCTGAGATCAGTATAACATCTAGAACCTTCTGTCAACCTTTAAAATTTTATAAAATTTCTGTTGCGCACTGAATCTAAATTGCACAATCACATTAGGATTTTGAGAAATCGCCCGACGGGTACACTAATAAAAAAATCCCGCACAAATAGGTCAAAATTGTGCTGGCGCAAATACATGCACTATTTCCTGTTATTTAAGTAGAATTTTTACCTATTTGTACGGACAGAAAAATTAGTTCAAATTAATCAGAACGCGGTTAACAGACTTTTGTACTAACTTTTTTTATGAGTGTACCCCTTTATTTTTTGTCATATTTTTAATGATTTTCTTGTCATGCTTGCCAAGTTGTGGCAAAAATTAGCAAGAAGTGGTTCTAGTAAAAGTCCATTAAAATCCGATAAACCATGAATATCGAAAAGGCAAAAAACACGTACCTATTCGATGAAATTCAATAAGGAATAACAATCATATCGTCGGCTTGCCTACAAGTTTTTTAACATGTTTTTAGGAGAGCGAAAAATTTGTTTTTTTATTATCCTCTTAAGATATTTTATTGACATCTTATGCCTTAAGATTAACGACCTCATTTACTAAAATCATCATCCTTGATTTGACGCAAAAGTTTTCCTCTGTTTTTTTTTTAAGTTTCTTTAAACATCAACAAAAATATGTAGTTAATTTGAATGCTAATGATGGAAATAGCTCCTTCGAATTGGTTTTAGTGGAATCAGTTGTATAATTAATTTGGTTGGAAACCCATTTAAAAAAATGTTTTCTATGTGACTATCCCCACAGTAGAACAAATGTCCCCATAGGTAATATGATATTGTCCATAGTCCCTATATTTGCTTAGGTTTTATGTGGTGTCATCATTAAAATTACAAACTTCTCTGTAGAAAAAAAATCAAAATAAAGAAATTATTAAAAAACTAAAATTAGTAGACTAACCCAACATTTTACTAATTTTCCTTGAAATTTAATGATTTTAAGTCTTCTCAAAAGTTTAAAAATGCTAATAGTTTCTATTTTTCTTTTTATCTTTTCAGCTTAAAAAATTTTCTTTGGTGAAGTTTGAGTTGCTGCCATCCAACAGATTTTCATTACTAGCAATCAACCCCGTCTACAGAAAAATAGCAAAAATGACGAGTCCTACAATGACGAGGCGATCTTCAAAATTGTCTTTAACCTTTTTAAGCCTTTTATTCTGCTCAATGGTTGTAGCTACCCCGATGCCATCATCAACGCCTGCAACTAACAACACAAACACTACTGCCATAGGTGTAGAAGATCTTAAGGCTGATCAAAATTATCTATGTCCCGAAGACTGTCATTGTGTGTTGGCCCACAATACCCACACACCATTTTTGCATGCCAAATGTTCTTCACTACAGGGTTTAAAAGCCGATAAAACTTTGGATTCAACACTACCAATACATTCCATTGATTTGTCATTTCTTAATTTGACTCGACTAGCACATTCTTTGGAAAAATTACATGATCTCACTTCCATTGATTTGTCACACAATGAACTGCATGAGATTGGACATTTGGGTAGACGTATTAAGAAACTTAATCTCAAACATAATCGTATAACATCTTCAAAATTATCCAAATTACCACAACACGTTCAATCGTTAAACTTACAACATAATGATATCACCAATTTACCATTGGAATTTACAAAACTGACACAGTTACAGACATTGGAATTAAGTCACAATCAAATTAATTGTTCTTGTGATACATTAGAGGTACGCAATTGGTTGCAAGAACGTCATGTCTTTATGGAACACCCTGTCAGATGTTTTTATCCTGCTTTATATAAAGGGAAATCATGGTTACAAGTCAAACAATTATTGGTATGTGAAAAGGAGAAAAGAGTGGGCTATAATGCAGCAGAAGAAGAAGAAAATGAATTAATGATGGGTGATCAACCCTTCGAAGGTTCTGGTGATGAGTTATTAGATGAAGAAGAATTAGGTATAGATTTTATGCCCATCGATGGTAATACCAAAAAAACTACCATCGCCAAATCTGCACCCATAATTATGTTAGATGATGTTGAGGGTTCTGGAGATTTAGGTGAAATGAGCATGCCTTTAGATATGTTAGATTCTAGTACTCAAGGTCCGGCTAGTCTTCTTGATGAAACTACCACTTTAATGGCCGAAGATGACGATGAAGGTTCAGGTTCTGGTGGTGGTTTATTAATAATACCTTCCATACAAAAATCACGAGTTATTACTGATGATTTTGATATACCAGAATCCGAAGAAGTCCATGATGATGAAGATGATCTAAGTGATAATAAACCCATTGAAGAGCCTTCAGCTGATATATTTAGAAAACTTGATATGGGTATATTTGATGGAGATGATAAACCCAGAACAGAAGAACCACAAGAAGAAGTTGAAGAAACTATTATAGAACCCGTAAATGTTCCCACTTTGGGTGAGGATAATACCAGTGATTCCTCTACCGAGGGAGCAGATTCTGTGGCTCAAGCTAAAATGGGTAAATCTTCTGAAGACAGTAATGCCACATATTTTCTATTAGGTGTTATTGGTTTAATAGTAATTGGTCTTTTGCTATTCGTAGCCATCAAACGTTGTAAACATAATAGCCATCGTAATGATGCCGAAAATCCTCAAACTGAATTGATGGATATGGATAAACAAAAATTAGGTAAACCCTTACGTAATGGTGTACCCGAACATGTTCCTCTAATTGGTGAGAAATCAAAATCTGATATGGCTAAACCAATAAATGGTGCTAAACCATATGATGGTGATATTAAAGATGGTCCTAGTTCAAATGAACCTTTATTAAATGGTAATGGTAATGGCACTGCTAACGGTAATGGTGCTGCTCATACAGAAGATCCCGATAGTCGTCCGGATTCACAATTACAAGCTCCACATGAATATTATCCCATTTCACCAAGATATCCTACGCCACAGTCACCCAGAGCTTCTAAATATAGTCAACAACCTCAACAAGAAGAACCAAATAACAATGATCCCAATCAAACGTATCTTCCTTCTTCACCCAAAACAGGTCGTTATTCACCCGTCTACTCACCCGAAACAGGACGTGTTAAAATTAAGTTAAGTGAAACTCCTAGACCTAAAACACCCATGTTGGTTACCCGCAGTCGTTCAAATGCTGGTGATATCATCACTACACCCATAAGACCAACACAAATGGAAACGTTCCAACATACACCCGTACATACAGCAGCAGCAAATGGTCATGCCGTTGGGGATCATTGATAGTAATTGGTTTTTTTTTTTATGGCAATGACAATCATTAAGTGAAGTAGTGTTTAAAATGCTGTGAATAAGGTGCTTTAAGCGAAAATTTAATATTAAACTTAATATTTAAAAAAACAAACGTGTCTATTCCTACAAAAGGTCTGTAACTGTTAGTCGTGACTATATATCCCTTTTGTTTCTTGTTGCAAAGTCACAATAAATTATATTTAGTCGAATATTGTTTGAAAACTTCAAAAAAATTAAGACCTCGTATCGACTTTATTATAACACTGGCAAAATTTTAAATTTTAATTTTTTGAATTTTGTTGTTGTTTTGAATGGAAAGTTGTGACTTTCAGTCTTAAAAGTAGTCTTAAGACAGACACAACGAGTTACAAGTAGGAATAGGCACCAAAAATTTATAAAAAATTTATTAAAATCAACAAAGATAACAAAAAAACAATCTTAAAATTAAATAGAAAATCCCAACCCTGGTTACATATATTTAAAGGTGTGCAATCTTGCGAAAAACTATAATTGAAAAAATTTGAGGGTGCTACAAAATAACACATGTAAATTTTGAATTTGAAATTTTCAAAATTGCACTAAATAACGTAAACAAATTTTTAAACAAAAGTGAAATGTCGGAAGTTCTTAACACTTTGAGACCCAGCATACACGATTTTGCGATGTAATGTTTTCTCTTAAAGTTACAAATATTTTCAATACTAATATGTAGGTTTATTTAGATAAAAAATGTTCAGTTATACTTTTACCTTAATAGTATTTCATAAAATATGAATAAACATCAGGAAATTTTAATAGTTTTAATACAATTTTACTTTAAAATTATAAACTCAATAAATGTTTGGAAGCTGGTTGGGTCTAAAATGGTTATAATATCGAATTGAAAAAATATTATTTAATAATCGTAAACAATACCAGTCTGAGTATTTTTCCAGGTCTAATGAGTTCTTAGCCGAAGTACAGTTAAATCCTTTTCCGGGATTGTCCATTTTTGGATAAGAATATCTTGCATTTCATCATTGATTGACGTATTTTGAAATAAAGAAGTTTTTCTGCTCTATTCTTATTTCCTCAGATTTGAATTAAATAAATTTTTAACAAATCAGCACATTTAAAAATATTCGGATTCTGAGAGTTTTTATAATAAAAAAGAATTTTATAGTTTTTTGTAATGGTACAGATTAAAAACAAAAAATTTCTCTTAATCAAAAAGATTTCAATAGAAAATGCTTTTCATTTTAAGGGGTTTCACAATAAAATATTTATTCCTAAGGTATTTTCTTAAAATAAAAAAGTGATTTTTCTGCTGTAAAAATTGTCAGACAAAAAAAAATTTTTTAAACGATTTGTTTTTAATTGAACATTTCTATGGAATAAGGGATTTTTTAAATAATTAATTATTATGGAACCATCTTTGGCATCTGATAAATTTTAATACTTAAAAATCTTTAGAATTATAGAATTTTTTATGAGAAAATTCTTCGCAGAATCTGAAGATGTTTTTTAGAAAAAGTGCTCAATACCTAAAAAATATGTTTTGGAAATTATATTGAAAATATTATTCTCTTTGTTGTCCTCAAAATTTTTATATATACGGTAAATGAATAAGCGATGTTTAGATACTACAATTTAATGTTTTTTATTTCCTCAATAACAAATTTGAAAATTCCAAAATTTTTCAAATATTTACTTCATTCGATCTAATTTTAAAAACTCATTTCTAGAAATATAGAACCCCGATTGTTCCTGAGAGGTTCTATAGAACATTAATCCCAGATCCGCTGGAACATCAACCATTTGGTCAATTTGTATGTTTTAAGTTTTTTAATGAATTTTTAATGAAAGGTCTTTTAGCAGTTCTTTTAAACCAAAATGGAGCCTTGTGGCTTAATTAAGGTCTGAATAAACCGCAAATACAATGTTACCAACATTTATATATTTTTATTGTTGCGATGATGAAATTTCAATTGTAGATTTCCATTATTTTAATATGAAATAACTTTCAAATTATTAGGTGCGAATTTTTTCAATAAAAATTATATATTATATTATTCTAAAATCGTTTACCTCTAAAAGAATTTTTGGATTTGATGGAATTTACGAAATAGATTCCTGCCGGCTACCGAATTTGCTGTTAGTGGAATAATTGGGTTTACTAACATCGGTTAAGACAACAGTAATTTGGCTGTAATAACATCATCCGTAAAACAAATTATGTATGCTTAGTCATTGTTCATAAATTTGATTGAACAATTTTAATTCATTTAAGAAATATTTTGTAAAATTAAGTCATTGCAAAATTTGCAGAAATGCTTGCTAAGGCACGTTTATACGCGACAAAGAACTTGAGAATCTTTACGAAAATGCAGCTCTGTATAAATAACAAAATAAGATAAAAATGAATAAACCGTCAACATGTTTACAAAAATTATGGCAACAATTAGAAGAATGCATACCTTTAAATATCTGTGTTAAACCGTTTCGTAGATTGTTTTTCGTGTTTTCCTTTGCAACAAAAAAACTTTGCACCGGTAAAAAGCATAAAAGAGCTTTTGAGTGAGAGCGAGATAAATAGAGCTTTTTCATAAAGATAACAAATAAATAAAAGCCTTTTGTTAACCCATTAATGTTTAAAAGTACTCAAAAGACCCCTTGTTATAAATTATGAAATATTTTTTTTTGTATAAAACAACTAAAATAAATTGTTATTGCTTGTGATTATTTAATATTATAATAAAATATTTTTATATTTATTTTAAATTAAGAACAACAAATAAAATGGAAATTTTTATAGAAAAAATAAATAAAATTTCATGGTTTTTCTTAAGAGGTTTTCTAAACGAAACTCTTTTATGTAATTTAAAACAAAAAAAGTATGCTAGAAATTACTAACCTGATGCGAAAAAATATTTACAAACAAAATGTGCCAATTAAATGTGCCTTAACATTTAACAAAATGTAAAAAGGAAAAACAAATCATTTTAATTCAAAATAAAACAAACAAAAGCACATTTTTTTACAAAAATATTTTAACAAAACTAAATACGAAATTTACTAAAAAGATGTAATTAAAATATTACGCACACATATTTTTAAAAACAACACTGCTAAAAGGATTGAAAATATAAAAAATAATATACACGAAATAAATGTATTAAAACAAACAAATGTTTAAAAGAAATTCAAATGAAAAATTACATTTAAATAAAATTTTTTATATGAAATCCATAAAATTGTGATAGGTTTAACAACAAAATTTATATCTGAAATAAAATTCTAAACTTACAATTTTTTAGGAGCTTATTTTATAAAAATGAATAATAAACTATTTATAAAATTAAAAAAAAATAATAATAATAATTTACAAAAATTTAAGGCCTGTTTTCCTAAAATAATTATTAAATAAAAACATGTTAAAATAATTAAGGTCGGCTAACTTATCTAAAAGTACGCTTACTTTAAGACTATTCAGACTCATTTTAATGCAAATTTTATCCGTGTTTAAGGTTAAAGGCCAACTTCACTACCTTAACCAAGAGTAAAATTCTCCTCCAGATAACTCTAAATTGTTTTAAAATAAGCATTATTTTATATAAGTTAGCCGTTCTAAGTTTTAAATAAAGTTTAAGTTATATTTTTTTTTTATTTTTAGTAAATTCTAGTATAATACCAAAGTTTTAATTTTTTTTTCTATTATTGTTAAAAAATATTCTTTAAAATTTCCTATTACACAATTTAAACTTATTGTATTTTTTGTATACTCTACAATAGTTGTTAATGTATGTAGACATTTTCTATAACTATTATTTTTATTATCTTAAGCTGCCTTTTATTTTCAGTTTTTATTAAATTTATTTTGTAATTTTTATTATTTTTTCTAAGTTAAAATGTAAAATACATAATAATAAAAAAAAATTAAGATAATAAAAATATATTTGTAAATAATAAATTTGGGTTTTAATTTTGCTGTGAAGGAAAAAAAACTGAATTAAGAAGTTAACACTACTTTTATTTTAAATTATTGTTCTGTAAGCAAATTTTTAGTCAGGAGCGTGCTTGCAAAAGAGATGGTAATTAAAGCAAAAGTACCAAAAGAAAATAGTAATTAGGGACTTTTAGTTAACCCATATTCTCCTGAATTAAGAATTAATTGTGCCACGAGTTTGAAACTTACATGATTTACTACTAGCAATACGAAACTGAAGTTGAAATTAATTTGTCGTATATAGAACCGGAGTTTTTGCATGTCGTTATATGACGACGCTTTTGCTGACGTAGCAGAATTTTAGTTAGTAGGGTGCTAGTAGAAAAATTGTTAATATTATCAAAATTGTTTTTCTAAACATCTGCTTCGTAAATTCTCCAAAAGATGTGCTAACTCTGTACTCAAAAGTGTGTGCATACTGCTTTTTAGGCCAAATAAAAATAATCGACTTCGGCATCGGCTTAGGCCGATTATTGTTAAAAATGAAACAAAATAAATCTTATTTTTTGCGAAATAACATATTTAAATTACCATTTAAACTTAATTATTTCACTTTTAATTTATTATTGCCACCTTTTCTTTATTACACAGTACAACAGCCAATCTGGGGGGTGAGAAATTCCAAGTCAGGGTGATGGTACTAGGTCAGTATAGTAAAACCCTCAAAGGGTTTGGCGTTCGTATGTGTCATTTTTTTTATGACCTTTTAAATTTTTTCCTTATCTTGATGTTTTTTCGCTTAGTTGTAACATTTTGGCAAAAACGTAGTTTAACATAACTCGAGAACCACTTGTCCGATTTTGATGAAACAAATTTAGAAAAATTTAGAATTACAATTTCTTTAATCCGTTCATATAACGTTTTTCTTTATAATCAACAGTTTTGCCGGTAAAAATAAATTTGTGGAGAAAAAAAAATGTTTTTTTGCCTAAAAATTAAAAATTTTTTTTTTTAAATTCATAAAAAATCCAAAACGGAAAAAAGGATCAAGTGTTATTAATTTCATGTAAAGTCACATAACCTATAAACAAAATTTAACGCGTTCTGCTTTTATTTACAATTAAGTGAAGGTATCCCATTTTGACAAGAATATTGATATTTGTTTTTATTCAAAAAAGTGTCATTTATCGCCTTTTTCATAAATTTTTCCCAATAACTCCAGACTTCTGGCCATAAACTACTAAAAAAACGAGTAAAAAGGTTAAAGTCGGGCATGACGACTATACAATACCCTACACCAGTTTGGTGTATTGTTTGGATCCGAAATTCGAATGGGTTAAAATGGGGCTTATGTCAAAATTTTCTATAATGTGAGTCAGCGCACCAAATTTCATTAAAATATCTTAATATTTGCGACCTGCAGTTTGTAACCAAGCCAATTTTGGGGGGACCCTTATATGTGCACTAGTTCTAAACATGGACCGATGTTCACCAAAATCAAGAGGCTTCGTCCTTGGGCCAACATAGGTCTGTGTATCAAATTTCATCAAAATATCTTAATATTTGCGACCTGCAGCGTATAAACATTATAATTTTGGTAGGACCCTTATATGGGCACTAGTTCTAAACATGGACCGATGTTCACCAAAATCAATAGGCTTCGTCTTTGGGCCAACATAGGTCTATGTACCAAATTTCATCAAAATATCATAATATTTGCGACCTGCAGCGTATAAACAGTATAATTTTGGTAGGACCCTTATATGGGCACTAGGTCTAAACATAGACCGATGTTCACCAAAATCAATAGGCTGCGTTATTGGGCCAATATAGGTCTGTGTATCAAATTTCATCAAAATATCTTAATATTTGCGACCTGCAGCGTATAAGCATTATAATTTTGGTAGGACCCTTATATGGGCACTAGGTCTAAACATGGACCGATGTTTACCAAAATCAATAGGCTGCGTTATTGGCCCAATGTAGGTCTGTGTACCAAATTTCATCAAAATATCTTAATATTTACGACCTGCAGCGTATAAACAGTATAATTTTGATAGGACCCTTATATGGGCACTAGGTCTAAACATGGACCGATGTTCACCAAAATCAATAGGCTGCATTATTGGGCCAATATAGGTCTGTGTACCAAATTTCATCAAAATATCTTAATATTTACGACCTGCAGCATATAAACAGTATAATTTTGGTAGGACCCTTATATGGGCACTAGGTCTAAACATGGACCGATGTTCACCAAAATCAATAGGCTGCGTTATTGGGCCAATATAGGTCTGTGTACCAAATTTCGTCAAAATATCTTAATATTTATGACCTGCAGCGTATAAACAGTATAATTTTGGTAGGACCCTTATATGGGCACTAGGTCTAAACATGGACCGATGTTCACCAAAATTAATAGGCTGCATTATTGGGCCAATATAGGTCTGTGTACCAAATTTCATCAAAATAGCTTAATATTTACGACCTGCAGCATATAAACAGTATATAATTTTGGTAGGACCCTTATATGGGCACTAGGTCTAAACATGGACCGATGTTCAAAAAAATCAAACTTGTTCGTCCTTGGGCCAACATAGGTCTGCGTACCAAATTTCATCAAAATATCTTAATAGGTGCGACCTGTAGAGTGCGCACAAGATTGCATGGACAGACGGACGGACGGACGGACAGACGGACATCTTTAAATCGAAATAAAAAAAAAATTCTGAACCGATCGGTATACTATAAGGTGGGTCTACGACCAATATTTTTTGGTGTTACAAACATCAGCACAAACTTATAATACCCTGACCACATAGTGGTGTAGGGTATAATTAAGTAAACATTTTTATAATTTTTTATTTTTATTTTATTTATTTTAATAAATATTGCCTAGACTTTTTCGATGGTGGTTGTTCGGGACTAGTGGTATCGCATTCATCGCTATCATCAGTTTCTGAACTACACATAATGTCAATGTGTGACTCCACTGTTGGCCCTTCTGCATCTCCTGAAAATTCTTTATCATCAAGATCATCCTTGTCTTGCCACACTAACTTACTCCACCAGCAAATTTCCGCAATTATTGCACTCGGCGACTTTTTGCCTCTATATCTGTAAGTTTTTGTTTTATTAAAATGAGTTTGAAAAAATAAAAAATCAGTATTACCTCATTTCAAATGGCATAGCAACTTGATGATAGCGTTCACCTTGTTATCAGATTCGGTAGCCAATTGTTTGCTGAAGTAGTCCAGATGATGATGTAAATAATGGATTTTCAAGGACATGTGGACACCAATTTCCGAGAATGCTCTTAACATCCTTGCGACAGAAACATCGTAGTTGTTAGAACGATGCTTTCCCAACAAGCCTTCTATTACTTCTTTGATTGCCTGCCATGCATTCAATTCAGCGTCAATCAAAATATTGTTGAATGCGTCACTTTTAATCAGCTTTCGTATATCTGGACCATTTAGTACGCCTGATTGGAAAAAATTAATTTGTTAAGATGGAAAATCATGGGAAATGAATGTGATATTATAACTTACCTTCTTTAATTTAACTTTCGCTGAGTCTCGGGTAAATTAGTTTCAAACACAAGAAAACTTCATCTCTTTTGGCGACAGTTTTGATAAAATTCTTAACAATTCCAAGTTTAATATGCAGTGGAGGCAGCAATATCTTCTCCTTCGGCACTAGAGGCTCACGAATAATATTGGCCGTTTGTAACCTGCTGTGCTCTCTGAATTTCCATTCGTGGCATGCATATTGGTCACCGGAAAATCGTGTGTCCCAATCGCACAAAAAGCACATATATTTTATATAGCCGCTTTGAAGACCGCAAAGCATTGCTACAACTTTTAAATCGCAGCATATGCGCCACATATGTTTGGCGTAGTTAACCATTTTTAAAATATTTTCCAGTGCATCATATGTTTCTTTCGTTTCTGTACTGTAGGCGATTGGAACTGAAGGTTTTTTATTGGTCTTATGCAGTAAAACCGCCTTCAAGCTGAGTTTTGAACTGTCAATAAATAATCTCCAGTCATCTGCTTCATATTTTATTTCCATTGCGTCCATCAATTTTCCTACATCCGGGCAAAATGCAGAAGTTTTTTCATCATTCACAAGGAATAAACTTTGGAGTGTTGCCTGACGACTTCGATAAGCTGTGACTTTCACACCGGGTGCCAACAAATTGTTTGATTTCAAAATGGAAGCCAGCTCTTCCGATTTATGCTGTGTTAATTCCAACTTGGCAACAATTGAATCAAGCTTATTTTGATTTATTAAAATTGGCTCATTGGATACTGATGGCTCATATGGGGAATCATCACGTGCATGATATGTCGGAGCAGTCGTAGAAGAGAAAATATCTGGGCTAGTAGCTTTTGGCACAGGAATGTGGTCCGAATGAGGCAATGGTGTTGCGGCACTTGCAACACCAACGTAATTATACGATTTTCTTATCCTTTTTGCGGCTCCTTTATTCGCACATGCATAGCAATTCAATGGATTGTGACCTTCGCCAGGATTAGTCCAAGTCATTGGGATACCGAATGGCATACTTTCACGTCTTCTATTTTTCCAAACCATTAGACGGTTGTAGCAGCTTTTACAGACTATATATGGTACCCAATTTTCGTTCACTATAACATTTTGGTTGAAGTACATCTCGTATGTTTGAACAAAATCAGTACTGAAATTTCCCCTTTTTTTATGTGTTGAGACATATTGACCACAGCAGTAGCAAAAGCTATTTATATCTGGCTTGCACAGTTCCATATTCTGTTCTCTTTTGTTCTCTTTTAAAAAACTGGAGAAAAATCACTTTTACTGTTCGCGTTCGTCGGCACTTGTTGAATGACAAAAATCACGAACCAGTGTGAGAAAGAGAAGAAGTATAATGACAATGCATGTTTTATGTGAACATTACAGAACCAGTGTTGCCACATCAATATTTCTCTTTTAGTACAGTAGCAAAATATGAGAGAGTTCGGCTTGTGAGTGTCAATGTTTTCTCCAAATAATGTTGTGCATATCTGGAGCAAATTTTTGAAATTCATATATTTACCTAATTGTGAATAAATGAGAAACGCGTGCATCGATTTTCATGATCTATGCCTTTTTTTGCTCATGAGTTATGTGACTTTACGCGAAAGTAATTAGTTTTGGCACTTTTTTCCATTTTGGATTTTTTATGAATTTTAAAAAAAAAATATTTAAATTTTTAGGCAAAAAATACTTTTTTCCCTTCATACATTCATTTTTAACTTCGAAAGTGTTGCACATATAGGAAAACGGTATAGAAACAGATTAGAGAAATTGTAATTCTAAATTTGTTTCATCAAAATCGGACAAGTGGTTCTCGAGTTATGTTAAACTACGTTTTTGCCAAAATGTTACAACTAAGCGAAAAAACATCAAGATAAGGAAAAAATTTAAAAGGTCATAAAATGACACATACGAACGCCAAACCCTTTGAGGGTTTTACTATACTGACCTAGTACCATCACCCTGACTTGGAATTTCTCACCCCCCAGACAATAATCCCAAAAATGTTCCATAGTGTTATAAAATAAATAAATTAAAGCCCTAAAATATATTTTATATTTTGTTTATTTTTTGGTAGCGTAGCGTAGCGTGCAAGAACATTTTTTAGAAGGCCCACATACTATACTAAAAGTTGGAATCTCGGATCAACTTAGAAAGCTATGCTGCCATACAAGATTTTTGAAAAATCGCGATCGAAAATCGAATACATTTTTTATTGAAATATTTTCCTTTTAATTGCTTTCTTACTAAGGCATTACATTTATTGAGGTCTATTGTACATTCCGCGACTAAAGTCGCTGAAATAGCAAAAAACCTATATAAAACACTAAATAGTGGTTTAAATATCAAGATTAGCACATCGCATTTATTTCGTAAATATGGGCACAGGTCCTGTGCTTACATTTGAACACAAAAAAATTCATATTAATTGAATTTGAAAAAATTTTTTATATAAAAAACTGAATGGACAACCACCAAACTTTAAAGACATTTAGCGAAAAATCTGTACCATTGATCGAAAAATAAAGTACGCTATTGTAATCAGCATGTCAGAAATATATAGAAGTGATGTTCAGATCTCCATTAATTTTTTGAGTGTCATGCAGTGTTATAGTACAAGTGAAAAGTTTGAAGTCTTATTTATATCATACATGGGAATTTTTCATTACCATTGAAATTTCATTACCATTAGTTCATACTAATGACAATGAAAAAAATTTCATTACCATTTAATGGTAATAAAATATTTTTCATTAGAAAAATCATTACTAATGGTAATGAAATTACACTAATGCATAAAAAAACTAATTACAATTGATTAAAAACCATTTGTTTACAAAAAATTCAGACAAATGAAAACGAACAACGGGGTTGGCCGGGGAAGTTACAAAACATAATTTTTTAAGGAGGATCCAATAACAATGGAATGGAAAGTAAAATTTAATTTCAAATGAGCCTGAATAAGCATATTCCATCTTCGATTTCAGCGAGTTTTACTCCATTTTTACGTTTTTCTGGCAATTATTTTTTTTAATTTATTCATTATCAATGGTAATGAAATTTAAAATCATTGTCATTAATCAATGAAATTAAATTTTAGAATCATTACCATTAATTAAAAAAATGGTAATGAAAATTATTTCATTACAAATGATATCAATGCAATGGTAATGAAATCATCAATTAATTAGTCCACCTAATTAATTAGTCGCATGTATGATTTATATACACTCAAAACAAAGTCGGTAAGGTCAGCAACAAATTTTGCTGACGCAGGGTGCGGAAAATTTACGTATGCGTCCAGTAAACAGTAAAAAATAGAGATTTTCAAAATCGATACACGTTCAAAAAAATTCCTTAATTTTATTCAAAAATATTTGTTGTGATATATTATTTCTAATAGATTATAGTTCGCTGGATACAAAAAATAAACATTTTTTAATCGGCCGAAGGGTTCTGAAAAAAACTTTGTTTTTTTAAGTCAGCTAAAAAGTTATCTGACTCAGCATGTTTTTAGTCAGGAGATTGCTACCAGAAAAATTGGTAATGTGAGCAAAATCGTTTTGATGCAAATCAGAGAGCTGATTTTTATTAAAAAAATTAGTAAATTCAGTAAAAGTTGTGCTAACACTTAGTCTATTGCAAATGAAAAATAATTCTTGCTAAAATCAATAAAACTTTTTCTGAATATTACTGGACTGAAAAAAACTCAAAACATTTGTAGAAAATTATACATTTGTTTAATTTAATTAAAACCCTAAAAATATGTAAAAGTAATTATAAAATATAAACAAAATTCGATCTTAATCGAAATCTAGTTTAGCTGTAAAATTTCTTAATGCAAATGGAAGTTATTAGAAACTTGATTCTAAACGAGTTTTCGGAAAAGTGTAAATTCAACATAAGGTATTTCTATGACTATACCGATATAAAAAATCAGTATTAAGTGCACGACCCCTAAATTAGTTTTACGGTTTTTAAGGCAAAACTATTATGCTGTATAGGTACACCCAATCCCTTCACGAAGCTACTTATGTATAAAAAAAGTTATTACAAAAGTCTGTTAAATACTTTCTGATTCAATTGAACTAATTTTTATATTATTTTGCCTTAAAACCCTAGATTGAACTAATATTTTTTGTAAATCCAATTCAGAGGAACAATTAATTTCATCCGTGTTTGAACTAAATTTACAAGCTAACTTTTAGTAATTTGTGTTTTTGAATTTTACAAATTTTATAGCTAAGTCAAACCACAATTATTTCCAAATGATTATGTTTTTGTGTCTCTGCTATCAATATCTCATAGAGATGGCGCTATATTTTCATATTTTTCATTGTATAATCATAAAATGGCTAATATCTCGCGAACTAAGCGAGATAGAAGAAAATGAACACCAATTCGTTACTCTGTACTTATTAATCTATACCAGCCACCTATACTCCCAATAGTAAATATGGGCATGTGTCGGGAGAGGTCCAAATAGTTAAGAAACGCGACATTTTAGCAGAAACATCCAGTTAAATCTGGTAAAGTTTCTGTTGAATTTAGCTCAAATTTCTTAGCTAAGTTAACTGAAATTGGCTGTGTATTTAGCAGTGTGCAAAATTAAGCATACCTAATTCTCAGTTTCACTAAAAATTCTGCTGGCGCAAATACTGGTACTATTTCTTGTTATTTTACCAAAATTTTGAACTATTTGTAAGGCCTTTTTTTTAAAGTGTAGCCACCAGCAAATAAACAAATTTTAACTGTTGTTTTCATTTGGTATGTATAATTGCGATAATATATGTATGTGTGACCTTCTCCGAAAAAAGGGACCTAGTGTATCAAAAAACGAATTTGAATACAAATCTGATTAGTATTTTGTATTTTGATTGCATCAAATCTGATTTAACTATTTGTTTTCTAGCTTCAATTTCTCTGATCGTTATCACTAGGGCAAGGAATTTCATGCAAATGCATGTTTTTTCTCGATAGTCCACAAATAATATGGACTAAATATTTATCCCAGAGTTCGTATTTGCACACCACGAAGTATTCATTTTTATTCTTTCTTGTATCAGCGTACACGAAAGAAAAACTACGAATATGTTTCTTTCTTATTTATGTTCATTTCTTTTACATTACACATCTCATTTTCATGATGGTGTTAGTGAGTGTGTGGTGGCTTTGTTTATTTTCATGATTTGAAAAACGAAATGTAAGCTATTTGCTCTCGTTTTGAATATGAAGCGAAGAAGTTTTTTTCTTTTCTTTTCATGAAAAGAAAGAAATAAGAATTAAAAATGATAATGAAGGTTCAAACGATACTCTTCTTTAATAGTCTCATGAAAGAAATGTGAATGAGAAAAAAATTAAACATTCAAAAGATACTTCTCATGAGACTTATGGTGATACTTTTATTATATTTTTTATTTTCACAATTCTTTGAAGAAACCTTCGCGAAGAAAATATTTGATATTTTTATAACACTAGGTTAGTGTGTAAAAATGAAATTTTAAAATAATGATTTTATTGCTGCTTTGTGTATAATTTGCAAAATTTTATAGCATTTGAAGATGCTACACTCAATAAAAACGTCAGTAATGGGTACTGAAAACGTTGCTGTTATTATGGCAAATTTAATTACTTTGAGCCTTGCGGTATTTTTTTTGCTAATTTTACCAACGCATATGTATGTACTGTTTTGTAGTACAATGAAATTATTACAAAAATTTTGCTACAATTGATGTAAATTCTAATGCAAAATTTATTTGCTAAAACTAGCAACAAATTTTATTAATGTTAGTATCACTCAAGGTTGCCAACGCTTGAACTGAAGAAGTGGCTAGATTACGGAGAAAAAATGGATAGAAATGGCTAAAATTGGAAAATAATGCTAAAACCTAATAATTTTAAAATAAATCAGTGATAATAAAGAGTTTTAACACCACTTTCATAAAAGTGGCCTTTAAATTTTAATGTTTTCCGAATTTCTAAAATATGTTCATTAAAATTTTACAAAAAATATGATTTTAAATCGAATGTAAAAATTACATGTGTCTGTAAACCCAAATAAATGTTTCAAAAATTGAAAATTTTGCACTAAAATTTTTAAAATCATAAAAATTCAAGCATTTTTGTTATCTTCATTTAAGTATTCCAAGAAAAAATTCTTCACATATTTGTTTTTTTGCACACATTCCGTTACTCTACTTGTTTACGTTTAGAAGACGCAAACAGTTTTCAAATAGATACACACATTACAACAATAGCAATAAATGCATAATGATTGGAAAAACCAAAAAATGCAATTATTTTCCGCGAATTTTGTTGCATTTGGGTTTTTTATGAATGGTATGGAATGTGAAAGGGTTAAGAAAGCCTTTAGTTCTAAAGCGATTGTTTGTAACGCAACAAATGACCGCATATTTGCATATCGTCACCTTAAATGCAAACGGACCTAACTACACAAAAATTCGAAATCGAGTTTTTTATTGATTATTCGTTTTATCAAAGTACGTGTTTACACAAAATTTTAGGCTTCTACGATCAAAAATGGCGACTTTATTATAGAAATTTAAACGGACGTAACTACAAGTGCATGTATTTCTTAATGCAAAAAGACGTAACTACACTCTTGAATGAAAAACATACAAACACATGTAGTGTGTAAGCTTGTGTCAGCGTTGCCACAATGGGAATTCAAAATCTACAAAATTTTGGTTATATTTTAGTACAATACAAATGACAATTTACCCTGCTTAATTCAGAAAAACCTTCTGTGAATATTAGTAGACAAAAAACAGCAACAAAATGCTGTTATATCTCTAAATTTTAGTTATATTTAAGTTAAATTTAGTTGAATGAAAGTAACAATTTTCCAGTTAAAATAACAAAAAAAATAAAAATAATTGCTTAACAATAGTAGAGTCCTAATTTTAGTGAGTTAAATCGTTATTCATATTAAAAAAATCTACATATGCTATGAAAACTAAAAAATTTATGATGTTTTCAGTCGACTAAAACTAAGCAAAAGTTGTTGCTGATTTTAGCAGGGTGAATTGTTATTTTCAGTTAACTAAAACATAGCTAGAATTTTGTTCTAGCTGTTTTTATCTTACTAATATTTAGCAAACCAATTCTGCTAGTTTTGGCAGTTTCTTCTGCAGGGCCTCTTTTATAGAGTTTTTCTTATATTTTTTTAAATTTTAACGTTTTCACTACCGACTTTTTGTTTGCGGATATTACCGTTATTTTGACTTCAGATTCTTGTTAAGGGTCCTCAAATTAGAAAAAATATGTAACATGTTTGCCCCCTCCCCCTCCTATCCACCAAAAATGACGTTCGAAAATCGATTTTTTGGAACTTCTCATCCCCGTTTTGCCCCTTAAACATTCGAATAGCCAAAAATCCTTTGGTTGATTTTCTTTTCGTCATAAAACGAAGCAAATTTCAATTGTCTATCTTCATTAGTTTATGAGAAAAACCAAAACCCCCTTTTCAGGGAGATTATGATGTATTAAAAAAATTAGACTTCATTAACAAATACCACGACTATATCGCTATGTTGAACTGCTTATACATATAATGATTTCTCTTTGAAGGCCAAGAGCCACATCATACAAAAACTTATTGAAGAGAACTTTTTTGGTTATTACAACTCTCCCATTTTTAGAGTCGTTATTTTCTGCTAAATTAGATGCGTTAAAGATATATATTTTGAAAGAGAATAGTCCTTTTGGAACTTAAAAAGTTCTCTAATAAGAATAAATTATGATTTCAAAATATGAAGGATATAAAAATTATAATATCATAATTTATGCGCGCTTAGAAATATTTTACTGATTAAAGCCTATTATCTTGTTCACTATATCCAAAAAATTCCGTTATTTCCCCCGAGTCTGTTAAATTTTTCAATAAAATTCTTTTCATTTCCTACAAAATAGCACATTTGAAAATCTATAATTTTTAATGGAGATTGGTAGACGTTTTCACAAATTTAAGAAAATATTAAAGGACTACAAAGAGAAAAGAGATGGATCTACCGACATATTTGTTTGTGGCAACAAAAATTCGGTGAATACAATAGAATTTCGGTTGAAACAATATATTTAAATTATGTCAGGAATACATTTAATTGCAACAGGCAATAATTCGGCTACTGCCACCAAACCATTCAGTTGGCAAGAAATTCGGTTGTCACAATGAATTGGTTTTCTCTGTGTATAATAAATTACAGCAGAACTTCTAATTTTTTTTAATGATTTATCTGAAAAATCAAATTCACTTCATTTGAATTGGAACTGTCGGAGTTAGTTTTACTTTATTCAACTACCTAAAAAATCTGAAAATATCATATATCCAATTCATGCATTGAATTCTTTTTTAATTGTGTAAGTCTTCTTGTTTCAGAAAAAAGCGAGTCAAAAGCACGTAACTAACTTAAAAACTTAAATATATGAAAATAAAACAAAAGTTGTTAAAAAATAAATAAATCTCTATACCATAAGTAAAATTTGAAAAAACTGCAAAGAATCCTTTATTATTATTGATTTTATAACGTTTTTTGCTTCTCCTGTAAAAAAAATAAAAGTGTAGTTACGTCCGCTTGCATTTAAGGTGACGATATGTATGTTTACCCTGTAGTTTTTTTATTATTGCAAAACTCTAACGGCGGTCTCATACTGCAGGTTTAACTTTACACTTAACTATAAACAAAAGAAAAGGTCAAAAAATGTACACAAAACAACAAAAAATGTTTGGGTTAACTATTAACTAAAGTTTAAACCTGAAGTATGAAACCCACCGTAAATAAAAGCCTAAAAAATAAATTTAAAAAACCATGGATTGTAATCGAAACGAATGCGGTTATCGTTAGAGTAACGATATTTTAGGTTATTTCGGTAACGGTATTTTAAGGGTAACGCTATTTCGTTTATTTCGGTATCGGTATTTTAAGGATAACGGTATTTGAGTTATTTCGGTAACGGTATTTTAAAGATAACGATATTTGGGTTATTTCGGTAACGGTATTTTAAGGTTAACGGTATTTCAGTTATATCGGTAACGGTTTTTAAGGGTAACGGTAGTCAGTCATTTCGATGCCTCCCGTACTTTTTTTTACAAAAAACAAACGAGATTAAAAACAG
Organism: Leucophora obtusa; assembly: GCA_949987735.1. NCBI lineage: Eukaryota > Metazoa > Arthropoda > Insecta > Diptera > Anthomyiidae > Leucophora > Leucophora obtusa. Next base: position 54,949,672 of record OX465299.1, read on the forward strand.
AACCAATTTATCAACTTAATCTACAAAAAATACTCAATAACCACGTGAAAGTACCAAAAGCAGAAAATTTAAAATAATGGTATTTTAGGGATAACGGTATTTCATTTGTTTCAGTAACGGTATTTTAATGGTATTGATATTTCATTTATTTCGGTATCGGTATTTCAAGGATAACGGTATTTCTGTTATTTCGGTAATGGTATTTGAAGGATAACGGTATTCCGGTAACGGTATTGTAGGGTTTAACGGTAGCCACTTGAAAGGGTTTTGAATCGATAACGGTATTTTAGCGGTACTGCCTGCCAGCCCAGAAAAAAACTACTGTCATCCATAAAGGCTTTCTTTAACTTGTATTAATTATTTCTTTACAAAAAATTATAATTCTATACATTTTTGTTATCACTTTACAATTTTTATTAAGTTAGAATTCCCTATTATAACAAAAATATCAAATATTTCCTTCACGAAGATTTCTTGAAAGAATTGTGAAAAAATATATGTATCGTAAACTGTATCATGAAAAGTCTCGTGAGAAAATCTCATGAGAGTCTCATTTAAACATTATTTGACTTTTCTTCATTCACAGTTTTTTCTTTTCATAAGTAGTATTATATCAACCTTCATTCATTTTATTTTCATTTTTTTTTCTTTCTTTTCAAGTTGTTTAAGTTTCTTATTTCATATCATGAACGAGAAGGGAAGGCATCAGTTACTCACTAACGCTATCATGAAAATGAGATGTGTGTTGTAAAAGAAATGAAATATGAAAATAAAAAGAAACATACCACATTTGTTCTTTCATGAACGTTGATACAAGAAAGCCAAACACAAATAATCTTGTTCATGAAAATGAAAAAACAAAATTCACCAAATACGTACTCTGATTTATCCGAATCATCAAATTTAGAACAAAATTTCATCGATTTGTAGTTGCATATTTTTGCATATTTTGACTTTAAATGCATATTTGGTGCCTTTCTAATGCATATTTTGTGCTTTTTAATGCACATTTGTGCATATTTTTCATCTTTAGGAGCATTTTTTATTTTTTTAAAAAATATAAAAAATTGATACGTTTTCATATTTTCATTCAATCAATTCAATAAACATTCTTAAAACCTTATTGACCTATGGGAAATCTTCGAGTTCTGTGTCTGTTTGCAAAATAACTAATTTAAATACATTTTTAAGTTTTAGAGTGCATCATTTTTGCATATTTTAGGCGCATATTTTCCATTTTTAAGTGCATGAAATTACTTGCCCTATGTATCACCATAATTTACTGATGAATCTAATTTCATAAACGCCTTCGCTGCTAATTTTAAATGCAAAACACATTCTTCTCAATTTTATTGCAAATATAAATCGGTGAATTGTTGGTTAAAAATATCTAAATTTTTTTTTAACTTTGAGGGTTAAGAAAAGCTTTTTCATAATTGTTAGTGTGTTCACAAACCAGGATTTTATGAATATTATGATGATTTTTGCCGCTCCAATGTGTAATTGTATTTTTCAGATCTGGCAACACAAATAAAAGCTAAAACATGCAATCAAGCAAAAAAAAACGCAAATTTTCAAACAAAAATAGCGCTAAAACGATAAAAATCGTCGTGTTCGCGAACACTTGATTGCGTGTTTGAACAGTAATGGAATTGGTATCAAGCAGTCGGTAGCGTGCTTGTACGTTAACGGAGCTGAATTCAAGCATTTCTGCAAGCAAGAAATAAAAAACAAACTAAAAAAATAAAGTAAAATATAACAAAACAGAAAACAAAACAAACTAAAAAATAAAATAAAGTAAAATAAAATTAAATAACAAAATAAAATGGAATGGAATAATACAAAATAAAATGGAATAAAATAAAATTAAATAAAATAAGATAAAATAAGCTAAATTAAAATAAAACAAATTAAAATATAATAAAAAAAAATTAAATAAAAGTTAATAAAATAAAGCAAAAGAAAGAAAAATAAGTTAAAAATAACCAGACAGAAAAAAACTGCTAAAATAACAGATATTTGATAAATACTAGTTGAATAAAAACAAACAAAAATAAAACTGATAAATTTTAGTTATATTTCAGCTAAATTTTCGTTAATTGAAAATGATAATTTACCTTAACAGAGGATAAAAATAGCATTGTTAAAATTTTGTTGATGTTGCTCTAATTGAGTTGTGTCAACGACTATATAATTAAAAGACTATCCAACTCTCTCTACCTCTGTTAAATCACTCTCTTCTTAATTTATATTGAAAATTCAGCCATAAGAATTACACACGTCTGCAAAGGCTAACATTTTCGGTATAAATTGTCAATCTTCGAAAGAGAGCGACGAATACCGCCTAGTTAAACCAAGCTATGATATAACAGTTGAAAAAATCAATTTATACAAATTTACAAGAAAACAGGTCTGGGCTTCTTCTTGTAAGAAGTAAAAGAATACTACTCTCTCATGACCACTCTATATACACAATTTTCAAGTACGCGAACGCTTTTTGGTCCGCGAACAGGGTCTCGTTGGAATCCCTTTTTTAACAGAAACACTATTGATGCCAACATTGAGTTGTCATTGGAGAGGAAAGGAAATCCTTTTTAATAAATTGAAAGTTCAAAAAAATTTTTCGCAAAAGAAAAATATTTTTTTTTTAAAAAATAATTTTTTTCTTTAAAAAATTATTTTTTTTACTTAAGAAAAACTTTTTATGCCCGCCACTGGGTATAGTATATTTCATCATTTTTTTTATTTCATATATTTTAAAAAATTTAAAAATGAAAAAAAAATATTCAATTTAAACCAGAGACCCAAAATAACTGTTATATTTCTAAAAAAGTCACCACCCAAATTTATTTAATTATAATATTTCAATAATGCACTATATTTTATAAATCATATTGCACAAAAAAATCACAAAGTTTGGCAAAGATTTTAATTTTTTCAAATTTTATATTTTACTCTATAAATTTCTGTTGTTTTTTGATTTTTATTTTAAAACTTTTTATAAAAGTTACAGAATGATTTTTTTGAAAAAATTAAGCAGTAACTTTTTTATTTGATAATAAAATAAAAATTAAAAATTGACCTAAATTGAATGCCGGAAGGTGATGGAATATACATATTTACTCACTTTAAATCACTGTTCAATCTTTTATTAACACTAGTTGACATCATCAGGATATTATAATTGTTGAAGTCATTGGTTCTATGGCTTTTGATTTGTATTCTTAATTGTTATTTTTTGATAAAGAAAAAAAATCACAAAATAACTTTTATTATTTTTGAAAAAATAAAAATCGTGTTTGGATTGTTTTTGTTTGAATTTAAAATAAAAATCAAACAGAGCAAATAAACAGAAAATTAAAAATACTCAAACAAGAAATAATTGTAAAACAATCACTTTTTTGAATAAAAGTTATAACTGTTACGTCCCTGATTTAAACAAATTAATTATATGTTAATATTAAGAAATTTTTTTTTTTTTTAATTATTGGTCCCGCCTGGAATCTAGCGCAATCTAAATTACTTTTCAGAATTACTTTTAGAGCAATAATGCTTTAGAACCAATACTTAAGTGATTTTTTGGATATTGTTCAGAATTACTTCTAAAAACGCTGTAAAAATATACTAACGGATACTTCCCAGGAAAATTTTCTGTTCCAAAAAATAGGTTGTAGAATAGCTACTTTTCATTTAGAACCCCTTCTACTGTCGATTCTAACACCGATTATTTTTGTTTGAAATTGTCCCAAAAGCCACCACTTCTATCGCTCCAAAGTGGAACCGGTTGACATGGAAACAGTTCTGGAACTAGTTCTATAACTGATTCTACTTCAGTCATACCTTCCATATGGGATCCCAGGAATTGGTTCCTGAATCAGTTCCATTGCATCGGTTGCAGTGGAACCAGTTGTAAAATGGGTGCGGTTGGCTAACGATTGTAAAAAATTTTCCTGGGTTTGGAAACAATGTAAGAAGTTATTTTTTTGAAGTTGTCCAGATTTACTTCTAAAAAAGCAGTAAAAATACACTAACCAATACTTTTGAAGCAATGAAAGAAATGTGTTGTAAAGAAGTACATCCAATTTTTTTGCTGGGTATTTTAAAAAATTTTTAATTTAAAAAAATATTGAATTTGAACAGATTAATTATAAATACTAAAAAGCAATACAAATAAAAAACATAGGTGCTGGCATTGAACCCTCTGAGCCAGGAATTGAACCCTTGATCATCTCTTTGGAAATAAACTGCATCAAAATCACTTTTTAAAGCAATGTTTTAGAAGCAATACTTAAGTAATTTTTTGGATGTTTTTCAGAATTACTTCTAAAAAAGCAGTAACGGTTACGTTGAAAGTAGGGTTTGGGGTTCGGGAATTACCGGGCGGGAATTCCCGGGAAATCCCGGGAAAAGTTTGCCGGGAATTCCCGGGAAAAATATATTATTTACGGGAAATTTTAAAAATATTAAATTTTTTAAATTGTTTTTGTTTCGAATAGGATTTTTTAATTTTAGTCATAAAAAACATTTTAAATACCAAAACAAAAATGTCATTGTTAAAATCTTTTAAAAGGGAATACATTTATTTGACACACAAATAAAATCTTTGCCAAGTAATAAGGAGCATTTGAACTAATAAAGATTTTTCGCATAACTTATTCAAAATTTAAGTAGTAAAACCTAAAAACTTGGTAAAATGTTTAAAAGAAATATGAAAAAAAGCTTTGTTTCTTACTAATAATCGCTCTTACTATATAAATTTTTCAAATATATAATTTAGGTAAAGTCGACTTTAGTTAAAATATTGGGTGGCAGTATACCTTGACCTGGTTTATTTTTGGAGCATTCTGATTGGTTAATTTATTTTCAACCAATTAAAATATTTGAAAATATAATTATTTTTGTAAGGTTTTCATACACAAAATGAACAAAACCGTTTGATTAAAAATAAAGTCGACTTTAAATTTAAAATACTCCTTTATATTAAGGGTCAATAATTTTACAAGTAACGTTTTCATTAATAAATGTGAAAAGAAAAGACTAATGGTTAACGGTGGTATTTAAATTTGGTTATCCGACATCTAAATTTGGTTCACAAAAAAAAAAAAAATTTATGGTCATGCAACTTCTCTTGAAGAAAACAACAAGAATAACGTTTCAGCTAAAATTAGCAAAGTACCTGTAGAAAATAGTGTAAGCTGAATAGGCATTAAAGGTTTTATGGTAGGGCAAACATTTCCTGAAATGGTATCCAAATTAGCTGCAGTCAATCCGCACCATAACTAGATTTTCGTTTATTCGAGAAATTTTTAATATAAAAACCTGGCATTGCAAAAAAATGAAACCGATGTAAAGAACATTATATTAAATTACTACAATCATGTAAAAGACATCATGATAAAAGAAATATCGAGCAATATTTCTAACAATAGGAGATTTACTATAATCTTAGATGAATGGACAAGAATATCACAAAAGAGATATTTGAACATATGTATAAACGGAAATAATTCATTTTATAACCTGGGGTTGGTTTATATATCAGGAAGATGTAATGCTGATGAAATAAGAAGAATTGTAGAAATAAGACTAGAAGAGTTTTATTTGTCTTTGGAAAATAACATTGTGGCCACCATATCTAATGGGCCAAGTGTGATGAAACGGTTTGTTTCCGACAGTCCATTAGTAGGTGCCTGCTGGAATCATGCAGTGCTGCGAGTAATTTATGTGAAGTCAAATGTTCAACATTCTGATGTTTTTTACTTTCAATTCGCGCTACACAGACTGCATTTGTACTGAAATAGTGTTTTCTTGTTAACAAAAATTACTTATATAGGTGGTTTTCGTTAACAATTTTGTTCAAAAATATTTCCCGGGATTTCCGGGAATCCCGGGAATCAAATTTTTTCATTCCCGTTTCCCGGGAAATAAAAAAGTCCGGGAAATCCCAAACCCTAGTTGAAAGCAATGCGAAAAGTGATTATTTTGAAGTTGATTAGAATTACTTCTAAAAAACCAGTGAAAAAACAATAAAGGATACTTTTAAAGCATTAAAATGCGGCCCTATGCGGCCCTATGTTCTACTGGGAATTAAAGGATTAAATATATTAAAGCAAATAAAAGAAGGGGTACCTACTAATTTTCAGAAATTTCGTTGTACTTTTAAACTGTGATCGTAATCACGGTTTTTCTATGGAAAAGACTGCGATTTTCTGATAAATAAACGAAATAATATTTATGGCGAGTTTTTAAGATGTCAGTTAAACTTGGTTTAGTTAAACCGAAAACGAATTTTGTCAGCCATTTCAAAGTTTATTAACAAAAATTTGCCGGAAAAACTTTTCTTGAGTATAATTTATTTCTTTATTGAAATAAAACAAAATCAACCACATTTTAAAAGCAGTATTCCAGTTACAAACTGCGTTAAACTAAGTTTAAAGATAATCCACTTCCTAAAAACTGGGCCTTAAAAGAAGAATAGTTGCGACCGGTAACAAAGACATGATAGAAGGAGACATTTTATTCAGAAGAGTGTGAAAGCAAGTTACTGTTATTGAAAAAAAAAACATGTATTACTCTGCACAATGAAGTTTGCAAGAAAGAATAGTACAAAAATTTTAAAAGAACGACATTCTAAATAACTGCGACTTGAAATATTTGATCACTGCCGTTACCAGTGATTTATCAATAACTGTGATTAAATCACCGGTATGAAAATATCGCTCATCTCTAATCTCTAGTAAAAACCAATTTGTGTTTGTCAAACAAGTTAGATAGCATGCTTGATCGTATATAGGCCGCTTAAAAAAAACCGTAAAGGCTGGTTATATTATAAAAAATTTTCTAAATTTTATCATCTTTCATTTCAAACATAAATTGAAACGAAAATTACAATAGATAATACTTGCACAATCATAAAAAAAAGTTAGTACAAAAGTCTGTTAAACGCGTTCTGATTAATTTGAACTAATTTTTCTGTTATTTGCTCTAAAAAAGCCCGTACAAATAGGTAAAATTCTGCTAAAATAACAGGAAATAGTACATGTATTTGCGCCAGCACAATTTTGACCTATTTTTACGGGATTTTTTTTATTAGAGTATATGATCTCAAATCGATCGAAAAACATTTATTCTTTTACACATTTGCTCATTATACACTGCACCACAGAGTGGTAGTTATGTAGTTATTTTTAACTGTTGAAAAATTAATAACAAATTCTTTAAAAATAGCTAACAATGTAAATTAACTGAAAATTTTTTACTAAAAAAATCTTAACACAACTGCTTTTTACAGCTAATTTTTTTTTTGACATTATAAAAATATATTTTCTTAAAAAAATTTTTTTTCTTTCCATTATAAAAAACACAACGATATTTTTTATTTTTTAAATAACTAACAAAAATAACTGTTACTGCAGAAATACTGTTTTGGTTGATGTTTATTATAATATTAAAACGAGTGAAAAGGTTAAAGTCGGCCATGCCGACTATACAATACCCTACACCAGTCTGGTTAAAAGTAGAGATGAGCGATACGGTGTTTTTTTAATAACGCTGCTACCAGTGATCGTGATTTTCAAATCACCGTTCTTTTAAACAGTGACCGTGATCACGGGTTTGTATAGAGATGGGCGATTCGCCGATTTTTCAGTAACATTGTTCTCAGTGAATGTGATTTGCAAATCGTTGTTCTTTTAAACTGTGATCGTGATCACGGTTTTCTATGGAAAAGACTTCGATTTTCTGATAAATAAACGAAATAATATTTATGGCGAGTTTTTAAGATGTCAGTTAAACTTAGTTTAGTTAAACCGAAAACGAATTTTGTCAGCCATTTCAAAGTTTATTAACAAAAATTTGCCGGAAAAACTTTTTCTCGGGTATAATTTATTTCTTTATTGAAATAAAACAAAATAGATCACATTTTAAAAGCAGTATTCCAGTTACAAACTGCGTTAAACTAAAAACTGGGCCTTAAAAGAAAAATAGTTGCGACCGGTAACAAAGACGTGATAGAAGGAGACATTTTATTCAGAAGAGTGTGAAAGCAAGTCACTGTTATTGAAAAAAAAAACATGTATTACTGTGCACAATGAAGTTTGCAAGAAAGAATAGTACAAAAATATTAAAAGAACGGCATTCCGAGTGTGACTTTAAATATTTGATCACTGCCGTTACCAGTGATTTATCAATAACTGTGATTAAATCACCGGTATGAAAATATCGCTCATCTCTAGTTAAAAGCCAACTAATGTTTGGATCCGAAATTCGAATGGCTTAAAATGGGACTTGTGTCAAAATTTTCTATAATGTGAGTAAGCGAACCAAATTTCATCAAAATATCTTAATATTTGCGACCTGCAGCGTATAATTTATTTATTATTCTTTATTCAGTCTATGGAACATCTTTTCCTTACAGACTATGATTAAACTATAAAATAATTATAAATATTAATTAATATTATACATGTTTTAAGATAAAGGCTTTTGAAAGAACAAGAACGGACGCACTTTTACATTAGTAGGCCACAAGGAAGGCTCAAATAGATTATCATATAATTCAGCGGAGATCCCAATTTTAAAAGAAACACTCCTCAATGTGTTCTGCTCAATTTCCTTTCTAACCAATTTAAAACATTTTAGATGGGTTTTGGAAATATTAGCACCTTTTGCAACATAACTCAGGATTTGTTCTGCTGTTACGCTGGGCTTAAATGAGGAAATATGCACCCATTTTTGATTAGCGATAACTTCTAAGTCTTTGGAATTATTATCTCCAAACACCACATGCTTACGTTTCTTTTTTTTGTAGTTAACTTTAATCCATCCAGTATTGTTAACTGGGATATTACTTTCTACTTGAGAGTATGCAGTTGAAGCTGAGCTAACAGTAGGTCCATTCGATTACTGGATAATTTGTACAAATTTGTACAAATTTTTACTGGATGGCGTTCGTTTACATAAATACTCAGTAAACAGAAAGAAAAAAGAGAGAATAAAGTGACAGTTCTATGTTGAGAGTTTCTAAGTCTTCTTCTTTTTCTTGCAAATTTTTACTGGATAAATTTTTGCCAGTAAGAATTTGCAAGCAGAAAAAAACATATGTTTCGAAAACATATGATTGTTTATGGTAAATAAAAAAATTATTTTCCAATTATATTATTTTATGGAAATGCAAAGCAGTAAAACTTTCAAAATAAATTATGGAAAAGATAAGAAAACCTGCTAAAAATGTTCTGCTTAAGGTTTAACATCAAAAATTGTCTTCTTTCATAGCGACCAGTTAAAATTTATTTGTATATTTGGAGTTGTAATCAGCTGTGTGTACAAACTTGCAAATTGTTGCAAATTTTCTGTTCGCGTACATGTTTGGGAAAATTTTATTTTGAGAGTAAATCTTGTCTTACTCTCTGAAAGTTTGTGCTGAGTAATTCTTACTGGACTTGACTGAGAAAAGTAATCGAATGGACCTAGTATTGTCAGAGTTTTGAGAACAACAAATGCTAGCTCTTCGTTTAGAATTTAAAACGGCATTTGGCTCAGTAGCAGCAATAACATCATTTGGTTTAATAGTAGCAATAACATCATTATGAATATCATCATCATCATGTAAAGAAAGACAAAGACTAGCTCTACGTATTCGCATATTAGAATTTAAAACATTATTACTTGGTTCAGTAGTATTAACAACATCTTTACGAAAAGCATAATTAGCAGAACTTGAAGAAAAGGAATCACTCAGAGTTGAACGACCTTTTTGTTGTAAATCATTATTTTTTGAATTTAAGCTTGACTCAGCATGTATGTTTTTATTTTTATTTTTAAAAGAAGCACTCTCAACTGCATTGTTGTTGTATATACAGGCTTTGAATAACTTTTTTAATTCTCTTACTTCATTTGACAAAATTGTTATCATAGCAATTAAATTATTAGATCCTTTAGCGTATTTATTGCAGTTATAAACAATATTATTTGATGAAATTAAAACATTAAAATCACGATCACTATTGACACCAGAACACCCTTTATGGAATAGACCACTGCATGTTATGCATCTAATAAATATACTACCAACAGCTCTAAAGCAACTAACACAAGCAGTATTAGACTGCATTAGGAAGAAAAAATAAAAATGAACTTGTTTAAACGACAATCACTACTGAACTGATATAATATATATATATATATATATATATATATATGTAACTGTATAAACAATATAATTTTGGGGGGACCCTTATATGGGCACTAGGTCTAAACATGGACCGGTGTTAACCAAAATCAATTGGCTTCGTCCTTGGGCCGACATAGGTCTGTGTACCAAATTTCATCAAAATATCTTAATATTTGCGACCTGCAGCGTATAAACAATATAATTTTGGGGGGACCCTTATATGGGCACTAGGTCTAAACATGGACCGATTTGCACCAAAATCAAAAGGCTTCGTCCTTGGGCCAACATAGGTCTTTGTACTAAATTTCATCGAAATATCTTAATATTTGCGACCTGCAGCGTATAAACAATATAATTTTGGGGGGACCCTTATATAGGCACTAGGTCTAAACATGGACCGATTTGCACCAAAATCAATAGGCTTCGTCCTTGGGCCAACATAGGTCTTTGTACTAAATTTCATCGAAATATCTTAATATTTGCGACCTGCAGCGTATAAACAATATAATTTTGCGGGGACCCTTATATGGGCACTAGGTCTAAACATGGACCAGTGGTAACCGAAATCAATAGGCTTTGTCCTTGGGCTGACATAGGTCTGTGTAACAAATTTCATCGAAATACCTTAATATTTGCAACCTGCTGCGTATAAATAATATAATTTTGGTAGGACCCTTATATGGGCACTAGGTCTAAACATGAACCGATTTTAACCAAAATCAATAGCCTTCGTCCTTGGGCCGACATAAGTCGGTGTACCAAGTTTGATCAAAATATCTTAATTTTTGCGACAAAATATCTAAAGAGTGCGCACCAGAATGCATGGACAGACGGAAGGAGGGACGGACGGACGGACAGACGGACATCGTTAAATCGAAATAAAAAAAATTCTGAGCCGATCGGTATACTATAAGGTGGGTCTAGGACCAATATTTTTTGGTGTTACAAACATCAGCACAAACAGATAATACCCTGACCACGTAGTGGTGTAGGGTATAAATAACTGCTTTAACCCTTTGACGACTGCAGGCAATTATACTTGCCAAAGGATTTTTCGCACTTATAATTGCCCAGACAAAAGATGGAGTAAAAATGTCCAAAGGTGATTTGTAGAGGGCGGCTATGGCAATAAAAGTGTAGTAGTCAGTAAATCCCTACTTGGTCCCGCTTTCCCCCTGCGAGTCCTCGAATTTGGTTAGAATTCTACATTTGAGTGGTAAAAAGCACAAACTTTGACATACGAAATGAAGGGCAAGCAAGCGGTCTATGAGGCTAATTTTTTGTGAAATATCTACAATTTAGTTGCAGATTACGAAAATAAAATAATAATAAAAATCGCTTCTTTCGAAACGGCACGGTGGTCAAATGGCAAATATTTTTGGCACAATGGAGTTAATTTTTCTTGGCATAACTATTATTAGATCAGAGATCATGAAAATTGCAAAAACTTCAAAATCGCTTCGGCAGAAAATGTATGGTCCTCAAAGGGTCAAACAACTGTTGCGTAGTACAGTACTTTTCGTTAGTTGATTTTTTAAATAACTACCATAATTTTTATTATTATTATTATTTATTTAGTGCAAATTAATTTACAAAAAATATTAATTTAGTGAGGACTGGCTGCTAGGTAGAGTTTGCTAAAAACCGAAAAATTTGAAAACCGCGGTTTCGGTTATTTTTCGGTTTTTTGTGATATTAATAGAATTGTTTTAAAAAAACTAAATATGTATAAAAATTCAATATTTTAACACGTTCAAGATATTTATTAAAATTCGATTGTATTTCTCGCTCGAATAACGGCAACAACGCCATTTCGAGACCTTTTCGATAGAAGAAAAAAACCCGGAAAACCGTTATAAATTAAATTTGTTTATTCTTTTGTCTGCAAGTAAAGCTGTATATTCAAGATTTTAATTTAAATTTTATTAATTTGTTTAAAACAATATAAAGTTAAAAGTTTATAAATTTCGCGGACTTCAAAATAAGACTTTTTGAAAACTAAGCGATGAGGCTTATATTTTCTTTCTAAAATTATAAGCCTCAGTTTATGTTATCCGTAATAACAAAATTACAAAATTCTTTAAAGTAATATTTAATGGGGAAAATGTTCATTACAATTAAATACAAAATTTTGTAAAATAGGAGCTAAGCCCTTTTCGAAATTCAAGATTCAATAATATGCAATTTAATTAATTATTTTAAGTGGTTAAATTCTTTATTAAAAACCGACTTATTTTTGTCGGTTTTCGGTTTTGAGGCTTGAAAAACCGCGATTTCGGTTTCGAATAAAACCGAACAGCAAATTCTACTGCTAGGGCCTTCGACTCTAATCCCATAATTTTTATTTTGTCTTTTTCCAAAGAAAAACAACTGCAATTACAGTGAAAAGCAACAACCACTGATTACTACACAAAACTTTTTTGAGTGTAATAACATTTTTTAATTGCATTGATTTTTTTGAAAACTTAGTTTTAATTAATTTTAATACATATTATAAAATAATAACTTTATTACTTAGTTCAACTAAGAGCAAATTAATAGAAAACTAGAAAATACTTAAAAAGTGAAATAAACTACTATCTAAAATCTAAAACAAAGTCTCACGCATTGGCCGATGTACGACAATAATAGGTTCTTCCTCCGAAGTATCACCACTGGCAGCAGCAGTAGCGGCGGCTGCATTAAAACTACCACTTGCTCTACGACTAGAAGAATTTCTCAATTTCTTACGTTTACCCCTTACCAAATCCACTTCAGGATTTGAATCCGATAAAGATGAGTCAGAATTACGATCACGCAAAGACTGAATATCAGGTTCAATTACAACATGAAAATCACTACCTTCGGGTGAATCGCTTAATTTTGATATTGTACTAAAATAGTTTTCAATAGCGGGTGCTAGTGGGACAGAAACAGGTGTATCGGGTGATTTTGGTTTACGTCTAGCAAATGGGCTATTAGGTTTACTAATAGTATCAAATTCAGGATCAGTTAGGAATTCTACACTATCGGCCTTTAAAGTGGCTCTTTTAAAGGGGGGAATTTCAGCGATTTTTGGTTTTCTCTTTGTATATGGACTATTTTCATAACTCTGAAAATTACCAATATGTTCGGCACTTTGTAGATTTTGGGATTTAAAATGAGCTGCCGGAAATCGGGAATCTTCTATACTTAAACGACGACTACCAGAATTATTGTGTATAATGCGTCCAGTACGACGTGAAGGATCAATTTGTTGTACACGTTCTTTATCACGATTTGAAAGCATTTCCTCACTACGAAAACGATTCTTATAATCATATTGTATATCTTGTTCTTCTTCTTCGGTAATGTCCTCTTCAGGACTGGTGCGTGTTTTTCTAAATCGTCTTCTTCTTCTAGAGGTTTCTTCAGTTAAATCAAGCATAGATTTAACCGGTCTAACAGGTTTAGGCATTCTTAAGGCATCCTCATAGGAAGGTAAATTAGTTTCAAAGCTCGATGGAGCATTAGGGCGAGCATCTTCATCTAAAATACGTTGATTTAAACGACGTCTAAATGAAGATTACATTAAATTATATTATTTAAATGAAATATTTTAATTTAACTTACATTTCTCTCATTTCGTCTTGATTTCTACGATATTCTTCATGATTTAAACGTTTACTTCTATAGGCCATATATTTTTGGAAACAGGTAAAGAGAAATATTAAAGTACCTATCACTACTATTGACATCATTATTGTTGACCAAACTTTCTCAGCATTACTAGAGCGGCCATTGGGCACCCATTCTCTTTCACAGGCCGATTCCCAAGTTTTCCCATAGTACGAAGTGGGTGAGGCACATCTTAAACTGCCACGATCTTTAATCTGAATTAAGCCATAATATTATAATTTTAATTCGGTATCTTTGCAGTGATATCTTACCCTAGTTGGCGCTGCTGTTAAGTAATCATAGAAATCCAAAAATGTCGTATCTTGGCAATTACAAATCCATGTATTATCTCCGGCCCATACAGCATCCAAATATTTATTAGATTGAAAATATGCTCGTGGAAAAGGATTTGTAAAACGATTTCCATTCAATTTTAATTGTGCTAATTCGGGGAAATGCTGAAAGGTTGTATTCCGCAAGGCGGATAATCTAGAAATGGAAGGAAAATATTTTAGTTCATGTTAAACTTATTTAAGTACGGTGAGCGTGGGGTTAAATGGAAAATTGAGCTACTAGAAAAATTCCGTCAAAATTAATGTATCTCTCAAGACAAGCTATAGAAATATTCTTGGTTCATTTTTGAAATCAGATAAGTTTTCCATTTTACCCCATAGTATAGGGTGTTTTTTAAGTCCGATAAAATTTACGAAAGGGTTAACTGTCAAACGAACTGTAGTACTGCGCTCACTTTTTGATATTTATGATCAGCTCTGCCATACTCTGGCAAATTATTGTTAATAGATTGACGCTTGAACAACGCTACAAAATTATCCAGATTTACTTTGAAAATCAGTCATCAATTCGCGAATCCTATAGACGCAATATTGTGTTCAGGAATGAGGATCATTTTTGGGTTAACGGGTTTGTTAATAAAGAAAATATATGTAGTGAAACCAATCTACAATATACCCTACATACTCCATTACATCATCTTCTCGGGACAAAAACATCGATGTATCATACTTTAAGATCGAACTGTAAATGCCAAAGATAAAACGAAAAATTTTTAAATTTTTTTTCAAAAACTCTTTGGAAAAATAATTTAAATTCGGCGGTGTACGGCGAATTTTTTTTGTGGTACGGTCTAATATTCCATATAAAACTTGATATAATTATATATATTTATATATTTGGCAATTCTTATTTTTAAATATATAATTAGAGCAACCACACCCAGAGAACAAATTCATGCTTACAACCGAATTTATTGCCAATCGAATGCTTCGGTTGTGACTACAGACTTTTTCAGTTGTGACTACCGAAATATAGTTGAGGGAGTAGAAATTCTGTAGCCATTATCAAATTACTATTTACTGTACTGATATTCAGTTGCCACAACTGAAAATTTCGGTCACGGTAATCGAACCATTCGATTGGCAATGAATTCGGTTGTAAGCACGAATCTGTTTTCTCTGTACATATGTGCAATTTTGCTAGCTCCCCGCTTATTTTCGGATAGGTTGAGAGTTGCAAATAAGATCTGTGCAAAAACTGGGTTTCTGCGATGTAAACCGGCCAGGCCCTTGTCCTCAAAATTACCCTAAAAAAGGTTCATGGATTTGTCCATCTATAACTCTTAAACTAGAAGCTTCTGATGATTAAGTTACATGGCTGTTGTTTACACAATGAAAAGGCAAACATTTTCTTTATACAAACCCTCTCATGACCGTTAGTGGTGTCTTAAGCGGTAAAAATCAAAATTTTTGTCAAAAATAAATTTTGAATGTCTCTCATTTAACTTTGGAGATCTTTACATACGTATAATATAATAGCAAATTTAGCGTAGATTAAAAGAAAAATAGTTTTTTTTTTAATTTTTCGACCATTTCATGACAGAAAGCCCAAAAACTGATTCTGAGTTATAGATTTATTACATATGTGCATATGTGCACTAGGAAACCATGTGAATCTTCCATTTTGGGTATAGGATGTGTTCAGCGAACTTATGTAAAATACTACAAGGTACAGTTTTGTGGAACTATTTAACCCTCTAACTCTTCAATTAAAGGGACTTTTTTGGCTACCCGTAAGTTGAAGAGTTAGAGGGTTAAAATGTTCCACAGGAATGATCCTCGTATTATTTTGCATGAAATGAAAGATTCACATGGTTTCCTCCTAAAATCCAGGTTTGTAGGCATTTGAGCGCCAATTCTGTATAATTACGAAATTAACCCTTAAACACATTTTAAGTTTTGACTTATTTCTGGCATTGAACTTAAATTTTCAACTTTGATGTTTTTAGAGACTTATAGTAAAATTTCATGACAAATATTTTTGTGGAACATTTTAACCCTCTAATTAAGTAAAGGCACTTTTTGCCGCTTTTCAAAACGGCCACAAACAACCCGTAAGTTAAAGATTTAGAGGGTTAAAATGTTTCGCAAAAATATTTGTCATAAAATTCTACTATGTCTCTGAAGACATCAAAGTTTAAAATTGAGGTTCAATGCCAGAAATAAGTCAGAACTTAAAATATGTTTAAGGGTTAATTTCGTGCTTATTCAGATTGGCGCTCAATCGAGCACCCATATGTGCAAAATTAATATTTTTCACCTCCCCTTATGTGTAAATTCATAAATCGTCGGCTTGCCTGCAAGTAGTGCTATGTGTTTTTTAACAGGTTTTCAGGAGAGCAAATAAACTGATAACTTTAACTAACGGCCGGTCAACCAATTTCGTAAAACAATAAAAAAAAAAAAATTTTTATAAATTTTAAACAAAATTAAAAAAAATTAAATTAAAAAAATTTAAGTCAGAATTTAAAAATATACGTTAGACCGACTCACCTTATATGGACAAAAAAAAGCAAAAAAAGTGCCCCCCTCAAAATAAACCTTGGTTTATTTCTGGTCTAGAAATTAGATCTCACAAGCTGGACCGTTTTTGGCAGAATTTTGGTATTTAGCTAAAGACAATATACACAATATTGGTATCATATGAAAGGTTTTTTTGAGACGCGTCCAGCAGTATATATAACATATTCAATCATTCCTAGAAATGTCCTGTTTGCAAGGATATTCTACAAAAAAAAACAAGTTTTATCAGAAATTCAATATGGTTGAGAAAATATGTTTAAAATAGGGCAATATGATTATAAAAACTTTCCTTTCGATAAGTAAATAATCACTAAGTGGATGTAGTTTAGAATTTTGCTAATTTAATTTTTCACGGTGCTCTGGACCAAATTTTGATAAAATTTGGAGTTACTCCAATTCAATAAAAAACAATTTATGGAATTTTTTGTAGGTTTATTATTAAATAAAATATTTTATTAAAATACGCGTGTCTGTAAATTTTTTAAGAAAAATCTAAATATGTGTATGTTGACCCTAAATAAAATTTTATAATAATTTTTTTTCCCGAAAAAAGATATTCCGCCCAAAAAAAGCGCGTGTTGGGTTTTTTTCTGTTAAGTTGCATTTTTATCCTTACATCTACTAGATACAGAATTCAAATGCAGATGTCAGTAACTCCAAAATTTTAACAACCCAGTGTAGAAACGGTAATGACATATCATTATTTTTTGGGCTACCAGTAATGACACCCACTTACCTTCTGCATTATTTTAAAACATATAATAATGAGTTACTGATAATGACTTATTTTTGTCATTATTTCAAATATAATGATAAAAATTTTTTGAAATCTATTTTTACTCAACATTTTTTAAACACTGGTAAGGATATATGTAACCATATTTTTTTGAATTTTTGTATGTTGGCGAGTAAGCTTACTTGTATGCAGCAGATGGTAGAGCTATTGACTGGGAATCTGTAGACCCAGGTTCGATTCACGCACCCTCAAATTTTATTTAAAAAAAATACAATAAAAAATATTTTTTTTTATATAATTTATTTTTTTGAAAATCTATTTTTATACTCATTATTTTTGTCAGTACTGGTAAGCACATAGGTAACGATATATTTTTTGATTTTTCGTATGCTGGTGTGTAACCATAACTCATTATTTTTCGCGACATCGCCATATAAAGGTAATAAGAAATGTAATAACAAAAGTAACTAGTTACCATTACCAAGTATGTAGTTACATAACCACATATCTGGTAATGATTTTCTACACTGGGAAAATTTGGTCCACAGCATCACGCGAAATATATGAAATTTGCAAAATTCCAAACTATATCAACTTTGAGAAGATTTACTTATCAAAAGAAAAGTTTTGGTATCCATATTGCCCTATTTAGAACACATTTTTTTCTCCACATTGAATTTCTGATAAAATGCGAAAAATTGCGAATTTCAAAAAAATCTGAAACACGTGTTCACTTAAATCATCTATAGATTATGATATGTAAGTTTGAAATTTCAATAACAAACATCTCCGTACAAAAGAGTCAAAAAATTGTTTTTTTTTATAGAATATCCTTGAAAATAGGACATGTCTGGATACGCTTGAACATGTTATATATACGCGCCTCAAAAAAACCTTTCATATGATACCAACATTGTGTATATTGTCTTTAGGTGAATACCAAAATTCTGCCAAAAATTAAAAAAATACCTTTTTGAAAAACGGTCCAGCTCGTGAGATCTCATTCCTAGACCCGAAATATTTTTGGAATCATCATAAAACAAACCAAGGTTTATTTTGAGGGGGGCACTTTTTTTGAGTATGTTGTCGGTTGCCCCAACCGAATTCAGTTGTGGCAACCAAATTTGATTTCAATTCGGTGGCGGCAACCGAATTATTGGTTGTCACAACTGAATTCGGTTGAGGCAACCGAATTACGAGGTTGCAGCAACCGAACGAATTCGGTTGGAAAAAATTCGGTTGTCACAACGGAGTTGTTTTGAGAGTGTACATATTTTTAAAAACTAAAATAAGATTTAATGAAAAATAAAGAAAAGGAAGAATTTGCAAACCTTTACGCAGTAGGTACTTAACTAGAAGGAAAACATCAAGTTATCATCTACTTAGACATTTATATTGGATTTAATTTTTAACCAAACTCTCTCGAGTAATAAATATGATTTTTGAAAATCGATGAATTTTTTGGTTTTTAGAGTTTAATTTTGCATCTTTAATGCATATTTTTTGGTTTTTAGTGCATATTTCCATATAAGTTTGCATTTTTTACTGCATATTTTAAGCGCATATTTTCGACTTTTAAGTGCATGAAAGTCGCTGCCCTGATAATAATAGTCAACCTGCAAAAATCAACAGAAATATATGTTGGAAAATCGTAGACTACTGATTTCACAAAAATAGATTTTTATCCTATTTAAAATTTTTCTGTTTTTTATTCATCAAAATTTGTTACTGATTTTAGAAGAGTAAATTTTTATTTCAATTAACTAAAATTTAGCTCAAGTTCAACTAAAATTCTGTATATTTAACAGCTTTATTTTTGCTATTCTTATCTTACTAATATTTAGCAAAGAAAATCAATGTTGCAATATTTGTGAAAAGGTGACGCGGAGGAATTAAGAAGATAAACAAAAAATCTGAAGTAGAATTTTTGTATATGTCTGTTTGATCACTTCTGAAATTATTCATATAGAGACAATCTGACAATAAAAATATAAATAATAATACAATTTAATGGAAAATCACTGATGAAGCGTGTCCATAAAAAGGCAGAAACTAGATCTAGTCTGATTTGCAAATTTAATGTGTTTATAACTTTTGAGGAAAAGGTTTATTCTTCTTCTTAACCTCAAACCTACTAGAAAATCTGTTTATTTCAGCAGTTTTTAATGCAAGGTAATTTTTAACTAATTTTTAGCAGCTTTAGCAAACCTTTTTACAGTCTGTTTTCTATTAGTGTACTTAATCTGACCAACCATCTCACTTTTGACAGGCTTATACCGCTTTTTAAAGGCTTGTGCCGCCATGAATTTTTATCCTGCTTTTACAGCAAATCCATTATCCCGTTTTTTTTTAAATAAAAATGTGGTGCATCCAAAAGAGTTCATCTTTTGTTTCAATAATTTTTCACTTACTGAATAAGAACCCTCATGAAAGTATCCACATTTTCCGGCTGGGTCATCAGTCTTGTGATTGAATTTTTAAAATTTAAGAATTATTTTAATGCAATCAGACAGGTTAATATTTGTTATAAATACGAAAATGTTGTAGAGCTATGAGTTTTAAATTTCATTTACATTCAGATTTTCTATAAAAATTATATTTTTTCACATTTTGTATCAAAATTCCGTTTGACATGTACTTCATGTTACATATTTCAATAAGTAAAACCAAACAAAGTTTTTTGACTTCAGATTCGTATTAAGGAGGGAAAAATATTTTAAAAACATTTAAATATATTTTAATCAAAAATGTAAAAAGTCATAAAAATATAAAAGATTTTGATGTACTTCTCCGCAATTTGGACTCATAAAGTATTTCCCTGGGTAAAGGGATAAAAACAGAAATACCCACAACTCGAAGGCTATTCAATGGACGTTTTTTGGCTTTAGATCCGGGCCTAGGAAACCACAATACTCAAAAAAAAGTTTTAGCAGAAGGCTGCACAAAAAATTAATTTTTGTCGAGTAATGTATTATTTGGTGCGGCCCTCAATAAGATTGTGAAATCCCAAATTTGGCCCTTCAAGCCATTTATGTGCCCATACCTGTTATATGCCTTAATATTGATTCTAGTAAATGAGCAGAGAAGACAAAATTGCTGTTTTTGCTTTTTATGCTTTCTATTGCTTGTTTTACTCATATTTGCTTGTTTTTGCTTTTTTGGATTTTTCGTTTTTTAGCTTTAAAATAGCTTTTTCTTAAGAATTTTGAAGTTTGAATTGCTTTTTTTAAAACTTTTTTCCCAAAAATTCTTTTTTTGCTCACAAAAAAATATTTTTTCCCTTAACTTTGAATTATTTTTTTTGAAAACTGTTGTTTTTGCAAGTTTTTTGCGTTTTGCTTTTTTTACAACATTTTTTTGCTTTAAACATATCGAAATTTGCTTTTTTCTGTCTTCTCTGTAAATGAGGTCGTGAATCATTAAAGCATATGATTAGGGTGACAATTTTTTTATAACATTAAATCAGTACAAATTTTAAAAAATATTATCATTAAAAAATAATAATTATTATGCAGCCAACCTAATTTGTTGTCAACCGAATGGTTTGGTTGAGGCAACAAAATTTTTCGGTTAACCATCCTAAAAAAAACCTTACACATTTCTCCCTATAGAGACGCCAAGGCAAAAATATTTTTTTCGCATGAAAAAACTCCAGTTTTTTAAGTACAGGAAACGGACCCATTATTTAGAAATTTCAATGATCTGTTACCATTCCTTTTCTAATTTTTTTTAACAAAGTGATGAAATATAGCCATGCTACGAATGGACCCCAGGATAGTTAATTCTTCCGAATTTTTATTCAGGCCAACGAATTTCTGTTGCTGTAGCTACAAACTAACCAATCGATTGGCTACAAATTTAGCTGTCAGAACAAATCTTTTCTGCATGATTTCTGAAATAAAAACTTCAACTTTTGGCTACGTTTTTCTACAAAAACACGTAACGTTTTTAAAAATGAAAATTTTAAGGTTTTGTGTACTTTTTCCTACTGAATATCCCAAAGATTCGAAAATCTTTCCATAGAAATCCCGACATATATTTCTTCAGATTTTAAGAATTTTTGTACGGAAAAATCGTCAGCTTTTGACGTTGTTTCCTATACTCAGAAAGCAGAATCATTCTGACAACCACTCTGACAACCGGATAATTAAAATATTTTTATAACAGTCAAATAACTGTTGTATCAACTGATGTTCTATTATCGCACGAGATTTATTTGATAAATTCGGAAGTCATCACGAATCTTCTCTGTGTACGAAACTACATATTAGAATAAGAAATTTACATGTAGAAAAATCATTTTGAATGCTTTCTGATAGAGGAAACCTCTCACATTTACAAAAATTTATCCTGCATTTTGGCTTTTTTTTTACTAAAAAAATTTAATATTTTTTTAAATGCCATAAATTAGTACAATCAGTACAAATTTTAAAAAATCAGTACAAATCAGAACACGACTTTTTCATCAGTACACGTGAAGAAAAATCTGTACATGTACTGATCAAATCAGTACGAATGGTCACCCTACATATGATGCCAATAAAATATCTTGAAAGCATAAAATAAATCAGATTTTCGCTCTTCTGAAAACCTGGTAGAAAACACTTACACCCAAAAAAATAAGTTAGTAGAAAAATTAGTAAAACGTCTTATATATCAAGTGTACTAGTTTTCAGCAATTTTTTTGCTAAAATTCCGTTTTCAGCTAAAGTTTAAGTTATATTTTTTTAGCACTAAACTAATTTGAAACTAATGTTCTACTAATTTATTTTGCTACAAAAATTGTGCTGATAATCGCATTTATAGCGTGTAGGACAACCAGATAGACAAGATGTAGATGTCGCAGCTTGTCTGGATGTACTCGTAGTACAGCCAACGGAAATTATAATTAAAAAAAAAACAATTCTACACAATTTCTATATTTAAATTTTCAGCAAATAAATTATCTACCCAGCCAGCAATTTCGGAGCGCTAATAAATAAGATTCTTAAATGGCTCACAGAAATGATTATTGTTTTTTTGAAAACACTCTTTTTTTGGTAAAAAATATGAACCCTCAGAAAACAACCCAAAAAGTTGTCTCTACAATCAAAAAAGCTGTCTCAAAATGAGGGTTCATTTTTCGGACTCAAAAAAGATTACAAAATTATTTAAATTTATGAGGAAAATTTCGATTTTATACGTTCTTTTTTCTGAGTCATTTCTGAGTACACACGAGGCTCTTTTGGACGGACCACTTTCATAGGAAAAAGTGGAAAAATGTTTATGTTTTTGGAGCTCATTTGTGAGTCATTAATGATCATCTTTGTTTGCTGGGTAAAGTAAAATTTCGCTACAAGTTTTTTGAGTTTTTTTCAGCCAAAAGTTTACTGATTTTAGCAAGAATTTTTTTCATTTGCAATCGACTAAATGTTAGCAAAACTTTTGCTGAGATTACTATTTTTTTTGGTAAAAATCAGCTTTTGCTGAAATTACAAACTTTTTTGCAAGCACGCTCCTGACTAAAAATTTGCTACCCGGCAACATTTTTTGCTGACTTTACTGACTTTTTTTTTTGAGTGTAGTCGTAGATTTATGGAACGAATTTTGTATGAAAAATTTCTTTTGTAAACCTATTTCAATTTTATAAAACATTTATAAATTTAGGCACTAAATATAAATAAATATCAATTTCACTTACCGACAATTACTTAAATTCAGTTTTTGCAATGTATTCGATCCCATTCCTGATGGAAAATTGCTCAACAAATTATTTGATAAATCCAATCTCTGCAAAGATGATAAACCCGAAAAAGCAGTGCCATCAATCAATATTATTTCGTTCCACGATAAATTTATATCACGCAATGAATTTGAAATCAAATTTGTAAATTTATCGATAACGTTACGGCTCAAATTCAACGAAACCAAATTATCATTTGAACGAAAAACACTACGATCCAAAACAGCTATCGTGTTATATGCCAAATCCAATGATATGAGTTTTTTCAATTTATAAAATGATGCTGTTTCTAAACTGCGTAAAGAGTTCTGCGATAAATCGATCGATTCCAGTAAAGTATTATTTTCAAAAGTTTTACTACTTAAGGATCTTAACATATTGCCACGCAGATGTAGTTGTTGAAGATTTGGCAAACCGGAGAGATCAATATCATCGAGACTACAAAATGACAGATCTAATTCGTTAAGTGTTATCGAGTCGATGGGATCGGTTGAGCCAACTTGTAAAACATTGTTGCGAGATAATTTTAAAGCCTCTATAGTAGGTAAACCTTGCATTAATGAACGAGGTATTTTTTGTAAACTACATTCCCTTAATTCTAAAACTCTTAAAGATTTTGAGGGTAGTGAGATCAACGAACCCAAAGGATTTTTATTTAAATTTAGTTTTTCCAAATAAGGCAAATTTTGCATAAGTATATCACCACCAGCCTTGGTAATACCACAATCTTCCAATTCCAAGTGCGTCAATGACTCACTGATGATCACTTCGCTGGGGTTATCAGCATTGAAGGTATTTAACTTATTACCACTTAAAACCAAACGTTGTAAACTAATGGCATTAAGAAAAACCGTATTGGGATTTATATTCACCCATCGATTTATCGTATTGTTAGTTAATATTAATGTTCTTAAAGAATTAAATCCCGATAGAGCATCTGCATCCAAATATTCTATTTGATTATTGGATAAGTCCAAATATATTAAAGAATCATAATTTGATAGTAGAGTGGGAAATTCTAGAAAATAATTTGCCGACAAATCTACATGTTCTATGGGCATTGTATTAAAATCTGGATATTCGATTAGACCACTTTGGGCACAATTCACTTCTAAACTGTCTAATATCCAAGAACATTTGCAATTTGGTGGACAGTTCAAGGCTTCGCTTGATAAGGCACATATTGCCAATATACAGCAAACGACATGGAAACTCGTACAATGTGATTTCATTATGGCGAATTGAAACGGAAAATAAAACTCTGAAAATAGAAAACACAAATATTTGTAATTTATTAACAAATTTTATTGTATATAAATGTCCATATGGAAATAATTATTTTGATAACGTTAAAGTAAATGAATCATGTATAAAATTCTAATAAAAATGGTTAATAATTTATTGTCTTATTAGCATTTGTTAAACAAATTAAAAATATTATGGGAAGTTAAATTTGCGTATTAGACACTTTAATCCAAATAATGGTTATACAAGTAATAATAATTTTTTAAGCGATGATATTTAATAAAAACAATAAATTTCAGTTCGAGTTTTCTGTAAAAAGGAATCTTCTTCGTTTTTTATATTTTGTTTTAATCAGTTATTAACCTTTAAAAAAAAATTAAATTAATTTTTTGTTAATACCGCGTAAAGTGATTACTAGGGCAAGGAATTCCATGAAAATGCATGTTTTTCTCTATAGTCCAAAACTAATATGGAATAAATATTTATCCAAATCATCAAATTTAGAATAAAATGGCATCGATTTGTAGTTGCATATTTTGTCATAAGTGCATGTTTTTGCATATTTTGACTTTAAATGCATATTTAGTGCCTTTTTAATGCATATTTTGTGCTTTTTAATGAATATTCGTGCATATTTTTCATTTTTAGGATAATTTTTTATTTTGTAAAAAATTATAAAAAATTGATTGATTGATTCAATCAAAATAAACATTATTAAAACCTTATTGACCTATGGGAAATCTTCGAGTTCTGTGTCTGTTTGCAAAATCACTAACTTAAATATATTTTTAAATTTTAAGGTGCATTGTTTTTGCAAAAATAATAGTTTTAGTACATATTTTTTATATTTTTCTTTTTTAACCGCATATTTTAGGCGCATATTTTCCATTTTTAAGTGCATAAAATTCCTTGCCCTAGTGATTACGCTATTTTGCTGTAGAAATATTTCGTCGCATTTCAACTCGTTGTTGGATGTTTGGGTGGCCCTTATTTTTCAAATAAAAATAAATGAAGCGATAAAAGATGTATTTGTAATAAAAACGTGTTTTATAGAATGTATATTAACATTTATTACAGGGTTATAGACAAACATATAGCTTATATGAATATAGACGTAAAAATATAATGAAATTAATTAGTCTATAAAAGTGGAGGTTAACTCAATTTTACACATTCCTATCCAAATTTTGCGGAATCACAAGATCTAATCACAATGAATTTTTAGAACGAAAGTTCACAATGTTCACACATTATACACTTAAATAAAAAAGTTTGTAGAACAATTAGGAAAACGTTTTATATTCCACTTTACGAGGGCAGTACGAAACGTTCTTAGCCTGGCATAGAGATGGCGGTATAAGCAGCAAAAAGCTTTCTATAATGGAAATTTCAATCCGTCATACGAACACATGTTAAATTTTATTTCGATCTGTCAACTCATTTGTATAGTAACAGGTGTTCAAAAAAGGCGCTTCAGTGATTTTTTTATAATGGAAAAATTAGAAATTCGTGGTGTAACTAATTATTTACATAAGAAAGGTTTATGGGGACAAGAAATTCATAATGATATGGTGAATGTGTTAGGTGAAAGTACTCCTTCATACGTGATCGTACAAGAATTGACGATGAACCACGAAGTGGACGTCCAAAAACTGCAACAACGCCAGAAATCATAGCTAAAATCAATGCTATGGTATTAGACGATCGATGAGTGAAAATGCATGAAATATGTAATGCCATAGGCATCTCAAATTATGGAGTACATTTTTTTGCGTTAAGAATTACAGATGAAAAAGCTTTCTGCAAGTTGGGTGCTGCATTTGTTAGCAGTTGACAAAAAACGCATTTGAATGAAAATTTCTCATTTCTCATCATTCCTCTGATTTAGCTCACTCTGACCTCTACCTGTTCCCAAATCTAAAAAAATTCCTTGCTGGCAAACGTTTTACCTCGAATGAAGATGCAATGGCACCTGTAAACGATTATTTTGAGGAGCTTCAGGAAAATTATTTTAATCAAGGGATAGAATTGCTAGCAAAACTTTTGAGTTTCAGGAGATTATATTGAAAAACGAGTAAAAAGGTCAAAGTCGGGCATGCCGACTATACAATACCCTACACCAGTCTGGTTAAAAACCAACTAATGTTTGGATCCGAAATTCGAATGGGTTAACATGGGACTTGTGTCAAAATTTTCTATAATGTGAGTCAGCGAACCAAATTTCATTAAAATATCTTAATATTTGCGACCTTCAGTTTGTAACCAAGCCAATTTTGGGGGGGGGGACCCTTATATGGGCACTAGGTCTAAACATGGACCGATGTTCACCAAAATCAATAAGCTTCGTCCTTGGGCCAAAATAGGTCTGTGTACCAAATTTCATCAAAATATCTTAATATTTGCGACCTGCAGCGTATAAACAATATAATTTTGGGGGGACCCTTATATGGGCACTAGGTCTAAACATAGACCGATGTTCACCAAAATCAATAGGCTTCGTCCTTGGGCTGATATAGGTCGGTATACCAAATTTCATCAAAATATCTTAATATTTGCGACCTGCAGTTTGTAACCAAGCCAATTTTGAGGGGACCCTTATATGGGCACTAGGTCTAAACATGAACCGGTGTTCACCAAAATCAATAGGCTTCGTCCTTGGGCCAACGTAGGTCTGTATACCAAATTTCATCAAAATATCTTAATATTTGCGACCTGCAGCGTATAAACCATATAATTTTAGTAGGACCCTTATATGGTCACTAGGTCTAAACATAGACCCATGTTCACCAAAATCAACAGGCGTCGTCCTTGGGCCGACATAAGTCGGTGTACCAAATTTCATCAAAATATCTTAATATTTGCGACCTGCAGCGTATAAACAATATAATTTTGGGGGGACCCTTATATGGGCACTACGTCTAAACATAGACCGATGTTCACCAAAATCAATAGGCTTCGTCCTTGGGCTGATATAGGTCGGTATACCAAATTTCATCCAAATATCTTAATATTTGCGACCTGCAGTTTGTAACCAAGCCAATTTTGGGGGACCCTTATATGGGCACTAGGTCTAAACATGAACCGGTGTTCACCAAAATCAATAGGCTTCGTCCTTGGGCCAACGTAGGGCTGTGTACCAAATTTCATCAAAATATCTTAATATTTGCGACCTACAACATATAAACCATATAATTTTAGTAGAACCCTTATATGGGCACTAGGTCTAAACATGGACCGATGTTCACTAAAATCAATAGGCTTCGTCGCTGGGCCGACATAAGTCGGTGTACCATATTTCATCAAAATATCTTAATATTTGCTACCTGCAGCGTATAAATAATATAATTTTGGTAGGACCCTTATATGGGCACTAGGTCTAAACATGGACCGCCAAAATCAATAGGCGTCGTCCTTGGACCGACATAAGTCGGTGCGACCTGTAGAGTGCGCACAAGAATGTATGGACAGACAGACAGACGGACGGACGGACATCGTTAAATCGAAATAAAAAAAAAAATTCTGAGCCGATCGGTATACTATAAGGTGGGTCTAGGACCAATATTTTTTGGTGTTACAAACATCAGCAGAAACTTATAATACCCTGACCACATAGTGGTGTAGGGTATAATAAAATAATTTTAAAAATCTAGCTCTTGTTTTTAATTGTTAGTCTAGGAACATTTTGAACTGCCCTCGTACAGTTATTGTACTAATTTCACAGTTCATCAAAAAAAATAAAAATTTGATTCATCGGGATTGCGACACATCAATTTTGATAGACTGTCCCTTAGACCGTACCTCAAAAAAAAGTTCGCCGTATACTCTCTAATATGAAGTAGTTTTGCAAGGCTTTAAAAAAAAATTTTTTTTTGCCGAACGTAGGGGTCGCCTTTTTAAATTTTTCGTTATAGCTTCGCATTTAAAGTCGGATTTTAAAGTGTGATATATCGACTTTTTTTTGCCTCGAGGAGACCAATGTTTTGCTATAAAGGAAAAAATCCAGTGAAAAAAAATTTAAAATGGCGTTCGGCAACCAATATATAAAAAAAATTTCTATTGGGTTTATCGAAAAACTTCCTTAGCAAAAGTTTAATGATTTTTTGCAAGATTTAATTTTCTGACATTAGGGTGTTACATTAGGGTGGTAGCAACTGAGATCTGGTGGGTAACTACTAGTACGGGATACTTGAAGTCAATGGCCTTTAGAGCAAAACATTGGTCTCCTCTAGAGAAAAACATCGATGTATCATACTTTAAGATCCGACTGTAAATGCCAAAGATATAACGAAAAATGTAAAATGGCGACCCCTACGTTCGGCAAAAAAAAAATTTTTTTTTGTAACCTCCTTGCAAAAATACTTCATATTGGAGGGTGTACGGCGCCCTTTTTTTTTGCCTGTAAGGTGTACGCTCTACTGTCCCTATATATGCATTAAAAATTGAAATATGTCTTTTTATACCCTACACCACTATGTGGTCAGGGTATTATAAGTTTGTGCTGATGTTTGTAACACCAAAAAATATTGGTCGTAGACCCACCTTATAGTCTACCGATCGGTTCAGAATTTTTTTTTATTTCGATTTAACGATGTCCGTCTGTCCGTCCGTCCGTCTGTCTGTCTGTCCATGCAATTTTGTGCGCACTCTACAGGTCGCAACTATTAAGATATTTTGATGAAATTTGGTACGCAGACCTACGTTTGCCCAAGGACGAACAAGTTTGATTTTGGTGAACATCGGTCCATGTTTAGACCTAGTGCCCATATAAGGGTCCTACCAAAATTATATTGTTTATACGCTGCAGGTCGTAAATATTAAGATATTTTGACAAAATTTGGTACACAGACCTATGTTAGCCGAATAACGCATCCTATTGATTTTGGTGAACATCGGTCCATGTTTAGACCTAGTGCCCATATAAGGGTCCTACCAAAATTATACTGTTTATACGCTGCAGGTCGTAAATATTAAGATATTTTGATGAAATTTGCTACACAGACCTACATTGGCCCAATAACGCAGCCTATTGATTTTGGTGAACATCTGTGCATGTTTAGACCTAGTGCCCATATAAGGGTCCTACCAAAATTATAATGTTTATACGCTGCAGGTCGCAAATATTAAGATATTTTGATGAAATTTGGTACACAGACCTATATTGGCCCAATAACGCAGCCTATTGATTTTGGTGAACATCGGTCTATGTTTAGACCTAGTGCCCATATAAGGGTCCTACCAAAATTATACTCTTTATACGCTGCAGGTCGCAAATATTAAGATATTTTGATGAAATTTGGTACATATACTTATGTTGGCCCAAGGACGAAGCCTATTGATTTTGGTGAACATCGGTCCATGTTTATAACTAGTGCCCATATAAGGGTCCCCCCAAAATTGGCTTGGTTACAAACTGCAAATCGCAAATATTAAGATATTTTAATGAAATTTGGTGCGCTGACTCACATTATAGAAAATTTTGACACAAGCCCCATTTTGACCCATTCGAATTTCGGATCCAAACAATGCACCAGACTGGTGTAGGGTATTGTATAGTCGGCATGCCCGACTTTAACCTTTTTACTCGTTTTTTCACAATTTCGTTAGTAATTAATCTGCGATGAAAAGCATATGTGACGCGCAAAATAGAAAGGGTCTCATTCGAAAGCGACACATCTCATGACGTCAGGAACGTGTTGGTCAACCTTGAAAACGCGCGTAGGTCGTCCCTACCTCTTGTTTTGTGTAGTTGGTTTTTACTGTTTTCTACCTAGCGCGCTGTTTCCATGAGTTTGATATCAATTTTGCTCGCAGTTTTTCGAATCCAGCTTTATTTTCTGAAATTATTAATTGTGAATTATAATAAATACTCATTTATAATTCTTTTAAATCGTGAATATCACTCTGTTAGTACGAACATTTTTTCACATAACCTTATTATGTTATTCGCGAAAATAATTTAAAACTGATAACATTCTTACTGTTTGTTTTAGGATGAAATGGTGGACGAATTCGAAGAAGTAGATTTACTTTATCGTCGACTTCACTTTCATAAAACGCGCATATCTCTGGGAGGGAACACTTTTGGGGCATGGGATCGGTCTCATTCGATGCTCAGATGTTGTCCACATCAAAAAAAAAAAAATTGATTTTTTTACCTTTAGGTCCCTTTCTCTATGCGCTGTCACATATATAATTTTTGAATTTATACCATTAGTAAACATCTCATGTTACTTAATTTATCAAAAAAAATTCGCACTTTGTATTTTAATTTTAAGTAAAAATTGACTAAAACTGAAAAAGATTGATTTTTTTTCATACCTAAAAATTAAGGAGTCTGTGACGATTCTAAAATTGAAAACTCATTGAAATACATATATTTTCTAATCAATTTCAACAAAGTTTTAGATAATGGAATTACAAATTCTATAGTACTATAAAAGAGCATTGTAAATTTAGTTGATTTTATTTTTAAACATACGGTTTTGTTCATTTTGTGTATGAAAACCCTACAAAAATATTTATATTTTCAAACATTTTGATTGTTTGAAAATAAATTAAGTAATTAGAATGCTCTAAAAATAAACCAAGTCAAAGCATACTTCAAAAATTTTAGCTGAAGTCGATGTTAACAAAATACACATTTGGAGAATTGAGATTGTAAGGGCGATTAAATTTGTGTTTCAGATAGAATTTTCTGAAAATGTTGATGCAAAAGTTGTGATTTTTTTGATAAATGAATTTAGTGGAATATGAATTTATGTCATGTGTTAAGATTTTGCAAATCCGATTAAGGGATTTCCAAATAAGTGAAGTTTAAAATTGAATTGAAATTATATCCTAGATCCTTTACCTAATCAAAATAAGTTGGTATGGTTCTAAAAGCCCAAAGTCTATGCTTTTAAACCATAATAGAAATTATCCGAGGTTTAGTCAGATATATGAATAAATAAGAAATTTTAACGAAAAAACTAACTTTTTGCTGAAAATTCAATTTGCAAATATTTAAAAACTGGAGCTAATTGTAAAATTTGGTGTTCGCATTCGTGATATTCATCTTAAGATCTATCAGAATTGATATGTCGCATGCCCGTCGCATTTTTAGTGCTGTACTGTGTTTTTATTAGAAAATAACTTTTGGCAAAAATTCTTCCTTTTTTTGATTAAGAAAATTATTTGCCGATTTTCTTTGCTGATTTCAACAAAATATTTCACTCATTTTTAAAACAAAGTTGTTGAAATTTTCAATATTTTTTCATAATTGACAGCGAGGTTTTTTAAGTTAAAAATTTGAATAATGTAACTTTTAATTAAAAATTCATAGATTATTAAAAACAGGGATATAATTAGCACACTCACTCCGGCTGTTGCCCATTTAACAGAAATGACATAGCCAAAAGAACTTGGGTCTCTCATTTATATGAGAAAATTTTATATTTGCTCACTCGAATGAGCTCGCCAAAATTTTTATGCTCACTCATATTATTAATTTGAGCACACACAGTAAATGGTTCTTTCAAAGAACTAAGCAGCAATTTAAAAACTTAATAAAATAAAATCCCGAACAAAAAACATTATATCTAGCATATGAGTCATTCCATGTCAGACCGAACACCTTTTTTACATCACCTCTTCCGATTTACTTTAAATTTGGCAGACGTATTAAACTTTAAAAAATATTTTAAACGTGTTTCCGGAAAAAAATTAAAAAAAATTTTTGACAGAGTTGTGTGCATTTGAAAACCATCAAAATCGTTAAAAATCTTTCGACATTACAACTTTTAAACTAATGTTTCGCAAACATTTGTGGATGGATTTTAAAGACCAATGCCTCATTTTAAAGGTATTTACACCTTCTTTTTAAAAATATTTTTTTTTGTTTTTTTTGATTAATTTTTTTATTTTTAAAATTTGATTTTTTTACTTAATTTCTGTTTTCCACCATCTTCGAACAAGTCGAAAAATTAAAAAAAAATATTTTCTTAAAGCTAAATATAACCTTAATATTCTCTGCAAATTTCAGAGTGGAGTTCGAATGGATTCTATTTTTTTCTTATTTTTTTTCATTGTAGTACTACGAAAAATTACATTTTGTATGTGAACATTATTTTTTTAAGCATATTAACGAAAATGTTAATGCATGCATGTATGCAAAAACATAAGCTATCAGTGTTGCCAAGTATTTTTTAACAAAGCCCCCTAGATTATTAAAAAAACACCCCCTAGATTTACTCTACAACTAAAACAATCCTAATAAAAAATTTTTTCCTTAAATCTGCTTAACTTTTTAGATTTTATTTAAAATTATTAAGTCGAAAAATATGAAAAAAATATTTTAGAATTGATTCTATTTTTTCCATTGTAGTACCACGAAAAATTTTATTTTCATTTTGATTTTTTTGTAAGTAATGAAATAAAAAAGATTTTAAGCAAACACAGGAAATTATTTTTAGGCTTTTAACAGCTTTAAAATAACAGTTTTTATTTTATTTAATATCTTAGGATTAATAGTTTTCCCGACTAAAAAAGTTTTTATATAATCTTATATGATTTGATATAACTTTAAATGTTTATATGCGTGGCTTTATATAACCATATACATTTATATTAACACTTTGGTTTTATAAATATGTTTGATATGACGTTATATATAATCATATGCGATTTGGTCTCCAGCCATATATTAAGAGATCTGCAAATATAGTTCATACATAATTATATATAATGGCATATAAGCTTTTATAAACCATATTATATCAAAATATATAACAAAGTTAATAGAAAATTGTATTAATTTTATATATAATTATATCTGACATGATATCTAATTATACAAAATTTTATAAAGTTTAGTTGCAATTTTTAAATTTAAAAATTAAAATTAGAAAAACATATGTTGAAATAAATATGGTTTAAGTTCAGTTATTTTTTCCGTGAAAAAAAATTAATTCTGAAAGTTATTTTTTTTATTTTATAAGACAGTTGTTCCGACAAATTTTTGTAATGTTTTATTTCGTCAGCTATTTCCAAGTTTATTAACAAAAATTTTTCTAAACATTAAGCATTAGTATTTAATATGAATGAAAATAAGTGATCTCAACAATATTTACTACAATTTTATTTGAAAATCTTCATCAAATTATATGTATTAATATATAATTTGATGAAGTTAGATAGACCCATTTTTCGGATCAAATTGTATCAGGTTAGATAACATGCTTATCTCGCTTGATATAATTATATATTCCAATATTCGGATCAAATTAGATATGGACGTATATATGGGTTTATATATGGTGATATATGATTATATAATATCTTTTTTAGTCGGGTTGTTTAAATGTTTTAATTTCATTTTTTATTTTTTAATACTTTTAAGGTAACAGTTTTTATTTTATTTAATATCTTAGGATTTATATTTTTGTTTATGTTTTTTATTACATTTTTTATTTTTTAATACATTACTAAAAGTTAAATGATAAGAAATTTTAATTTTTATATACATTTTTTATAGAAGATTCAGCTGCAAGAGATGTTGTATGAACTTTTATTTGTCTCTCATGATACGGAATAAACGCATGGTAGCCTAAAGTACAGAGATAAAGCAGATTTAAGGAAAAACAATTTTTATTAGGATTTTTTTAGTTGTAGAGTAAATCTAGGGAATGTTTTTTTAATAATCTAGGGGGATCTGTTGAAAAATACTTGGCAACACTGTTAGCTTGTGTTTTTGCATACATGCATGCATTAACATTTTCGTTAACATGCTTAAAAAATAATGTTCACATACAAAATGTAATTTTTCGTGGTACTACAATGAAAAAAATAGGAAAAAAATAGAATCCATTCGAACTCCACTCTGAAATTTGCAGAGAAAAAAATTAATCAAAAAAAATAAAAAAAATATTTTTAAAAAGAAGGTGTAAATACCTTTAAAATAAGGCATTGATCTTTAAAATCCATCCACAAGTGTTTGCGAAACATTAGTTAAAAAGTTGTAATGTCGAAAGATTTTTAACGATTTTGATGATTTTCAAATGCACACAACTCTGTCAAAAAATTTTTTTAATTTTTTTCCGGAAACACGTGTAAAATATTTTTTAATGAAGAATATGTACTAAAATTTTGAAAGACATAGGAGACATCAAAGTAAATTTTTTGCAAAAATCGTACGGTCTGACATGGAATTACTCATATGTAGTCTCATTCTATATAGATCGACATTTAATCTTATCCAATTTGATCTCAAAATTGGGGTATCCAGTAATATCCAGTAAGATCCCTCAAATATATTACAGGATTAAATTAGATCCAAATATATCTCAAAATTGGGAGATACAATAATATAAAACTGAGATCCTAATAGATCCCAAAATATCCCATGGGATTAATTTATATCCAATTAGATACAAATGTAAATTTTGGCAGACTGAATTGGATATTTTGAGATCAAAATTATTTAAATTTTAATAAAAATTAATAAATAAATAAAAAAAATTAAAAAAAAATATTTATTGGTTTTTATTTTTTGACTTTTTTAATGTACAAGACTACATTTAATATGAGGTTTTAATACTTTAATTTACAGTAATATGCCACCACTTTTTAAAGAAAACTGATAAAGGGGACCTGGAAAATCCCCGAAATGATCGTCTTTTCATTCAGGAAAGTGTGAAGTATTTGTCAGGAGAATATCCTGATGAAGAAAAATAGCAGTTTTTGGAGAGAGAAGTCTTATTATGTTAATTCATAATAAGGAAATTGGCCTCGAACTAGAATTAATAAATTTCTAATTTAAAAATATTTATTTATTAAAAAAAATATTTATTTCATATAAGGGGTGGTCCAAGCATAACGCACGATGTTAATTGTGAGTCACACATTAACGTCAAGCTTTTTGCCCAACATTTCTTTCTTTCAGTGTATGACAAATTCAACAATGGAGAGGTACACAATTGAGCAGCGCCTTAAGATTGTTGCATCCTTTTACGAAAATGGGCGTTCAAATTAAAATGCATTTCGTGCACTTCGTGATTTTTTTGGTCAGCATAATCGACCAAATGTGTCCACAATCGGGAGAATTGTGCGCTTTGGGCAAATGAGAATCAACGAGTGATTGTTGAAAAGCCCACACATCCACAAAGAGTGACTGTTTGGTGCGGTTTATAGGCTGGCGGCGTCATCGGGCCGTACTTATTCGAAAATGAGGTCGCCCAAGCAGTTACCGTGAACGGTGTTCGGACTTCTTGAAATTAAGGATATGGATGGTGCCACTTGCCACACAGCCAATGATAAAATATCGTGGCGATGTTAATTGGCCGCCACGATCATGTGATTTGACACCGTTGGACTTGGAAAAAGCAGAGACTATTAATTATAGAGATAGGAAATCAAAACTTACACTACTCCCCGGTAGGGGGCGCTGAAATTTAATATCACCTGAGCAACTATTTAGTATCACTTTAGTATCAGCTGAGCCTATATTGAAAAACTCAAAAATTGCTGAAAACTGCGCAAAATAAGAAAAAATCAAGCGCAAAATATGTTCAAATAATAAAATTTGAGAATTCCTTTTTTTTATTTGCTTTTTTGTTTGTTATTATTTCAATTTAAACAAAAAAAGAAAATTGTAAATTTTTTGAACAAAGTGCCATCTAGTGATAACGATGCCATTATAACTTTTGTTTTTGGTGATGCCATACCCCTGGGAAAAAGTGTACGTCAATAAGCCAAGAACAATTCAAGAGCTAAAGGATGAGATAATTCGGCACATTAACGACATTGAACCTCAATTATGTCCCAGATTCATTGAAAATATGGATCATTGGAAAGAGTCAGATAGTCAGATAGAGATAGATGTCACCGAAGCCGTGGCGAGCACTTGACCGATATTTTGTTTCACACATAATTATCATAGATCCTTCTATCATAATAAAAAATATTACGATAATTCTCTGAAAACTTTTTCGTTTTGGTTGGACCACCCTTTAAAAAAAAAAAAAAAACGCCGTCGGCAGAATTCGAACCGGGATTGCTGGAGTTGTAGTCGGTCACTTAACTGACTTAGATATGACTTAGAAAAAATATCCCGCCAACAAAGATGATAGTTAGTGACTCAGCAATGAGCACCAAAATCATAAACATTTTTTTACTTTTTCCTATAAAAATGGTCCTTCCAAACTAGAATTTAACCCAAATATAACTAATATCCTGTATATTTAACAGTTTTATGTTTTCTGTTCCTATCTTACTAAATTAAACCAAAATAATCTACTAATTTCCGTAGTTTTTTCTGCAAGGCGATTTTTAACTAATGTTTGGTTGTTTTAATTAAAATATTAACAGACTTTAGTCATTATTTTTGAAGAACATATAAGAGATAACTCATTATCAGTAAGATCATTATTTTGTATTTAAAAGTATTGCAAGGGGCAATGATCTATCGGAATATAGTATTCTATACAGTAATTAGCTGCCATTACTATGTTTTTGCTACGATGAGCATAACGCTTGACTTATACGCCCGATTTGAAAACAAATGCAAAATAATACTACATACTGGTGATCATTAGTTTCGTTTAGTTATTGTTTTTGAAAATTAAAAAAATCCCCGCCCTAAGAATATTGTTTCTACGTTTTAATAAAAAACATCGTCAATATTTTTATGGCAATTTTAATCCAATTAATATCAAACAATTTTTTTTTTTTTAATTCTATTTTTCATTAATTAATTTCATTAATATTATATTTAGGCCCGATTACTGAATGTCCAGTTAGCTTCTAGCTGGGACTTTAACTGACGCATTTCTTATTGTTTCCCATATAAATTTTTAACTTAACCGTCAGCTTAACTTAAAATTCGGTAATTTGGCCTTGCAGGAACAGAAAAATCATGTGTTTAAATATATACAAAGAATTGACGTTGTTTCATTTTAAAATAATTGGTAGTTCAATCAAATTACAAAAACCTTAAGAAATTAACAACGAAAATATAAAAAACTAAAGTATTTATTTTCATTTCTAATAATAAACAATAATTTTCTTTTGTTTTTTAGTAGTGCATATTCGAAAGTTTTTATTAGCTGATAATATTTACTAGTCATTCATATATATAGGGTGACCATTCGTACTGATTTGATCAGTACATGTACTGATTTTTGGTCACGTGTACTGATATTTTAAAATTTGTACTGATTGTACTGATTTTTGGCATTTAAAAAAATATTAATTTTTTTTTAGTAAAAAAAGCCAAAATGCATGTAGGTACAATGTAGGTTTTTTATAGGATAAATTTTTATGAATGTGAGCGGTTTTCTCTACCAGAAAGCATTCAAAATGATTTTCCTATATGTAAATTTCTTAATCTAATATGTAGTTTCATACACAGAGAAGATTCGTGGTGACAACCGAATCCATCAAATGGTTCCATTTCGATAATAGAAAAGCAGTTAATACAACAGTTATTTGACTGTGATAAAAATATTTTAATTATCCGGTTATCAGAGCTACTGTCAGAATGATTCTGTTTTCTGAGTGTAGGAAACGACCTCAAAAGCTGAAGATTTTTTCGTACAAAAATCTTTAAAATCTGAAGAAATATATGTGGGAATTTCTATGGAAAAATTTTCGAATCATTTTTAAAAATGTTACGTGTTTTTGTAGAAACACGTAGCCAAAATGTGAAAGTTTTCTATGTCAGAAATCATGCAGAAATTAGCAAAGAGAAAAAAGATTTGTTCTGACAACTAAATTTGTAGCCAATAGTTTGTTTAATTTGTTTCTACAGAAATTTAGTTTAGACAATGCAATTTGATCGTGACGACATAAATTCGTTGGCCTGAATAAAAATTCGGTAGAATTAACGTTCATACTATACTGGTGTCATATTTACAAAAAAAAAACTAGAAAAGGAATAGTAACAGATCATTGAAATTTCTAAATAATGGGTCTGTTTCCTGTACTTGAAAAACTGGAAAACATTTTTTTGGTTTGGGGTCTGTATAGGGAGAAATGTGTAAGGTTTTTTAGGATGGTATGATGGTTAATCGAAAAATTTTGTGGCCTTAACCAAACCATTCGGTTGACAACAAATTAGGTTGGTTGAATAATCATTTTTTTGATTATGATAATATTTTTTAAAATTTGTACTGATTTGAAGTCAGAAAAAAATGGTCACCCTATTCATATAGCAAATACAAGAAATTAATAATCGTTGTAGTTTTTATTGTTATCAAAATCAACTATCTATGCTTATCAGTTAGTAAAATAGCTAAATATGTAAAAAACCGTGTTGATTGTAATTGTTGAAAATTTACAGTTTTTTGTTAAAGATACTAAAAAAAAAAAAATTAGAAAATGCACTTATTTAACTTATTTTAGGGAAAATTAAATTTAAATTACGACATTTGACGGCTAATATAAGATTTAAAAAGATTTTTTTACCATATAAGCAATAGTTTTAAAGACATTACTAATAATTTATTTAATCTTACAAAAAATAAATCACACCTGGCCATCCGCCGAGTTAGAATAAATTTGGAAATGTGATAGAGGAGACGAAGTAATCAGTTTTTAACTAATTACTTTTAAAATAGTTTAAGCACGTTTTCATCGTTTTTCAATTTACTTTTCTATACAGCTCAGGTTGGGCAGCCTAAAAAGTATGCACTTTTGTACATATTTTATTAACATGAGTATGTGCTGTGGAGAGGTATCATTCCCACTAAACGTTATGAGAATGTATTCAATATTTCCTTAAATATTTACTAAAAATTTTTTTAATTCATTTTTTATTTCAACGCTTTTACCTTAAATTAATATAAAATTTATTTATCATCCCATAGAAATTCTCGAAATACTTGAAATTTATAAACTTTTATATCTTTTTATTAAATCAATTAGGTTGTTCATAAGGGGTGTGCTATCTGTTGTATCGTTGTATCGTCCTAACAAAAAACAGAGTTGTTAAAATTTTTATTTGTGTTTCACAACGATTTTCTATTCAGCTTCCTATCTGTTAGCACACTCAAACATAGGACACTAAACATACGTAAAAATTTTGTATCGTGCTATTCTCAAATGTTGTATTTTTTCAATTTAATTTTTACCAACTCTGTTTTTTGTTAGGACGATACAACGATACAACAAATAGTACACCCCTTGTGAAAACCCTTAATATTTTGATTCATTTTCTGTTAACATTTATACTTTTTTATAATTAAAACCAAACCACACTTTTATGTATATTTCTTTGATAAATGTTCTCTCTTTACATAAATTCCAAAAATTTGTTGTTAAATTAATATTAATACTTTTTATGCATTTAATAATCACTTTTTATTATTTCCCGTATTGCACAATTTTTAAAAAAAATTTTTATTACATTAAAAATTTTTCGTTCCTCATTTTTCGTCTAAATCTCGTTTAATACTGTGAAAAATATTACTCACCTGTTGGTTTGGCTGGTTGTGGTATGAAAACGTACATCGTTGTCTCGCTTCCATTCGCATTGATAAGATAAGCTGGAAACAAATTGATAAACGAAAAGTTTTGGATTACTAAGTAGACCAAAGTGTTGTTTTTTTTTATTTAGTGCGCTTCCAGTATAACATTTATTTTGTTTTAATATTGGAATTTGAAAAATTATTTGTTTATATTGAGGGAAAGAAGCCTTAGATTAAATAGCTAAAAGTAAAATGGTATAATAGAGAATGGTTATGGATCATATATTGAAGCACCTAAGGTGGTGTAGTACGAGTATGCTAAAAGTGCATGCTCGTAATTTAAATAATTTTGTGAAGGACTATATAAAAATATGTACATATACTTTTGAGCAATTCTTGACAACGGAGGAATCACTGCTCTTCAGAATTGAGCTTGACGTTTTTTAGC
Source organism: Leucophora obtusa (assembly GCA_949987735.1). Taxonomy (NCBI): domain Eukaryota; kingdom Metazoa; phylum Arthropoda; class Insecta; order Diptera; family Anthomyiidae; genus Leucophora; species Leucophora obtusa. Next base: position 54,989,946 of record OX465299.1, read on the forward strand.
TTAAAATGTATTCAAAAGTTGAGTGGCTGAATATGAAGGTAATAATGGTAGATCCAATATTAAAAAGTGTTGCGGAGTGACGGAATCTGCTTTTTGGTGTCTCTGAATTCGAATCTGTCAGCAGATATTTGCAATTTAAAATGACAAATCAATATGATTTTGAAAATAAATATTATGATAAATGCACAAGATTTGCAAACTTTGGTTTTTATATGAATATATTTTCTTACATTAGACCAACACTCAGCAGCGGATGCCCTTACTAATTCAGTACCTACATTGTGTTGGTATTAGAAAAATATGTTATGGGAAGGTGAAAAGAGGGAGTAGTTTTTGTGAATTTTTTATTTAAATATTTCTACATTGTAAGTACAATAACAGGGAGGACTTCTGAGGGGATTTTATTCCACATGGAGCTAGTACGACTGCTGAACGAATATTTTAATGTCGCTCAGTGGCGGCTACAGCTCAAGTCTCTGGGGGAGGGCGAAAATTATGAAAAAGAAATTCTTCAAACGCCACAATTTATTTTTTAAATTTTACAAAAACTATTTTTCATAGACAGATACACGCATAGAAATAAATCTGTAAATATAGCAGAAAAAGTTCATTGACATTGAATTATAATGAAATTTTTTGGCATTGCCGTCAAGTAATGCCAATTAAATTTCAATGTCAATGAAAAATTCCCAAGTATGGAACAAATTCATCGGAACCAGAATATTTCTTATTAAAAAATATCAGAATACATATTTGTTTACAAATTTCAAAGTATGTATAAAAAGTTTTATATTGGAGATATTAAAATCTGGAAGTTGTTCTACATAATAAATATTTTAATGTTTTAGGGATTTACTATTAAATAAATATCATACGAGAATATAACAGGGCAACCGGTGTGTTAAGAATAAGTGACTGGCAGAACACTCACTTGTGACATTTTTCGAGCGTTTGTAAACAGAATTTTGCCAGTATTTCTTTTACAAAAATTTTAGTGGTTTATAAAAACCACTGACAAAAATTTGCTATGAAAACGTTTGCAAAAAGTGGCTGTCCAGAACTATATAGTCAGAAGTTGCCAACGGTATAAAATCGATGCGCCGGTAGAGTAATCTTTTTTAAAAATTATGTTTTATTAAAAACGTATTGTACACTCTCAAAACAATTCCGTTGTGACAACCGAATTTTTTCCAACCGAATTCGTTTGGTTGCTGCAACCTCGTAATTCGGTTGCCTCAACCGAATTCAGTTGTGGCAGCCGATAATTCGGTTGTCGCAACCGAATTGAAATCGAATTCGGTTGGGGAAACCGAATTACGAGTTTGCAGCAACCGAATCAATTCGGTTGGCAAAAAATTCGGTTTCCACAACCGAATTGTTCTGAAAGTGTAGTAAGAAGTTTGCGAGGTTGCAGGCAAAATATTTCTTTTGATTTTATTAATTAAAAAAAATTTTTGTTTCAAAAAATTGATCTATTTTTTTGCCTACCAAGTATTATATGTCTCGCTAACTCAGTGGGTAGAGCTGTCGTCTGTCGGTAAAAAAAAAAATCGGATATGAAAAAAAGGTCGAAAGTATTCTGATGTTCAATGCATGAAATATGCGTTGGTTTCATCACTAATTGTGCCAGGTAAATAGTTTTGCGCGGCAAGTATGTAAATTTGTTTCTATATTTGATTTTTGCTAAAAAAAATAAAAAAAAAACGGATTTCATATTGTAAAAACCGGACATTTTTCTTTGTCGAACATTTCGCGTTAACTACCACCAAAATCTATTAAATTCCCAGCAAAAAAAAGAGATGCAAAAGCAGCAAAGAAAACACTACAATTAATGCTCTAGATTAGAGTACTCCCCTCTCACTTCAATATTTTTTGAGTAGTTTTTGAATGAGTGCAAAGAAAACTCTATTTTATCATTAGAAGAAAAAAATTCAAAAAAATAGCATGGATGGTAACCGAAACGAATGCGGTTATCGTTAGGGTAACGATATTTTAGGTTATTTCGGTAACGGTATTTTAAGGGTAACACTATTTCATTTATTTCGGTATCGGTATATTTGAGTTATTTCGGTAACGGTATTTTAGAGATAACGACATTTGGGTTATTTCGGTAACCGTATTTTTAGGTTAACGGTATTTCAGTTATATCGGTAACGGTATTTTAAGGGTAACGGTAGTCAGTTATTTCGATGCATCCCGTAATTTTTTTTACAAAAAACAAACGAGATTAAAAACAGAACCAATTTATCAACTTAATGTACAAAAAATACTCAATAACCAGTGAAATTACCAAAAGCAGAAAATTAAGAATAACGGTATTTTAGGGATAACAATATTTCATTTGTTTCGGTAACTGTATTTTAAGGGTATTGATATTTCATTTATTTCGGTATCGGTATTTTAAGGATAACGGTATTTCAGTTATTTCGGTAGCGGTATTTTAAGGATAACGATATTCCGGGTATTTCGGTAACATTATTTTAGGGGTAACGGTAGTCAGTTGAAAGGGTTTTGAATCGATAACGGTATTTTAGCGGTATTGCCTGCCAACCCTGAAAAGTAGTTAATATTTTTTTTAAACTGGTGGCGGCAAACCAGACATCAAACTTGTGGTCTGAACTGTTCTGTGATATGAATATTGATTCTCATAAAAACACCACTTTTTCACTTTAAGATATTAGGGGTTTTCATATAAACTCGTATTCTACTCATAAAATGTGTAAACCTGATGTATGTATTTATTAGTTTAATGTCAAACTCCATACATAAAAAATATAGTTTTTATTTATATAAGGTTTACGAGGTTTTTAGGAGTCTGTATGAAAACCTCTATTGTGTTTTATTCTCTTCAATAAAAATATTTATTAAATATGTAAGTGAAAAAAAACATTTTTCATATTTTTTTTAATTACATAAAAATATTTAATTTAAAGTAATTAATCATAAATGATAAAAAAAAATTAAAAATATTGGTGCTGCTAGGATTCGAACCCGTGATCATTTATTTGGAAATAAACTGTATCCCAATCACCTCTTATGGGCACTTTAAGAGCAGTAATGCTTTATAAGCAATAACTAAGTGATTTTTTCGATGTTGCTCAGAATTACTTCTAAAAAGGCTGTAAAAATATAGAAGCAGGTTTTTTAGAAATAATAAAAAAATTGATTTTTTTTAATTCTTCTAAAAAAGCACTAAAAATATTTTAACGAACAATTTGAAAGAAATGAAAGCAGTGGTTTCTAAAGCATGATTGTTTTTTGCTGGGTTCTGATTTATGCTGCCTTATTTTATTTAATTTTAAAATAAAAAGTAAAATTTTGCATAAAAAACAAAATTATTGAAAAAATCAAATACTTTTTAATTTAAAAATAGACAAAAAAAAATCGCTGCTAAAAATAATAAAACACAATTCCTTTTTCCTACAAAAAAATAACAAAAAATCCTTAAAAGTGCGTTTTAAGGATTAAAAAAATTTCGAAAGCAAAAAAAAAAAATCAAACATCAATCCATTAACAAAAGCCATCAAAAACCAAAAAGAGAAATGATTGAGAAGATAATTTTAACATTGGCGATGATGGAAATTTTAGCTGATGATGAGAAGTCTTACACAAAATAAATCAATTGAAAATAACAATGACAATGTCAAACTGTAAGCTGCCAATAGGGGAAAAAAACCAAGAAGACGATGAAACGCGAATAAGATATTTAAAAAAGAATTAACTTGTGTTTTCAACTGTGACAGTTCACATCATCATACAATAACAAGCAGCAACAACCATTGTCCTGTATATTCTACAAACTGCTTAGCATTGGTAATACCACTAATTATCCTTAGGATGTTCAATGCCGACGACAAGCTTTTGATTTTGTTGTTATTATTTGATGGCTTTGTATTGAAATGTATATAAAGATGGTTCATTAAAATTTATACTTAAGATTTCTCTACATATTTTTTTGGTTAGAAAAATCCCATAAAAAACCATATTATTTTACTCATTATTCATAAAAAGCTTTAGAATAGACAAAGAAGCATTAATGCGGTGTAACCAAAGGTATATTAGCATTTGAAGACAGGGTGGGAGGTTTTCTAAAAACGTTTGTTAAATTCAATAGTTTTAGCATACAGTTCTTCGATAAGATGTTAAACTAATAAGAGAAGTTGCGAGGTAGTTAATTTTGTAAGTTGTTGTTGGTGGTGGTGGTTGATTTACAATTTTAAGCTGTCTTCATTTGTTTTGATCCCATTTCATTTTTAATATTATTTCATACAGACTTGTTACAGTTTTTATCAATGCTCTTGAAGAACATCCGGTCTTTGTGTATGAAGTGAATCTGTCTACTAACTATTACAGCTGTTGACAACCATATCCTTGTATTATTTATTTCTTATCATAATGTAATGACATGATGTGATTTTGGTGTTGCCAATAATAACGTTTATAAAATCATTTTAATTTCAGCTTTTAAAATAAAAAAGCATTATTTTATCACTGACAAGGACAGTCTTTTTAAAGTTTATGAAATTTCAGTGGTAATAAAAAATTCCCGTTTATGTTCGCTATACTTAAATTTTGTACTTAATATATTCGCTATATTTTCGGTTATTGGGTAATCTGATATTTTTGCTATTTTTATTTTTTTAATAAAATCGGAAATCGCCAATTTGCGCAAACATAAATGTAAGTGATAGTTATAGAAAACATATGATTTTCTATTATTGGTTATACACAAATAGATGTCACTACATTGCTAGATGTGTCAAAACAACATACTAGTATTTTGGAAGGTCACAAAGCAAATTGTGGTAATTTTTTTGTTGTTATTTTTTTCTTTGAATTAAATGAAATTTTTAATGAGTTTGTAATTTAACCTAACAAATTTTTCTAGAAATTCTGAAAACTTTGTCTCCTGACGATTTCATTAGGCAAGAATGATATCCGGAAATAAAAGAAAAAGTACCTGTTTCCAAAAAAGGTATCTTTTTGCAAAAAAGTACTTGAACTTTAAGTTCTCAAAGTTGATAATTATCCACGTTGAGAAAAGAGCTAATATTAAAAAAAGTTTCGGTAATTATTCGGCCAAAAATTTTCGCGAATACCGAATAGTTTCCGAGTGTCGTTTTTTGACCGAAGCCGAATACTCGGTCAGACTCTATTAATTTCTAATTATAAAATATTCATTTGACACATTTGTGGCCAATTTCATATACACCGCCTAAAGCCGTGTTTCCGGTTAGAGGCCTTAGGTTAAAAAATGAAAATAGTAGTTTGCGCCTTACGTCTTGAATATAAGATTTTATATTAAGCTCCATATTCTGGCACTGCTTGTCCAGTAAGTTTTGCATATGCTTACGAGATTTAGGTGCCTATTCCTACGAAGTCTGTGACTCTTAGATGTGACTGTATTCCCCATTTATTTGTTGTTGCAAAGTCACAATATTTATATTTATTCAAATTTTGTATGAAAACTTCAAAAAAATCGACACAATCATAACATTGACAAATAAAATTTTAATTTTTTGAATTTTATTGTTGTTTTGTATGAAAAGTTAAGATTCTCAGTCTTACAAATGGTCTTATGACGGTCACAATGAGTCACAAGTAGGAATAGGCACGTTAATCTTTTTAGGCGTATCCTCAAAGGGTTTAATAAAATCCTCGTTTTCCACAAGATGATGAGGAAACAACGAATTTAAAAAGTTGTTTTTCAAATATTGTTTGCTTGTTGAAATTTCTGTTGGTAGTTCTTCTGTTGTTTATATTGTTGGGACGTTTCCGGGTGTTGATGTTTAAGGTGTTGGATATAATTTGATGTTATTTGTTTTGACCCCTTTATCTTCGGTGAACAAGTTACACAAACAGCAATCACGCCATCAGATTTTCGATGACTGTCAGTACTTTTGAGCTTATAAAAAAAAAAAACAAAAAATATTCCAATATTATACATAATTTTACTTAGTATAATAAAGAAGTTTACTTACAATATCTTTAATGATGAAAAACGTACGTGTTAGGATTATTGGAAGGTCATTTTCATTACAACTTTTCGTTGTTGTGGCTGTAATTTTATTAGAATCTTCATTTCAAAGGCTACATTTATATCCATTTCTGAGGTGCATATGGTCGTTTTGCATATTGTCAACCATTTCCAAACTAAAAATTGAATTATTTGAATATATTTTTCTTAAATAAGGTAAATTATTCTCACCAGAGCGAATTTATTTTAATTTTGACGAAAAAAATTATTTTGTAATCAACTTCCATTAGACTCAAAATTGACATGATTATATTTTTCTTGAATTTAAATACACTTGTTTCAAAATTAACCCGTGTTTAAAAATTTAAAATTTTATGTTGATTTATCACAAGATAAAATTTTCACAGAATAGTTTTTAAGGTTTTGTTTGTTTTCTGTTTGTTTCTTTGTTCTATTTTGTTTACTCTGAGTCTTGACGAGACATTGATTTGTTTGCACAAAATCTAATTGTCGGCAGAATAACGGGAAAAAATTGTCCATTTGTTTTGGGTGGAGAATACGTAATGGCCGACAATTCATTATTTTTTGTTTTTTGTTGGAGTAGGTCACAAACGAAGCCATTTATTTTCATGTTTTCAATGTGTTTTTCACTAATTTTTTTCCAATAATAAAAAGTAGAATGCATTAAATTCAATAATAATGCAAATTATTTACTTTTTCTTAACATTTTATTCATTTTCTTTTATTTCCTTTAGTTTTTAGTAATGCCACTAAGTAAAAATTAGATCTGGCATCGTGGTTGATGTTGCACATAGTTGTGAGAACAATTGTGATGACAACGTTGTCTGAACAAGAACAAAACATGAACAAGAGTGGTCCACACGAGACAAATTCATGGGTGAACAAGAAATTGTTCGTTGGTTGAACAAATCGATGTCTCGTCAAGACGCTAAGTTAGTCAATTATTGTGTTTTCACAACTTTTCACATATGTCAAACAGAACACCGAGCCGACCAGCTTAAAACGACACTACTTAAAAGGAAGTTTTCAGCTGCGTCGCGGCATTTTAATTTTTTTTAAGAGATACTAAAGGCTGACTTACCCAACCGTAAACGTATCTGTAACGAATCAGCTGTTTCGATACCACAAGAAGAAATGTATACGAATGGTTACTATCACGTAAATGTAAACGAACTTGCCGGATCATTCTGTTGAAATCAGAATTTTCTATCCGGCATCGAAACAGCTGACTGATTTTAGTCGGAAAAAATATGAAATGAATAAAGAAAAATGATTCAAACAACAAATAAGGAATAAAAATTAACAAATAAATGGAAAAATTTAGAATAAAATATAAAACCACATGAAATAGATGCTAAATAGTAATGTCGTTTACGATAATCTATAAGTGTACTTTTTAGCTACGGCACAGTACAGTTACATCACATATACGTTTACGGTCCCATAATCCGCCCTTAACATTCTGTACATATACATTAGACTGTCCCTTAAAATAGCGATTTGTCGATTTTCGTTCATTACACCCCCCAGTTTTATTGGAAATGGTCCCAAATGTAAAAAAATCGATTCTTTTTTTTTCTTTTTTTGGAAAACGTTAACCCGTGCCGAAATTTGGACGAAAATGACACAATTTAGAAAAAAGCGTATTACTATTAAAAATTCCCAAAATTCGAAATTTCGAAAATTAATTTTAAAGATTTTTTAAAATGCCTAATTTGGAGATGTCGATTACTATTTGTACCACATAATAGTTGATGTTAAAGAAACAAAAAATAAATTGGAAAAATTATAATTCGAGTTTGTGTTTGGAGCGACTGCTTTTCAGGACATTTTACAAAATTTGCTCATTTTGTCCAAAATTAAACAAAATTTTAATGTTTTCATCTAATTTTACACTTTTCCGAAAAACATATCTTAAATTTGGTTAGACTATAATTATCTTCACATTTGTTTAAAATATCTTTAACCCTTAGTAGCCTGGGGTCGGAAAAGACCCATGAAACCTAATATTAATTATGACTACGAGATTGTAAAGCCATTAAATTGATAAAAAATATATCAACTGGATAAAAATAATTATTTTTTGTAATGTGACCCCACATTAATTTTTATACTTTTGGCTAAAAACGCCCCACTAGGAAATTTACAGAATAACATCTTTCATAATTTTCGGAAAAATATCACTTCAAATGGATCTAAAATATTTTTTTTCCATTTGATAAAAATTATTATTTTGTGTAACTTGATCCATATAGGGTTAATGTTTTCACTTTACGACAAAAAAAGCCCACTTGGAAATTTTCAGAATAATTCTTTCCAAATAGAAAGCAATAAATGTATAATAAACAAAAGCTTTTAATTAGAATATAATACGATTACAAAACTAAAATTGCTATTAACATACGGATACTTTTGAGATTGGGGCTATAAAGAATTGCGCTTGTTCGTTAGTTTTGTACCCTCTATCGCATATTTAATAAAAATCTGATAACTTGTATTCTGTAAATTTCCTAGTGGGTCTTTGTTTTTGTGAAAAGTGAGAACAATAACCCTATATTTATCAAGATACTCAAAATAATAATTTTTATCAAGTGTAAATTTTTTTTTTTTAATTCAAAGTGTTATTTTTCAGAAAATTATGAAAGGTGTTATTCTGTAAATTTCCTAGTGGGGCGTTTTCGGCCAAAAGTATAAAAATTAACCCCATATGGATCACGTTACATAAAATAATTATTTTTATCCAGTTGAGATTTTTTTTTTTTATCAATTTAATGGCTTTTTCATGGGTCTTTTCTGACCCCAGGCCAATAGGGATTAAATATTTTTTAAAGAAATGTAAAGATAATTATAGTCTAACCAAACTTAAGTGATGTTTTTCCGAAAACTGTGTAAAATTTGATGAAAACATTCAAATTTTGTTTAATTTTGGACAAAATGAGCAATTTTGGTAAAATGTCCTGGAAAGCAGTCGCTCCGAACACAAACTCGAATTACCATTTTTCCAATTTATTTTTTTTCTTTAATATCAACTACCATGTGGTGCAAATAGCAATCGACATCTCCAAATTAGGCATTTTAAAAAATTTTTAAAATTAATTAAAAAAAAACAGGTTTTTGCATTTTTATCAAATTCGTGGGTCATTTTGGTTTCCAGGCTAAAGTGGGTTAATTATATCCGATGGAGTCAAAATTCCATGTCTGAATCATTTTGACTATACTAAATGAATAAATGGAATAAAAAATATTTTTTTTTCCAAATTTAGAATTTCGGGAATTTTTAATAATAATACACTTTTTTTTCAAAATGTGTAATTTTCGTCCAACTTCCGGCACGGGTTCACGTTTTCCAAAAAATAAAATCAATTTCTTCCATTTGGGACCATTTCCAATAAAACTGGGAGGGGGGGGGGTGGAATGAGAAATCTATTTTTAAGGGACACCCTAATATACATACATTTGTACAATAGGTTATGTTTCACATTTAATTAATTTAATTCAACGGGAATTTAAAATTTGACCCTTCTTACAGATTATGTTAGATTTTCTTATGAGTGCAACCAAAAGTTGAACTTTGTTTTCTCGTAGAACGTACACAAATAGAGAGAAGTCTGTAGAAAATTTAGTTAAAAGTAATAAAAATTAGTTAAAAATTACCTTACAGAAAAAAACTGCTAAAAGCAGCAGATTATTATACCCTACACCACTATGTGGAGAGGGTATAACAAGTTTGTGCTGATATTTGTAACACCAAAAAATATTGGATCTAGACCCACCTTATAGTATACTGATCGACTCAGAATCACTTTTTATTTCGATTTAACGATGCCCGTCTGTCCGTTATGCATTCTTGTACGCACTCTACAGGTCGCAAATATTAAGAATATGATGAAATTTGGTACTCCGGCCTATGTCGGCCCTAGGTCGAAGCCTATTGATTTTGGTTAAAATCGGTCCATGTTTAGTCCTAGTGCACATATAAGGGTCCCCCCCCCCCCTTGGTTACACGCTGCAGGTCGCAAATATTAAAATATTTCGATGAAACCTTATATGTGTTTTAGGTTGTTTTTAACGATAAAATATTGTGAGTGTAATAAAAATTAGTAAAAAATGATGCTACAGAAAAAAACTGCTAAATTAGCAGATTATTTCTGCTATATATTAGTAAGATAGGAACAGCAATAATAAAACAGTAAAAAATACAGAATTTTAGTTATATTTGAGTTAAATTTTTATTGATAGATAATAACAAATTAACCTGCTAAAATTAACAAAAAATTTTGCTAAATAAATAGTAGCCTAAAAATATACAATAGAATTTTAAAATTTAAAAGTTTTTTTCGATTTTTTTTATGCAGAAAGGCTCGATGCCTTTCCAAGTCAGTACATTACAATTTTTTTTAGCAAACATTTGTGCTGATTTCAGCAGTATAGACTGCTATTTGAATTCAACTAAATTTAACTTCAAAGTAACAAAAATTTTATAGAAATAACTGTTTGTTTTTTTACTATTTTTAGACTACTAATATTTAGCTAAATATTTAGCAGATTCTACAGTCTAATTTATCATTTTTAGTTAACTAAAATATGACAAAAATTCTCTAAATTTTATAGTTTTATTTTTGATTTTCTTATTTTACTAGTATTTACCAAAAATATCTGCTAATTTTAGCAGTTTTTTCTGCAAGGTAATTTTTAATTAATTTTGCTATTTTTACAGGTTTATTTTAGGCAAAAAATATTTTTTTCTTCATACGTTTATTTTTACCAGCAAAACTGTTGAGTATATAGAAAAACGTTATATGAACAGATTAAAGGAATTGTAATTTTTATTTTTTTTTTTAAATTGTTTGAGCAAAATCGGACTAGTGGTTCTCGAGTTATGTCAAAAAAAAGACCACCAAAGGTCAAATCGATATATCTCGATTCCTAGGGTTGACCCAGCGAAACGCCGGGACACGTATAACTTCTTTTTTACCGATATAACTTTCCCCGGTAGTTTGAACCCTTCCCGATCACTGACCCCTACTATTTGTCTCACAGTGTAATTAATTATTCTTCAAATAATCACTATAATAACAACACTGTTTCCAAGTTGTTCACCTACCCCCCTTCCCCAGCTATTTTGCATTTGTATATTGATAACTAATGTCAACTTGTGTTGTTGTCTTCAACATTAACCTTCTCGTAGTCTATTTATTTGACTGTCTATGATTTGTTATATTCGCGTGTATCCTCAGCGTTGTATCCTTATTGTTTGTTTGTGGCATGGTAACTACCACACACATACATACATTGTTTGTCATCTTAACAGTTTCTCAGTGTATGTGTATAGTGTACTATAAGTAGCAGTTTTGTCATTTGAGATTCGCATACGCTTCATTAAAATAATACATTTTAAAAGTTTGTTTCTTTCTTTTAAATGTCAACACCTCGATATATTTATTTTTTTGTTCATCAGTTGATTTCCTGTGATGTTGCATTTTATTTTCTAAGGATGTCCTTAAAACATTTTTGTTTTCAGTTGACTATTTTGTGTGGAAGTTTTGTTAGTTGTTGGTGGTTTTGGTAATTTTTAATACCTTATCAGTTGAGTTCGTTTTTTCCGAGGTTGTTTTTAGTTTTTTAAGGATTTATTTACTTTTATGCATTTACTGCAGTTGTTTTTTTTTTCTTTTAAGAAAACGTATGTGAATTTGATTTCGTTTTTTAAGACCGCTTAAGGAAATGATGTTAATATTATCAGACATTTAAGTTAATGGTTGTAAAATGACATTTAAAGATTTTTTTTGAAAAGCGTAAAATTCTTTTTAAAGGAAATTTTACTTCTTCGGGGGCTTTTAACTAGTAAGGGAGACAGAATAAAAAACCGAGATCCCTTTATATATGTCAAGATTTACTCAGATCCATTTAACTAAACTTATAGGCCTGAGCATTTACAGAGTTGCTTAAAACTCGAGTTTTACAAACAATATTCTTACTTAAAACTTCTTATAAAATTAAAAGTAGCTGATTCATTATAAGTATTCTTCAAAACATAAAATTTAAAATTATTTTAAATTACTTTCACCTCATAAAAACAAAAACTTTTCAAAAAGTATTTGGCCCACAAACTGAAAGAATAACACGTAAACTTAGTGTGAAAATAAAGATTTAATTCAATTCATTTTCATAAAATCAAGTTAAACAATTTATGCTTAAAAATTCCAAACAAAAAACAAAAAGATTTAATGGTAAAATAAAGTAATTTACGATGATAATTATGTAAGACAAAATTACCCCCCAGAGAGTTTTTATATAGAACCGCAAGAACAATCCTTAAAGACAATAACATTTTCATAAGAATAAAAATCGTAAGCATTTTTTATTTATTCTCTAGAATCATTTAAATAAAATCGCTCTATGAATCAACTAAATGTAAAAATGATAATCCCATTGTCAGTGCGATAATTCATTTATACATAAATGAAGTCAAATAGCCATAAAGGTAATAAATTTTTTGGCCAAAAAAATTATATTTCTTTTACACTCACTTCATATTTCTATAGAGTTTCTTCCTTGTTAAAGAATGTTAACAACAAGTTGTTGAAAAGGGGGGAAATGGATGTGTAGGAAGTTAGTTAAGAAACAGTTACATTTTATACTGTTATAAAATTATGCTGCATTTTCTTTAAGGATTTATGAAGATTTAAATGAAGTAAGAAAAGAAGCACACTTTCTTTTTTTTTTGGGTAATTTTCTCCCTCGAAAATGAAAAACTGAAAAATATTTATGAATATGAATGAGTATTATAGTATTTAAGAGTACCGATAAATTATGTTTACAGCTTAAAAAAAGTATGCTGTACTATGTAAGACAAGAGATGAGAAAATAATAATTTTGTGGTATTTATTTTAGGGCCCTGTTGATTTTAATATTAAGAATATTTTAACTGAATTTTAAACAATTTTGTTCAAACCTGAATTCTTCAATATCCGTTGAATTTACCGAAATGGCGTTGCAAAACCTAAAAATATAAAAACAAAATATTGTCAAATACGGGGGTATTTCCGAAAATTTTTTCAAACCATAAAAATAAAATAACTTTTTGCATTTTTTAGTTTATATTTTTTTTAAATAAATATATGCCATGATGTTCTGTACCTCCTTTGCATTCCTACAAACTAGTTTTCGAAGCATTTTTCCACTTTGAACTAAGTACGTATCTCAGAAACCAACATTCCCAGTAAAACCTTCTATTATACGGTAATGACTTTGGTAAGAAGAAATAAGGGTAGGTAACGTCTTACTTTTCTATTACTAAAGCTATTGTTTTAACCATCAAGGTAACTCCTTACGTACACTCAGATAAAAAAGTTTGTAAAAAAATTTGTAAAAAGTTTCCAATCGCACTATACTATTTTTATACTGATTATTAGTACAATTTTTATTTTTAGTAATCATTTTTGCTATTCTCTTATTACAAATTACGGATTTTTTTTTACTAATTTTCGCTGCTGATTTCAGCAAAACATTTTACTATTTTTTCAAAACCGAGTGCTAAATTTAGCAGAAAAATATAATAATTTAAAAATATTTTTTTTGTATTTTTACAATTCTTGTTTAGTTTATATTTGTTACTATTGATAAATTCTTTGTTTAGAAATAACACCCAGAAAATTTTATTGCATCTCCAATGCATAAAACGGCAATAACTGGAGAACCGTTTGCAATTTTGACTCCAAATTTCAAGTACAATGAAGTAATTATACGCTTGTTACAATCGAAAGAAAAAAATTTTTTTTTTAGATTTTACAGTTTTTTTTATTTTTTAGTACAATTTTTTGCTAATTTCAGCAGTTTGATTTTAAATTACAGTTTACAGCAATTTACTGAAATTTAGTAGCTGCAACTAATTATTTATATTAATTTCATTGTACTAAAATTATGATATTTGGTAAGTTTTTTAACTGATTTTAGCAAATCGATTTTGAATTGCATTTTACATAAATTTTACTAAAATTTAGTAGCGGCTACTAATTTTTTCTACTAATTTTATTGTACTACAGATCAGCAGACATGTGTTGCTAAAATTAACAAAAAATACCGCTGGCCTCAAAACAGTTAAATTTCCCGTAATAACAGAAAAATTTTCAGTAGCCATTACAGACTTTTTTTGGTTGAGTGCAGTAATATGTTATTCTGAACTTACATGTTGCGCTTACGCTCAACCAAAAAATCTGTAATGGCTACTGAAAATTTTGCTGTTACTACGGGAAATTTAACTGTTTTGAGCCCAGCGGTAGGTTTTGCTAATTTCAACAACACATGTCTGCTTATCTGTAGTACAACAAAATTAGTAGAAAAAATTAGTAGTCGCTACTAAATTTTAGCAAAATTTTTGTAAACTGCAATTCAAAATCGATTTCCTAAAATCAGTTAAAAAACTTACTAAATATCAATAATTTTAGTACAATGAAATTAGTATAAATAATTAGTTGCAGCTACTAAATTTCAGTAAATTGTTGTAAACTGTAATATAAAATCAATATGCTGAAATTAGCAAAAAAGTGTACTCAAAAATAAAAAAAGAACTGTAAAATCTAAAAAAAAAATTATATAAAAGAAACTTTTTTCTTTTGATTGTAACAAGCGTATAATTGCTTCATCGTACACGAATAGAAAAAAGTCCGTAAAAAATTTAGTTAGAACTACTAAAAATTAGTTAAAAATGATGCTGCAGAAAAAAACTGCTAAATTAGCGGATTATTTTTGCTATATATTAGTAATATAGGAACAACAAAAATAGAACTGTTAAATATACAGAATTTTAGTTATATTTAAGCTAAATTTTTGTAAATGGAGAATAGCAAATTAACCTGTTGAAGTCAGCAAAAATTTTGCTAAATAATTAGTAGCCTAAAAAATCACCAAAAAATTTAAAATTTTCTAAATTTTTTTTAGATTTTTTTTTAAATGCAAATAAAAATCGAGTCTTTTGAAAACAACAGTTTACAATTTTTTAGCAAATATTTCTGCTTATTTTAGCAAAAAGTTTTTAGATTTACCAGTTTATTTTTGCTATTTTTAGTCTACAAATATTTAGCAAAATTTTCTGCAGATTTTACAGTACAATTTGTTGTTTTCAATTAACTAAAAGTTAGCCTAAATATAACTAAAATTCTGTAAATTTAACAGTTTTTATTTTGCTGTTCTCACTTTACTAGTATTTAGTAAAAAAATCTGCTAATTTTAGCAGTTTTTTCTGCAGCATCATTTTAAACTAATTTTTAGTAACTTTTTCTGCTATTTTTACAGATTTATTTCTATGAGTGTACTTAAAATTTGGAGTCAAAATTACAAACGGTTCTTCAGTTATTACCTTTTTATGCATTGGAGTTACAATGAAATTTTCTGAGTGTTATTTTCAAACTAAGAATATTATCAAAAGTAACTATTATAAACTAAATAAAAATTGTAAAAAATTAAAATTTTTTTTTTAAATTAGTATATTTTTCTGCTAAATTTAGCACTCGGTTTTAAAAAGTTAGTAAAATGTTTTGCTGAAATCTGCAGCGAGAATTAGTAAAAAAAATCCGTAATTGTATTAAAAATCAGTATAAAAATAATAAAGTGCGATTGGAAACGGTTTACGAATTTTTTACTAACTTTTTTATCTGAGTGTACTTATTACCTCTAGGTTACAAATAACCTTAAAATAATACGTATTTTTCTTAAAATTTCAATTTGTTTTATATTGAGAATTAAATTGAAAATTACATATTTTTAACAAAATTTTTTTTTTATAAATTTTGGTTATAAAAATAAGCATTTTGTAATGCAGGGGGTAAGCTCTTACTTTTCTATTACTAGACTTATTATTTTAACAAGGACATGTGCTTGACATGTTATTCTGAACTTACAAGTAAGGAGTTTTTAAAAAACATTTTGTTTAAATTTTAATTTTTTAAACCGAATATCAATTTTAAATTCAAAGATTTTTAAGAAAAAATAGAATTTCTAAAATTTGCTAGAAAAACGAATTATTTATACCAATAAAACATCCAAACTTATGAATTTGGCATTACAAGTAATGCAAGGATAAAGTGTAAGGGTCCAAGGTAATGCAAGAGTAAGCAGTTTAATATCCCAGCAAAATCTTTCATTACCAAATAAGTGGTTATATAATGAAACTAAAATTTTTTATTACTTATAATTCGGCGTCAGTACTAGTTATTTTTGTTAGGCGAAGCCGTTTTTATAAGCAGTCTAGCTTACTCGCGACTACTTATTTATTTCTAAAGATAATGTGAATTTGGTAACTACTTATTTTTTAACCACTAGTAAGTATATAAGTAAGTCTTATTATTTAACAACTTGTAACCACTTATTTTTTAACTGCGTATAAGCACACGAATAACTACTTTTTTTGGTAACTACTCATTTTATATACTTTTGTAATGCAGCGGGTAAGCGGGTGCACAAATTTTGTGCGTTTTTTCATGCAGCGAATATGAGTATAAGACGACCTTGTCGAACAAAAATAATGAGTTTTAACACCGAATTATAAGCAATAGACCCTAATCCTAATGCTTATTATTTAGATATTAGTAATGAGCACCCATTACTGAGATTTTGCTGGGATATTACCAGGTAATATGCATAGTAATTACCAAGGTTATGCTGGGTTCATAGATATAAACCTGTAAAAACAGAAAAAGCTACTAAAAATTAGTTCCCCGTATGCCAAATGAGTGGAGGTTGTATCGAAATGGAATTATTTTCTCGTAAAAATTCATCGATATCGATTTCGATGTAATACCAAGAATGAGAGTATTTTCCTATGTAGCTTGCAAGGTGATATAGATCCGAAAAATTGTTGATTTATAGATTCGACATTTCATCCAAATATCGAATATTTTTCGAGAGAATATATGATTCGATTTTTGTTCGAAAAATTGTGCTTATTTCCACGTAATGCGTAATAACAAAACAAAAAATATTTTTCTTTATCTATAATCTTTCTCTTTGTTTATTTTATTTCTCTCTAATTTTCTTCCACTATAAATTCAAAGCAATTTTGTTTTGTTTCAACACCAGCCACGATTCGAACCAACGACCTTTGGTTTAGAAGTTCATCGCCTTACCACTTGAGCCAAATCATAATACATATAGTTTCATAAAAATTTTTTTATAATTCAAATTGTTTTTATTTTATTTGAATCTACCTTTTTAAAATCCAAATTACCCAACAAATATGAACGCGAAAAAGTAAAAAAAATGTCCTAAGTGTAACAACGAACATGCTGTTCTCTTCAAATTTTTCGTAAATAATTTTAATGCTTAATACAGAAAGACCCTAACTCGCCTCAATATTCCATTAGAGGAAAAGGAAATCTGAAAAACTATGATTATACTTTTTATTTTACTGTTTTTGTATAAATAAAAAATTTCATTCCGGAAAACCATATATCGAAAGTTTTTAGATTTTTATAGCCTTCCCCTCTATAGAAATTACACTCATAGAAAAAAGTTTGTAGAAAAGTAAGTAAAACTGTTAGTACTTCAACTTAACAAATTTTTAACTAATTTTTAGTTAAAATTTAATTTTTAGTTAATTTTTTTACTACCTCCACATTACTAACTTACAAATTTTTTTGCTATTTTTTTTGCTGAATTTAATTACTAATTTTTAACAATAAATTTGCTAACTTTACAGTATTTTGCTGAATTTTAGTTACTAATTTTTAACAGAAGATTTGCTAATTTTTAAATAAAGCTAAATTGAAATGGTTGAAAATTTGTCCTACTCATAAAATATCTAAATTATTAAAATTTATGAGAAAAGTTTCTATTTATCGTAATACATTAATTTTCAAAGATCACGGTTTATTTTGGACGAACCATTTTAATATGAAAATTGTGATTAAAAGTATCTCTGGGGAGCAAGTGGGGTTTACGGGGATGACTCTAATTTTTTCCCCCAATATTGTACTTTTTCAGCTTATTTAAAGAATACGATATTTTTAATCGGCCACACCTTCTTTCCTGTGGGTGGAGATTTAGAGGTGAAAATGGAAACTCAAATAAATTCGGAAGTACATATCCGATCAGCAAACAAACAAAAATCAAAAGAATGGTCTCTGAAATACATTTTGTTATGGTTAACATATTATTGTCTATAAATATTACCACTTTTACAAAAAATCATTCCTGGGAAATTTTCATTGGCATTGAAATATAATTGGCATTACTTTATCTCAATGTCAATGCCAAAAAATTTCATCACCATTCAATGCCAATCAAATTTTTTTCAATTTGCATTGATGAAAACAATGGTAATGAAATGTACACATAATTGAAGAAAAAGCATTGTAATAAAAACAAATATAAGAAATACGCGAATTTTTAATTTTTTTTCTTAATTTATTCTTTTATTAAAACATGAAAAAAATACTTCTTTCATCAATTATAAATGGGCATTTAGGCATTGAACAATGCCAATTGAAAAAATTTCAATTAATTGACACATTCAATAAACTGGTCCCAAAAATGTTTTTAAATACACATTTATTTTTTATTTATTAATTTTCATTTCATTTGCTCCTTTTTACATTTTTCCAGTCCTCTAGTAATCTGCCAAAGTTTTGTTGATTTCAGAAAATTTTAGCAAAAATTTTGTAGATTTAACAGTTTTTTTTTGCTATTTTCATTCTGTTATTATTTAGCAATTTTTTTGGTGATTTCAGCAAGTTAAATTGTTATTTGCAATTAACAAAAATTTAGCTCAAATATTACTAAAATTCTGTAAATTTAACCTTTTTTTTTGCTATTTTTATTAAACTACTATTTAGCAATTTTTTTTGCTAATTTTAGCAGGTTAAATTGTTATTTGCAATTAACAACAATTTAGCTCAAATATTACTAAAATTCTGTAAATTGAACAGTTTTTTTCTGTTTTCATTTTATTATTATTTAGCAAATTGATTCTGCTAATATTAGCAGTTTTTTCTGCAGCATCATTTTTAACTAATTTTTAGTAACTTTTTCTGCTATTTTTACGGACGTATTTGTATGAGTGTAAGAATGCAGTAAGGGTATTTCTTCATTAAGCCATCGATATTAGACTTGGGAGTAAAATTGCACAAAAATATGTTTATCCTTAAATTATCTAAAAGATTTTAAAATCATCCTTTTTGAAGATAATTATTTTAAAAGTGACTTTACTCTCTGAATTAAGATGAGAATAAGATTAGCCAGTCAGCAATACTAATTTACATAAATCAAAGTACATAGAATTTAATGTATAACTGCAGTAATAAAATTCAATTTTAATAGAAAAAAACTTGCGTTATTTACTTTTTTTAATTTTTTGCGTAAAATTTTTATTTAAATAAAATTTATAATGCTATATATTTTTTTATTTTCTGACACGTACATATAAAACTTTTTGAGAAACGGAATAACTAAAAATTTCATAAAACGTAAAATCTTTCGTTTTTACTTCCACATAAAATTAAAAATAAAAACTCTATAAACAAAAATTGGCCCTCAAAGGGCAATATAAAAAAATGCTTCTTTTTAAAATTTATTTTTGTATTTTATATTTTTAGTTTTTATAACGACTTGTTAGGTGAACATTTATTACGATTCGTATGTTTAACATTTAAGTCGTATATGCCCACCCTATCGCTCGCAACTAATATCTAGATTTCTTCACATTTTTACAACCCGGCAATCCCGTGATTGTCAAATCAATTTAAACAATTTTATTTACATTTCAAAAAAGTTTGGCAATCAATTGCAAGAATTTCGTTATCGTAAACTCTGATGGAATTCATTGTAACGACGGAAATCGCACAGCTCGTTTCTGTCTACACACCTTGCAAATTTTTCAGGCTACCACTACTAATAACGAACTCAGCTGCCAAAAAGGGTGTAAAAGGCAGCACATCAAAGAAATCTGGGTCAGTTGCCAGCAGCCGTGAACGTGACAACAAAGTAATTTCTACTAATCTCTCTTTCTAGCTCTTAGGGATTCATACTGACAAGGACGTGTGTCGTGCGTGGGTCACATCCTTTGAATATCCTCCAAGTTTCCTGCGAAGGTACTTGAACATTAGTTTGAATCCAGAAAGCGTGCCGTTCGTTGGCCACTTCCTGCCGTGTCCTTTTGAATATCCTGGCATATCCTTCGAGTATCCTGCGAAGATCCTTGAACATCAATTTGCATCAAGGAAGCGTGCCGTTCGTTGGTCACTTCCTGCTGTATCCTTTTGCACATACTGCCATGTTCTGCGAAGGTCCATCAGCATTCGCATCCAGGAAGCGTGTCCTTCAGTGGTCACCAAACTTTTTCAGCGTCGAGTATGTGCCGAGCGTTGGTCACCTTCCTTTTCCAGCGTAGAGTATGTGCCGAGCGTTGGGTCACCTCCCTTTTTTAGCTTCGAGTGTGTGCCGAGCGTTGGTCACCTCCCTTTTTCAGCTTCGCCGAGTGTGTGCCGAGCGTGGGTCACCTCCCTTTTTCAGCTTCGCGTGTGTTCTGAGCGTTGGTCACCTCCCTTTTCCAGCGTAGAGTATGTGCCGAGCGTTGGTCACCTCCCTTTCCCAGCGTCGAGTGTGTGTCGATCGTTGATCACCTCCCGAGAAAATCCGCGGAGAAAGATACCTTGGGCCCTACAGTGGACACGTCAACACCCCGGGTACTCATTTTCACACAACTCCGGCGAAACTAGGTTGTCACTCTCTCTCCGAGGTCCCTCTATTTTCCCGCCCCGTTAGTCCTTAGTATCTTGTATGTCGATATAGGTCAATAAATTGAATTTTATAACATTTTAAAAGCACACCTTTTACTCTCTGTGACTGAATCAAATAAATTTCTGGCACGATCCGTACCCCGCGAGCTTACCTCACCTAACGGAGGAAACCTTGTCGTTACATGATGTCATTTAATATTCAACTATTTTAAGCTAAAACAAACAAAAGAATTTAGAATTTTTACTTTTATTAGGTAAACTACGTTTTTGACACTAAAAAGCATAAAAAAGATAGCAAAATTTTTGGATACAAAATTAATATCTAGAAATTTTATATTTAGACTTAAAATAGATTGGACGAAGTATCGAAAACGAACCAAACTTTCGAATAGTAAAGAATATGATAAATTAAGAAATAAAGAAAAGAGATAACGTCTCGAAATCTATAAAATTTTCGATTTAAAAATGTGTTCGAGAAACTTTAAAACGACGACTCTATTTGATATCGATTTCTATTAATTTTTTTGAAAAAACTACATACTAGGAATTAATTGGTCTAGTCAAATAACTAGTCCCACTTATGCTACGGATATTGTAAGTCTATATTAAAACACTTCAGGGCCCCATTTTACCTATATATAAAAACGTTGCATATATGACAGGCGAACCTGTTGTGATAAAAGTAAAGCATAACTTTAGGCTTGCCAAACACTTGATATTGCCATTTAAGTAAAAAAAGAGTGTGCAAAAAATAAAAAAGTTTTCTTAAGATGTGATTTTTTTTTAACAAAACTGTCTTTACTTGCAATCGGTGATAAAATATCTAAAACATTGCACGACGAAGCAAGTGAAAAAAGATTTTCTCATTAGACTTATTAAAATGTTAAGGAGGTAAGAATGAAGAGAAAAAGTGTAGCAGCCTAAAAGTAGACACCAATGTTTAACATTAGCAGCAATCTTAAGTAATACCTTTGGCAGGCACACAGGAACCAACCAACAAATAACCATCTAACCAACCAAACAATATATCTAACACGTTTTTATATATTTAGAGTCTTATGCTTAGTCGCCGCAGGAATAAATTTTATAAAACTAATACGAATTGATTTATTACCCTTTTTTCATAAGCTTTTCGCTTATGACTTTAATGGTAACACAAGAAAATTGTAAAAAAGATGTATGTTCGAAGAAATTTTGGAATCAGCCAGCCAGCCAGCAGTGGTATCTTAACAATGTCTTGCTTGATGGCAAACGTTAGCTAAATAACTTAATATAATATATTTTCTAATTTCATAATAATTTTACATTTCGTTCTTTATTTTTAAATCTTCTTTAGGTAACGACTATGGAAAGGGTAAACTTATAAAAGAGAGTGGGGAATGGGGGATGGAGTAAAGCATTGGCGTTAGTAAATGTTCGTTAATGGTTGTTAGCAATTGCTTAAAATTTACTATGATTTTCAAATACTTATATTTTGACAACAAGTTAAGTATAAGTACAAGTAATGGTAATCAAAAGACAAAGATATGATGGCATAAATTATGTGGTATGAGTTATTTTTTTCTTTTTAGTATTTTAAGGCATGTCAAAAATTTTTAAGTCTGGTATTTAAGTAATAACAAAAGGTAACAATCTATAGGAAAAAAGGGGTGCATGTTTTATATACATCCCTCTTTTCATAGCAATACGAAAAAGATAATTCTCCAAGCATTCGTTTGTATGTAACAAAAATAAAATCGCAATTTATTGCTTTTTAAGATATTTCAAATATACTTTATAATCATTATAAAATTTAAACATGTTAAGGAGGTAAAAGCGTTTGAATTTGTAAAAATAATGAACATTTAAAATAACTTCAACAAAAGAAAATTCTTTAAGTAACCACCACTACTACTACCACCTAAAAAACATTAAAAATAGTTAGCAATAATAAAAAAAAATAAAAAATATACTGTTTGTAATATTTAGATACATTTGAAGAAAATTTTTGAAAATTCATAAAATTTTTTAAATTTCATAACTCCATATTGCCACATTAAAAATCTCAATAAAATCTTTGTCCTTTCTATTTATCTCTACTCAATTTCTGTTTTCCAATGCTTTGCCCTCAAAAAAGTAATAAAAAATATTCAAGTATGACAATAAAACATTTACAGATGTCATAAAGATATCAAATAATAGAAAAAATCTCATAAAAATATACACATTTAAATAATAATCATGGTTAAAGAAAAAGAAATATATATGTATATGGAGTGATTATCTTTATCACTCCTTGTATCGTAATAATCATAATTTGTTCTAGCAATTTATGTGTGAATATTAACAGTACCTACGCCTAAAATTGGGCAATAAATATTTGAAACATATAAAACCTAAAAGTATGTTTGACAAAATTATTCATATAGACAAAAGTACCATTTCAGCTTATCTTAAAAAAAAACATTATATCTCAACAAATTTGCATATTTTCCCTAGTAATGTTGATAGACAATTTTAGAAGCATTTTTGGAAATAATGGTTTAAAAAATCTTGAAATTTAATTAAAGCTCAATTAATAGTAAAAATGAAATCGACACTCTAAAAAATGCATGTAAATTCACTACTATAAAATGAGTAAATTTTTGTTTAATATAACGCATAGTGAGTAAATATAAACACGAAATGCGTAAGATTATTTTGTGCACACTCTCATATACAATAATACATATATAATTTATTTATGGGCATAATCTGTTTATGATTAAATACGTTGTGCATAAATTTGTTTGTTTTGTTGATATATTGTAATTTTACGCACAAATTTTGTAAATTTACTAACTTGTAATGTTAATGAGATACATAGAGATTTCCACTTAAAAAAATTCAAGAAATATTAAAATATAAAGTGATTTAAAAAAGAAATTTGTTTGTTATAAATTTTTACTAAATTATGTGTTACAGTTGTCTGCGGTGGCTTCAGCTGGACCAGTAATTGTGGTATATCTGTGCAGGCACTTAGCTAGGGGAGGGGCTTTAGGGCTAGAGCCCCCCAAAAGGATTTAAAAAATGCAAATGCAATGATCAAGTTTCTGAAATTTTTATAAATAAAATAGATTTAAAATCCAGTTGCAAAAACTGTTTTTAAAATTTTCTTTTCTAAAAATTTTATAAACTTTTTTCATAGGTTTTTTTTTTAAATCCTTAGTGGTTATTAGACCCCACCACCTTACATGCAACAAAAAAGTGCGCATTACACCCTCAAATATAAAGTATTTTTTCCAGGGGTATGGCATCATCAAAAAAATAAGTTATAAAAATATCGTTATCACTAGATGGCACTATGTTCAAAAACTTTACAATTTTTTTTTTTATTTAAATTTTAATACTAACAAACAACAAAGCAGAAAAACAAACGGATATCTCAAATTTTATTATTAGAATATATTCCTCGCTTGGTTTTTCCTTATTTTGAGCAGTTTTCAACAGTTTTTGAGTTTTAAAATATTTATAAGCTCAGCTGATACTAAATAGTTGCCCAGGTAATACTAAAGTTCAGCGTCCTCTACCGGTGAGTAGTGTAAGTTTTGATTTCCTATCTCTATAATTAGTAGTCTCTGATTTTTGCAAGACAATTCCAAAACAAAATTTTTTTTGCCGACCGTAGGGGTCGCCTTTTTCAATTTTTCGTTATAGCTTCGCCATTTAAAGTCGATTTTTTGCCCCGACGAGACCAGTGTTTTGCTGTAAAGGAAAAGTCCAAAGAAAAAAAAATTAAAAAGGCGACCCCTACGTTCGGCAACCAAAAAAATAAAAAAATTTCTGTTGGGTTTATCGAAAAACTTCCTTAGCAAAAGTTTAATGATTTTTTCCGAACTTCAATTTTCTGACATTAGGTAGCTGCATTAGGGTGCTAGCAACTGAGATCTCGTGGGTAAATACTAGAAAGGGATACTTAAGGTCAATGGTCCTTAGAGCAAAACATTGGTCCCCTCGAGAGAAAAACATCGATGTATCATACTTTAAGATCCGACTATAAATGCCAAATATATAACGAAAAATGTAAAATGGCGACCCCTACGTTCGGCAAAAAAATTGTATTTGAAATCTCCTTGCAAAAATAATTGGAAAATAAAAATGCCCTGCTGGCAGTCCGTCTCCTATATACACAAATTGTCTGCACTTGTACGTAAAAACCATAAGTCAGTGTGGCAACATTTGTGAAAAAGGTGACAAAGAGGAGATAAGAAGATAAACAGGGGAAATCTAAAGTAGAATGTTTGTATGTCTGTTTGATCACTACTGAGAGTAAATTGTCATATAGAGACAATCTGACAATAAAATATAAACAATAATACAGTTAAATGGAAAATCACTGATGAAGCCTGTCCATAGAAAAAAGGCAGAAACTAGATCTAGTCTGATTTGCAAATTAATAATGAGTCTATAACTTTGAAAAAAAGTTTATTCTTCTTCTCAACCTCAAACCTACTAAAAATAATTTAGATTGAACTGTGTACGGCGAACTTTTTTTTTTGAGGTACGGTCTAGTGGTTATGTATGCATTTCATAATTTTGCTTCCACCCTAAGTTATAAGTATTATAATGCGTATCTTAGGAGAAACAAGAAATTTAGTTTGGAAGTGACTGTAAATTAAATACATATATAAATTTGGAATTGTCCCAATAAGCTTCTTGCAGTATATTTAACCAAAAAGAGATTCTGCGGTTTTGGAAGATCTTGTTAAATGACCATCGCCCTCAGCCACAATGTTTCTAGCGCGAATTGAAAGTACACTGTTGCTAAAACAAAACCCTCAAAGAGTTTTGAAAATCTAGCTCGGATTTAAAATGATGGCCGTTTGATATACATATGTATTGTTTATTTTAATGACGTTCTCGACACAAAAACACACTACCAGTTACCTATTTTTATTCGAATTGTTTGTTATTAGTAGTTTGGTGTTAAACATTGTCGATGTCGGTCCACCGGTTTAGAAATTGTGAGCAAAAATGAGAGGACACCCCGAAATTTCCATACAAAATGGAACATTTTATGCAAACAAACAATCTGAATAAAAATAACTAAATTAGGGTTATGACTATTTGAATTTTTTTGCAAATATCAAATTTTACATGCCCTAGCCGAAAAGGCCATAAAAAATATTAAGAACCGCAATCTTACTTTTTCACCGCTGTCAAAAAACTTCCCGCACCAAAAGGGTTGAAAGTAGTTTAATTAAAATATTTCTCCGAAGTTTTAAACAAATGAGACTCAAACGATGCTTATTAAAAGGTATTTACGGTAAAAATTACGAAACCTTTTTGAAGGGACTTTTGGACACATTTTTGTCATTTACAATGATTTTTGTAATAATTCGCTATGTAAATTAAACAAAATCCCCGAGCAAAAATTATTTTTAGAAATTGCATTTGGTGCGGAAGGTTTTTTTGCCAAAATGACCCGCTAACACAATTTTTATTATTAATTTAATATTGCCTATCACGTGGTGATAGGTAAAATTTTTGTTAAAAATGAGTCATAACCTTAATGAACATGACGCACAAGCATACTTTTCTTCTGTAAATATGTTAAGTTTACAACGGTATCTATTCTTTCCTATGATATGCACATGTTAAATTAATGGTGATGGAAATGCAAAATTTTAAGTACTTTTATTTTTGTGTTGTGTTTTCTATGGAACTGGTAGTAGTTAAAAATTTCGCATTTCGATCAATGAATTAAACATGTGCGTATCATAGGAAAAAACCTATACCGTTGTAAATTTAACATATTTTCAGTAGAAAAGTATGCTTGTGCGTGAAATTTTAATGTGTTGTTGTATTTGTTGTATTTAATGTTTGCAATATCTTATTTTGAATGTAGAGAACAAAGTCATGCTTAAAAAAGTAGATGCTCTTTTTTTGCAGGGATTATATTATATCAATGTTTTTTTTTTTGATAATTCCGAACCGAAAAGAACATTTGAAATTTAACTTATTCGTGAACGCGAGAGGGTTCTTAACTTTTAAAAATGAGCAACATTTTTAGGTTTTCACGTCAGACAGATATTTTAAAAGGCCATAAAATAAAAAAAAAACCGAGCTAACTTTGCAAAATCCTCCGGAATTTTACTTTTTATTTATTTATTTTATTTCGAGTTCGAACCAAAACTCCTGAAATTCTTGTTGCGATGGGAAATTATTCTAAGATTATATTGGAATGGTGCACTCCCCAAGCAAAAACACGGTAATGCCAGGTCATTACCATACGCATTACCAAGTAATGATAAGTCATTACCTTTTACTTTACTTTAAAATACAAAATAATGACTTACTGATAATAAGTTATAGAAGTACTTACATATTCTTGCAAGGTAATTACTTGCTGGTAATTGATTAAATAAGTACGGATTTAGTCTTTTTTATATTAATATTTTATTTATTAATTTGTTTTGAACTAAATAGGAAATTTTCCAAGGTAGAAAGTTATTTTGCCAATATGATATTTTATTTTGCCAATATTTCACAATGTAGGGTAACCATTTATATCCTAACTTCTGAGTAACCACTTATTCTAAACTGAAAATAATTACAGTAATTGTAGTTTATTTAAAAAGTTATCTGTACATCGAAAAGATACCTTTTAATAATAAGGTTGTTCACAAGGGGTGTGCTATTTGTTGTATCCGCCGTATCGTCCTAACAAAAAACAGAGTTGTTAAAATTTAAATTGAAAAAATACAACATTTGAGAATAGCATGATACAACATTTTTATGTATGTTTACTGTCGTATGTTTGAGTGTGCTAAATAACAGATAGAAAATCCAAAAGAAAATCGTTATTAAAGCCAAATACAAATTTTAACAACTCTGTTTTTTGTTAGGACGATACAACGATACAACAGATAGCACAGCCCTTGTAAATAACCTTAATATAAACCCTTTTTTTTGAAAATTAAACATATTAGTTTTTCTCATTGGTAGCATTCGGCAGAGAAACCTTAAACTGATACCGGTGACTTGTAGCGCTTTGTGATTACTTACTCTGCTGAACGATGATTTCTTTATTTTGTTTTTGAAAACACTTTTTCTATAGTTTGCTTTCATTTTTTTTAATTTTTATTTTCGAATTATATTTGTATGTTTTTATTAGTCATTCATACAAAACAATTTTTATTGTAAATGAACAACAACAAATGTATCACTTATTGATCAAAAGTAGCAAACATTTTTTACGCTACCAAAATATGACAGCGCTACCTGACCGCTCAGACTGAGCGGTTAGTGATCAGGTCGTTCAGCAGATAGTTGTACAACTGTTGTAGAACTGTTGACTATTAAATTGTATCTGCCGAACGCACCCATTGTTTGTAATTGTATTGCAAAGTTCTTGATAATTTCAAATTTTCTTATTTGTATTTACAGGGTAACAGAAAACAAAATTTATTTGAATAAAACTTTGGTTGATATTAATTAATTCAGTTAATTTGAAATTTTTTGATTTCAACTGAGTAATACATTAACTGAGCAACTGAGGAATTTTATCGGTGTACATTTATTATTAAATGATTATACAGTTAAAATGAAAAGAGATATATTTTTCAACTTGTTTTGTCTTTTATTTAAAAACTAAATTACATATAAATACCGATTTTCTCTTAAAGTTAATATTTTCTTTTAAGGGGGGTAAATACTGTATCAACAGCATTTTAAAGGGCATATTTGAACGGTTGTCAAAAATTCAATTAACAATATTTTTAACATTTAATTTTTTTATTTAAAAATCATTTTATTGTAGTATTTTTAAAAAATATCGGTTTTATGTTTCCCCGCCAAAATCGCCAGAGTTGCCACTTCCTTACTGACCTTTTTTAAAAAAGGCAAAATCGGCTGCCACTGTGCAGCCTTCATTAATTATCGGAAAATAAAAATGTAAAGTTATTCTAAGTTCCAGATAAATTCTCTAGTTCCTATCGTGGCCCGATTTTTATTTTTAAAAATTTTTTTTAACAAAGTTCCCACACAAACTTAAAATTTTCAAAAAGGCAAGAAAAAAACATATTTGCTCGGGGATATAAAATTTATTTGAACAAAATTCAAAAAAAGGGCCACAACAGGGACTAGAGTTTTTTGTTCCCTATGAAAGATCAAAAACCCGAATCGAAATCGGTTAACCCGCATTGGCTGTACAGTGGCAGCCGATTTTGAACTCAGGGTTGTGGGAAAACGCGTTTAAAGTTTAAAATTAATTTTACGCTAAGAAAACAGCAAAATTTCAAAAAACCCTGTATGTACTAAATTTATACCTCGCAGTTTTCTACATCTGCACCAAATTTGGGAAGAATCGTATAAAGAGTATTTTATATATTAACCCAATTATTCTTAAAAACGATGGTAGATAATTTATTAGACTATTCCTTTTGGTCAAAATCTTTTTACTTCGTAGATTTTTTAATTTATTTTTTTTTTTTGTATGCATTGATTACTTTTATGGCTTATAAAAAGCCATCAGTACCTGCCTCATATAACGAGCCTTCGCCCACCATCGAGGCATCGTCATTGGCTTTTCTTTAAAGACTGCGTGCAATTCTTTCATCTATGGATGTAGCTTTTTTCTTTTTGTTCTGCTGTATTATACGAAATAAGATTTATAATAAAGACAATGATAAAAACGCTCCCAAAAAATTTCGTGTACAAATTTAATGCATAGAATATTACTTTGTGACCAAAATATATTTTACAAAAAAACATGTGGAAATTGTGTTTCTTCGAATTTTGTATTGATATTTCCTGAGTATATACTGAAGAGTATGCTATATCCAAATAAAATATAAAAAAAATTCGCAAACAAAATTTTTCCTAGATTCGATACCCCCCTTAAAATGTTTTGTTTAAAAAAGAAACACTTTTAGATTTCTAGGTCAGTTAAAAAATCGAAATAAACTAAATATCATTTATTCTTACGGATTTTGTAGTTAATTTTTTGAAAGTTAAATAAATTAAAAATCATTATTTTTTTTAAGGATTTTGTGGTTAATTTATTAACATTTAAAAATAAATGAAAATTCTTTTGATTTAAATGAAAAGTTAATAGACCGGTTTTCAAGAGATTTGTCATTCATTTTTAATTACATTTTCAGTTAATTCAAACTTCAAACTATTTTCAGTGTACCTTTGTGTGTAATTACTTATTCTTTGACTATGCGTAACTACTCTGGTAACTCATTATTCTAACTTTTTAGGTAAGTAATGACTATCTATGAATTTTTGGACATCGCGAATAAATGTAATGTTGCGAGTAAATAGCCTGGTAAATAGTGAAATCTTTTGCGTGCTACTTACTCGCTTAATTACTTGGTAATGTCTGTTTTTTCTGGGTATGTATGTTAGTTTTGTCCTTATTTAAAAACAATTTTCTAAAAAAAATATTTTTAATTCGCAGCTGCAATTTTAGAATGCATTTTTTAAAAACTTATTATCCCTTTAAATTTTTTTGAAAATATTTTTATTGGAAAGCTCTTGCAATATTATACAATACAGGGGAATTAACTTTTGGCAGCAATAATTGAGAATTATTACTGAATCTTTAAAGTAGTATAATTATGTAGCACAGCAGAATTTGATTGTGCTCTTATGTAATTAAAAATTCAATTTTAATTAATATAATAAAATAATTGTAAATAAGTTTTCTAACTAAAAACACAAAAACACAAAATTCGAAACAAGAAATTACAAACAATACTAAGCATATTAACTAATTTATCTACTTACAAAATTACAACGAACATCTAATACCGACATTTTTCCTAAAACAACATGGCAAAATATTAAATTCTAGAACAACTCTATAAAATATACGATTCAATCGTACGTTTTGTTAAATGAACCACAATATTATGTACACCCACAAATCAAAGCGGAATTATTATTACTTATGACCATTTAATTGGACTTTTATACATTTTATTACCACTATGTACCACCAACATCATTATCATCATCACCACCACCACCACCACCACCACCACGAATGTCAGTAAAACAACAACAATTGCAAAAACTACGGCTATATTTTAAAAGTTGTTGAACATGTGTACTCCAAAGTCAATTTGCCAAATTACACTAAACAAACAAAAACAAACCATTACCACCATAGAAACCATGAATAGAATTTTTCCCATCAAATTACTGTGGGCTAAAGTTACATAAATGAGATGAAAAATATGATTCTGATTGATTTCTTATACATGCTTTTTGAGGACTTAAGAATATTGATTTTTATTTTTGGCTTAAAATCCTTTTCTTAACTTGTAAAGTAGGTAATAACCGAAATACCTTTTTCCATTTGACAATATAAAGTTGAAACTCTTAAGATCGCTTTTTGGCGGTGCATGCCATTCGAGATTTAATAATTTTTATTTAAAAAAAATTAATATAAAATATAATGAAAAAAAAATTATTCTTTTCAAAAGCGAAAATTAAATTAATTGTGGACCATAGTGTAAATATCATTCTTGCACCGAAACGACACATAGATTTTATTTGTAATATTTGTTACACGCTCATTAGTTTTATTACCATTAGCACATTCATTTATTTATGTGTGACTGTGTACAGTGGTTATTTATTTAGTGGTTCGTATACAAATACACGCACACATATATACACTCATACCACTACTAACAAACATTCGGGCATATCAGTCAAATACCACAAAACTATATACTATTTATACATTAGTCTCGTAGTTATTCAAAGGCTAAAATATCTATTCATGTGAAAATATTTGTATGCTGGCTTTTTTCTTGTTGCTTTTCTTTTTACTTTTCAAAGCCATATTCCATTCTCCGTGTTTCGTAAGTCATATTTAGTTTTATTTTCATTATTTTATTTGCGGTTGTATTAATTGGCCAAAACTAAAATCTTATTGTATGTAAGTATTTTATGAAAGGGGTCTTATAATGGTAAAAAATCATATTGAAAAAACTAAAGGATCTTAAGAAATTTGTCTTTTGATGGCAATTTATTTGATTTAGAAAATAGTTATTAAGAGAGAAATTAAAAAAGGATTTATTTATTAAATTGACCATGGAAACAAACTATTGAAATAAGTAGCAGTGACGAACGAAAGTTACTATTTTGCAGTAAAAATCATTAAAAATTCTATTTGTTTTAGCCTTACGAAAATATTTTGTTTTTGTTTCTTATGTTAATTCCATTTTATTCTTTTAACAGAAAACTATAAGTCAGTCAAAAATTTGTAAAACATTTTTCAGCCAACCAGCGTTATTTTACATAACGTAGGTTAATTTGGATTTATTTTTTCAGAAAATTCTTAATTAAAGGTTTCTATATCGATTTTCATGCCAAATGGCACTTTTTACATTTTAAAATTTTGGGGTCATTTCGTTTCGGGTTAATTTCTAATTTTTTATTACTATGTATAAAATTTGGTGTTAACAGAGTTATTTGTAAAACTTTCACCAAATTCCGCAGAAGCAATATATTGTTTTGGTATATTTCCAGGAAAAATCGAAAAATTTCAAAAATTTCACAGTTGACCTTGGTAAAGAAAGGGTTAACGTTGTCGGAGTTTCACAAAATTTTCGGAAAACAATCCCTCATATCAGTATTAAAAGAAATGGGAAGTGATTTTGTTACAGCTAGCTACAAACACAAAAATTAATACCATTATCTAAATTATTGGCCAAAATCACACTTTTCTCGAAAATTTTCAAATTTAAAACTCCGTCACTGTTAAGTTGAAAGAGTGATACATATGTGTAATTCTCAGCAGAATTATTTTCTAAGGTGTATTTAATAAACCCCTATGCGTTGACCACTTTTTTTATATTTTGTTGAACAAAATTTTAAAAAACTCAAAACTAGGGTTTTGCAAATTGATAAAAAAAACAAATCCTATCTTTGGCCATGCCTGGGACTAGGTTATCATAAGCCAAGAGCAACAAAAATTTATATCTGAATATTTGTGGATCTTGGAAATGAAACTAGAGTATAACATAGTAAATTTTTGAAAGAAATATTTTATTTTTTAAGATTTTCATAATTTATCTCATTTATTTATAATGTAGGGTTAACACAATTAAAAAAAAAATAAGTTAGTAGAAAAATTAATAAAACGTCTTGTATATCAAGTGTACTAGTTTTCCGCAATTTTTTTGCTGAAATTCCGTTTTCAGAAAAAGTTTTAGTTATAGTTTTTTAGCACTAAACTAATTTTGAACTAATGTTTTACTAATTTATTTTGCTACAAAACTTGTGATGATAACCGCATTTATAGCGTGGAAGACAACCAGAAAGACAAGAAGTAGCCCAGCAAAAATGTAGAAGCAGTAAAAACGATTACTGCTTCCTTACTGCTACTTTTACCGCTTCTAAAAATGTATAGCTTCGTAAACAGCACTAATGAAAGGCCTAAGTAGATTAATTGTTTACATCGCTTTTTGCTGTGCTTTTCAAAAAGGCAAAAGCAATTTTGATTGCTTAAATATTTTTGCGGTTCTTTTATCAAATTTTCTCTTCACGGAAAAATATTCAGGAATATTGTGCTTTTGAGAAGGTATGATTTTAAATAGTTGAAAAGCTTTATAATATGCACTTCTGAGACGCCATGAATTATCGACATTTTAAAAGAAAAACAGGAGCACTAATTAAAAGAGGTGAATTCGTGCCTTTTTGGATCTCGAAACAAGTGCTTTCACGCGAGCTATTTCGATCAAAAATGAGGCATGATATCATCATTAATGCAATCGCTTCACTGCTCAACTTTCCCTGACAAAACTGCTTCCAAGCAAGCAGTAATTTCTGCTGGAAGATTTCGCAGCTTGTCTAGATATAGTACAGACAACGGAAATGACAAAAAAGAAAAACGACTCTACACAATTTCTACATTTAAATTTTCAGCAAATAAATTAACTAAAGTAAAATTTCGCTACAAGTTTTTTGAATTTTTTTTCAGTCTACTAATATTTAGCAAAAGTTAGTGATTTTAGCAAGGATTTTTTTGATTTGCAAGTGTTAGCAAAACTTTTGCTGAAGATAACTATTTTTTGGTAAAAATCAGCTCGCTGATTTTCAGCAAATCTTTTGCTGAAATTACCAACTTTTTTTTGCAAGCACGCTCCTGACTAAAAATTTGCTAACACAGCAACATTTTTTGCTGACTTTACTGACTTTTTTTTTTGAGTGTACAATGGTCTGAGCAAATTGCAATTACCAAAATATTTTTTAACCGATTTTGGATTTTTATACATTACCGAAAAGGGAATTCAGTCTAGATTATGATTCTATTTACATTTTCCAAAAATACAGTTATTTAAGTGCCAGTATTTTCAAAAAAAGCAAAAAAAAGTAATTTTTTTGCGGCACGTGTTCCCGTTATTCGATCACCAAAACCACAAATTAGAAAGTAATGGGATTAGTAATGCAAACTGTAAGGTTTTCACGAATTATCCTTAATATAAGAGACCTAACTTTTTTATATGGAATGTCTATGATGAGTAGGGTGGACCTTATTTTTCAACTAGCGATTTAAGGCCGTCCCCCCCCCCCCCAAGAAATGTGCCTTTAGGTATAAAAATACATCATGCCAAAAATTAAGGTGATCGTATAACGGGAACCCGTGCCGCATAGGCCCTGAAATTTGAAATACGATTTACACGACGAAAAAACACTTTTTTGAATTTTTTTAAAATACTGGCTCTCTGTAATTTTCAAAAATGTAAACATAATCATAATCTAGACTGAATTATTTTTCTTGTAATGTATAAAAATTCAAAATCGGTTCGAAAATATTTAAGTAATTACAATTTCCTCAGACCATTGTAGGGTTAAAATGAGATAAATTATGAAAACCGTAAAAAACAAAATATTTTTATTTTTCAAAAATTTACAATGCTATACTCTAGTATTATTTCTAAGATCCACGAATATTCGGACATAATATTTTGTCTCCAATCCCAAAAATGGGATTGTTTTTTTTTATAAATTTTCAAATTTCTAGTTTTGAGTTTTTTAAAATTTTGTTCAACAAAATATAAAGAAAAGTGGTCAACGCATAGATGTTTATTAAATTCACCTTAGAGAATAATTCTACTGAATATTACACATATCCCTCTTTTACAGCGATGGCGTTCTAATTTGAAAATTTTAGAGAAAAATGTGATTTTGGCCAATAATTTAGATAATAGTATTAATTTTTATTAACAAAATCACTTCCGATTTCTTTTAATTCGGATACAAGAGATTGTTTTCCGAAAATGTGTTGTTTCTTGCGGAATTTAGTAAAGTTGTACAAATAATTCTGTTAACACCAGATCTTATAGAAAGTAATAAAAAATTAGAAATTAACCCGCAACCGAATTATGAGGTTGCAGCAACCGAACCAATTCGGTTGGCAACAAATTCCGTTGCCACAACGGAATTTTTCTGAGAGTGTATATAACATGTTCAATAGGGTTATGATTTTTTGACTTTTTTTGAAAATATCAAATTTTACATGTCCTAGCCAAAAAGGCCTTAAAAAATATAAAGAAACTCAATCTTACTTTTTCGCTGCTCTCAAAAAAGTTCCCGCACCAAAAGGTCTATATGGTTTTTTTTTCCCAATCAAAAATTATTTTTAGAAATTTCCTTTGATGCAGAAGGTTGTTTTTTGCCGAAATGACCCGAAAAGACGATTTTTATTATTAATTTAGTATTGCCTATCACGTGATGATAAGTAAAATTTTTGTTAAAAATGAGTCATAACCAAGAATATCCAGAAATGTCCTAATTTCAAAGACAAACTCAAATATCAGAACCTATAGTCGATTTAAGTGAACACGTATTTCAGATTTTTTTGAAATTCGGCATTGTCCAACAATGTATGCTAGAGTGGGCCGATTTGTATGCGTCAAGATACAAATGTCTCCATATTGAACATTTATTGTGAACGAGCATATTTTTTTTTTTGTTGGCAATGACATCTGTCAAACGTATTCAGTATACATCAAATCAGTGAACAAACAACATCATATTTTTTCATTGTGTTAAAGATGGCGAATTTTGTACCAGAAAATGATGATTTGCGGAAAGCATTAATTTTTTGTTTTCATTTGAAGCAAAGTGCTGCAGAGTCGCATCGAATCCTTGTCGAGGCATATGGTGATCATGCTCTATCAGAAGCAACATGCAAAAGATGGTTTCGACGGTTCAGAGATAACGATTTTGATGTGAGAAATAAAGAACGTGGAAGGCCACCAAAAGAGTTTCAAGACGCCGAATTGCAAACAATATTGGATGAATATGACACTTTGAGTCAGAAACAAACTGCAGAAATGTTAAATGTTGCACAACAAACAGTTTCTGATCGAAAAACGACCAGAATGGGCCACACGACACGGAAAAGTAATTTTGCAACATGACAATGCACCTGCACACAGGGCAAAACCGGTTCAGGTTACAATCAAAGCATTAGGCTGGGAGCTGCTACCCACCCGCCGTATTCACAAGACTTGGCTCCTTCCGAATACTATTTGTTTTCATCGATGGGACACGCATTGGCTGAGCAGCACTTCGTTTCCTACGAGGAAGTCGAAAATTGGTGGCAACTAGAATTTTATCTATAGTTGCCAAATTTTTTATACGATTTTCATAAGTAATACCTTTCTGGAAAGCTTGTAATGTTATATTGTTTGCAACTTCATTAGTTGTTTCAAAAAGCCACCGCAAGATGGCGCTAATCCAGCAAAAAATTTAAATTTGGGCGCCTCGAAAATGATTTTTTCGATATGTCGTAGTGGAACTTTTTTCCTCCTGCCAAAAGCTATCGAAAAATCGATGGCACAATATCAATTGCTAAATCGACCCACCCTAATGTATATAACATGGATTGTTCGCGTTTTATCAGAAATTCAATGTGGTGGAAACAATGTGTCCTAAATAGGGTAATATGGATACCAAAACCATTGTTTTGACAAGTAAATCAACACTGAGTGGATATAGTTTTAAATTCTATAAATTTAGTACATTTTTTATGGTGCTATGGACCAAATTTTGATAAAATGGTACTTTTTGTGAAAAATGGTGCTTTTTTGAAATATGGTACCTTTTTTAAAAAATGGTACTTTTTTCAAATATTTTACTTTTTTTGAAAAATTTTATTTTGTTTTAAATAAAATTTTTTCAAAACCGTTTATTTTTTTAAAGGTGCTTTTTTCCGAAATGGCGCCTTTTTTGAGAAATTTTATTTTTTTTAAATGGTACTTTTTATAAACATATTTAGCCACATGTTCCCCACATGTGGCCACATTCGCCACATATGAAATGTCCCCTTAGTTGGATACATTTCACATTGGAATGTGAAATGTGCCAACATCACCGACACGTTTCACATTCAAATATTCCGGGCACATCACATTTTTATCTCGGCACATGTGATGTGCCCAAAGTATTTTCACATGGCGTATGTCAAATGTGCCATGCATTTTAACTTATTGTTTGGCATTTCTTTTTTCGCTGGGTTTTACCCAGTGACGTTCCCTCTAATGTGCGGAGGTGTTCTCTGCACACCTTAAAAATATTTCACATGTTTGCATATTTATAAATTATATAAATTTTCCCTAGGTTCTATAATAGTTCCGCACATCAGTCACTTACTGTATTTATATTAAGTAGATCGTGCACTGTTGTAATGTATTTTTTATACATACACGATGTTATTTAAAAATTTTTTTTTTATCAAATTTCAAATTTGAATTTCTTCAGGTTTGAATATTTTGTCTATAAATAAAATTATATCAACAACAGAAAATCAATTGTGTCTTTTAATTTGATTAAAAAAAAAAGAAAAAAATTAACAAAAAAAATTATGTCGAGAACCGGGATAGATACGGCGACCTTCCGTTTGTCAGCCCATTACTTTTCCTCTAGGCTAAACTCGATATACATTTTTTTTTGTCAAATTTCAATTTCTTTAGGTTGAAAACTTGAATATTTTGTTTTAATATAAAATTATATTAACAACAAAAAATTAGTTGTGTCTTTTAATTTGAATCAATAAAAAAATTATTTAAAAAAAATATAATGCCTTGGTTGAGGTTTGCACTCAGATATCTAAGGCTATAAGGCTTTGTCTCTACCCTCTGCGCCACAGATACTTACATTTAGATGTTGTCTAACTTCGAATTTAAATACGCATATGTATGAAACGAAAAAATATGATACATTCCAAAATTTTATTATTATAAACAAAATTTCTGTACGTTGTCTCAATATATTACTTTAATTACCAAAATAATGGAAAATAATGGTTAAAGCTACTAAAGTTGAAAAAAAATTTTAATTGATTGGAAAAACTAATACGTTGGATAGAGTGATCGATTTTATTAAAACACAACTGATACTAGATTTTTGATGCCGATATTTCATTTAAATGACTAAATCTTCGATAAATTGGTGGTTGTTGGTATTGAAAGTAATGTAGAAGTTAGTATTTTTTCAATATTGGTTAGAAAAGCCAATATTTTGGATAACGTGGTAGTGTTTTGGTTCATCGTATATATTTTCTGTTCACAAATAAATTTAACTTTCCTGATGATGAATTTTAAATAACTGCAATTAAAATTATTGAATAACGAAAAAATTTCGTTGGTTCCGATGGAATTCCAACCAATTTATTTTCTGTGTATAATAGTCATAGTAAGTAAAATCTAAGAAAAAATCTGACTACAAAATATAGGAAATCAAAATAGTAAACAAATTAAATAGTATTGCCTCATTGCAAAGATGAAATTTTTGCTATTAAAATGTTATTAATTAATTTAATTTTTTAAAAAATTTTCTTCATTTTGCGGAAAATTAAATACTAAATACTTAAGAATTAAATAAAAGGAAATATTTCAAACAAAAATGTACTTCCCAATTTTTCATCTCTGTTCCATCGTAACTGAAAAAACCTAAAAAAATACACTACTTGTTATCCAAAAAAAAAAATTAATTTCAAAATGGAAATCAAACTCAAATGATTCTTTCTGCAAATTAAAAAATTGGAATTTCTTTTTAAAGCTTTATTTGAAATTGATAAAATATACATAATAACCAAAAATACCTAATTGAAATTAAAAAATATTATTTCAAATTCAAAAATCACCATTTGGAATTAAAAAAAAAAATACGGAATAAAAAAACACAAATGAAATTTAAAAAATACAAATTGTTATTGACAAAATTTTAAATGAAATAAAAAATACTAATACCGTTTAATATTAAAAAAATATCAATTCGAAATTGAAAAACACGATTTGCTATTAAAAAAATACCATTTGAAATTAAAAAAAATATATCAAATGAAATTGAAAAATTTTAAATAACCAAATTAAATTGAAAAATATCAATTGCAATTCAAAAATACTAAATAAATTAAAAAATATAAATTTAAATTCAAAACATACAAAATGAAATAAAAAATATCAGTTGAAATTAAATAAATGTAAACTGAATTTAATTTGGTATTTTTTGAGCTTTGTTATTTCGAATTTTTTGAATGTCAATTGGAATTTTTTTGGCTTTATTTGGTAGTTTTTACCTTTAAATTTTATTTGATATTTCTGGAATTTCAAACGGTAGCTTTTGAATTTTATGAATTTTAGGTTTTGAATTTTAAAAAAATTCATTAAAAAATCGTACTTTTTGTAATGTAAAAAAAGAGATAATGGGTCATATGAATAAAAAATAGATATTACTAATAGGGGGAAATACAGGGTTTTTTAAGCAATTTCTTCACAAATCTAATCTGCTTGGGAGTAGACTAGAAAATTAATTTTTTAATTTTCGTTTACATTTCATGCTATTCTATCAGCCAGTTGGTAAATTTGGAGTTAAAAGCCATTCCTAAGCCCAAAGTAATTACTTCGAAGTAATTGCTAAGTTTTATTCATATGACCCAATGACAATTTAAAAATAATTAATTAAAAAGCATAAAAAATCGAAGGTAAAAAGTAAAACAAAACAATAAAAATAAATTAAAAGAAGAACAAAAAAAAAACGGCACCCCATCTATAACGATCTGGTATTGGTATTGGAAGAAACCAAGAATAGACCCATTTAAACCCGTATGACACTTGCTTAATTTTGTTTTGAATGGATATAGGATTGATGAAATCAAACAACAAATATTAGAGAGAGTAAAAAATATAATTTATAAACAAAGTTGTTTTGAAAGGAAAATCGCTAAAAATGATTAAAAATCGTTACTAACACGGAAAAAACGCTAGAAACAGAGAAAAACTTAGAAAATTTACAATATTCTCAACAATCAATTACTTATCCCCTGTTTTTCTAAAGCGAAAGGAAATATTCTTCCAGCGGAATGTATTTTATTTTTGTTACAATAATAAAATACACACATTTTGTGGCGGAATTATTCCGCTCGCTTTATAAAAAAAATGGGGTAAATGTAATTTTAAGTTGCATTTACATCTGCACCCAAATCCCGAAATTTCGACTAAGATTTAGCCTTCAATCAAAATCTCATGTGAAATCCCGAGATTCCCCATACAAATGAAATTCCGTAAATTCGCAAGACATGTAAGGAATCTCATGAAAATCTCACAAATGTTTAGACTTTAATATAATACAATACGGCGAGTATGTCTTTCTTCCATTAAAATATTGAAAAATCTGGCTTCCAGCTTGTCGTCCCTACAAAAAAACCAATTTACTAACATAAATGGCGTTAGATCTTTAAATAAAATAATGTAAATTGTACTCAGCAAATGAATAAAATGGGTTTTAGTAATATTTTTAATTTAAGTTTATTTTTTATGGTACTTTATTTACAAAAAAAAAAAAAAAAATGCGGTTGTCAAATAGAAATCTCGCTACTGTCATAAAGTGCAAATGTAAACGGTCAAGAATTCCGGTCGAGATTTCCATTGAAATCTCGGGATTTAAGAATAGAAATGAACGCAGCATTAAAGTTAAAATTTAAAAAATTTTTTTTTACCGTTTATCATTAATTTCCCTGATATGCAAGTATGGTTGTACTTTTTGCACTTGTGTAATTTTCCTATGTCTATAGATTTGCACTGTTCTCAAATATTTGTGGAGAATACCCAATTAAAAACTTCACCGCACGTCCCTGGTTATACCGTTGGTATATTAATTAGAAAAAAAACTGTTCACAAAACTGCTATTTTCCCAAAATTGTGATGTGATGGATCTGGAATTAGCGAGCCGAAATGTATAAAAAATTTGTAGCAGAGTTCAAACCGCAGTGGATTTTTTCTTTTTAATAGAGTTGTGTTATCTCCACTAGTTTCAAAAGCTTCATGTTAGGCAATCCTTAAGAGATATTCCAAAACCTGTAAAAAATGTGCCAAATGTGTCTTAATGATAAAGAAAACAAATCAACAATAAATAACTATAAACAAACCCCTTATTATATCCTACTGCCCTCATATGGCTACTTTATGATACAAATTAAATATAATATAAGAATGTTCAAACATTTACCCGAAGAATTAAGAAAGAAAAAAATCTTATGTACAAAATAAAAGACTTAATGAACGGCTGACATCTAACGATTATAATTTATTTTCTTTAATTATGACTTAAACTGTTTTGGGCAGAAAATAAAGCAAGTGAAAGTAGCAGCATCGAAAGGATACACATGCGTTTATAACAACAGGACTTTATAATATTTTCCTGTTGGGTGTTTTCTTATTTGTTTACTTGCTTGCTTACTTACTTGTTATGTTACGCATTAATCCTTTTTCATAATATACGAGTATTTGTTTTGTAGACACATACACACACACACACACATACAGAGAGACACACACAGCAACTCACTTTCCTATACAATTTTCCTGCTTAACATGAAAATGTTGAGTAAAATAATAATAATAAAATGCACACATGGTTCCTAAAGAAAATTTTTTTTGTCAGTTTTCTTAAGCTTTTCCTAGGCTAAACGGATGTTTGTGTGTATGTTTATAGTGCGTATAGAAATGCTGCTTTTGCTTTTCTTAAGTCTATATTTCGTTAAATACAACATACTAAAGATGGGTCCCTGTTGTTGTTCGTGCATATATAGAAAGGATGCTAAAGACTTCCTTAATGAAATGTCTTAAGCTTAAGCTTTACTTGTATAATTATTATTTATGACGCTAAATTTTGAAAAAGAATTTGCAACTATAAGATAATTTTTATTTCTTTTATAAAGTATGATAAGATTTTTAAGTAGATTTTCAAGTTTATAGAGAAAAAACCATGTTAACTTAAATTTTAATTTATGATAAAACTGCTATAGACAAATATAAATACGGTTTGCTTACTACACTATGCAATCCCGGTGAAAAATGATCATATACACTCAAACATGGTCATATATGGTTTATGTATGAACACATATGAACAAATATGGATTTTTTATGAACATATGTGGATTTTATATGAACATATATGGAAGTATATGTGATTCCATATATGGAAAAAGATTTCATATACAGACATCTGTTATTTCATATATGGAAATGGCACTCATATATGGACAAATATGGAAGTGTATGTTATTCAATTTATGCAAAAGGGACTTGTATATGAACATATTTGGAAGAATACATTTTTCCATATGTGTAAAAGGAACTCATATTTGGATAAATATGGAATTATATTTAATGCCATGAATAAAAAAGGGACATATGTACCGCCTAATTTGAATGTCATACATAAATTTATATCTATAGTACATCCTTATAATAAAGGACAGCAACGTTCGCATGTATTCGCATATATTTAATAAATGTATATGTTCATATATGTCCATATATGAACATATACTTAGGTGTTACCTCATTTTTCGGATCCATACATATATTGTTGACATTTTTCACCGGGATACTATTATTATTATTAGGCGCCAATAAATATTATACCGCATCAGTGTATTACGTTAGTATAGTAAAACCCCAGAATAGTTGGGGCTGTGTGGGTCCAGTCAAGTTATATGGCCGGAGATTTTAAGGATTAAAATGTTTTGCAAATATGCTCGGCTGCAAATTTCACTAGGGGTTACCAAAAGCAAAAAATTTCTTCGGATATACCAAACCGTAAAAGCGGTGAATTTTATTATCACTTTTAGTGTAATGTAAAATGTTTAATACTGTGCAACTCTATTTCCGAGCATCCATGGATCCCATGCCAGATGAATATATTACTTTAAAATTCCTTAAGGTTTTGGCGTTGTAGGGATACAGTCACGTTATATTCGAACTTCGAATTAAGCTCTGAATAACTTTTAGACTGATTTTTGTATCTTATTTTAGTGATGGCAAAAAAAAACTTTAAACAGCCACATAACGTGAATGTGTAAATCAGAGGTCGGCATCACCTATGCCCATGGGCGCTCTCTCACACCTACATAAGCTCACACATAGAACAAAAAAATAATCAGTCGCATACAAGATTTCAATGAAGTAGGTTGTCACATCGCTTGTTTGCCAGATTTTTTACACTCTGCATAATGTTTATTGATACATTTTTTTGGTAATTTATTTTTAAGTTTTTTTGTTTTTATTTCTTTTTGTGTTGTTGTTTTTTGATATTTGTTTTCGTAGTTGTTGTTTGCTTTTAAATTTTTATTTTATATTCCCATTATTAACATTTAAAATTTTCGAATTATTATACAAACGTTCTTTGTCAGTGCATTGAGAGTGAGAGGCTGCAACTCACTCATACAAGCACAAAATAATGTTGTTAATGTTTGCCGATCCCTGGTGTAAATACATCGCCAAACTCTTTCGCACTTTAGCTTTATTAACTTACCCGTCTATTCATAAATGCTTTGTAAAGTTATAGCAGGTTTACAAAACGTCATTTTCATACAAAATTTGTTCAATAAACTTCCTATAATTTTACAAAGCGTTTATGAATTTAGGGGTTAATCTTCTTCTATATATAAAAGAATAACGTTACTGACTGACTGACTGACTCAACATCACCCAGCCCAAACCGCTGAAGCTAGGAAGTTGAAATTTGGTGTGTAGGCTCCTCTTTCGGCGTAGACGTCCGCTAAGACGGGATTTTTGGAAATTCCTATCGGAACGGGCAAAAAGGGGGAAAGTCTCCCCCTTGACGGCCTGCCAAAACCCTTTTGGCTAGAAAGCTGAAATTTTAGATATGTGTTCCTTGGAGTAGCGGCTAACTTTCCTGGAAAGCACTTTCAAGAATTTTGGACAGGGACGTTGTAAAAATGGGGGTTAAAAAGGGGAAAAGAGCCCCCTTGACGGCCTGCCCAACCGCTGGAGGTAGGAAGTTGAAATTTGGTATAAAGGTTCCTCCACTGTCGTAGACATCCACCAAGACGGGATTTTTTGGAAATTTTTACAGGAAGGGGCAAAAAGGGGAAAAAGTCTCCCCCTTGACGGCCTGCTCAAACTGCTGGAGCTTTGAAGTTGAAATTTGGTATGTAGGTTCCTCGACCGGTGTGGACGTCCGTTGAGACGGAATTTTTGTAAATTCTTATCGGGAGGGGCAAAAAGGGGACAAACAAAGTACCTTTTACCAAAAAAAAGTGCCTTTTTCCAAAAAAGTTGTTTTTTCAAAAATAGTATCGTTTTCCAAAAAAGGTACCGTTTTCCAAAAAAAATTTACCTTTTTCAGAAAAAGTACCTTTTTCCAAAAAGTACATTTTTCCAAAAAAAAGTACCTTATTTTCACAAAAAGTACCTTTTTCCACAAAAAGTATCTTTTTCCAAAAAAAAGTACCTTTTTCGAAAAAAAATACTTTTTTCCAAAAAAAGTACCTTTTTCCAAAAAAAGTACCTTTTTCCAAAAAAAGTACCTTTTTCCAAAAAAGTACATTTTTCTAAAAAAATTTACCTATTTCCAAAAAAAAAGTACCTTATCCAAAAAAAGTACCTTTTTCCAAAAA
The DNA here is from genome assembly GCA_949987735.1 of Leucophora obtusa. Taxonomy (NCBI): domain Eukaryota; kingdom Metazoa; phylum Arthropoda; class Insecta; order Diptera; family Anthomyiidae; genus Leucophora; species Leucophora obtusa. Next base: position 55,034,593 of record OX465299.1, read on the forward strand.
AAAAAACACATTTTTCCAAAAAAATACCTTTTTCAAAAAAAGTACCTTTTCCAAAAAACTACCTTTTTCCAAAAAATGGGCCTTTTTCCAAAAAAAATACATTTTTCCTAAAAATAACTTTTTTAAAATAAGTACCTTCTTCCAATAAAGTACTTTGTAAAAATAAAGTATCTTTTTCCAAAAAATTTCGCTTTTTCCAAAAAATTCCATTTAAAAAAATATAATTTCACAAAAAGTACTTTTTTTCCTCCCCCCACGGATATCTCCACTAAAACAAGGTTTCTTGATATTCGGCATAGACATCCGCTAAGACGGGATTTTTGGAAATTCCTACCGGAACGGGCAAAAAGGCGAAAAGTCTCCCCATAGACGGTCTCACGAATTGGAAAAGTGTCCCCTTAACTGCCTGCCAAAACCACTGGAGGTAAGAAGTTGAAATTTGGTATAAAGGTTCATCCACTGTAGTAGACATCGACTAAGTTTGTATTTTTGGAATTCCCTACAGGATATCCCAAAAGGAGGATGTTTCCCTCTTGACGGCCTGCCCAAACTGCTGAAACTATGTAGCCGAAATTCAGTATGAGAGTTCCTCCTTCTGTGTAGGCATCCGCTTAGACGGAATTTTTGAAATTACTATCGGGAGGGGAAATAAGGGGAAAAGTCTCCTCCTGACGGCTTGCCCAATCCCTTTTGGCCCACCTAAAATTTTAAATATGTATTCCTTGGAGTAGGACTAACTCACCGGCAACTTAATTTTTCTATTTTGGAACAGAAACATAGTAAAAATGGTGGTTGAAAGGGATAAATGTCCCCAATAACGGCCTGCCCAAACCTCTGAGGCAATGAAGTTGAAATTTGGTATGAATGTTCCTCATCCATCGCAGATAGCCGCGAAGATGGAATTTTTGTAAATTCCTAAAGGGAGGGGCAAAAAGAAGAAAAGCCTCCCTTGGTGGCCTATAAAAACCCCTTCGGCTAGAAACCTGAAATTTAAAATGTGGGTCCTTGGAGTAAGGCCTAACTTATTAGGAAGATACTTTTTTGAATTTTGGACAGGGTCGTTATAAAATGGGGGCTCAAAAAGGGAAAGTTGCCCCTTAACGACCTGTCCAAACTGCTGGAACTAGGAAGCTGAAATTCGGTACTTAGGTTCCTCTTGCAGCCTAATTCCAACCGGGAGGGACAAAAAAAGAAAAAGTGTCCCACTTGAAAGCCTGCTCAAACTGCTGGAACTAGGAAGCTGAAATTCCCTGTCGATGGATTTTCGGAAATTCCTACCCAGAGGGGCAAAAATAGTAAAAGTTGGCTAGAATCCTGAAATGTAAAACATATGTTCCTTGGAGTATGGGCTCACTTATCGGGAAGGTGCTTTGTTGAATTTTGGATAGGGACATTACAAAAATGGGGATTAATGAAGCGAAAAGTGCCGCTTAAAGGCCTGCCCAACTGCTGGAGGTAGGAAGTTGAAATTTGGTACTAAAGTTCCTCCTCTATTGTAGACATCCGCTTAGATGAGATTTTTGGAAATTTCCACAGGTAGGGTCAAAAACAGGAAAAGTCTCCCCGTTAACGGCCTGGCCAAACTGCTTAAATTCCCCCTTGCCGAGTTGGGCAAACTGCTGGATATAGAGACCTAAAATTATCTATGTAGTAGGTTCCCCCTCCAACGCAGACGTCCTCTAAGACGGAATTTTTGGAAATTCCTACCGGGAGGGGTAAAAACGGAATAATTCTCCCCTGGATGGCCTAACCGAACCCTTCGGCTAGAAACCCGTAATCTATAATATGTTTTCCTTGGAGTATGGGCTAACTTATCGACAAGGCATTTTTAGGAACGTGGTAAAAATGGTGGCTAAAAAGGGGAAAATTATGGGGAACGAGTGGAATTGAAACACTGCAGTTAAAAGAGGAATGGAACGGAGCAAGTGCAAAGAAATGGAATGGAAATACAAGCGACTGATATCAATATCGATACACAAGACAAGAGGAACGAAATGGAATGAAACGGGGAACGAGTGGAATTGGAATAATAGATAATGGGAACGAAATGCAATGGAATGGTGAACGAAATGGAATCTTGGAAGGAGTTGCATTGGAACACTAAAATTGTTAAACAAAATGGAATGGAATTTGAATGACTCAAACTGTCGGAGTTTGGTACTTGAAATTTCGCATGCGATTGAGGCAGATTATATATATTTGGGATTTTTACTGGGAGGAACAAAAAGGGGTGAAGAACCCCTTTTAATTACCTGTTCAAACACTATCCACGGAATATGAAACTTATGTAGCATTGAAACATACTCTCCAAAAAGTTAAACAAATTTTCTAAAAGAGAAAAAACCTTAGAAAAAGAATAGAACTTATATATTCTGATATTTAAACTGCAGGTAACGAAGCACCGGTGGAAGAAACCGACGCAGTAAATTTTCCAACTGAATTTGTGAATTTACTTGAATTGCCAGGTCTACCTTTACATAAACTGGAATTAAAAAAAACTTCAATGCACGCTAACAACGTAGATACGTAGCTTTGCTTGCTATCTTTAATATTATAAATCGCTTGCCAACCCTGCTTTACGTTATTTATTTTCATTCAAAACACAAATGAACAAAACTACTTACGGGTCTATCTACCTAAGTTCGCACTTTACCAAATTATCTTGACATACACACGTATATTGCAATTTATTAGGGATTCATTACTAACAATCCACTTTCATGAGAAAAAGTGATCAAATATTTATTTATTTTAAACCCATTGTTGTGTCAGAATTATTTATTTTTGACCTATAAAAAAGTTTAACAATATATTTCCATGCCTTTTAATTGATTCTTCAAATGAAAACAAACTTTACCTATTACTTTTCAAATAAACCTCAATCGGTTATGGTAAATATATTGTGAGTGTATGTAATATTATTTTTAACTATAATTATATTATTATTATAGTTAAAAACTCTATGAATTATTTTTTTACATATTGTCTAACCCTAATATGCATACCAATTTATCTTTAAAAAACCAAACTCATTTTAAACTCCTATGAATATTTATATTCATAATATCTTATCAGTTGAAAGAAACCAAAAATAAAAAAACGCTAATATTACTCATACATTATTTTATATAAATGTACACATATATGAGTATTTATATTAAAAATTGTTCTTCGTCTTTTAAAAACACATTTAAATTACCATAGGGGTGCATCTTTGGTTCCGTTTCCGTTTCATGCTTCATTTCTTTTGCCATATGTAAGGGGACAGTAACCCCTACGCAAAACTCAGGCAGAGAAGAATTATTTACATATATTTACAAGACTTTTAACAATTGTGATTTGCAAGTTTGGAATATTGTTGTAATATTTTTTAAGTCTTTTTCTACTGATTCCAGCAGCAACTTTTTGTAATGGCATACCTTCTTTGTTAGTTATAAATTTCTATTTTTTCTTATTGCTTTTAATGGTTTTCTTTTTTTTGTATATTGTGTAGATTTTTATGAACAACAATAATTCATTTTACTTTTTGTGTATGAATATTTCTATTTCTTTTTTTTATTCTAGATCCTAGTGTATTTTTATTTTTCATTTTACAGATACGAATGAATGAAGTTCACTCGTAAGTTAATAAATATTATGTGTTTCCTTAACTTGCAGCGATTTTATTTAGTAAGATAAATTTCGAATAATGTAAAGAAGTCCATAAGTCATATGCCCAGTTTTGTAGTGAGTTATAAATAACACAGGATAACAAAATCTTAACTTTTAAAAATTCATATAGTTCTCACCACCAACACTATATATTTCGGACATGCTGATTATAATGGCATACTTTATTTTTCGATTTAAGGTACAGATTTTCCGCGAAATGGTTGGATTTTTACGGTTTTTACGAAATGCCTGGATTTTTACAACTTTTTACGGTTTTAGTCAATAATAAATATTATGGCTTAGTAAAGAAGCAATTAAAATCATTCTGACAAAAACTTGTAAATATCATCATTTTATAATTAGTTCTAAATGAGAGTTTTTGGTCCACATAACCAGTGTTCCCAGTTTTGACGATTTATCGTCATTTTGACGATTTTTACTATCAGAAATAGCCAAATGACGATTTGACGATTTTTTCCTTCAAAATGAGGATTTTTAATCCGAAACACAGGAAAAAAATACGATATTGTTTCAGTTTCAAATTCTAGTTTTTAGTTTTTAAAATTACGCAGAATCGCAAAAAACTTAAAAAAAATTGTAACTGCCCGAGTAAAAAAGTTCTGATATAATCATATATTATTTTATCTAATTGCATATATTAACTTATAGTTACATATGGCCACATATGCTTTTAAATTCAAGCATATATACTTTTATATAGTCATATATTAGATATTTTTTCCTCAAAGGTTTTAATATGGAGACATATGTTATTTTATATTATTACATACTGGCCTACATATAATTGTATGTGCTATATATAAGTACATAAATTAACATATAAAAGATATAATTACATATGCGTTTATATATAATTTAGTATGGCGCTATACATAATAATATAAAACTATATGTGGAGCCATATAAGAAATATTTTATAATTTGTGTTAGTTATGATTATATATTGACGAAAATGAACCCATATATACAATATACAATATGGTTCCATACATACAATATTTCATGATTTCTTTAATATATAACAATGTAACGTTCTTTATAAAATCATCTGTAATTATATATCATCCCACATAAGCAATTTTTTCAAAGTGATTTTATATAAAAATATACAAGGTCCATATAAAACCGTATTATATTATATGTGGTTCCATGTTAACAATGACTTTGAACTAGTTTTTAGTGTCCGACGGAACAGTTCAGCTGGAAAATATATTTTGTCGGTATTTGGTATTTTCAAGCCTTATGGACAAATTTTGCTTATGAAACAATATTTGTTGGTACGATTAGAATGCATTTTGAGGTTCAAACTTAAGGAAAATTCCGAAGTTAAGCAACAAATTCACTGTTCGGCCACCGAAAGTTCGGCCAAATTGATAAAAGTTCGGCGGCCGAACAGTTAGCTTTACAGCTAAACTACGGAGTTTTCCTTAAATTTGACACTGAAAATCGAATTAAATCCGCTCAACAAACAATTTAGCAGTATGAAAATTTCTCCACAATGCTTTCAAATAACAGAAAATCGACTAAATGTCACTTTTTGGCCGAACTGTTCTGATCCTAATAAACTTATTTGCAAAAAGTATAAAGTCTTTTTTGAATTACCAAATTTTATATATTCTTTTAAAGATGTGTACACTGTAATGTACAAGGGTAGTGAAAAAGTTAAGTAGTTCTTCAAAAGCTTTCCATAGATAAACAAAAAAAATTTAAATACTTCATATTTACATCAAAATAAAGAAAAAATGAGTTTTGGTTTTTGGTGTTGTTTTTGTACAACAAAAACAACAAATATGTGATGGTTGATATATATATATCGAATATCCCATATTTAAGGGTACATTATTATTAAATTTTATTTGAAAATAAAATAAAATTTAACTATGAATTAGTTGCATTGCATTCAAGGCCTTACTTAGGTGAGATGGCTAAGCTGTCGCACCTTTGTATATTTACGTTTATAATATAGGAATAGGCACAGGTTCGATTCCTACAGCCAACGGGTTGTTGAAAAATTATCATATGGGGACAAACTGACAACAAAATATAAACAATAATACAATTTAATGGAAAATCACTGATGAAGCCTGTCCATAGAAAAAGGCAGAAACTAGATGTAGTCTGATTTGCAAATACATGTGTTTAAAATTACTAAATTAAATTAAATTTAATTAAAATAAAATTTTTTTTTTATTTTATTTAGAAAATTGAAGATTTGCTATTATTTCTATAAAAATTAAAAAAAAATAGGTTTTTATCATACTTCAAAAATTCTACGGAATTAAAAAAAAAATTTAAAGAGTGTGTTCCGATTTTTGTTATATTTTGCGTACATACATTATGGGTTTTTATTCTCTATCAGATATCCGAGTTTCATTCAAGTCGGCGTATACCACACGCTGAAAAAAAACGGCCTGTCCCAAACATATTTTTGCTGGTAATATATATATATATTTGGAGAAATTGTTAAACATATTCGCCGTGTTTTTACTAGAAACAATTATATTTGCATACAAATATATTATGTTTGCAAGCAAATATATTATGTTTGCCTGTAAATATATAATGTTTGGATGAAATGAAATGACGCTATCGACAAATATTATATGTTTGGCAGCAAACATATAATATGTGTGTCATAAATAAATTATGTTTCCATGCAAATACTATATATAAATAATATATTTAGTTATAAAGCAATTATTAATATATGCCAAACAATAGGCGTATTTATTCTACTCTCCAAATTTCTCTATATTTTAATGGAAAAACATAAAAAGTAAAATTAATACATCTACTGTTTGGCGATTATTTAATAACTAAATAAATTATAAATCACATTGAATTTTACATCTAATACAAATCTTTCATTGAAAAACAATAACTACAATCTCTTCATTTATTTTTTATTTATTTTTATTAACAAATATTAATTAAAAACTCTTATAATAAGTTAATACTTTAATATACACAATTAAATATTTTTTTTTTCTTTTTAACACAATTTTATGTTTTATTTATAGTAATTTATTTTATTTTTTCACATCTTTCACAATAAAATTAATAAATAAAGGAAAAATATCACTAAATTTTCTGACTAGATGCAGTCTAGATAAACTAAACGATTATTACCAACTACAAAACTTATAATGGCTACATACAACTTTATATGTATCAAGAATGGAAATTCGCCGTTTTTCCAAATATATGTTAATTGTATCCCACAAATATAATTATTACCGGGAAATATATGTTAGTAACTATAAAAACAATATAATTGGAAGCATACTCCAAATACATAATGGTAGTTTGTAAATATAATATAATTACCTCCAAACATAAACAAAAACGTCTTTTTCCTCCGTGCACTTGTGCTACATTCCTTGTTAGCTTGGTTGCAAAGCTGATATTGTAATATATACTATTAAGCTATTCCGATGTGTGGTCTACAGTGTAAAAAAGCCCAAAAATAATTTTTTTCATTTCAAACACATTTCTCAAATTTGTGAAGTGATGGAAAATTTGGAAAAAAAAAGATTAGAAATCATAGAGTCAAAATTTATTAAAATCTTATGTCAAAGTATAAACCACAACGATTTGTATTTGAATTTTTGTTTTTAAATATTTTATATATGTTTGTTTTTTTAGGAAATTGTTCTTTCGAAGCTCTGTTAATAATGCATTTCTAACGAATATATTAAATTAATTAAGAAGTGTTGCCTACCTTAAGGCTGTTCAACAAATATAATCCAAATACGTATACGTGCTATATTAAATATCACATCACTCATACGTATTGTGCTAATTTTTATTTTTCAGTATAATATTGTTGAATAAATATGAACCACCAACAACTTAATTTCAATAAATAAATTTGTAATTTCTTTAATAATCTTACATTTTTTTTATAAAGATATTATATAAAAAAATTTAGTTGTACTTTATACCTAACAAACTCTTCAAAATATTAACATTAGAGTGACACGGCGAAAGAAATTTTAAAATAACAAATAAAATAAATTTTGTCGTTTTGCGATATTTTTAATATCTTATAATTTTTATTTATGTATTTCGTACTTGAGATTTTTCCATTAGCATTGGAATTTTATTAACATTATAATTAATGATAATGCCAAAAAATTTTCAATATCATACAATGCTATTGAAATTTCGTGACATTAGAATTTGACTTACTAATGCTAACGAAATCGCACTAATGCCTTAAAAACTAAAACTAATTAAAAATAGAAAAAAGAATTTCTTTACTAAAAAGGGATATTTAAGACCAAACCACATAATGAAAGTGCTAGTGGACAGTGGCTGTGCTATCAAACTTTGTTCTTGAATTTCGCGAACACGATTTAATATTCTTAAAAAATTCTTCTTGCGTTTAGTTTAAAAACATCTCTTGTTTATTTAGAAACTTTTCTAATTTCTCAGCAGTGACAAATAGAGAGGATACAAAAACTTCTTTATCGACAAAACGTCGCACTGCGGTCGACACTGCGTTTATGTGGTTTAGACTTTAAACTGCTTCATGTTGTCAATTTTATAAAAATAGATCCATTGGTTGCTCTCTGCAACCTTTCTTATATGTTTGTGTTAATACTCCGTTGAAAAGATTTTTATCCGTTTTGTCCTATTCCGTTTAGGATCATTCGGAATCCCTCTCGGACCTACCTGTAGTGGGATTCTCTAACTTTCTTAAGGATTTTATCGATTTCGTTCACTAACGATAATTGTCGGTTGAATTACCGAAAAAGTGATTCACTATATTTTAGTTAACGATACACACAGAAAAAACGTTAGTTGTATATCGTTTTAAACTACAAAAACTACATTACCATCCCAGTGTAGAAACGATAATGACATATAATTATTTTTTGGACTACCAGTAATGACAGCCACTTACCTTCTGTATTATTTTAAAACATATAATAATGAGTTACTGATAATGACTTATTTTTATCATTATTTCAAATAGAAATTAATTTTTTAGATTTTTTTGAAAATTTTTTTAAATCTATTTTTAGACTCAATATTTTTTAAACACTGGTAAGGATATATGTAACCACATATTTTTGGATTTTTTGTATGTTGGCGAGTAAGCTTACTTGTGTGCAGCAGGTCAACTGTGTTTTTATCTATTAAATATTACGTGTCGATATAGCTCAGATGGTAGAGCTGTTGACTGGCAATCTGTAGACCCAGGTTGGATTCCCGCACCAGCAAATTTTATAAAAAAAAAAAATACAATAAAAAATATTTTTTTTTATATAATTTATTTTTTAGAAAATCTATTTTTAGACTCATTATTTTTATCAGTACTGGTAAGCACATATGTAACGATATATTTTTTGATTTTTCATATGCTGGTATTTAACCACCCAGTGTAGAAACGGTAATGACATATCATTATTTTTTGGACTACTATTATTGACACCCACTACCCTTCTGGATTATTTTAAAACATATAATAATGAGTTTCTGATAAAGATTAATTTTATCATTATTTCAAATAGAAAGTAATTTTCTAAATTTTTATTGAACATTTTTTTAAATCTATTTTTAGACTCAATATTTTTTCAACACTGGTAAGGATATATGTATGTAACCACATATTTTTTTAATTTTTTGTATGTTGGCGAGTAAGCTGACTTGTGTGCAGCAGATCAATTATGTTTTCATCTATCAAACATTACATGTCGATATAGCTCAGATGGTAGAGCTACTGACTGGCAACCTGGAGTCCCACGTTCGATTCCCGCACTAGAAAATTTTATTAAAAAAAATTTTACAATAAAAAAATATTTTTTTTTATAAAACTTATTTTTTTTTAAATCTCCCAGTGTAGAAACGGTAATGACTTATCATTATTTTTTGGAGTACCAGTAATGACACCCACTTACCTTCTGCATTATTTTAAAACATATAATAATGAGTTGTGGATAATGACTTATTTTTATCATTATTTCAAATACAAAATAATTTTTTAGATTTTTTTGAAAATTTTTTGAAATCTATTTTTAGACTCAATATTTTTTAAACACTGGTAAGGATATATGTAACTACATATTTTTTGATTTTTTGTATGTTGGCGAGTAAGCTTACTTGTGTGCAGCAGGTCAATTATATTTTTATCTATTAAATATTACATCCCAGTGTAGAAACGGTAATGACATATCATTATTTTTTGGACTACCAGTAATGACACCCACTTACCTTCTACATTATTTTAAAACATATAATAATGAGTTACTGATAATGACTTATTTTTATCATTATTTCAAATAGAAAATAATTTTCTAGATTTTTTTGTAAATTTTTTGAAATCTCTTTTTAGACTCAATATTTTTTAAACACTGGTAAGGATATAAGTAACCACATATTTTTTGATTTTTTGTATGTTGGCGAGTAAGCTTACTTGTGTGCCGCAGGTCAATTATGTTTTTCTCTATTAAATATTATATGTCGATATAGCTCAGATGGTAGATCTATTGACTGCCAATCTGTAGGCCCAGGTTCGATTCCCGCACCAGGAAATTTTATTTAAAAAAAAAATACAATAAAAAATATTTTTTTTTATATAATTTATATTTTTGAAAATCTATTTTTAGACTCATTATTTTTGTCAGTACTGGTAAGCACATAGGTAACGATATATTTTTTGATTTTTCCTATGCTGGTTTGTAACCATAACTCATTATTTTTCGCGACATCGCCATATAAAGGTAATAAGAAATGTAATAACAAAAGTAACTAGTTACCATTACCAAGTATGTAGTTACATAACCACATATCTGGTAATGATTTTCTACACTGGGCATAACTCATTATTTTTCTCGACATCGCCATATAATGGTAATAAGAAATGTAATAACAAAAGTAACTAGTTACCATTACCAAGTATGTAGTTTCATAACCACATATCTGGTAATGATTTTCTACACTGGAATGTTTAAATTTTTATGACGAGTCCTAAAATTACACACTAGAGAAAACTTAAATTTTTCTGACTGTATTTCCTTAAGCTAATAGTATTTGCCTAACTCCTTATTTTTAAGAATCAAGTAAGCAATCGGATAACCACTTATAATTCAACTTTTTGTAAGCATGTGTGTAACCACTTATTATTCAAAATCTCATAACTACTTATTTCTCATTTTTTCGTAAGCGAGCGGGTAAGCGTGACTACTTATAAAAACGACCACGTCAAACAAAAATAATGAGTTTAGACGCGAAAAAATAAGTTGTGCGGAGCTATGAATTTCTATTATATAACCACTTATTTGGTAATGAAAGATTTTGCTGGGTAACTACTATTAGGTCAGAGATTATGAAAAATTCAAAATCGTATCGCCAGAAAATGTATGACTATAAAAGGGTTAAGACAAAAAACATATGTTTATAAAATATATACCATCTACTTTACGAACTAATCGAAAGAAGAAGTGTCATGCTAAAGGCAAAATTTACTAAAATCCCCTGAGAGACTTTTCCATTAATATCACGTTTGATTATGATTTAAATATAAATGATATAAGAGTATTAGTTCAATAAATTTTCACTGTAGAACATTACGAGTTCTGCGGGACACACTTAAATGTATTTGTATAAAATATATATAAAGTTAGTTTCCACCATTTAAGTTATTTTACCGCTACGCTTCTTTAGTTCGTTGAAAATTTAACTAATTTTAATTAATGTATAAAGTTCTTGAAAATTCCACTTCAGTATTTGTGTTTAGTGTTGTACCGTAGTAGTGGTAGTAGTAAGTAGTTTTTTTTGTTTTATGGGCAAAATTATAAAATACTTAAACATACATCCATATTTATAACAAATATATAATTCCAAAAAGAAAACCAAGTACCACTACCAACATCATCATTATCTTCTTTGGTTCCTTTAATGAAAAATGTTTGAACAATTTACGCGGCGTTTTTATTTATGTACCTTGTGTTTGTATGTAGTACTGGTACTATAAAGATAAATATGCAACTTTTATATTTATTATTTTTGTTTTGTGGTTGTTTGTTGTGTTGCGTTGTTATTGGTGTTGTTGTAGTTGCTTTTGTTGCTGTTGTTACATTTCTTAGCATTTTGTGGTAGGGATACTTTATTATTTTGTAAACACGCCTTCGGTTGGCGAATTCGAGGTTTGGTAAAATATACTTTTATTTATTTCATTTATTTTGTTTTTTTTTTGTGGGTGGGATTTAAGTTTATATACTAAAAACTTACATATGTACATATGTATTAAGGTATAAGTATAATGTTTTAGCTTTAATGTATTAAAACATGGAGGGGTAGTATAACTACAAGTGCTTTAGTGAGAATAATGCGACTATAAATTGTTTTTTTCCTAGGATTAAAATACTCGAGTTCGAGACTAATTATCTTCATGCTAATACTAATTGGTAGGTACATTTTTTTTTGGATAAAAGCTTTCAAAGGTTTTTAAAATTTTAATGATAGATATTAGTTTTTTCCTAAAAAATTAATATTTTTTTGAAAATTCATATACTTATGTATATTTTCTATTGCATTAGAAAACGTTCGAAAATGAACATTGGCGGCGGCACAAGCAAATGATCGGCGGCAGCTTGATCAGCTTCAAACCACATTTTGCATGTGATTCAAAGATGTTTATATATTTGCCAGATATAGAAGTAGAAAATTGTGAAAAGTTAAAATAAATTTAAACTTCTATTTCTATGCAGCAAAAATTATCACTTCGTATAAAAAATGAATAATTACTTGATCGTACACTTAAAATAACACGTCAGTAGAAAAACCTGTCAAACCGGTTTCAAATGGATTTGACTAATTTTTGACCAAATTTTTAGTTAAAACACTGATTTAAGCAAAGATTTTAGTTATCTTCATTTAACACAATACTAAAAATCCTCAGTACTTTAACTAATTTTGAGTGTTAATTTTAAAAATTATTTAAAATTAATTCTTAAGAACGCATTCGTTAAATTTTACAAAACTTATTGCTAAAATATAATATTTTCATGTTACTGTTATTATTAGGTAGATGGTGCCATCAATGTATCCGAAGTTTTAAAGATGGTGCTATTTCTTTCCCTCCCGATTTTTTAAAATGGCCCATATTTCGAAAACTTAGCAAGATAATGTTTGCTCCATTAGAGTGCCCTTATATGCCCTCACATGATATGGACTAGGCCCGGGGAGGGTCTCGAGACAAAAAATTTGGATAAATTCTACGACTCAGTATAATTACAGATAAAACTGTAGTTTTACAAATTTTTTACTTTTAGATTTGTTAAATTTAACAAAAAAAAAAAGTGTTAAAATCAACCAATTTTATTTGAAGCCAAAAATCAGGAATACATTTTGTTAAAGTAACAAATTTTTCTGTCCAGCCATCAGACGTGTTATTTTGAGTGTACTTGAAATTTGTAGTAAAAATGGCAAACGGTTCTCCAGTTATTACCTTTTTATGCATTGGATATTCAATAAAATTTTCTGAGTTTAATTTCCAAACTAAGAATTTTTACTACAACGCCTTGCGTTGCGTAGATTTGTGATGAATTTTTAATGTTATAAAAACAATTTGTATGGAAAACAACGGAACGCCAGGCATTGCGTTTTACAAAATAATCCCCTAAATATATATTTTTTTTGAGATCGAATAGGAAATGAGTAAATTTCTGAAGTTTTTATCGATAAAATAGTCTCAAAATCCAATTGCGGAAACTGTTTTGTAAAAATGTTTTGAAGTGTTTGGTATCTATAGAAACTGTCATCAAAATACAAACGGGAAAGCGATGGCAAAGCACTTTAACAGGTGATGCAAGTACTGGCAAAAAGTGCTTTCCCATTCCCAAAATGATAACATTATTAGACAAAATGACCGGCTGTTCAAAATGTGACGGAAAAGCACTGGAGAAATAAAATTTTTGAACGTTGGCAAAACGCTGGCAAAACCAATAAATAGGTGGTCTGGAAATATATTTTCCAAAATAACATTTAAAAAAAGTTCATATGTATTTTTTTGGTCCTGCCGTGATTTGAACCCAGGCCGTCAGATTGGCAGACGATTGCTCTATCCACTGACATATAATATTTGATAGCTAAACATATAAATGAGTAATAATCTCTGGACAACTACTGGTTGTGCGAAAAAACTAGCACTGGCAAACAGTTTTTTGGAACTAATATGCCAGCGTTTGGAGAGCAAAAAAAAAAGTTGTTCTTAAATGCGCTTTTCCACAATCAAAAAAATTGATTTTAGAGAACAAAAAAATTTTTAAATTAAAAGAAATCCAAAAAAAAAATGTTTGCTTGCAACCGGATTTGAACTCGGAGCCTCCTGACTACAAACCTTTTTTAACGAAGCGTCAGTATTTTTATAAAATCATTGCTCTACCAGTGAATTGGTTTTTGTACCACTGGTAGCATTGGCTAGGTAGCACTGGATAACCACTGGGTGCAAACCTTGGCAAATCACTCTTAGACCATTCTTTGCCAGTAGTATTTTTTATAAACCACCGAAATGCTGGAAAAACGCTTTTTGCAAACGCTCGCAAAGCGTCTCAAATGAGTGCTCTCCCAGTCATTTATTTTCAACACCAAGGTTACCCAGTGGTATGCCAGTGCTTGATTTTTTGTACCACTGGCGATTTCTCATTGGGTGTGTTTGTTTGTGGTCTTTCTATAAAAATCCTGAATAGCTTTGTATGAAGGCGGATTAATAAGTCCGTGACTTTTTGAACTTCCCTCGTAGGTAATTAAAAATCAACACCGATCTCGTCAAATACCATCTATTATTATAAATCTGTCAAATTTTAAGCAAATTTTAACTTTATGTTTGGCAGTTATTCGAAGCGTTTTTGTGAAAATGAAAATAATTAATTTCGAGTGCTAATAAAATATTAAAATGTTGATACAATTTGAGATATGGTGTTGACCGATCTAAGACTGAAAGCAAGCGAGTTTGTTAATGCTATCGGTATGTCTATCGCTCCGAGACTTCGATTTTAAATAATTAGCTGGATTTGCGAAAGCTGTCTGTAAAACGAGTGCCGTGTTTTTTTTTTACCATAAACGCAATTGCGTGACAACTTTAAAGAAGTGTTTGGCGTTGTTCATTCACATTCACCATATTAGTGGATTTAGCCCCCGGATTTATGGATTTAACTACCAGTGACTATTTAATATTTCCAAACTTAAAGGAATATCTCAGCAGAAGGGTATTTAGCTGTAACGATAAAATCATTCTTGAAACAAATGACTATTTTAAAGACCTTATGAAATCGTATGTGCTAACAAAATTGTAGAAACGTTGTACAAAGTTTATTGAGTTTTTAACTAGATTATGTTAAAAAATATTATATTCTAAAAGCACTTTCATTCTCCCCTTCGTGTTATAGTGCAACCAAACAATCTGGTAAAAAAATAGTAGAATTGGGTGTTATCGGTTACAGCTCGTTTCGTTTATTTTTATTTTTTAACTGGTTCGTCCTTCTAGTTCACTCATTCATTCACGAAAATTTTTCAGTTGTTCCTATGTTTAAGCATGCTAACAGAGAGAAAACCAAATAGGAAATCGTTGTTGAAGTCAAACAAAAATTCTAACAACTCTGTTTTTTGTTAGGAAGATCCAACAGAAAGTATACTCCTTGTGAACAACCCAAATATCACAGATGACTTTAAATTTTTCAAGCTTTTTTTTCTTTAGATAATTTTAATGCTAAAAACTAAAAATTCAACTAAAAATTAACTTCTCGCTTACTAATATTCAGCAAATTTTTTTCTTGATTTAGCAAGTTTATAAACAATTTCAGTTAACTTAAATTTAACTAAATATAACTAACATTTTGTGTATTAAATAGTTATAAATATTTTTGCTGTTTTTACCTTAGTGATATTCAGCAAAAGTAATCTGCTAATTTCAAAACTTTTTTGTGCAGGACCTTTTTTTTTATAACTTTTACTAACCTTTAGTAGCTTTTTTACAGGTTTTTTTTCTATCAGTATAAGATTATTATCATATGGTTTGTTTGAAAATTCATAAAGATCATTTTAAGTTTAAGAATTAGTAGATATTTTTTATAACTAATTTGGAAAGTGAATTAAGAAAAATGTTTGGAATATGTGAATACGAGAATAATCACAATACAAACGGAAAAGGAATCTTAAATCGTGACGAAAAAAAAATGAACAAAATAGCAACGGAAACGAAATCTGACTTTTACAACACAGAACTCATAAAAAGTTAAGTTGTCTATATTTTATATTTTTCTTCTTGTCACATTCCAACGTATTGTTGTTGTTTGACATTATATATATATATTCCTTTCGTTCCTATAAGGAGCATAGGACCTCATTGTTTGACATTATCACGTTACCTTCCAACTCAATATATCGTCGACCGGCCTGCAAAATCACACATGTGTTTTTTTAATAGATTTTCAGGAGAGCGAAAAAACTGCTACAAGATATTTTATTGGCATCATATGCCTTCACGATGATTTTACTAAATGATGCATATTTGGCATATGATGCCAATAAAATATCTTAAAAGTAGATTTTGTAGCAGTTTTTTCGCTCTGTTGAAAATCTATTAAAAAACACATGTGTGATTTTGCAGGCCGGTAGACGATATATTGAGTTGGAAGGTAACGTGATAATGTCAAACAATGAGGTCCTATGCTCCTTATAGGAACTGGCCTCCTCGAGGGAAAAATATCGATGTATCATACTTTAAGATCCGACTGTAAATGTCAAAGATATAACGAAAAATGTAAAATGGCGACCCCTACGTTCGGCAAAATCAAAATAAATTTTTTTTTGAAAATGCCTTGCAAAAATACTTCACATGGGAGGGTATACGGCGCACTTTTTTTTTGCTTGTAAGGTGGTACGCTCTACTGATCATAAATGTCAAAAAGTGAGCGCAGTATGACAGTTCGTTTGACAGTTAACCTTTCGTAAGTTCTATTGGGCTTAAAAAAACACATTTTACTAATTTTTTTTTCTAAGTAATAATTGCTATATAAAGTTGCTAAAAATGTTGGGTTTTAATTTTTATTCAAAAAAATAAAAATTGTTTTTTCGACCTTTTTATTAATTAATTAGAAATTTATTAATTCAGTTCGAGGCCAATTTCCTTATTATGAATTAACATAATAAGTACTTTTTTCAAAAACTGCTATTTTTCTTCATCAGGATATTCTCCTAACAAATACTTCACAGAGTTTTTGCTTTCAAAAACCTATAAAACTTTCAGGAATGAAAAGACGATCGTTTCGGGGATTTTCCAAGTCCCCTTCTTCAGTTTTCTTTAGAAAGTGGTGGCAATAGTTGCTAAAACTATCTCGTTTTGTGTTATTTTTGCATGTTGGAGTCCAGATGATTTAGGAGAGAAAAATTATTGCAAATTTCCAGAAAATCAAGGTTCAGCTTTCAGCAAATATGAGAATTGTAACGATTCACTTTTCTCAAAGAAAAATGACAATTGTTTTACAAATTTAATGTAAATTAAATATTAATTTTTGAAAGTTACATGTTGATGGTCATAAGTTGATACCTTTTACCGGTTCATTTTTAAGAACTTGACATAAGCACGGCGAATTACTTCTACGTCATTGAGTTGTTGTTTTGCATCGTAAACTCAAAACTAAAAAAAAAAACGAGTAAAAAGGTTAAAGTCGGGCATGCCGACTATACAATACCCTACACCAGTCTGGTTAAAAGCCAACTAATGTTTGGATCTGAAATTCGAATGGGTTAAAATGGGACTTGTGTCAAAATTTTCTATAATGTGAGTCAGCGAACCAAATTTCATTAAAATATCTTAATATTTGCGACCTGCAGTTTGAAACCAAGCCTATTTTGGGGGGACCCTTATATGGGCACTAGGTCTAAACATGGACCGGTGTTAACCAAAATCAACTGGCTTCGTCCTTGGGCTGTCATAGGTCGGTGTACCAAATTTCATCAAAATATCTTAATATTTGCGACCTTCAGCGTATAAACAATATAATTTTGGTAGGACCCTTATATGGGCACTAGGTCTAAACATGGACCGATTTTAACCAAAATCAATTGGCTTCGTCCTTGGGCCAACATAGGTAGGTGTACCAAATTTCATCAAAATATCTTAATATTTGCGACCTGCAGCGTATAAACAATATAATTTTGGGGGGACCATTATATGGGCACTAGGTCTAAACATGGACCGGTGTTAACCAAAATCAATAGGCTTCGTCCTTGGGCTGACATACGTCGGTGTACCAAATTTCATCAAAATATCTTAATATTTGCGACCTGCAGCGTATAAACAATATAATTTTGGTAGGACCCTTATATGGGCACTAGGTCTAAACATAAACCGATGTTCACCAAAATCAATAGGCTTCGTCCTTGGGCCAACATAAGTTAGTGTACCAAAAAAGTACACTAAAAAGTCATCAAAATATATTAATATTTGCGATCTGTAGAGTGCGCACAAGAATGCATGGACAGACAGACAGACGGACGGACGGACAGACGGACATCGTTAAATCGAAATAAAAAAAAAAATTCTGAGCCGATCGGTATACTATAAGGTGGGTCTACGACCAATATTTTTTGGTGTTACAAACATCAGCACAAACTTATAATACCTGACCACATATATTACACTTTTTGTAAAAAAGACGCGTGTTTAGATTTTTCACAAATATACAGAGATAAACCAAGATTTTTACTGTAACTGTTTAAAAATTCTGCGCTAAACTATGACAGAAGGGGCCCCTAATGTCCAAAAATGCAGTTTCGTGCATCAAGTGGATTTTTTTTTTATTAAAAAACCGGTATGTTGCTAAATTGCTACACCATACATTTAAGGGTTAATCCCAAATTAGTTTGGAAGTATCGTAAAAAAAGTAACGTATCATTCTCATAATGAATAAAAAGAGTATAAAAAATAAAAATATTGTATTTTTTATCTTTTTCTTGTGCATAGAATTAAATGTCAAGTAATAAAATAGAAAATTTCTATTTTCAACAGAACTTTTTTACGATTTTACTTGACAACAGTTTCAATGCATAGAAAAAAGATAAAAATATATTTCTATATTATTTTAACACGTTGAATTGATTACAGATACGTTTTTTTACTTTACGATTAGACTAATGAAGCCTTAAAGTTGAAATATTGTAATCCATAATTCAATGTAATAATCATTTTGTTTTTCCTTTATACAAGTTTGCTGCATATATTTAACAAAAATAAAGTCCTTAGTAAAGAAAACATAGAAAAACTCTGAAGTAGGTGTAATTTTTATTGCATTTTCTACCAAAAATATAACTTTTATTCAAATCTCGAGTTTAATGCAGTAAAGGGTTAACACAGGGTGAGAGAATTGCACAATCATTGGATTAAATTTGTTGTTGATAAACTTACTTTCAATTTTGAACTGTCGACTAATGAGATGTTGATTAAAGATTTATTTAGTTTTACTGTCAATGTTGGCAATACCGTTATTTACTTTTAGTAAAATAAAACACATTCATTTTAAATTTTACATAAATTTTTGCTTTATTTTTAATCCGATTTAATAAAATTAATTGATTTATAATTCCTATAAATTAATTGTTTTTTTTTTCTTAATTTTTTATTGTTGTTAATATAGAGAAGTTTATTTATTATTCATGTATTTGAGTGATAGAGAGAGAGAGAGAGAAAAATTAAAACACTAATAATACTTATTTACTAATTAATTGGATAATTGCGATGCATGAAAGTATTTCTATACTTAATTAATATTTATAAATATATAAATTTTATATAGTGTAATACAGATTTAAGTTGTTGCAAATAAATTTATAAATTTTTGTGTGATATTTATACAAAAAAGAGTTAAAAAAGCCAAAACAAAAACAATAAATACATACTACAAAAGGCATTAAATACCAAAAAAATATTTTTTTAAAAAACTTGGGTTAACAAAGATCTACAGAAAAAAGATATTTAAAAATATTTTTTATATATTTGATTAATTTTATAAAAGAAGGGTTGGTTTTTAATAATTATTTTAACTTATTCAAACTTAAAAACAAATAAGGCAAATTTTAATTATTACTAAAATTAAAAACTCATATTTAGTGCATTTAATATATATTAAAAAAAAAAAAACTGAAATGCCATCTTTGGTTGCTTAATTATTTGCTAATAAATTTTTTAAAAATTATTTATTTACTACATTAAATTTAAATATTTTATGCTTTTAAGCATCGCGAACTGGGGAAGTTTTATCAATTTAATTATTAATTTAAAATTTTGTTATTTCATTTTATATAAACATTTTTTTTTAATAATTATTTGTCATATGTTTTGTGTTTTACGATTATTTTTATTAAAACTTGTTCAATATTGTTTAACGAGTTGTAAATACGGTATTATCGTAAACCTAATACTACTGAATTGGCTGGATTTATAGAAAAAAAAAAAACATTTATAATTATAAATAAATTTTGATATGGTTTTGTAATTTAATAGTTAGAATTTTATTTAATAAACAATATTGCCTGCGAAATCATTTAATACGCTTTAATCACGTTCATCATATTTATGTACAAAGGAATTTAAACCTGTCAGCTGGGAACATTGATTGGTATCATAAAGAGACATTTTTAGACGTTTACATTTGGCGCGACGATTTTTAAACCAAAATTGTACATTTTTGCTTTCCAAGCGGGGGAATTTTTGTCTGAAAATATAAGAATAAAACCAAAGAGAACAATTTAGTAAATAATATAGTGAAATTGGGAGAATGGAACAAAAAGGAAATAAAACGGAATAAAACCAGGGATGAAAAAATTTTTATAATTATTTATATAAATTTTGTTTAAAGGAACTTTTTATCTTCTATAAAAGGTTAAAAAAAGTACTTTTCTATAAAAGTAGGAAAAAAACCAACGAGAAAAACTTATGTTACTAAATAATATAGTAAAATATAGGAATGAAAAATAGGAATGAAAACTTTTTATGGTCATTTCCCAATGGCAAGAGGTGAAATTTGGTTTTAAAAGTGCTGTTTACCTGCTATAAAATGTTCTATTTTCGGAAACATGCTTTTCAAAAAAGTATACTTTTGAAATAGTAAAAAAAAAAAATCAGCAGCCTTTGGTCTTGGGGCCAGATGAATCCCAGGATCAAATTTCATTAAAATGCGTTTAAAAATGCGTGAATTTTTGAAGCACTTTTATATGGGCAATAGGTAGGGTATTTAATCAATTAATCGTTATTCGATTAAGAGACCAAGTTCGCTCAACTAATTGTTCGAATAATACAAAATGTCAAATTGCGAATAATGAATAATTGAATACGATTAATCGTTTAATCCAAATTCGTAAAAAATTAAATTTTTTACTCAAAGCTGTCAACTTTTTCGCATAATTTCGAACAAAATACAGAAAAATTATTTTATCATATTTAATTAACGCTTTATGTAGTAAAGCTAAGTGAGCACTCTGCATTCATAATATCTGCCAGCAAAGGATATTATGGGAAGCCATAAGCTTCCACTTAATAAAGAGCGCATCAAGAGATAAATTATTTTTTATTTTTAAAACGTTAAAGAAATAAATTTACAAATAAGTTGTTTGCAAGATTGTAGTAAAGAGTACATACTTTATGGAGAAACTATGCTACCTTTGGTTAGTTACGATAACTATTTAACTCGCATAAAACTCCGGTGAGGGTTGATCGAGATAGGATGGATGTAGTCATATTTATTCTTTTATGAGAACTAGATAATCTTTAATGAGAACTAAATAACTTTTCG
Source organism: Leucophora obtusa (assembly GCA_949987735.1). Lineage (NCBI taxonomy): Eukaryota > Metazoa > Arthropoda > Insecta > Diptera > Anthomyiidae > Leucophora > Leucophora obtusa. The sequence goes on from OX465299.1 coordinate 55,056,063, forward strand.
TATATACTTATGAGCTTTTAAGAAGCAATTAAGTTTGAGCTCTTTAAAAAAAATATTGACAAAACTAATTTCAAAGTTTTTTCCAAAGGTAATTTTTTTAGAAAGTGATTTCTTAATAAAAAAATTACTTTTTGTACTAAAAGTTTCTTTTTGTCATGAAAAATAAGGCACTATTTTACAACAAGTAAGCACTTTTTACAAAAAAAAAAAACTTATAACTCACCTATAGGGCATCGTATTCAAATCTTCGGTATATTTCAATATTAAACTATGCGATGGATGTGTGTTCATAGCAAACCACTGCTCTAATTTCGGCACCTCCGTTACGGGATCAATAAAAGTACGATTTCGTTTACGTCTTTCCTCATTCGATATATTTGATAGATTAAGACCACTACCACCCATTAAAGGATTTGGTTGCATACCAGCAGCAGCTGCTGCCGCTGCGGCATGATGAGCTGCTGCAGCAGCATGTGGATGAGCAGCCGCGGCTGCTTGACCAAAACCAGGCATATAATGACTCATATACATAAATGATTGTTGGAACATGTTATTTGGCACCATGGGAAATGGTAAATCCTTACGTTGTGCTGCCATCATAGGATTATTCATATCGGGTGAGGGTGAGCGAAAATCTTCCAAATGACTGGTATCATTTTCATCATCGTCATCATCCATATCCAGATCTTCATCATCTTCTTTGGAAGAAGAGTGTTTAGGTGAAGAAGGACGCGATTCATTGTGGGAAATATCATTATTAGATTGATTGTTATTTAAAGAATTGGAAGAATTATTATTAGTCTCATTTTCATTATTAGACTGATTGTGATCATCATCATTATTGGCACCCGCTGAAGGCCCAGTATCATCATTAGTTTTATTCTTATTATTAGAAAATGTGTCCCTATCCTCAAAACTCCTCGAATGAGAACGTTCTTGTTGGGAGTCATTTAACAAGCCTGCCTTTTCCTCAGTACTATTTTCATCTAATTGTGAATTTTTATTATGTATTTTGCCAGTTAAATCTTTATTATCCATATCTGGTTTTATCTGATGTCTTTCGTGAATGGTCAATGATAGCGGTAATTGCGGTGAATTTGGTCTGGACTGATCTTCATCCATATCATCTGAATGCTGGGACATAGTATCAATATCTTCGGATTTTAAACTTAAAGGGCTTTTCATGAAATCATTAGATAGTGAAAGATTTCCCATACTAGAACCCATCATTTGTTGTTGACTACTCATACTGCCAGTACTACTGCCACCCGATGTTTGACCCAATTGACTATGTTGTCCCAAATAACCATTCATGGCAGCATGCATAGCACCAAAACCACCACGCATTTCGGCTCTCTTTTGAGCCGCTCTAGCATTTTTAAACCAATATACTACATTATTAACATCTAAAGGTTTACGACCACGTCGTGATTCTAAAGCGTTGAGTTGTACCACATATGCCTGTATTTGTTGTCTTGAGGGATGGGGATTTTCTTGAAACCATTTTTGTAAACGTGGCAATTCCATTTCAGGATCAAAACTTGTGCGCATACGTGTTTTTTGATTAGAAAACTGTGAATGGGCTGACAAATTGGCATGATGATGCATGCTAGCATGCATGGCTGGATGAACCATCATGTTAGAATGGTGTGTACCGGGTGTCCCTGGTAAAACAGCAGCAGCATGATGAGTGGTGGTGTCGTTCAACAATAATGACTCACGACTTGCACTAATACTAACCGGTACATTGGAACCTACCGCAGAAGCGGCATGAAGACCTGCTTGTGCCGCTGCGGCTGCTGCTGCAGCAGCTGCCAATGCTGCTGTACCCATGTTATGTTCCATTTCATTATTAACCCCCGTTGGTGGTGCATTCATAAATGGCAAGAGCTTAGGACCCATAGTAGCTTGTGGTGATAGTTGATTTGACCACCATTGATCAAATTTCCGACGTAAATCTTCAGGAATATCACCACCAGGAAAAGCGAAGGGATTTTGATATGAACTTCGACAAATTTGTGATAAAGTTACCTGAAAAGAAAAGATTTATTTATAAAAATTTTATTTTGCAATCAGATAGCATACCTAATTAATTTTATGAAAATGGGATAAAATTTTTCAGGAACTTTGTTCAAACATTATGGAATTCAAACAGACATTATGTCTGTTCCCGCACATTACCGCAATTACCCAAACTAGCCCAAAAGCGTTTCCGTACTCAAAATTGAGTGTAAATTGTTGTTCTTAGGGCTGTTTTGGGTTCCCTCAGGTACCCGCGGTAACGTACGGGAATGCATATATAATAGTCCCATTTTTTAATCACTGGATTTATTTTTGGATTTATTTTATTTTGTTAAACAATTAATGCTTTGTTTTTTAATTTAAAAAATTTATAATTTTTATTAAATTCTTATACTTATTCGCCAATATAATATGCAGGAAAATCGTTAAATTTTGTAAAAATGTGAACACAGGAATTAAAATAAGCTAAATCCAAAATGCATTTAAAAAATAAATAAATCTGTTATGGATTTAGCTTAATTTTATTCCAGAAATTCCATTTTCGCAAAATTTAATTTTTTTTAGTAGGTTTGAGGTTAAGAAGAAGAATAAACCTTCCTCAAAAGTTATAAACACATTAAATTTGCAAATCAGACTAGATCTAGTTTCTGCCTTTTTCTATCACATTATATAAGGGAATAAGTGTTAGATCTGGATAAAAATATAAAATTTTAAAAATTGAAAAACAGAATGTGGATTTTTTAACAAAATAAAATAAATCCAAAAATAAATCTAGTGATTAAAAAAAAACGCCAAATGTCTGTTTGAATTCCATTCCTGTAATTCAGCAGAAATTTTACCTGATTTAACTACAAAATTTCTGTTAAAATGTCGGTCAAAATATCGACTTCCCCGATCTGACCCTAGATAGGCCCATAATTATTATTGGGAATACATGTGTTTCATAAGAATAAACTTATTGGTACAGAGTGACGGATTTTTGTCCATTTTTCTCTATCTCGCTTAGTGCCCGTGATACAAGCTATTTCACGGTTATATAATAAAAAAATATATATAGCGCCATCTCTATGTGATATGTTTTTGAGCAGAGACACAAAAATATAATAATTAAGAAATAATTGTGGGTTAAATTAGCTGAAAAATTTGTAAAGTAAAGAAACACAAATTACTAAAAATTAGCATGCAAAGTTAGTTCAAATACAAATGAAAGTAATTGTGATGCTAAATTAGGTTTACAAAAAATGTTAGTTCAATCCTGAATTTTTAGACAAAATAACAGAAAAATTAGTGCAATGAATCAGAAGCAGTTCAACAGACTAACTATTGTACTAACTTTTTTTATGAGTGTAAAAGTTTTATTTTTTTCTATTTTTTGTCTACAAATACTGAGCAAAATTTTTAGCAGCATAATTTGTTATTTTAATTAACTAAAAGTTAACTTAAATATATCCAGGATTTAAGCCTAAACTATATAAACGCAGTGCCGACAGGGTTTTTTTTTGTTCCGCAGTGCGACGTTTTGTCGATAAAGCAGATTTTTGTATTTTCTATATTTTTCACTGCCAAGAAATTAGGAAATTTTATAAGAAAACAAGAGCTGTCTTCAAACAAAGCGCAATACAAAAATTTTAAAAATATTACATAGTTAAAGCGAAATTCAAGAACAAATTTTGACAGCACTGCCACTGACATTTTCACTATCTGCTTTAGCAAAAAAAAAAAAACAGCTAATTTCAGCAGCTTTTTGTGCAAGGTCCATTTTAACTAATTTTACCTAGCTTTTTTAGCTATTTTTACAGCTTTATTTCTATGGGATCAACATGTCTTAGAAATAATTTTTTTTTTTAAATCTCATTAAAGACAGAAGATTGTGATTAAGGCATACAAGATGAAGATCAGTACATAAAAAACCAAATATTTTATTTAGTTTAATTAGATCTGTTCATATATAATATTATATGGCATCTTCGTTACATTTAGTGGCCAGATCTGAGCCACAAACTTTTGGAACATGAAATGGAATGGTGGGGGCAACGAGTAGAATTGAATCAATATACAACTGGAATTTGAATGACTCAAACAGCTGGAGTTTCGTACTTGAAATGTTATATGTGACACTACCTTTAGCCATCCACTGATGCCGAATAATATATATTTGGGAATTTTTACGGGGAGGGGTAAAAAGGGGCAAGGAGTCCTTGGAAAAGGAATGCAATTTTTTTTTATAAATATATTCCGATATTTAAAAAAATCGGTAGTGAAATATCGGGCTTTTAAACTATAAATTGATAAAGTGGTGGAAGAAACAGTTACTTTCCAACCGAATTTTTGAATTCACTATGCTAATAGAAAAAAGTCCGTAAAAAATTTAGTTAAAACTACTAAAAATTACACACTAAAAAAAATCGCTCTGCAGGAAACATATTTGCTGGTGATATATATATGTTTGGAAGAACTCTCAAAATATATTTGCCGTGTTTTTAATATAATATGTTTGCCAGCAAATATAATATTTTTGCCTGTAAACATACGTATGTTTGAATCATATGAAATACATCTACTCGCAAATATATAAATGTTTGAAGGCAAACATATATATGTTTATCATTATTATATTTGCACTCTACAAACATAATAATGATGAAATAAAAATGCAAATATATTTTTGTTTAAGTGGGAAAATATGACTAACATTCAAACATTACAGTGTTTGCCTGGAGACATACATATTATAATGATAAAAATAAAATAATTGGAAACACACCTCAAACATAAGTATAGTAGTTTATAAACATATATATAATTGCCTGTAAATATATCCAACAATCTCTTTTTTCTGCGTGTATTTAAAAATGATGCTGCAGAAAAAAGCTGCTAAATAAGCAGATTATTGTTGCTATATATTAGTAATATAGAAACAATAAAAATAAAACTGTTAAACATACAGAATTTAAGTTATATTTGAGCTAAATTTTTGTTAATGGAAAATAGCAAGTTAACCTGGTAAAATCAGCAAAAAATTTTGCTAAATAATTAGTAGCCTAAAAAATCACCAAAAAATTTAAAATTTCCGAAGTTTTTTTTCGATTTTTTTAAATGCAAATAAAAATCGAGCCTTTTGAAAACAGCAGTTTACAATTTTTTAGCAAATATTTCTGCTGATTTTAGCAGAATAGGCTGTTATTTGCATAGCAAAAATTTTGAAGAAATAACAGTTTATTTTTGCTATTTTTAGTCTAATAATATTTAGCAAAATTTTTTGCAGATTTTCCGTCAACTAAAAGTTAACTTAAATATAACTAAAATTCTGTAAACTTAGTAGTTTTAATATTGCTATTCTTATTTTACTAGTGAAAAAAAATCTGCTAATTTTAGCAGTTTTTTCTGCAGCATCATTTTTAACTTATTTTTAGTAACTTTTTCTGCTAATTTTACAGATTTATTTCTATGAGCGTAGAATTGCCACGTCGACCTCCATATAAATGGGAATCAAATAAACTTTAAGGCACGATAAAAAAGTCTCGCTAGTACCTACCTAGCTAAGACAAGGAATAAATGTTGGTCAAAATTTAACCTTTATCGTTGATACGATATCCTTTTTTTAGCTGGAAAATTTGTATGGAAAGCCTTGTATGTGGGTCTAAAAGAAACAGTTTAACTTTTAAGCGTTAATTAAATATGTATATGGGATAGAGGGGACAAAAGTAATAAAGATTCGGTAAGAAGTATGACTGCCGGGTCTCATTTTTATGAGGAAACAATGGATTTCAAATTTATTCCAAACTTTTTTGTGGGAGATTATTTTAATATTTGTAGTACTATAGAGGATAGATCCTTGAAACACCCAATACTCCTCAATATGACATTGCGGGATTGAAGATCTTAACTTTGTCTGCTCTACAACAATTTCAGGTTTCATAAATATGAAATGGAACGAAAGAAATTCTTAAATAGGTTTATAAGTTTTGTTTTTAATTTCATGTTGTTTTTACTAAATCCCCTTAACAATCTCTTTGTAAAACACATTTGATTGATTACTTCATTTTTGATTAAATTTTTTTTTATTATTGATATCTTAAAAAACAATAATGCCTTGTTACATTTTAATGGAACCTCTTTCCGTAAACATATGACGCCATAAAAATGATAATTCTTTAATATGGAACATTGTAAATCAATGACTTTTTGCTTCACTCAATTAAAAATATGCACACTCACAATATTTTATCCTTAAAAACAACCTAAAATACATATTAAATTAACTGAAAACACAATTAAAAAAAGGACTACTGATTCTTCACTATATTCAAACCATTTTGCTATTTATTTTCAAACATTGTTTAAACAATCTATAAAAGAAATAAAAATAATTGAAAAGTCTATTAAAACAATCATCAATTTTTAACTGACAAAACGTAAAAAAAAACCATTTTGTGGTTTGTTTTTTCATAGTTTTTTTTTTGTTTGAATTTTCAAAACACTACACACACAACACACACGTTCATATTTTTATTGGCTATGTTTGTGTGTATGAGTAAAGAATTTCTTGTAATTTGAATTGAAATAATTTTGTGTATACACAAACTATTTTAACAAAAAAAAAACCGAAAATATTTGAATTTTTTGTTTTAAAACAGAAAACAACGAAATTATTTAAATTATTATTTCTAAAAATAGAAATCTAAAAATAGAATATTTAACTGAAAATAACAACTCCTACAAACGATACACATATTTTTCTAGTTTGGTTTTTATTGATTGACAAAAAAAGTTAAAAAATATGTTTCAATGTATATTTGAATTGATTCTTCAATTGAAAACAAACTTTACCTATTACTTTTTAAATAAACCTCAATCGGTTATTGGAAAATATATTGTAATTGGAGTTTATAACCTTCAAACGAATCTGGTTGTAAAATATACAATTGTTTTTGTATTTTTTAAAGTTAATAATATTAATAATAATCATGTGATAACTACTCGAAAATTTGTTTTTTAGTATTTTGTGAAAAGTCTTAAGAGCTAATACAATCATTAGTAGGAAAACTAATTATAAATCATAGTGTAATAATGACATTACTAATACAAATTTCTGATATTATAGGAGACATTTTTATTATTACCAGTGCAGATACTTTCATGCAAATGCATGTTTGTAATCATTAATTAGAGTTGTCAAGTATTCGACCTATTTGAAAAACCGGTTTTCGAATACTTCTAAAAACCGGCTTTTTAAAAAACCCGGTTTTCGATTCTTTTAATTCAAAACCGGTTCGAATAACTGGTTTTTTTTTTTTGGAAATAATTATTTTATATTGCTATATATGCAAATTTTCTTATAAAACTTGCAAAGAACTGCGAAAAATCTTGAAACTTTCTATTCTAACAAAAAAAAAACACAAACAGCGCCTTTAGAAATAATAACTTTTATTTAAATTATTCCATTAGTGCGAATGCACCTTTAAAACTAAAAGTTATTATTTCTAAAGGCGCTGTTTGTGTTTTTTTTTTGTTTCTAAATAAAAACACTTTTGGACAGATCTAAAAGCCCAGTATTTTGTTCGTAATTTTTGCGAAAAAAGCTATTAACCGCCATAAAAAATAGAAATGATTTTTAACTTGCTCCGGAATTGTTGCAAAATTGCGGTGCAAGTTTTTTCGCATTAATTTAATACACAGGACGATTTGAAGGTATCGCAAAAAATAACTTTGGCTTTTAAAATTTTTATTACAATTTTATGGTTTCAAATCGTAAAATATTTTATCACGGGGGGAGAAAAGCTAAAAAATAAGAAAAAACTCCTTTTATTTATTGAGGAAATGGCAAACAAGAGCTTATATTGCATTTTAGAACAAATTTATAGATCTTTCCTACTAAACTTATTGTCAAAAAATGATGACTTTTTTAAGATAGAGAAAAAATGTAGAATTCTGCAAAAAGTCTTTTGGAAGAATTTCAACGTTTTTGTTGCGAAAAAATAAATCTTTTCGACAAAAGTCCGTCCACAAATGTACGTCATAGCAACAACAAAGTCAATAAACCCTACCTAAAGGAGGGAATCAAATATTAAGGGTGATATGCATAATCACTTTGAAAATTTTTAAGTGTTTTATAAAACAAATTTTTTTCAAATTATTATGCATAGGAACTTAAATATTTTGCATAATTATTGCAAAAATTAAGAAAATTTATTAGAAATTTTCACCTTATAAATATTCGAAAATGCCGAATTATTCGACACGAAAAAGCCAGTTTCTCGAATAATTCGAAACCCGTCCTTTTTCAAAAACCGGTTTAAAAAACCCAGAAATATAGAAAAAACCGGTATATCGAATAATTTGGAAACCGGTTTTGACAACTCTATCATTAATCCAAAAATTATTTCGACCAAATACTTTTCCGAATTGAAGAATTTGCAACAAAATAGCATCGATTTGTTGTTGCGTATTTTTGTATATTTTGTTATAAATGCATATTTTTGAATATTTTGCTTTTAAGTGCATATATTTTGCATATTTGATGATTTTTTGTGCATATTTTTCATTAGATTGCATATTTTCTTTATATTTTTTTAAAAAATTAAAAGTCGGAATTTATGAAAAATAAAGAAAAAGAAGAATTTGCAAACCTTACCGCAGCACTTAACTAGAAGGGAAACATCAAGTTGTCATCTACTTAGATATTTATATTGGATCTAATTTTTAACCAAACGGTCCCGAGTAATAAATATGATTTTTAAAAATCGATAAATTTAAAGTACATTTTTTGGTTTCAAGCATTTATTTTTGGATTATTAGTGCATATTTTTGGGTTTTTAGTGCAAATTTCCATTTAAGTGCATATTTTGCATTTTTTACTGCATATTTTAAGCGCATATTTTCGATTTTTAAGTGCATGAAAGGCGCTGCCCTGATTATTACTATTATTTTTTCATTGTCAATGAGGTTTAAGTGATTTTTCAAAATTGCCAAAACCTCTTGTGTGTCTCTATGAGTGAATGATAACACTAGCCAACAGTGTTATCTCTATGCGAATGAAGTGATTACTAATATTTTTTTTTTTATTTATAAACACAAAATCGTTAGTTAATCTTGGTATCTATTTTGACAAATTATAGAAAAAAAATATTATTTGAAAAAAATACGAACTAAATCAATTTAAACTCAAATCATTCTTAAATAACGTTATCTATGAATTGATTATGTTTTTATTAAAAATATGTATTAAGTGGAAGTGCATTTTGACATTTTTTTTTACGATTTTGTATGCATTTGATTTACTAATGTTTTGCAATCACGCTTCCTTTCTTGCCTTATATTTTTATGGCTTAGTGAATCCAGGGTACTTGAGAATTTTTATTATGGTAAAACGTTTGCAATTGTTAAATATGTATGTAATATGTAACTGTGATTTTTATGGCGTCAAGTTAGTTTGTTGAAGGGGTGTCAATTGTTATTATTTGATAGAGTATTTAGTGTTGTTTAGTACTCGTATATTTATGTATACTTGGCCAATGGATTTGAGAATTTAGCAAATGTCTGCATATGTATTTAGTATATCAGACTATTTGTAACGTATCTCTATCAATATTTTGTAGCTGTTATTAGTTGAGGGATTAAAATGGTGAGGGATTTACTATGAGGTTTTCTATTTTTTTTTTTTTATAAATGTTAAAGCTTTGACAACTGGGTATTAAGTTAACAAAGTTAAACAAAAAATAAAGGGGACATCACTGATATCAGTTAATCAATTTCACTGAAGTCATTTTAGGCACGTACTATGTGAAATTATAAAAAAAAACACTTCCCAGCCAGCAATTTCGGAGCCCTCATAAATAAGATTTTTAAATGGCTCATAGAAATGATTATTGTTTTTTTGAAAACACTCTTTTTTTTGGTAGAAAATATGAACCCTCAGTAAACAATCCAAAAAGTTGTCTCTACAATCTAAAAAGCTGTCTCAAAACGAGGGTTCATTTTTCGGACTCAAAGAAGATTCCAAAATTATTTAAATTTATGAAGAAAATTTCGATTTTATACGTTATTTTTTCTGAATCATTTCTGAGTACACAGGGGGCTCTTTTGGACGGACCACTTTCATAGGAAAAAGTGGAAAAATGTTTATGTTTTTGGAGCTCATTTCTGAGTCATTAATGATCATATTTGTTTGCTGGGTTATGAAATATGAACAGAATTAGTGCATTAAGCTTAAAAGTAACCTAGATAAGACCATTTTAATATTAGTTTTTTTAATAATATTTTTTTGAAATATTATTTTTTTAATCCCACTGTGCAGGTTAGGTATCAGCTTATTAGTCCTTAGTTTAAGGAGGTAGGGATCTACAATCCCATAAAGTGCACTTAAAATAACAGGCCAATAATTTAATGAAAGTTGTTTTGGTTTTTGACCTAAAATTAAATCCGTAAAGCTAAAAAATACGGAAATTGCACATATATAAATTACAGCGCAGTGAGAGAAGAATAACTTTAAATTGGATTGAAAAGATAGTGGCATCTGATTGATAATTGACGCTCAATTGACGTTGAAATATTTGTGAATATCACAGTCTTAAACTCAATGAAATTCTGCGTACACAAAATTACCCAAAAATTATGAAATTAACCGCACTCATAGCAATAAACATATAAAAATAATAGAAAAAGCTTAGGTAAAATGGGCCCTGCAGAAAAACTGCAGTTTGAGTTATATTTTAGTTAACTGCAAATAACAATATACTCTGGTGAAACCAGTAATATATTTTACTGAATATCAGTAGTGAAAAAACAACAAATAAATCTGGTATATCTATAAAATTTTAGTTATATTTAAGTTAAATTTATTTGAATGCAAATAACAATTATCCTGCTAAAATAAAAAAATTAGCCTCACTCATCGTTGTGCCGATCATGGTGCAACTGGTTAAGGAGGTGATACTACGAGTCACATCCTATGTATAGGGTTGCCGGTTTGATTCCCGATCATGGCATGCACAAGGTAACCGATTCTGATAGTTTTTGCAGTTTCTTCTGCAGAACCCCTTTCACAGACTTTTTCTATCACTGGAAAACTTAAAAAAAATTTTTTTTAATTTTAACAGCAGAAAGCCAAGCTCTCACAATTCTCGCATTGTTTTTAGTATTCTTTTTTTTCAGAGAAAAGTTCCTAAATTATAGATGTTAATAACATATTTTTGATAAAGAATAAGTGGAACTTAAAAAGCACACCAATAAAAAATAAATTATGCTTTCAAAATGTGAACGTTTTAAAAATTATATCATAATTCAAATCTTGTTCACTACACCCACAAAACTTCCGTTGATTCCCTTAAGTCTGCTAAAATTTTCCATAATTTTTTTTCCTATTCTTGTATGTTAGAAAATTGTCTATTTTATCGGCAGTTGACAGGGTTTTTCTGTAAAAGTAAGAAAAGAGTAGAGAGGAGAACTTCGAACTCCATTTTATAGATGAATTATCGAAAAAATATAATTCACTTTCCCTTTGATTAGGAACTGTCAGAGTGAATTTTTTCTTTAACTATATTCAATTAACTAAAATATATGAAAATACTAACGATTAGCTAATTCATGCATTAAATTCTTTTTTTAATCATGTATTTATAAATTTAGAAATTGAATCGATATGGTTTTTGTTTAATTTACAAAATTGTGAATTTAATATTTTCCTACTCATTTGTTTTTTAAATTTAAATAGAAATATTTTTTATATGGAAATATTATATTACCCATAAACTACACATGGAAGCAATTACCCACGCTCTATTCGCAATGTGGCAACACTGACCGCCATAGAGATTCCAGTAAAAAGTTATTGAATCACATTTTAACGACAAAAATCGGTAGTTAAATTGTCAAAATTCAATACTAAACTACAATTGTCGGTAAACTTGATCTTCTGTTAGAATAATTGTTTACAAATATATTTTTAGAAAACGAAATCAATGTTATATACACTAACAATATATTTTCCATAACCGATTGAGGTTTATTTGAAAAGTAATAGGTAAAGTTGGTTTTCAATTGAATCATCAATTAAAATACATGGAAGCATATTGTTTAACTTTTTTATAAGTCAATAAAAAACAAACTACAAAAGAATACGTATCGTCTGTAGGAGTTGATATTTTCAGTCAAATGTTCTATTTTTAGTTTTCTATTTTTAGAAAAAGTAATTTAAATATTTGGTTGTTTTCTATTTTAAATCAAAAAATTCAAATATTTTCGGTTTTATTTTTTGTTAAAATATTTTGTTTATATACAAAATTATTTCAAGTCAAATTACAAGAAATTCTTTACTCATACACGCAAACATAGCCAACAAAAATATGAACGTGTGTGTTGTATGTGTAGTGTTTTGAAAATTCAAACAAAAAACTTTCAAATATGAAAAAACAACCCACAAAATCCGGTTTTTCTAACGTTTTGTCAGTTAAAAATTGAAGATTGTTTTAACAGACTTTTTAATTATTTTTATTTCTTTTATGTATTGTGTAAACAATGTTTGAAAATAAATAGCAAAATGGTTTGAATATAATTAAGAATCAGTAGTCATTTTTTAATTGTGTTTTCAATTAATTTAATATGTATTTTAGTTTGTTTTTGACGATTAAATATTGTGAGTGTAGAATATTGTTATTTTTGACCACAAGAACTCAGGAACAAAATACCACCTTTTCCTGGCATCGTTCGCATGTTCGCAGTAGGCCAAAATTCCCCAAAATTTAAATTTAAATTTTAAAATAAAAATTTAAATTTTAAAATAAAAATTTAATGAAATTATTTCCTTTAAAATCTTCATTGTATTCAATTTATTCATTACCGCTTTAATACATGAGAAAAAAATCACCCACAAAATTGTTAACTCTTGAGGACCGAAGGTCTAAAAAGGCCATTAAGGGATTTTTGTCCAAAGTCAATTAGGGTTATTTTTTATTTCTGTTGTTGTGGATCCACACAGACATTGTAGATCTAATACTTTTTCAAAATCGGTTTAGAACTTCTATTAGAAATTTCGCCTAAAATTTCGGATTTTCGGCTAAAATGGGCAAAAAATATGTATATGCTTATGATATTCATTATTGCCAATTTTTTGTTTAAAATTCATTGAGAACTCTCCCAAATAAAATATCAACTTTGCTAGGATAACGTTAACCCATTTTAGCCCAAGCGGCTATCTACCTCAACGTTGTTTTTAGTCGAAAATTTTGAGCCAAATTTACGATGGTATCATTTGATTTAAAACAAATTACAATTTAATGGAACTTTGAAAAATGTTTATTCTTTTCCTTAACCTCAAACCTACTTGATTAAAGTCTTTACTGTTCATAATACCGGGCAACTTTTGGCGGGTGTTACCTTTCGCTTAAAAAACAAATGAGAAATAAACAATGTAACCCTTTTGGCATTGGACAAAAATCGCCTTAAAAAAAAAACATAATGTAACCTTATTTGACTTTGGGAAAAAATCGCTTAAATAGGTTTTTTTGCCAAGGGCCAAAACGGGTTAACAATATTCAATAAAGATCTAATTTCTTGTGGGTATTTATAAATAAACCACCCAGTGTAGAAACGGTAATGACATATCATTATTTTTTGGACTACCAGTAATGGCACCCACTTACCTTCTGCATTATTTTAAAACATATAATAACGAGTTACTGATAATGACTTTTTTTTATCATTATTTCAAATAGAAAATAATTTTCCAGATTTTTTTGACAATTTTTTTAAATCTATTTTTAGACTCAATATTTTTTAAACACTGGTAAGGATATATGTAACCACATTTTTTGATTTTTTGTATGTTGGCGAGTAAGTTTACTTGTGTGCAGCAGGTCAATTATGTTTTTATCTATTAAATATTACATGTCGATATAGCTCAGATGGTAGAGCCATTGACTGGCAATCTGTAGACCCAGGTTCGATTCCCGCACCAGGAAATTTTATTTAAGAAAAAAAAAAATACAATAAAAAATATTTTCTTTATATAATTTATTTTTTTGAAAATCTATTTTTAGACACATTATTTTTGTCAGTACTGGTAAGAACATAGGTAACGATATATTTTTTGATTTTTCGTATGCTGGTGTGTAACCATAACTCATTATTTTTCGCGACATCGCCATATAAAGGTAATAACAAATGTAATAACAAAAGTAACTAGTTACCATTACCAAGTATGTAGTTACATAACCACATATCTGGTAATGATTTTCTACACTGGGCACACACAATATATTTTCTAGAGCTAACTAATTTCACAATCATAATTTTTGAGACAAAAATTTTAACAGAAGTTCTCACCAGATTTAAAAACAATTTGTAGAGAGTTCTAAATGAATCCTACACTCAAAAAAATAAGTTAGTAGAAAAATTAGTAAAACGTCTTGTATATGAAGTGTACTAGTTTTCAGCAATTTTTTTGCTGAAATTCCATTTTCAGTTTTATGTTTAATGTTTTACCAATTTATTTTGCTACTAAAATTGTGCTGATAACCGCATTCATAGCGTGGACGACAACCAGATAGACAAGATGTAGATGTCGCAGCTTGTCTGGAAACGGAAATGACAAAAAAAGAAAAACAACTCTACACATATTAAGTGCGTTCCCGTACGTTCCCAATGTTACCTAAATTTACCCAAAGTTACCGAAATTTACCCAAAAGCGTTCCCGTACTAGAAAATTGGGTAAATGAGAGCGCTAATGAGAGTGTATTAGTGTATCTCTTTTTACCAAAATTTACCCAGACTTTTTCTTCGGGTAAACTTTGGTAAAACAGCTGATGTAAATATAAACAAAAAACAATCATGAAAATAGATTTAAAATTTTAATTAAATAAAGAAATAAGCAAAAGAAGCTTGTTCTTTTATAAGAATTAATTGAATAACATCAAAAACAACTTTCAAATGCGGATAAATATGAGTATTTGTGCCAATTTGCAAACTGAAATTATACGCATTTTCACATTAGTGACGGGATTCGTGGCACAATCTAAGATTGATTGGTACAATGGCACAACCGATACAATTTTGGCACATTTTGGTTATCTACAGAATTTAATAGAAAATGCAATAGCAATTCTCCAAAAATTCCTTAATTTTTAGTTTCTAAGCATTTATTGGTATTAAAATACCTTTTCGAACAAAGCAAAACTAAAAAATTTCATCGAAGATATTACCGAATAACCCATAGAATTTTAAAAATTCAAATGATTTAAATTTAGCTCAGAGCTTCGAAAGAATTAATTTAAGTTTAATTCATGAACATTTTAATTAAGTTTTAGAAAATCTTTCTATGTACACCATTGCGTGTAACCATTCCTAAAGAATTCATTCATTTGGCTGCATTCCCATTGAATTTCATTTATCATTCACCTTTTAATTGAATGAATTCAAGAAAATTTTAATTCATTTGGTTAGAATTCATTCAAAATAGAATTAATTCCATAAGAATGCTATTACGAAATGAAATTAAAGTTTAAAACACGGGTACTGAGTGAAAATTGAGTTTTGGCACAATGAAAGCCCATTTGGCACATTTTAGTCACACACTTGGCACAAAACAAAATTTTTCAAGTCCCATCGCTTTTTCACATTATTCTTTGAAATAAGATGTTGGGCTAGAAAAGTGGTTTTTTGTGTTCCCGTACTATTGGGTAATTTTGTCATTTTGCGAGAGGATTTTGTGCTTACTCTCATTTTAGCGAACTTTACCCAAAAAGTAAAGAAACACACCTATTCTATATTTAAATTTGCAGCAAATAAATTAACTAAAGTAAAATTTCACTACAAGTTTTTTAGAGTTTTTTTCAGTCTACTAATATTCAGCAAAAAGTTAAGTGATTTTAGCAAGGATTTTTTTCATTTGTAGTCGGTTAAGTGTTAGCAAAACTTTTGCTGAAGATTACTATTTTTTTGGTAAAAATCAGCTCGCTGATTTTCAGCAAACTTTTTGCTGAAGTTACCAACTTTTTTGCAAGCACGCTCCTGACTAAAAATTTACTGACACAGCAACATTTTTTGCTGATTTTTTTGACTTTTTTTTTTTGAGTGTATGAAAAGTAATACTGCATTCAGACTGAGCAAAAACTACCTAGTTTCTAGTTGTCAAAACGAATACAAAAAAAAAGAAAGAGAAACTAGTTTTGTACGAAAACTAGGTAATTTTTGCACAGTCTAAATTCAGTAAATTTGTCAAATTTTTACTATTTTTTGGGTTGTTGGGTAAATTTGAAAAGCAAATGAAAACTTCATTAAACCATAATTTATTTTAAATTTTTACAAATATGTAATGAACACACATGTTGTAAACAACAAAAGATTGTTAAAAGGTTACAGAATTGCAAAGTATATGAATAGTAATTTTTTTTCTTCCTTGTAAGTATTAAAATTCGTTACAAAAAGACATTTAAGGATTATAACAAAAATTGTTTCCTTACAACAAAAAACATAAAACTATCTAAAAAATAAAATTGAGCAAGTAATGGGGGGGGGGGGGGGGGGGGAGACGGATTTTAATTTTAAGAGGTTTATCGAAAAATTTTCTTTTCATTATACTTGTACATTTGACTATGAATATTAAACAAAAACAGCATAATTTATAAGATTTTAATTAGAGAGGTTTTAAACTTTATATCGTAAGACTTACCTCATCTAAGGGGCAACCGGTAGATCTTAAAACAGCATGTGATTGTAATACCAATAATTTTAAAAGTTTATCTTTAATTTCACCAAATGGTGATGGTTTGCAGCGTAATATTACAATGCGTAAAGTAACCACTGATGTTAGTTCACCTATTATATCACATACAGGAACTACTGGATTGTCGGATATGTGCTCCAAGGGTATAGGTTTCCAATTTTTAATGATTAGGGAACCTGAGAAGAAAGAAAAATAGAAACGAAATGGTATTATATTTTACAATTATTATTGTCGAGTATGTTTTGCAAAACGAATTCACAGATTATGTAGTCTAACGAATCCAAACAATATTATGCTCTTTTTTAACAACAACAATGCCTAATTAAAGCGAAAACGAGAAATCATATATGAATTCGTTTTCCAAAATAAACCCACCCCCCTAATTTGTGATGTCTGAAAATTTTCTATTTCAATTTCCTAGGCACAAAAAAACTAACATCTTTAAAATATTACAAAATAAGTCAAAATGTTTCCCTAAAAAACTGGATGGATTTTTTCCTACTTTAAAGTGACTGTAGTACAATTTCTTATTTTAATCATTTACCTCTTGCTGTAGATGAGGTTTCTTGTGAATAACCCAATCTTTGTAATGCTGTTTGTACTATTTCCGACCATGGTGTTGCTGCTGCTATAATCACATAACTATCGGTTTCTACATTTGGTCTTCGCTTCCAGGGACTGCGTTGATCTATGGTTAATGATGCTTGCAGTGAGTGCACTGATTCCACCACGCAATGCAATGGTAATGATTTCGCTGAAAAAATACAAAAAAATAAAGAATTTATTAGATTTTATTTAAACAAAAATTTGAACAAATTTTTAAATTTATTAAAAAAATTATTTACAATCCATTGCGTGACACCCTGATTAGAATTTTTTTTTTTAAATAAAGCAATTTCATTAAGAGTTTTTAATAATACTACACCCTAAAAATTCCTTAGTTGATTATAACGAAATTTTCAACTATCTCATAGGTGAAATACCCCTAACTCATGCGCGGCTCCAGGGGGCGGGGGGGGGGGGGGTATTTCCCTATTCCCCCCCCCCCCCCCACCCCTCAGCGAAATCGAAAAAGAAAAAAAAAAGGAAAGGGAGGGAAAAAGGAGAGAAAAAAGAAAAAAAGAGGGAAAAAGGAGAGAAAAAAAGAGGAGAAAAAATGATAAAGTGAAAGAAATACAAATTTGTTATGAATAATAATATGAAATATAAAATTTTTTCCTTATTTTCATTTAACCAGTCGTCATTAAAAAATCTCAATAGATATTTTAACAAATTCATTAAAAAACTGATAATTTTGATTATAAAAAAATTTAATTTTGTGGAGAAATGTAGTTAAAAGATTTAAATTTCAAATTAGATTTTCAAAATTGTATGTAGATCAATTTCGCTTGAAATTTTTCTAATTTCAAATGACAAAAAGAAATTTCATTTTAAAATTTCGCATTTTTAAATACTAAATTTCAATTTTAATTGAAAATTTTTTAAATAAAAATAAACGCCCTTACTATTTAAATTTTCCAAATGTATATTTTTGTTGACTTTAGTTAAAATTTTGGGTGGCAGCATGCTTTGACCTAGTTTATTTTTGGAGCATTTTGATTGGTTAATTTATTTCAACCAACTAAAATATTTGAAAATGTAAATATTTCTTTAGGATTTTCATACACAAAATGAACAAAGCCGTTTAAATATAAAGTCGACTTTAAAAGTAAAATACTGTTTGGTAGTAAAACACCGTAAGTTGTTCGGATTTCACGTGAAAAAATTGTTATACTCCTCCATATAAAAAAAATGATAATTTTCCACGACAATGAATTTCACGTGAAAACCGAGTAGAGATTGTTTTCACGCAAATTTAATGTACAAGACTATTATTTTTCTTGGGGAAAAATCACATTTTTTGTATATTGTGATTGTGTCTTTGATATAAAATTGAAAAATTGTTCATTTTTATAATTTAAATTAAAATTTGAGTAAAATTAAAGTTCGAGTAAAATTTTTACACGTGAAAAACCACTTACGGTGCTTTTGGGAAAAAGACTAAATTTTATTTTGAATTTTTTTCATTAAAATAGCAGAACTGAACTTCTAATGGAATTTTCTAAATTTGAAGTGGTAAATGCTACTATATTTTAGAATTTTCTCATTTCGAAATAAAAAATCGAAATTTCTCTTAAAATTTTCCCAATATTGTAAGAAAACAATTAATTACCGTTATTTTTGTTCAGATTTAAGATCAAACTTGACAAATTCCAAATAGAATTCACAATTAGTTTCACTTGAAATTCTCCAAATTTCATTCGGAAAGATATGGTGGAGTTCTTTTTTAGGTCTTTCCAGAGGATCGTATTGAACTTATTCCAGTCTGTCTTTCGGAAATCCTGAGTACACATGTTGATATCGTAGAGTATATAGTTATGTTCCTGAAATAATTTCTTTTGAAATACTAAATTTTTGATTGCCTGCGAGTAATTGACTAGCTTTAGATCCTGCACTTCCTCCCAACCTGCAAAGTGTTTTAACTTTAAAATACGGAATGTTGGTGTAGCGTCTAAGCAATATTGGCCAGTAATTCTTTTTGTTAATAACGACATCTGACTCCTACAGCTATACCAAAACCGATATGAAAATTTAATTATACAAAGTTTTCCAAATGTTGATCACGAACCCCTGAGCGTCCCTAATCGCATCCTAGGAGGTCTGCGAAACATTCCGAAAAAATAATTAAAAAATAAGAATTTTTTAAATATTAGAAGTTTTTAGTTAAAATTTATAACTGAAGTATAAAAAATCAGCTTCTAATAAATAAAGTGAATATAAAAATAATGAAAATAATTTCAAAACCTTTCAGGAAATATTAACTTTTTGTATTGTTAAAAAGTAATTTCTGAGTAAAATCCTTGTAATCATCTCAATCACATTTTGAGGACTTTTCAGACTCCGGCGACGTTTTTCGTAAAATTTTCAAAGTTTAATTTAATGAAATTCGCGATTTAAATCTTGATATTGAAAAATGGATTCTTTAAAATTTCTGTAAAAATATATGCGGTGTGTTCGATTAGTCGAAATTCTAACTACTTTTACTACAATTGGAAAGTTTTGTTTACTTTTTATATTGAAATTTTGCAGCTGTAGTAAAAGTAGTAACTTGTAGTAAGTAAACGAACACGCTTATGTTGTTCCTCATTACTTTATTTTTGCCTTTACGAAATCTTATACTGGCACTCTTATTGGGTCTTTTTTCATACAAATGCTGAAAAATCGAACTGTTTTTTTTATTTAATACTATACTATACCTCAGGAACCAAAAGGAGTACCAAACTGATATTTGACAGTGTCATTGATAAAAAACTAAGAACTAATACAAAAATATTAAAAGGCTACGATAAAGTATCCCGAACCGCGTATTAAGATAAAATGGCTTTAGACCTTTGATAACGATAAATGGTTAAAGTTCATTTCAAAATAGTAACTATTCACATGGCTTCAATTATAAAAGGATAGAAACAATTAATTAATTGTAGAAAAATTCTCAAAAATTTAAATTTTTTTTAATAAATCAGAAATTATCAAATTAAAAAATGAGTTGCAGACCAACTTCAGGCACGCTTTCAGAAGCTTAAAAGTGAAATATCAAGTCACATAGCTAAAATAAACAAAAGTTAGACCCAAATATGTACGGAAAGTCTATAGCAAATTTGATAATTTTCCCCAAATTGAACACCAATTTTAGCTGTACAAAGTACTCCAAGTTATAGCATATTTCATACAATTCAAATGGAGTGCGGAAATTTCAATTGTTGATTTTATATGTTATTTAATATA
Organism: Leucophora obtusa; assembly: GCA_949987735.1. NCBI lineage: Eukaryota > Metazoa > Arthropoda > Insecta > Diptera > Anthomyiidae > Leucophora > Leucophora obtusa. The sequence goes on from OX465299.1 coordinate 55,076,629, forward strand.
AACTTTTTTAGGCATTACTAACCCATCCTTGTTGGATGTCAAATACGTATCAAATATTAAAGTTTTTGATCAAAAATATAACTTAGAATTTTCCTTTGGACTTTATATTGTCTTTTATATCTAAAGCGTCGCTCATAAAATCGTTAACCTTGCGCTGCGGAGTCCAAAAACGTCCAACAAGTAGTGTATGGCCTAATCAAAAGGGGTTAAAAAATATTTTTTGTGAAAATTAAAAAAAAAGGAATTTTTTTCCAACACCGTCTTGTACATTAAATTTGCGTGAAAACAATCTCTACTCAGTTTTCACGTGAAATTCATTGTCGTGGAAAATTATCATGTTTTTTATATGGAGGAGTATAACATCGTCCAAGTACTCTTTCAAAGGATAAATTGACAAAGTTTTAAATTGTCGTTCTTTGCTTTCTGAAAAATAAATGCAATCCACAATTATCAAACCCAAGACTAAAAAAATAACAGTAGCTGTATTTTCGACTTAACTATATCCGTTAACTTTCAAAAAAGCACAAAGTGCATAAAAACGTTTTTTAGACGAAAACTAACATATTACTTTTCGTATGCACGTTAACTTACAACGTTGATAATTATCAACGTTGAAAACTCAATGTTTATACATTTTCACACCTAGCGTAGCTCTTCGCGTTACTACCTAAAAAGTTTTGCTGACGTACGTTCGATTATACCGGAACTATCATAAATACTCACTATTTAAAAAAATTTGATACTCCAATCAGTTTAACGTAGATTTGCTATAAATACTTAACGTTGATAGGTATGAACGAAAATACAGCTAGTATCAACTTACCAAAATTTTAATATAATTGAAAAACTTCAATTTACAAATGTTTAGTCGGCAAAATGATTTTTATTTAAATAGAAGTCAAAAAGTCTCTGCCTGAAGTTTTAGCTTATTTGAAATAATTTGAAATATTACTTATAGGGTAACCAAAAATTTTATTTTTCCAATTCAACCCATAGCTGTTAATGATTATTATAGTTGTTTAAAATTTATTTCAAATCAACTACTGATTTCGTTAAAAACATAACTATAGAATGTTATCGGTGTATCTTTTTTTTTTTTTTTTTGGTTACATAAGAACCCAGTCAACAATTTGAGAGGGAATTAAAACTAAATTTTTTAAAAGACTCAGCTGTCTCACAATAAATTACTATGGCTTACAAGGAAAGACTCCCAACGCGGACCGGCAGAACGTAATGAGCTTCGGATATGTTGCAGAGGAGAAAAAATTAAAGGACAAGTATTTTTTTAGCTGTTAAAAAATGGGGTCAAGAATTGCACAGTTTTTTGTTTCTTCGGTATTTTTCATATTTGTTTCAAAGTACCCAGCAAAATATTGGTAATGACACCTCATTACTATCTGCATTGCCAAAAATGATATATCATTACCTTTTGCATTATTTTATAATATAAAATAATGACTTCCTAATTCATTGTATTCATTGTTTCTAAATATAAAATAATGACTTACTCATATTAGTTTAAATAAGTACTTTTTACACAGTTACATTTTTTTATTATATGTAAATATGTTTTATGTTTAATTTTTTATGACGAGTCCTAAAATTACACACTAGAGAAAACTTGAATTTTTCTGAATGTATTTCCTCAGGCTAATAGTATTTGCCTAACTCCTTATTTTTCAGAATCAAGTAAGCAATCGGATAACCACTTATAATTAAACTTTTTGTAAGCATGTATGTAACCACTTATTATTCAAAATCTCATAACTACTTATTTCTTATTTTTTTCGTAAGCGAGCGGGTAAGCGTGACTACTTATAAAAACGACCACGCCAAACAAAAATAATGAGTTTAGACGCCAAAAAATAAGTTGTGCGGAGCTATGAATTTCTATTATATAACCACTTATTTGGTAATGAAAGATTTTGCTGGGTAACGATAGGAAAATTTGGTGTCAAACGAAAATTATATATATATATATATTTTTTTTTATATTAAATTTGATTTCATTTCAATTATTTTTTTTTAGTTGTTTTAAAAACAGAGTTGTTAAAATTTTAATTGAAAAAATACGGCATTTGAGAATTCATTCTTACGTATGTTTAGGTCTTTAGTTATATCGCGTTTTCATAATACCTAGAATAAGTTTTATCGTGCTTTGACTGTATAACATAGTCAAAAATCAAAATTAAATATTATTAAAATATTGGCCAAATAATAATGATAATTATCATTACCCGTTTTTCACGAATAAACATGCACATACATTGTATGATTGTAGTAGTCAAGGATTAAGCATACATGTATCTGTGGAATTACGTATTTAATATGCATAGAGAAAGGAAAAGGGGTTTGTTTAAATTACCTACATAGAGACACACACAGATAGTAAAATTAAATTATTATATTATTAAATATAAAATATTTTGATTTAATTCTGATTTCATTCGATTTTTCTTTTTTGGAAATATTTATATTTACGGAACAAAAGCAAAAGGTTTATACAAAATTTTAAATAATATTTAAACGCATTTCAGTTATGCCAAATAAAATCATACAAATAATAATGCTATTATTGAAAATATACTCAAACGGGAAATAAGTACAGTAGAGAGTAAAAATGAAGAGCAAATTCAAATTTTAGCAAATATATAAAATTTATTATACCATTTCGCATTGAAGTTATAAAGTCTTCAATTCTTTTAAACAAACGAAGATGATCGAACCATGTCCTTTCAAACGATTTTAATATTTTGTTACTGAAAGATGTTTTTAAGGAAAATAAGTATAATAGAGAGCATAAGTGAAGATCAAATTTAGTTTACTTATAAAATGCATTGAAGAAAATTACTTGTAGCAATACACTGCAACTAGCTTCTGCTTTTGTTTGTTTCGTCCATCTACTCATTTTGATTCATACCTATGATTTGTACTTAATATTCATGCATTTCATTTTAAAGTCTTTATTTCATTTCCCAAAGTTTTATATATATTTCTCCTAAGTTTAAACAATATTAGATAACTTCTGTGTTCTTCTATTGTATTTTAAAAGCCATCAAAATAATAAACACATTAAAACAGCTATTCCCCTACCACCGACAATAAACCTAACCACCATCATCGACATACATAATACTCATCAGCATGATTTGAGGTTAAAACAAAAGCGGATTTTGTAAAAATTTTTTTATTATTTTAGCAATATTGCCATTAAAATTTTTGGGCGCAATAACAAAACCAACTAGGAAAAAAAAACAACAATAAACAAATACGCGAAAATTTTATAAATATGATTTTGGCGGCCAAAAAGATTAAACCCTAAATGCATATTTGTTGGCAACAGAAGGTGGTCAAGTAGGTGGAGTATTACATGGAAGCAATAGAAATGATGTTTTGATGATTATTTTTAATAATCAGTATTACCACTAATGTAGGGAATCTTATTAGTTCCATAATGCATTTTTACATGCAACAAAAAAATATTTTGCGAGGGTGTAAGGATAAATGAGAAGAACGTATGTTTTGGGCTTTATAATTAAATTTATTGTTAAATGATTTAATATTTGTGATTGTTTTAAAAACGCATTTAATCTGTAAATGAGTTTAAATTTGTTTGATGTCTGTGCTTGAGAGTATGAGTTTAAATAACAATATTGCTTAAAAGTGATTTATAATTGGAATAATTAATAATATTATTAACTGATTTAAGCTTATTAACATAACTATGCATATGTTGAATACAAACATATGGGGCTTTCCATACCAGCTGCCCAGCTAAAATAAAAGTATATCGTATCAATTTGAAACTTACGGTACTTATTGTCCTTAGTTAGTGTCTTGATATACAATAAAATGATAGCAAGTAATTGTTACAATGATTTAATCTCAAGTGAAATTAATTTCAATATATTTATGATAACATGATATCGTTGACAAGCAATCGTCTCTTACCATGATGTCTGCCATCAAATGTCACTTCTAGTTTTCATTTTAACCAAGTTATCAAAAAACAACATAAATTTTATTAAACAAGAACGGGGAAATGTTTAATTATTTATTATTTGTAGAAAAAAGTTAATTGTTGACAAAATTTTGTGTTTTTCGAAGAAAGAACTATGACATTTCTTAGCCATGAAATCATCAAGTGTTCTCCATTACACTGCAATTGATATCATTTTGACGTTTCTCTGAAATCGTTAATAATAAAACGAATACAAATTGAAAAAATCTTTTCTAGTTTTATTAAAAGTAGGCAAAGTAGGCGTTGTTAAATATTGACTTATTTTGTATTTGTTTTTATGACAATTTCAATTAATAATATATTTAATATCCCAGCAAAAAAAGAGATGCAAAACCAATAGAAAAAGCACTACAATTGAGGATCTAGATATACCTCTTTTTAATAAGTAGAAACACTAATGATTTTAACATTGTGTTGTCATGGGAGGAGATTACTCCAACTTCAATATTCGAACTCGCGATAACCCGTTTGAAAATAAACTGTGTGTAAACTGTTTGAAAATAAACTGTGTCCAATTCACTTCTTAGGATCACTTTTAGAGCAATATTGCTTTAGAAGCAATAATTAAGTGATTTTTTGGATGTTGTTTAGAATTACTTTTAAAAAAGCAGTAAAACTACACTAACGCATACTTTGGAAGCATTAAAAGGAGTGATTTGTAAAGCATGACTTTCAATTTCTTTTGCTAGGTATATCTACGAGCCAAGGGCTAAAAATTAAAGACTGGATCGAGTTGTTTTTCAAAAATCCGAAGTAGCCGAGCTTCGAGATTTCAAAATTTAAATTTTTAAATTGAGTAAAAAAATATTTTTTACCATCGTAAAATTGTTATAAAATAAAATTAATTTCGATCTATCGAAAAGTACATATAAAATAATTAATTAAGAAGAGCGCAGTAAATTTGTAATCGCTAAAATGAAGGAAAATACCAAGGTTGGTTACCGTTTCAGTTTTAATATAACGGTAATTGTCAACCACGCCGAATCCAACCCCCATATGAACGATTTAAAACGCTGATACCATTAAGAGTAATTGTCTTTATATTTACCCGTTTTTATTTCGATATTTTATTGGTTCAATTCCATAATATATGCATATTACAGTTATAATACCGCTAAAATGCCAAAACAGCAATTTATAACGGTAATTTGGGAATAATAAGAAATTGAACCGGCAAACCAAGAAAATAAAAACGCCAAAATATGAAGACAATTGCCATAACTGATATCCAGGATACAAAATACTCAAATTAATTTTAGTATCGCTATGGTAGATAATTACCGTTATTTTAAAAATGAAACGGTAACCAACCCTGGAAAATACCAAACGCTCAAAATACTTTATAGCGAACAAAATGCCGCGAACTATCGTCAAAAATATTTTGAATAACCCAGTGTAGAAACGGTAATGACATTTCAATTTTTTTTTTGAACTGCATGCAATGACACCGACTTGCTTTATATATTATTTTAAAATATATAGTAATGAGTTACTAATAACAAACCAGGAAAATTTTCTGTTCCAAAGATTCGCTTGTAGAATAGCTTATTTTCCTTTATAACCACTTCTACTGCCAATTCTAACACCGATGATTTTTGTTTGAAATTGTCCCAAAATCAACCCTTCTTTAGCCCCCAAAGTGGAACCAGTTAACCTAGAATCAGTTCTGGAACTAGTTCAAGAACTTCTAGAACTAGTTGTTGAATTGATTCTCCATCAGTTATACCTTATATATAAGATCCGTGGAACGGGTTCCGGAACCAGTTCCATGGAATCAGTTCTAGTGGCACCAGTTGCAGAATTGGTAACCGATTGTAAAAAATTTCATTGGGTAGTTACTTTTTCCATTATTTTAAAACAAAAAATAATGTGTTACCAATAATGACTTATTTGATCTTAATTGTTTTTTCATATCTCGTATAGTTTTCGAATAATTTGAAAAATTTTAATTTTTGCAAATTCGAAAAAAAATTTTGCGAAACCGGTTCGGTTGAAGATTTTGATATTCATCGCAATATTGTTTTGAGATATCGCAAATTCATAATCAAGAAAAATTTTTGATTCCACCTTTCAGTTAAAGGCGTAAATGTTTTAGATTTTTTGACTCAATATTTTTTTAACGCTGGTCAATTATGTGTGTTGTGTGTGATTTTATCTATCAAATATAACACATCGGCTGAAAAGTCAGTAGGATATAATCAATAAAACACTGCTTTGGCTTCAAGAGCGATACAATCACTCCAACGCCTTTTTAACATTTCGATACCTTTTTTATGGAATTATTTATCTTCGGCCTCAAAACAGGCCTCTGTTTGAGCAATCACCTCTTCATTCGACTCTGGAGTGAAGTGGCGGATCCAAATTTCGTCCATTGTTACATATCGACGCAAAAAGGCCTTTTCACAATATCTCGCCGAAACAGCTCCAAAAAGCTCTCAGAATCATCGACACGGTGTTGTTTTTGGTGCACTGTGAGCAAACGCGGAACACATTTCGAAAACATCTTTCTCAGTTCCGTTGATATCTTTAAGCTTTCAGCTATCGCCTGCAACTTCACTTTACGGTTCGCCAAACGATTTTGTGAACGTTTTTGATGTTATTCGGTATCACCACCTCTTTTGGGCGACCACATTTAAAGTCAGCAAACCACTTTTCTTCCATTTGACTCGATGAAGCAGAGCCTGAATAACACGTTTCAATCCAAGCTTTGGCTTGAACGGTGTTTTTCCCCATTAGAAACGAACCATAAATCAACCCACGAAATTGCATTGAATCCATTGTAGCGTCACTAAAACAGCTGTAGCTTGTTCACTAATGAACGAGTTGTCATTAAATTTTGACTGGTATCATCTGAAGGTTGGTAGTTCCAAAAAATCATACGGATTTTTCACTAGTGGGGCCACCTATGTGTCATCCTACGGATTTTTTCGCCAATGTGTTAATATGTGAAGATAGCTCAGATGCTATCGACTGTCAATCTGGACTCCCAGGTTCAATTTCCGACACAAGCTTAATTTATTAAACAAAATTTTACAATAAAAAAATATTTTTTTTGCAAAACTTATTCTTTTGAGAATTTATTTTTAGACTCATTATTTTTGTCAATATTGGTAACCATATAGGTAATGTTATATTTCAATTTCTCGATTGCTGGTATGTAAGAAGTCGATTTTGAATTTAAAATACTCTTTCATAGTAAGCGCCATTGTAAATCAGTGTAAAAATTTGTAAACAATTAGTCAAACTTTGAAACCCATTTTACTAATAAAGTATTATTTTAATATACAAAAATCTTAAATAATAAGAATTGTTTACATGAGAGAAACTTTGAGAAAACTTTGTGAGAAAAGTAGAAAAACGCTTGCCTTATGTAACACTTTTAAAACGGAAAACTTCTTTCTCTGTATTTAATTTTTTTCACTTTATTTAATTTAATTATTCAAAACAAGATGAATTTTTATAATCTATCAGTGGTCACTTATTGATAAGGAAAGAAATGTATCAAAACTATAATAATACCCTTAAGCTGTTAAAGAAATAATAAAGTTTTTATTTGAATTCCTTAATGCATACTAAAAATAAGTCCTAATAAAACTATAATTTAAACAAATGATTTAATATGTATAAATACCAATGAGTGTAAAGTGTGTACGGATGATGATTATAATGATTGAATAAACAATAAACAATTTAAAATCACATTAAAATAAAATTTTGTAATTACCTAAAAACCATAATATGTAAAATTTCCACACACACATACATATATACCACATACTCATGAATATAAATAACAACAATTTCTTACGTTTTTAACCCTCTAACCGGCCTACACCTTTTTTTTTTTAAAAAGCAATAAATTATTCTATAATATATTTTCGAAAACTAGTGAAAAAAACTGAGTAGGTTTGGGCATAAATTATTCATCTTATAATGATATAACCAGGGTTATGATAATGGTTATGACTTTTATCATAAAAGTCAGATAAAGAAAGTAAATTTTTTGGACTTTTATTTTGTTGAGCAAAAATAAAAGTTATTTTTTTAACTTTATTTGTTTTGAGCAAAACTAAAAGTTATTTTATGACTTTAATTTTTTCGAGCAAAAACAAATTATTTTCTGACTTGTGTTTTTGTGCAAATATAAAAGTTGTTTTTTGGCATTTATTTTTTTGAGCAAAAATAAAAGTTATTTTTTGACTTATATTTTTTCGAACAAGAATAAAAGTTATTTTCTGACTTTTATTTTTTCTAGTAAAAAAAAATTATTTTTTTTTTTAACAAAAAACACATAAAATTAAAAATTTTAATAAAGAAAAAAAAAACTTTTGTTTCTGCTCGAAAAAATAAAAGTCAGAAAATATATTTGCTCGGAAAAACGTTTTTATTTTTGCCCAAAAAAATAAAAGCTAATGTGCTAATTCATAAAAATAATTTATTTGGTATTTGAAGCTTGCTATAGTTAAAGTAGATATTTCGCTTAATAAAGAGTTATTAGAAATCTTGATTCATAATCGTATTTTAACTATAAATTAATTTTTCGATTTGATACTGGCAACACTATTGTTTATTTTCTCTTTTCTCCCAAATAAGTCGTAAGTGATTTACAGATTTAGTAAACGATTGACTCGGTAATCGGAAGTCAAAATGTATTTCCTTAAATTAGAGAACTAATGATGTGCTAAGATAAATTTAAAATCCATTCAAAATATTTTTTTTTATTTATAAAGCAAATCAATGGAAATCTGTGTAAAAAAGTAATTTTTTAAAACATATTATTCAAAGCATACAAAAGTAATCGAATTTCGAATAATGTTTTGACAGTCTGTACATCACTATTGTTTTGTTTTTCTTTTTAATTTAATTTTTACATTTTTTTGGAAATTTTTTCGAAAATGGTCATTGGCTACGCAATTGTTGTAGTTTTTTTCAGTTTGATGGATGCAAGTTGTTGGAAGCCACACATTCTAGGGATGGGATGGCTTTAATAAATCATTTCATGCCTGAAAATGAAATAATTAACAAATAAATGGTGGCTTCCTTACTCCAAACTTTATAAATGGTTTAAAGTTAGTGAGTACCAACTATAAACCTTTATTATTTTCTTCATTATTAAGCAAATATGAATACTGTTTTTCACAAATTAGCTTAAAATCCTGCAATAAGACTGTTGTAAAAGTTTATGAATTAGACCATAAAAATTTACGAAGCAAAGAATTTTTTCGAAGACTAGTCCACAAGGATCATTACGATATAATTCTATCAGTTCTCCGAAATTTGGTTCTATATGCTTTGTTTGTTTAAAAATTATAAAATAACTGTTATTTTCGGTCCCTGGATATAATTTCAATCCAAAAAGTTGTTGCCTAGATTGTGAACTCTTTCTTTGGCTGGTAATGACCAAGCATTTGAGGCCAGAAAACGTTTGTTGCACTGTGTTATCAACGGTTTTGTCTACTTAAACTTAAAATTATTTAAAATAATATTCGTTTCAAAATAATTTTTTTTTTTAATTGTCAATTTGCACTCATTTGGCGCATTTGTATTAAATTTTATAAACCCCGTCTGGAGACGGGTGTGCCGGTTATTGGGTTAAGGCATTAAAAAGCAAGTGTTGTATTTGTAAAAAAGGAAGATTTAAGACCATGCATGTTGTTGTTGGGAAAAATCTTAAGAAGTTTTTATTGTTGTTGTTTAAAAAAAACTTATTTTACTTAAGGATTGTTGTTGGACAACAAACTTACCCAAATACACACACTCTAGAAAAAACAACTAAAGATTCCAACAAACTAACCTTTTTAATTGGAGCATAAGATTAAAGCTAAAATGCCTGGTCAAGAACATAAACTTACAAGAATACTCACACAAACATACATACTACACTCATCCCAAAAAGGGGTTGATTGTTTTTCTTTATTGTTAATACTTATTGGCAAAACAATTGGTCATTTTGTGTGTTGAACATGGTTACTACGATATGGGTTGAGTTGATAATATTCTCGTAAGAAAAAAAATTACAATCTTATGTGTTCTTAAGAAACTTACAATCAGGGTTATTAAGGTATTTTATGCTTGAGAAGCTTAAAAGAAAATTTTAAGGATATTAAATTTTTTAGTTATAAACGTGTTTGCATGTGTTTGTTTCATGGTGATTTTGTTATTATTTTTGTTCATATATATTAGAATAATTTAAGAAATATAAAAATAGTCCTTAAGCTATAATAAAAATGTACATCAATAATAAATTAAAAACAATTATAATTTTAAACAAAAATATTTACTTACTAATAAAATCATAAATTAAAAATTTGTTTTTATAAGATTATTTTTGATTGCTGGAAAAAGCTTAAATATATTTTGAAAACAAAAAAGAAATACCAGAAAATTAAAATAAGAAACAGATTTTAAAGATCTCTTTAAATTCAAAGTCCTACTGAGGTCTTATTTGAAACAATGAAGAAGTTTGTGAAAGTTTGCTTGTACGTTTAATTCTTAATAACACTACAACTACATGAGTTGCTACCACCCTAGTGTAAACCCTAATGTCAGAAAATTAAAGTTCGAAAAAAATCATTAAACTTGTGCTAAGGAAGTTTTTCGCTAAACCCAGTAGAATTTTTTTTCATATATTGGTTGCCGAACGTAGGGGACGCCTTTTTAAATTTTTTTTAATTGGATTTTTACTATATAGCAAAACACTGGTCACCTCGAGGCAAAAAATCGATATATCACACTTTAAAATCCGATTTTAAATGCCAAAGCTATAACAAAAACTTAAAAAAGGCGACCCCTACGTTCGGCAAAAAAAAATTTCTTTTTGAAATCGCCTTCCAAAAATACTTCATATTAGAGGGTGTACGGCGAACTTTTTTTTGAGGTACGGTCTAATGGACATGCTCTCTAATTTTTTATGAGTCGGGCTACTATAGGGTGATTCAATAAGACCGCATATTTTCTTTTATAAATAAAACACATCAAAATTGGTCAAAATTATTTTTTTTATACCCTACACCACTATGTGGTCAGGGTATTATAAGTTTGTGTTGATGTTTGTAACACCAAAAAATATTGGTCCTAGACCCACCTTATAGTATACCGATCGGCTTAGAATTTTTTTTTATTTCGATTTAACGATGTCCGTCTGTCCGTCTGTCTGTCCATGCATTCTTGTGCGCACTCTACAGGTCGCAAATATTAAGATATTTGATGAAACTTGGTGCACAGACTTACGTCGGCCAAAGGACGACGCCTATTGATTTTGGTGAACATCGGTCCATGTTTAGACCTAGTGCCCATATAAGGGTGCTACTAAAATTATATGGTTTATACGCTGCAGGTCGCAAATATTAAAATATTTTGATGAAATATGGTACACAGACCTATTTTGGCCCAAGGACGAAGCCTATTGATTTTGGTGAACATCGGTCCATGTTTAGACCTAGTGCCCATATAAGGGTCCCCCCAAAATTATATTGTTTATACGCTGCAGGTCGCAAATATTAAGATATTTTAATGAAGTTTGGTACACAGACCTATTTTGGCCCAATGACGACGCCTATTGCTTTTGGTGAACATCGGTCCATGTTTAGACCTAGTACCCATATAAGAGTCCCCCCAAAATTGGCTTGGTTACAAACTGCAGATCGCAAATATTAAGATATTTTAATGAAATTTGGTGCGCTGACTCACATTGTAGAAAATTTTGACACAAGCCCCATTTTAACCCATTCGAATTTCGGATCCAAACATTAGTTGGCTTTTACCCAGACTGGTGTAGGGTATTGTATAGTCGGCATGCCCGACTTTAACCTTTTTACTCGTTTGTAGTAAAGTGTTGTTTTTCCAAACGCGTCGTATTGACCAAATACAATTAATATGTATTTTCATTAATTCTAATTTAGTAGGTTTGGGGTTAAGAAGAAGAATAAACATTTTCTTCAAAAGTTATAAACACATTAAATTTGCAAATCAGACTAGATCCCGTTTCTACCTAGTTCTATGGACATTCTTCATCAATGATTTTCCATTAAATTGTATTATTTTTTATATTTTTATTGTCAGATTGTCTTTATATGAATACTTTCAGAAGTCATCAAACAGACATATACAAACATTCTACTTTAGATTTTTTTGTTTATCTTCTTATTTCATCCGTGTCACCTTTTCGCAAATGTTGCCACACTGACGTATGGTTTTTATGTACATAGTTTCTTTATTTTATCATGTTTATTAGTCTATGGCATTTATGTATGAACCACAATATCCGTTAAATGTCCACCACAACTTCTCTGGCAACACAAGATGCATGTAACGAAATTTTCCATGACTTTTTGGCATAGTTCGGGCTGTATATCATTTATAACGCGTATGATTTCATCCTTCAGGTCTGTAATAGTCTCCGGCTTATTAGCATAGACCATACTCTTCACATAACCAAAGAGAAAGAAGTCCAATGCTGTCAAATCGCAAGATCTAGGGGTCCATTTGACCTCGTTGTTTCTTGAAATCATGCGTCCTGGGAACTTCGTTCGCAATAGGGTCATTGTTTCATGCGCAGTATAGCAAGTGGCACCGTCTTGTTGAAACCACATGAGTTCCAAGTCCATGCCATCTAATTCAGGCCATAAAAAGTTACTTATCATGTCACGATAAAAAAATATCCCGCAATGCTCGAAATGCACTTCTTGCACAAAGAGAATTTTCATAAAATGTTTGGATAACTTTTACGCGTTCTTCAACTGAATATCGCTCCATGACTTAATTTGCCAAAGATTCCATGACTTAATTTGCAAAAACAAAAAAATTTAAAAAACCACCACAAATCAGAAATACTTGCTTTCAAAGATCTGCAATACTATTGAATCACCCTATATATTATTGCATGCCTCAAATATTCAGGCATGATAATAAGGCAAATATTCAGGCAAATAAAAAGCAAATATTGTTACCATACCCGCTAATATACATATTCAAATTAAAAATCGTAACCGAATTAGAAAAAAAAATATACTGTTACCATAACCGTAACCGATATTCGATTATGTCGCCATCCTTGGTTAGACTCAGTAACCGCTAAAAAACTGTAATTAATGAAATGCCGACTCCAATCGACAACCGTTACCAAATCAAATACCTTTATTTTAAAAACTTAACAATAACCGTAGCCAGAATAGAGAATAATGTTATAATTCTTTTTAAAATTTAAATCGGAAACGGTAAATGATATTTTTGCAATTTTTTTAAGGCGATAAAACTTCTTCTAGTTCACGTATAGATCATGTATAGTCATACATGATCATATACGTCAATGCATAGTAAAATGTATGACCATACATGATCTCATCTATTTCCATATATCTTCGGATCCGAAGATATATGGAAGTATATCTTTCCAGAAAGATCCTACTTATGAAAATAGGATAAAAAATGTAGCAACTAGAGGTAAAATTATATAAGTAAAATTATTTTCTGCTTGATGATGAAAAGATGATGATGAAAACAAGCAGAAAATAATTTTACTTATATATTTTTACCTCTAGTTGCCACATTTTCCATATCCGATTTTCATAAGTAGTACCTTTCTGGAAAGGTTGTAATGTTAGTTGTTTCAAAAAGCCGCCGCAAGATGGCGCTAATCTAGCATTTATTAGAAAATTGTAAAAAATTAAAATTTCGACGCCTCGAAAATGATTTTTTTGATATGTCGTAGTGGAACTTTTTTTTCCTCATGGCAAAAGCTATCGAAAAATCGATGGCACAATATCGATTGCTAAATCGTCCCACCCTAATACTCATATCATCGTAAAGCTGATAAATTTTAGACTAGTAAATAATATTAATTTAAATCTATAAATTTTCTGTTCTTATTCTTAAAACCAAGACAATGTATATGGTAATTGTAAAATTTTCAAATATTAACAAGAATAGCAAAAACAATAATTTAAGCTACTTATTTTGCTTATTTACTTTTATAAGTTACATGTTCAAGACAACAACTATGACTGTATTTGTAGGTATAAATGAATGTAATGGCTTATTAGTCTGTTGGTTAGTTATTTTCTAACCAAACCGAACTGTACTACTAATACAGTAGTAGTTTTAGGTCAAAAACCAGTTTACGTACAATAATGTAGGCATTAAAATACTTAAGAAAATCTCTTACTAGTTAGATAGATATTAAACATAAAAAGATTTTCTATATTAGAATAATTTTTAAAATATACACCAGAAAAATTTTAACTGCGTAGAATTAGCAAAAATGTTTGCTGATTTAGTAAAATCAAATAGAAAGTTTAAGAGTACATACACAAGCGAGAGAAGACTGCCAGAGATAGAGTAAAACACAACTCTAACTAGGCCTATTGTGAATGATTTAAGGGTTGATTTTTTCCCAACTGAAAGTGGTGCAAATGCCCATGTATAAAATGATCGTAATCTCCACGAGAGTTATTGCTGATGTGTTGTAGAGATTATGATGAACAATTTTTTGTTCACTATCCCCATTTTCCAAGCGAAGGCAGCTATACAAAAATCTTTTTGTTTCAACGGTACCGGCTTTGGACATTTCACAGAAGAAAAAATTTATAAGCCCGGCCACAGGCCTGCTATTTAGAATAAATTTATTGTGATTATGACTATCTCCACATTTGGGTTTATTACTTTTGAACAACGGTTTTAAATAACATGGGGAATATGTCTATTTTTTCTGGAACTTATGACCAAAATAATGTTTGTCATAGCTCTCATTTTGATTAGGGGACTGTGAACGAAAAATTTACCGTTTAGTCCCCAATTCGGAAACTGGGGTTATGACATGTCGGCTTATCAAACAGTGATCAAAAAAAAAGTTGATGATATTAATAAAAGGCTTTACCAACTTAAGTCCACTAAAAATGTGTTATACTTATAAAAAGTTTAAATATTTTATTGTATTTAGCATCATTTTTATAGTCAGAACTAATATCGATATTTTTCTTAATTATTTCTTAATTAAGAAATTTTGTAAGCTATATTTGATTCAACCTTTAATTGCACAAACATGGATAAAGCTTTTAATAAATATAATATAATCGGAGAATGTTCCGGGGAATTAAACTTAATTAATATTAACCCTCTAACCGGCCTAAGCCTTTTTGCAATGAAATTTATACCATGTGTTCCCCACGAAAAAAAAACAATAAGTTCTTCTACAAAATTTTTTTTCGTTGTCTACTTTAGGCGATATGGGCCAAAATAGTTTAGGGGTGAATCTCGAAAACTAGCGCATAAAAATTACTAGGCCTAGGTACAAATTATTTCTCTTACCAAGATGTAATTGCCATAAAAAAATTAAATTTTTTGTGCCGTTACTTAAGAGGATGTAGCGATTTTCGATTTTCAAAAAATGCGAAATTGAGCGAAAACGCACCAAAACTTCAATATATATTATTCAAACTTATAGGCTTTGCTACCTATACCAAATATATTCTTTTTACCAAATTTCAGAAAAATCTGTCCTTTCGGTTTGAAGTTAAGGCGATGTCCTTTAAAGGTACCCTTATGGAATCCTGTGCGTCCTTGGACCGAAGTAAGGAACTTTTTGAATAGCCTAACCTTCAATCTTACTTCATGGTCACTATCAATTGTTTTAGTCGATTTAAATATGTTTTTAAAATTTTTTAAAATTTTGGTTGTTTTAAAATATTTAATTTTTGAAATTTTACGAAATTTTATCCTTGATACTTTCTCGCTTCCAAACCATGCATTGTATACAAAACAATTCTTCACAAAAAACTTTATAAATTTTGTTTTCTGTTGAAAAAGCATAATTTCTTATTATAAAATACTCCTTTGGCGCATTTCTGGTCAATTTAATATACCCCGCCTGGAGTCGGGCTTGCCGGTTAGAGGGTTAATTAAATTGGAATTTGATTGACCATGGGAGGCAACGTCTTCCGATGACTATCTAGAAATGAAAAGGAACTATTGTACACTTATAATTATCCACGCGTAAAATTACGAAATTATTGTCAAAACAACGAAAGATTTCGTAAAATTAACCAATTTCATTTATTTTACAAACTTTGCTTCGTTATTTCCACATTTTTCGCATTTTTTTCACAGATTATTATCAGTGAAATTTGAGTTTAAAATTTGTTGTTTTTAAAATTACCAATTTCTTTGTTCGAGTGTACTTAAGTGTTTTGTTAAGGGTTTTCTTGGTTTTAAGTTTATTTTCTTATTACAAACTTCTTCTACATACATGTAATAGACTTCATCTTGCATACACAAAAAAATAAGATTTACTTTTAAGTTTTTACTAACATGTATTTATAATCATTTTTTCTTTATGCTTAAGCTTTTTTGTTGATGATAAATTATTTTATTTATTTTTTTTTTACATTTTTTAGTTGTTAAGTTCTTTAAGTCTGTATAGTAGAGACCCTTAAGACAATTTAAATACTTTTGTTAATACATTTTGGTAGTCAGTATTTTCTATATTTGTTAGGAGACCTTTAAATGTGTTGTATTTTTACAAAAGGACCACATGTGATGATGATGATGATAAAGCCTTAATTATAATCGTTAGAGAGAGATTTAATATTTTTTTTTTTCGTTGGATTGTTGTAAATGTTTGACAATTTTACATGTTGGCGATATAGGAAATTTGTCGAGGTTTATTTGTCAAAAGTAATTAATTTTATTTATAAAATAATTTTCTTTAATTAGACTGACAGATTTTTATTAACTGTAAAATTTTGTTGAAAGCCTTGTTTTTAAGATAAATATTATTGTGCTTATGCATAATAATTTGAAATGCTTATAACACGTTTATAAAATGAATTTTGTATGAAATTTTCTTTTATAAGTCACTTATAAATTTGATAGTAGATGACGGCCACGAAACAATCGTATTGTCTATCATGAAAATTATCAACCTTTTTGAAACAACAAATAAAATCTAATATAACAATATCATATTATAATTTGGACTTGAGGTAGAAAAATATTCTATCTAAATATATGAAAATATAGAAAGTCCGAAAAAACATTTTTTTGTATTTTTTTAATGCAAAAATTAAAATAATTGTTTTTTTTTTAGATTTTACAATTTGTTTACTTTTTATTACAATTTGTTGCTAATTTAAGCAGATTGATTTTAAATTGCAGTTTACAAAAATTTACTGAAATTTAGTGGCGTCTACTTATTACACTGTGCTTGAATTTGACACTTTTTTTTAACAAGCTACTGGTAAAGCTAATTTGACTACGCTGAATTCAGTAGTGCTAGTCGTTTTTCGAAGTAAGAGCTCGTATTCGCGATTTAAAATTTCAATACTAAAGTACAACGAGATTTTTTAAACTTTTGGGATGATTTTTGAATTTAAATTAATGCAACTATGTTAAATACAATTTTTCGCGTAAAATTTTTTTCACGATTTTTTTTTCTTAATTCGATTGAATATTTTTGCAAAAAAAAATTTTTTTGCTACAAAAAAAAAATCGCGAAAAAAATTACAGCTTCCTAATGTTGTAAATATTTAATCAAATCTGATAAATTTATAATTAAAAATGATCCCAGAAGTATAAAAATATAATTTTTTTGGTACTTTAGCGTTAAAATTTTTAATCGCGAATACGAGCACTAACTTTGAAAAATGGCTATCACCATTAAGTTCAGCGTACTCAAATTAGCATTACTAGTAGGGTACCCAGTAGACCGTACCTCAAAAATAAAGTTCGCCGTACACCCTCCAATATGATGTATTTTTGGAAGGCGATGTAAAGAAATTTTTTTTTTCGCCGACCGTAGGGGTCGCCTTTTTTAAATTTTTTTATAGCTTTGGCATTTAAAATCGGATTTTAAAGTGTGATATATCGATTTTTTGCCTCGAGGAGACCAGTGTTTTGCTATATAGTAAAAATCTAATTAAAAAAATTTAAAAAGGCGACCCCTACGTTCGGCAACCAATATATAAAAAAAATTTCTACTGGGCTTAGCGAAAAACTTCCTTAGCAAAAGTTTAATGATTTTTTCGAGCTTTAATTTTCTGACATTAGGGTGGTGCATTAGGGTGGTAGCAACTGAGATCTGGTGGGTAACTACTAGAACGGGATACTTGAGGAAAAATGTCCTTAGAACAAAACACTGGTCTCCTCGAGAGAAAAACATCGATGTATCACACTTTAAGATCCGACTGTAAATACCAAAGATATAACGAAAAATGTAAAATGGCGACCCCTACGTTCGGCAAAAAAAAAATAAAAAATTTTTTTTTGAAACCTCCTTGCAAAAATATTTCATATTGAAGGGTGTACGGCGCACTTTTTTTTTTTTGCCTGTAAGGTGGTACGCTCAGTGCCCAGGTTATTAAAATTTGCGACCATCACAGTGTTATTTATACTAATTTCATTGTACTAAAATTAATGATATTTAGTAAATTTTGTTACCGATTTTAGCGAATCCATTTGGAATTGCAATTTACTACAATTTTGCTAAGACTTAGTAGCGGCTACTAATTTTATTGTACCACAAATCACTAGATATGTGTTGCTAAAATTAGCAAATAATACCGCAGGGCTCAAGATAATTAAATTTCCCATAATAACAGCAACATTTTCAGTAGCCATTACATACTTTTTGCGTTGTAGAAATGTCCGTAGAAATATCCGACCATCCATCTAACCTTGCAATTCAACTACAGTTCGCCTAAGGATGAACGCTACTGAAAATAGTTTAAATCCGTCCTTGTTTAATCGTGTTGCCATAGAAAGCTCCCATCTGAGCTTAGATGTATTGATCTGAAATGGTACTACAAAAGCAAATTTAAAGACAAAAAAAACTCGGTCCAACTTTTTTTCAGTTCCTCCCGATTTCTTTTACAGACAGGAAGGAACAAAAAATTGCGAAAATTTTATTGCTCTTTTGGGGGTTTTCAATCTGTTTAACAAAATTGTGAAATGTATCATACCAATTCGGTCTAAATAATGGGAAAATTTTTGTATGTAAGACAAAAATTTTATATTTGGAGTTTGAAGACCTCAAGGCATTCTTAAACGTTTTTTATCCTAAGTTTTTGTAATTCAATCACAAAAGTGACATTAAGTCTCATATTCACAATGTTCCGTTTGAAAATAACTGGAACTTTTCTTTAAATAACACTGTACAACACAAAAAAAATATATATATAAGAAGGTTCTGACAACCGGTTCTGGTAGAGGCAGGGTTGGCAGGCAATACCGCTAAAATACCGTTATCGATTCAAAACCCTTTTAACTCACTACCGTTACCCCTAAAATACCGTTACCGAAATACCCGGAATACCGTTATGCTTAAAATACCTTTATCGAAATAACTGAAATACCGTTATCCTTAAAATACCGATAGCGAAATAAATGAAATATCAATACCCTAAAAATACCGTTACCGAAACAAATGAAATACCGCTATCCCTAAAATACCATTACCGTTATTTTTAATTTTCTGCTTTTGGTAATTTCACGTGGTTATTGAGTACTTTTTGAACATTCAATTGATAAATTGGTTCTGTTTTTAATCTCGTTTGTTTTTTGTAAAAAAAGTTGAGGGATGCATCGAAATAACTGACTACCGTTACCCTTAAAAAATCGTTACCAATATAACTGAAATACCGTTACCGAAATAACCCAAATATCGTTATCTTTAAAATACCGTTACCGAAATAACTCAAATACCGTTATCCTTAAAATACCGATACCAAAATAAATGAAATAGCGTTACCCTTAAAATACCGTTATAACCTAAAATATCGTTACCCTAACGATAACCGCATTCGTTTCGGTTACCATCCATGGGTAGAGGAGACAAAAAAATTTAGGTTTATCGGCATTTTATAGTTTATGTCTGACCCTTTATTTTTTGGGGGTTAAAGTTTCCCCCCTTTTGCAAATGTTCATTGTGAATCGACATAGAAAACCAGGTGAATCTTCCATTATAGGTATAAAATCTGTTCAGCGAACGTATGTAAAATACTACGAGGAATATTTTAACCCTATGACTCTTCAATTAAAGGAGCTTTTTTGGAGCGTTTTTAAAAAATAACAAAAAAGACCTATAAGTTGGAGAGCTAGAGAGTTAAAATGTTCCGCGAAAATATTTTTCATGAAATTCTACTGTAAGTCTCTGAAGACATCAAAGTTGAAAATTTAACTATAATGTCAGAAATAAGTCAGAGCGTAAAATGTGTTTAAGGGTTAATTTCGTAGTTAAACAGAATTGGCGCTCATAAGTCCCATAAACCTGGATTTTAGGGGGTTAGTTTTAAGTTTTGATTTATTTCTGGCATTGAAGTTAAATTCTCAATTAAATTAAATTAAAAAATTCTCAGGCCTATAGTAGAATTTCAGGACAAATATTTTTGCGGAATATTTTAACCATCAACTTATGGGTCGTTTTTGCCTCTTTAAAAAAGTGGCTAAAAAAGTCCATTTAATTGCATAGTTAGAGGTTTAAAATGTTCCACAAAAATGTTTTTCGTAGTGTTTTACATATGTACGCTAAACACATCTTATACCTAAAATGGAAGATTCACATGGTGTCCTATGCCGATTCAAAATAAACATCTTAAAAGGGGGAAAACTTTAACCCCCAAAAAAACATAGGGCAAGACGTAAACTTTTAAAATGCCGATGAACATAGATTTTTTTTGTTTTTTTGGTCCCCTTTTCCCGAATCAGTTGGGAGATCCTTGTTATTTTGAAGAAAAAAAACCCAGTTGTTAATTTTTTCAATATTTTCCCGCTGATTGTTATTAAACAGTACTCGGAGCTTGAGCAGACAACATCAACGATAAAATTCCTTAAGAACTTAATTTAATTTTTCAGGATATTCAGCTTAGGGTTCAAAATTTGTTACAGTGTTAAGTTAGAATTATTATTATATTAGTTGGGTTTCGTAGTATTTAATTCAGTTTTTCCAATGTATTGGTCAAAATATTGGATTGTTACTGGGTTATGACCAAAATCTCTTCGAAATTCGCGGATTTATTTAATTTAATTGAATTTTTTTATTAAAAACCCGCGAATCAAGATAAAACTTTATTTATTTTTAAAGGATTGCTTGTCAATTGAGCTTATCTATTACCAAATTTATTCCATCTGTTATTGATGATGATATGTGAAGAAATCTATTTCGATATATTTCGCCATACGAATTAATAATGGCCGAGTTGTTCAATACTTTAGCATTTTAATAGCAGAAAAATTGTATGTGATAACCGCGGAATACTTTTTATAACCTGATAATTATTTAAGAATTTCCAATGAATAAGCTCTCTTTGTAGCGATAAAACTTTAGCAATTCATCTTGTAATTTTAGTAATTAATTAAATATTAAACTTATGAAATAATAGGCGTGTTCGTTTACTTACTGCAAGTTACAAGTAGTAAGAATTTCGAGTAAACGAACACATTGAATATGACCGTACGAATTAATAATGGTTAGAGTAGTACACGATCTCTATATTGCATTTTAAAAGATCAATATAAATATCTAAATATTCTCTATTCCCAGCTGTTGCAAGAATTTATTAAAAACTGAAAGAGGGCAATTTCACGTATGTAAGTGTTGATTTAAAGCCCTGCTAGGTGTTGTTCTTCTTATTGGTTTAATATTGAATATAGTGGGTCACCTCGTCTTAAAACATTGTTATTTATTTTAATCCTATTTAATTTTATTATATTTTTTCCAGTTATTGTTATACTCATATTCTATTGTTTTTCAACATATTATACCTTTTTCCTATTTAATCATATTTAATGGATTTTCTTGTTTGAGAAAATAGAAAAAAAAAAAACCAATAAGAACAACCGCAAATACATTAAAGCTTTGAACTTAATTTTCAAACTATTTATTGGTATTTAGAATAAGCAGTTACAAAATAGAAGTAAGATAAGTAGTTTGCACAAAAGAAATTTTGTAAAAACCTAAATTGGCGAGATATTAAATACAAATTTTAATAAATTTATACATTTTTGGAAATTTATCAGAAATTTTGTAAAATACAATAATTTTTAAAAATTTAATTTCAATCTTTAATATCAGCTTCTTAAATTACTTTGTTTTTCATATTAAACTTTATTGGAAATAAAGAAATAAAGGAATGTGTCATAATTGTGGTTTTAATTTCATTCAAAAATTCTAGTAAAAATGGTTCGGCTGCTGCAACCTCGTAATTTAGTTGCCCCAACCGAATTAAGTTGTGATAACAGAATTCTATTACCAGTCAGTTGTGACAATCGAATTTTCGGTTGACATTTTAATGTGTATGTACCAAACTGCGATCCGTAGTTTGATAACTAAGGTCGTTCATTTTACATGAACAGACAGATTGACATCCCTATATGGACCCAGACTGTGATTTAGCTAATTTTTGGTAGTTACGAACAACAGCACTCTGCACAGAGTGAAAAAAAGTTCTGTTCTGTTCTCACAACCGAAGCATTCGATTGGCAATAAATTCGGCTGTAGGTTGTTTTCTGGGTGTGATTTTTTTTGTTCTAAGTGTAAAAGTTATTTTTTTTTACCAATATTAATATATGGGTGTAACTATGGCAAATGATTATGTTTTTTAAACCACATGTTTTTCATTGAAGAAAAAAAAATAGAAAAGATACTTTAGTAATCTCTACATGTTAAAAAAAACAATATTAAAACAAAAAGTTAAAAATAAAGAAATAATCCAATAATAAAAGATTTAAAAACGAATATATAATTTCCTTGTTTGTGAAAGATTAGAAAAAAATAAACTAAAATATGTGTATAAAAGAAATAGTACAATAAAAAAAAATATTCAAATGATTTGGGTAATACTGTCTAAATGCAGTATAACTTGTACAAAATTATTAAGATTTTTGTGCTACTATTGATAAATTTTATAAAAATCCTTATTTGTATAAAAACCTCAACAACTTTTTTTTAAGGGTTAAACATCTTTTAAGCTCAGAAAAAAGGGATTAAGTTTAAGGATAATTTTTGTATAAAAAAAAACAATACACATCATATATCCTAACAAAAAACTCTAGTAAATAAAATTATATTGTATAAATGACTTCAAATGCAAACAAAAAAGAAGTCACACATGCAAACCAAATCACAAGAGTCCTTGATTTTGTTTGTATTGTGTGTGTGTGTGTGTGTGTGTGTGTATGAGTATGTTTGGCTTTGACTTTAAGCTTGTCGGGTAATACTATTGTATATTAAAAGCCACAATAAGATTTGTTAGAGTTACTTGCCTCTCTTCTTCTTTCATTCTTTACCCCTCTTTTTTTAGGACTTCTTTTGTCACTACATTTGACATCTGCATAAAAATGCATTTAGTTGATTTAAGGATATGGTTTTATAAAAACAACAACAACAACAAGCCAATACCATTGTCAAAATAGTAGTCGTAGTAGTAGAAAAAAAGCAGATTAAAATGTCAATATATGCTTCAGTATAAATACATAAGTGTATTAGTACAGTAATTTTTAAAGAGCTCTTTAAAATACATTGTGGATTTTCAGGAACAAAATAAGGGATTTTGTTGCAAAAAAAAAAAAAAACAAATAAAAATCATACATGGGACTAATTAATTAGGTGGACTAATTAATTGATGATTTTATTACCATTGCATTGATATCAATTGTAATGAAATTATTTTCATTACCATTTTTTTTTAATTAATGGCAATGATTCTAAAATTTAATTTCATTGATTAATGACAATGATTTTAAATTTCATTACCATTGATAATGAATAAATTAAAAGAAATAATTGCCATTGACAGAAAAACGTAAAAATGCACTCTAATAAATTTTTATTTAAATTTACTACCATTATGGTAGGTAACTGAATGCCTACCTTTTAAACCCTAAAAATACTAAAAGTGTGTAAAATTGAAATATATAGACACATTGTGTCTAAAAAATATAGACACAAAATTGGGTAGTAATATATATATAAAATAAATTTAATGTGTGTAAAAATAAATTGTTTGTACCTAAAAAACCGTAAGCACATGAATAAAGTTTCATTTTAAATGTTTATAAATACATAGCAAATGCTTGTTCATACTTTTAAAAATATTTTATATTAAATACCTGAAGTCTAATCTAAATCCACAATAATTTGCTGGATTTAAAAAGAAAACCAAAAATTTTTTGTTTTTTTATTAACATCAAACTTTATTAACATTAAACTAAGTTAACAATTAAGTTTTATTTAATAAAAGAAGGTATAAATATAAATTATAAGCGATGAGGTAAAAATGTTAATAGAAGCACTGGCCTACGTTTTTGTAAATAATAAATACTAGTACCAGAAGTAATATAGCGAAATTTTGAGTTTACGGCTTCTAGGATTTGATTACCTCAGAAACTAATACGCTGTGTTTTTAACTGAAAACCCCACTGTGTTTTTAACAGAAAACCGCACTGTGTTTTTAACAGAAAACCGGGGTTTTCTCTAGGAGAAATATATATCGATTTTTAACTGGGCGGATTTGTTAAGGGAAATGTAGCGTGTAGTGGGTGTTAGGGTTCTAAATGACACATTTTGTTTTAAATTTTAACGAGGAAGTGTTTTGGCGTTTTTCGATATTCTCGTGCTTACGAGTTGCATCCGAATTTTCCAAAATCATTTTTTTACTTTTATTTCTTATAGGTGGCAAACCTGGGTGCAAGAAATAGCAAAAATGGGTATAATTAATTTTTTCTCGAGAAATTTAACGCTATCTACAAATAAATCAGAATTTCTTGACTTTCAAACATGTTTCCATAAGAAATAGGGCGATTTTTTTAACACTTTTTAATCTTCAAAGGTGAGATTGCGCATCTAAAAAAACACATATATCTTACATTATATTTTTCTACCATATGATCATTTTTCAATAAGATCAGACGGTACGTGCAATGAGACCCTTCCTTGCTGGAAACTAGGGGTCACATATTTTGCTGGCGTCGGCTTATGTTGAAAAAAATGATACTTAAACAAATACGTGACCTCGTTTCTTTCTCCAGCGCACTGACATCTTGGATTGCAGTTTTAGTGTTATCGGTTAAAAATCAAGAGGAAACAGCTATTTAAATATCAGGCAACGATGTTTCTGACTAAGAAAAGTTTTGCTATTTTGACTCCACTTTGGCCTACAGATGTAAAAGGAAGCACCAGAAATACATATTTTTCAGTTACGCTGGAAAAAAATCATTTGAAAATAAATATTAATGGTTTATCTGCACCCCTTTACTTACTTTTATTTAACCAGTGTAATGGAATTTATACTGGGCCTGCAATTACGTGCAAAGACGCGAATTGCCTTCTGGAATATTTTTTGATTATGATTGTATTTATTTATTTTTATTATTAATTTGACATTTTTTATAACTACTTAAAGTAATTACAATTACGCACTTTATGCCTAAAAACAAAATTTAGGCACAATGTGTGTAATTCCAAAATGTAAATGTTTGAAAACATACAAAATACAATTTTATGTGTGTAGTTATGTTTAACAATTGCGTATATACATTTTTCAAACATTTTGTGCACAAATTTAGACACACTGTCTTGTTTTACATAAAAATATACATACTTTATAATAGTAATATTAAATGCACTTTTTAGAGTGTGGAGTAAAACTCGCAGAAATCGAAGATGGAATATGCTCATTCATTTGAAATTAAATATTATTTTCCATTCCATTGTTATATGTATCCAGGAAAAATTTAACGAATTGGAATGGATCCTCCTTAAAAAATTATGTTTTATAACTTCCCCGGCCAAACCCGTTGTTCGTTTTCATTTGCCTGAATTTTTTTGTAAACAAATTGTTTTAAATCAATTGTAATTAGTTTTTTTATATATTAGTGTAATTTCATTACCATTAGTAATGATTTTTCTAATGAAAAATATTTCATTACCATTAACTGGTAATGAAATTTTTTTCATTGTCATTAGTATGAACTAGAGGGCTGAATGAATGTCTTACAAGACATTCTCTTGCATGCGCTGATGAGAGATTTGACGATTTTTTGTACTAAATATAACAACAATTGACAATTTTACTTATTTGTAGTTATTTACAAGATGTTAAAATTCAGATCATTACAAAAAAAAAAAAATAAATAAAACAGAAAACAAAAAAAAATATTTTGGTGTTGTATAAGAAAATGTTTTGTGAATGTCTTGCAAAACATTCATACTGGCCTCTAGTATGAACTAATGGTAATGAAATTTCAATGGTAATGAAAAATTCCCATGTATGATAAAAATTATAAAAAGTCAAGTACATTTTGAAAGGATATTTAAGACATGATTGTTTCCAAAATCTCATTGTGCGATTGTTTTAGAGAGCTAACTATTTTTTAAATAAAGTTTTATGGGGGAAAGTAAGAGTAATTAATAACTTTAAGAACTAAAGAAATAGGGATAGTTTTAGTAGTAATGCTTTATTTTCCATATAATTCAGAAAATTTCCTCTATCCAGTGTTGCCATTTCAGTGCTTTTCGGGTATTTTTTGGTGCTTTTTTCCTTCCCGTACCCGTTGATTTTTTACAAATACCCTTTTAAAAAAAGCTGGTATTTACTGTGCTTTTTCAGATTTCTGGCAGTACTTTTAGCGCTTTTTGTACAGTTCATATTTTTGGTATTTGTTCTCGTTTTTTTTTCAATTTTACTTGAATTTTCTGTCAAAGTTGAAAAAATAATATTAACAAAAAATACATTTTTCACAATGTCTGTAGTACAATTTTAAATAGCAATTTCGTTATATTTAAACTTCAAAGTTTTGAAATATTAGTTTGGTGCTTTTTCACCCCTTTTCTGGTTATTTTTTGAACCTTTTTAATACGATTTTACAAAACAAAAATGTGTTTTTAAATTCTTGACTTAAATGTTTAGAAAAATTAATATCGTGCCTTTTTTATCCCATTTTTGATAGATTTTTACCTTTTTTACCCGTTTTCACAATGCTCACGGTGTACTATGCTTCGTCCCATGGACAAAAATCAAAAAAAATTTTGTTTTCTCAAATTGTGATTAAAGAAGGATTTTTTTTAAAGATAAGAAATTAACTCAAACAAATGTGAAAAAAAATATTTGGTGTGATTGATTTTGCCGCCAAGAGAGGGCGCTAAACTCAGACAATTTTATGCAAAAACGATTTAATAGAAAAATGGATTTTAACTGTTTCTCTAAAATAATTCTCAAAAATACATTTTTTTAAAAACTTGTTCGAAGATTTGTTTTTTTATTACTTCGATATATTTGTCGTTAAATTAAAATATGCATTTTAGTATATGTTTACAAAACAATTATTTTTTATTGCTCCGAAAAACACAATTTTTTTGTTGAAAATCCAAAAATTACTTAAGTTTGATGGAGTATAAAAAATTTTTTTTTTAATTAGATACTTCTTTTTCCTTTTTTTGTAAGTTTATGCTATTTTATAATAGATTATCAAAAAATAATTACTATTTTTTACCAAAAATTAAAAAAAAAAATGGATTTTTTGAAATGCCTAAATTCATGATTTTTACACAAATTTCACGCATTTAGAGTGTGTTTAGTATTCAACCTTCATGTGAACCTTCCATTTTAGGTATATGATGTGTTGAACGGACTTTTGTAAAACACTACGAGAAACATTTTTGTGGAACATTCTAACCCTCTAACTCTTCAATGAAAGGGAATTTTTTGGGCCCTTTTTAAAAAGGGCCAAAAAAGACCAGTAAGTTGAAGAGTTAGAGGGTTAAAATGTCCCAAAAAAATGTTTCTCGTAGTGTTTTACATAACTTCGCTGAACACATCCTATACCTAAGATGGAAGATTCTCATGGTTTCTCCCTAATATCCAGGTTTGTGGGACATTTGAGCGCCAATTCTGAATAAATACGAAATTAACCCTTAAACACGTTTTAAGTTTTTACTTATTACTGTCTTAAAAGACTTATAATAAAATTTCATGACAAATACTTTTGCGTAACATTTTAACCCTCTAATTCTTCAACTTGCGGGTCGTTTTTGTCCGCTTTGGAAAGAGGCCAAAAAAGTCCATATAATTGATGAGCGAGAAGGTTAAAATGTTCTACAAAAATATTCCTCGTAGTGTTCTACATAAGTCCGCTGAACATATCCTCTACCTAAAATGGAGGATTCACATGGTTTTCTATTTTAATCCTATTTATTTTCTTTGTTTTAGAAAAATCATTTAAAACGCATTTTTTATGAGAGGCATTATTTTTTTATTAATGAATCTATTGAACCCAAATTTGGCACAAATATGGTTTGACTTTGTATCAATCCACGGGGTAAATTTCATGCCAATCGTATAATTTTTTTAAAGGTTTTATAAAGATTTTAATATAAATGATATATGTCAGGACTAAGAGTCCTTGGTTCGATTTTGATAAAAATTTACACAAACGTTTCCAGTTTATATATATACGTTTTGTAATTTTACTTCCATTTCTGTAGCTAATATAATATTTTTAAATTTCACGACCTATGGGAGGTGGGCGTGACCTTAGCCCGATATTTCCAAAAATTCAGATTTTTCTTGACTAAGGGGTTCTATGTCAAAACTCTGTCTCCACTCCTTCTATTTTTGTCCAATCGTTATATGGGATCAAAGCACTGTGGGACGGACGGCCAGACGGACATCGTTAAATCGAAATAAAAAGTGATTCTGAGCCGATCGGTATACTATAAGGTGTATCTAGAACCAATATTTTTTGGTGTTACAAATATCAACACAAACTTATAATACCCTCTCCACGTAGTGGTGTAGGGTATAAAAATACAACTTAAACAGGACAAAAAGTTTAATGGTGGGTGCGAACTGGCTAAACTAATTCTAAAATTAGTAAAAAGTGTTATGAATAAGAAAACCTTATCCAGCGGTTAAGAATTGCCTAATTTTTGGTTAGGAATACTGCAGAAAGTTTTTGAGGGCACAAGTTCGTTGTTGATGTATTCGATTTGTTGTAGACGCAGTATTTGGAACAAATCTACTTTACGGGCATAGCTTAAAAGAAAACCGAAATTAGGGGTAAAATAGGTGGGTTCAGAAAAAAAAAATTTTGTGTCGGCGGCCCATATTTTCCGAGTTAAATTTGGATATATCATTTAATTTATATATTTTTAACTTCGGAATGCGTTATCTGAACGGAACGAAATGGCTGTCATTAAAAATCTTAATGAAGCACCTTTAATTCGGCATAAAAAAAATTCTAAACTATTAACCCATTGCGGCCCAGCTCATGATTTTTTGTTTTTGAAATGGAAGTTTTCCAAGAAAAAGGCTGTTTTCTCAATATTTTGCCTATTTAATGTACAAAATAACTATTATTTATTTGTAGCTAAGGCTTTAAGTTTTAATACATAAGCCTTTAACCCTTCTAACAGCGCAGATATTAAGAGTTAAATTTGATATTTAATTTTTCTATTTCTGAACTTTGTACAATGTTGAATTTTTTCAATTGATTTCAAAAGTATATTTCAAAACCGCTTTCGTGCCGAGCTTAGGGGTTTCCACCTATGTGATAGGCGGTTAAGTGGCTTCGCTGAGTAAAATTTTTCTATAACCGGCCTTCGGCCGGGCTTAGGCGTTTTTTTCTATGTGGTAGGCAGTTTAGTGGCTTCGCTGAGTATAGTTTTTCCGTGTAACCGGCCTTCGGCCGGACTTAGGGGTTTTTCCTATGTGATAGGCAGTTTAGTGGCTTCGCTGAGTAAAGTTTTTTCATGTAGACGCATATATTGTTCCAAATACGGCTTAGGGATTTTTTTCTATATGATAGGCAGTGTAGTGGCTTCGCTGAGCAAAGACTCTATTTTTAGACTCAATATTTTTTCAACAAGCATATATGTACAGTAGTGGACTAAAGTGGATACATATTTGAATATTTTTAAATCTGTATTAATAACTTTTGTTCAATTTGTGATATCCAAGTGTAGTTTTTCCAGTTTTTGAAGTGGCCAGGTCAGAGCGCCGATTTGAATCCCATCGACAATTGGTGGGCAATTGTCAAAAGAAGACTCTCCCAATGCGAACGAGCACCGACCAACTTAGATGATCTTTGGTCAGGAGTTTCAGCGGAATGGGCTAATATTCCACCTCAAACTATTAAAAATCTCGTGGAAAGCATTCCTTCTCGCATAAAATCTGTTTTAAAGAACAAAGTACTTTCGACGTAATATTAAAGAAATAACTTGCCGAAAATTTCAAATATGAACAATACTGGATAAAGCGGTCACAATTTGCAATTATTTTTTTCATTAACTGCTTAATGATATATTCTACTGTATTTAGATTTTATTGAAGAAGAATGTTTCAGTTTTATGCTTTAAAAAAAATCATTTAAGTTTCTATAATAAAATAAAAATTATAACAAATTTCGAAAAATCTTGAATTAATGTATCCACTTTAGTCCACTACTGTATGTACCCACATATTTTTTTAATTTTTTGTATGTTGGCGAGTAAGCTGACTTGTGCGTAGCAGGTCAATTATTTTTATCTCTCAAATATTACAAGTCGAGAAGTCCCATGCTCGATTCCCGCACAAGCAAATTTTATTAAAAAAAATTTTATAATAAAACAAAAATTTTTTTTATAAAACTTATTTTTTTAAATCTATTTTTAGACCCATTATTTTTGTCGATATTGGTGAGCATATAAGTAACGATATATTTTTTTATTTTTCGCGTGCTGGTGTATAACCGCGCAAAATAATTAGCTATATTTTGCGCGACATCTTCATACAGAAGTAATAAGAAATGTAATAATAAAAGTAACTAGTTACCAATACAAAGTATGTGGTTACATAACCACATATCTGGTAATGATTTTCTATGTTGAGTCCTTTTCCTATACAGCCCAGTGTAGAAAAGTGATTACCAGATATGTGGTTATGTAACTACATACTTGGTAATGGTAACTACCCAGGTAGAAAAATCCCAACGTTGGCCCAGGCTTGGAATTTTATTTTTTTGCTATTATTCCAGTACATTTAATAACAAATTTAGTAGTTTGCTAGAACTTTACTGTCCTCTTAGTGTACATCACAGATTTCTTTTTTTTGGCAATGTCTTGAGACTTGATGGAATTTCTTCAATTGTATTTTTTCGAAACTTCACAAGAAAAGAATGGCGATGTCTCTCTTACATAAATAATTGTGTAATAGATGTAAAAATACGTAAAATTTATAAAATTGTTAATTTTAATAAATTAAAAAAAGCTCGTTAATTTTCAGAAAACAGTACTGGCAAAGCATGTTTTAAGTAGTACCGGCATTTTGTAAAAAACAGTGCTCTCCCAGTACAACTTTTGTTGTAACGTCGGCAATTTCTACCTTGGTAGTTACTTTTATTACTACATTTCTTATTACCTTTATATGGTGATGTCGCGAAATAAATGAGTTACACACCAGCATACGAAAAATCAAAAAATATGCCGTTACCTGTGTGCTTACCAGCATTGACAAAAGTAATGATTCTAAAAATAGATTTAAAAAAAATATGTTCTATAAAAAAAAATTTTTTTTTATTGTAAAAATTGTTTTAATAAAATTTTCTCGTGCGGGACTCGAACCTGGGACTCCAGATTGCCAGTCTATAGCTCTACCATCTGAGCTATCTCAACATGTTATATTTGATAGATAAAAACATAATTGCCCTGCCGCGCACAAGTCAGCTTACTCGCCAACATACAAAAAGTCAAAAAATGAAATGGTTACATATATCCTTACCACTGTTGAAAAAATATTGAGTCTAAAAATAGATTTCAAAAAAATGTATAAAAAATTCTAGAACATTACTTTATGTTTGAAATAATGGTAAAAATAAGTAATTATTGGTAATGCCATATTTTTTATTTTGAACTTGTGGAAAAAGTAACTAGTTATTAGTAGCTCATTATTATATCTTTTAAAATAATCCAGAAAGTAAGTCGGTGTCATTACTGGTAGTCCAAAAAATAATGATATGTCATTACCGTTTCTACACTGGGCGTATAAATGTTTTAAGAAAAGTCATCCATGGAAACTTTTAGATTTTAAAATCGGACGTTTTGTTTTTGAGATTTGAATAAATTTGAGAAATGTCCTTGATAATCTAGTTAGTTTTTTTATAGCTTTCGTATTTTTAAAGATTTTTAAATTAAAAGGTCTTCTCTGAAAATTTGTTTTGTTATATGCTATTGATATGCAAAACCTTTTCTTTATTTCCGCCTTAACATCTACCACACACATATCGCGCTTATGCCTTGATTAATATAATCCTCTTTACCTATAAAATATTTTCAGTTTTTTACCATTCACTTAGTGGGAGAGATAGTTGTTAAGCCAGTAAATAAGAAGGAATGGTGAAGAAAATAAAAAAATAAACCAAGTATCATCATAACACAATATTCATACACTCATTTTTAATACAAGTTAATAGCTCTCTTGTTGTATTAAGTATTTATTTTTTGTATGAAAGTATTGATGATACAACGCGATTGACGTTCTCCGCTTAAAAAATGAAAAAAAATACCTAAGCTGGTGATTTAATTTCTTTCTTTCAATCGTATGAAAAAAAAATGCAGCAGGTTAAGATTTCTGTTTTTTCATCTTAACCTTCATCAATAAGGCAAGGAAAAATTGTATTGAAGAGTTTTAGCACGCGGGATTTTATTTTAAATAAAATACTCTGCAAAATACTTGCACATTTTTTTGCTGCTGTTATTGTCGCTTATAACTAATGATAACCTTTTAAAGTAGGCCATAATATACGGCTCAATACAGGGTTATTTACTTTTGCATGCAGCCGTTGTATAAGAAGTAGTATTAATATTATTTATTTTTTTTGTTATTTCCTATTGATGGGGATGAAATTTGATCCTTTAAGACAAGTGCTTTTAGTTTCAAATGCTTATAGAATTGACTGACATGTTGGGGTATGTGTGACTGGTAAATTGGAATTGGGATGTGGTATTCGTATGGTTTGTACACAAATGCTTGACATGGTGTAAGGTTGATTATATTTTATGGTATAAGATTTTGAACGTTTTCGTTATGAATAAGAATCAATGAACGATTATTTCCTTTTTTTTTTCATTTCGTTTTTGTTGGTGTATTTGCATTAATCATAAACCTTATGCCGTTTGTATTTGTCTCAAGTTTTAGTAAATGATTGTTAACAAATATAACCCAGCAATGTTTTTGTATTGTAACAAGAAATTTCTTTAATGATAGATAATTCGCATATTAATTAAAAACATTTTATATATCCTCAACCTCACTACGTAAGTTTTCAAAAAATATTTTTCACCTTAAAATATTTTTTACATCATCAATTTTATTCAGGCAAAAATTTTTTTCAGCACTATTTTTTCACCTCAACAATATTTTTCATCTAATTTTTTCTCTTTTTGCATCAATATTTGTTTACATACAAAATTTAATTTGAATTTTTTACTTAAATTTAGATTTGTTAAATTTAACAAAAAACTGATAAAATCGACAATTTTTTTTTAAGCTAAAAAATAGGAATAAATTTTGTTAAAGTAACAAATTTTTCTATCCAGCCAACAGACGTATTATTTTGAGTGTAGTTTAACCATTGACGCTGACGGGAATGACACAAAATTTAGTCTGTTTAACGCTTTCACTTGTTTTTAATTTTATAACTAAAATTTCATAATTTGGTTTTGTTGAGAAAAATCTTTGCTTGGTTATTTCCAATCACTACTTTACACTGTCATCAATGTATGAGATGAAAGCTTTTTACGATTACGTTCATACAATAAAATGTAGAAGTAAACGACGATGATGATGACGATACTTTACGATGAGCCGCTTAATTTAAAGAGGGATTAAACTTTGGAATTATATTTAAAATGTATGCGATTGTGAAGAGATTAAGTAAATTTTTGTACGGATTTTGTAGATTTTATTTTATTTCAGAAACAAACTGCAATATTTGCATAAAAATATCGTACTCATTCGGGCAACAAACTTTTGATGAGAATTAACTTAAAAAACTGTATTAATAATTTTAACTATACCTACTCCTAATAAGGGTCATATGCATAATCAATTTTTAAATTTGTAAACGGCTTATAAAACAAATTGTTCATAGAAACTTAATTTTATAAAGAAACCTTCTATAAGGTCTACAAATTATTACGCATAAGCACTTTAATGGTAATTTTTGTAATTTCTGATTTAAAAGCTTTGAAAAATATAACATATATAAACTTAATGGCCGCAAATTAATTTTTTGTGCACTTATAGAAATAAACCTGTAAAAATAGTAGAAAAGTTTGCTTAAATTAGCAGATTATATTTGCTATATATCACTAAGATAAGAACAGCAAAAATAAGACTGTTAAATATAC
This sequence comes from Leucophora obtusa, assembly GCA_949987735.1. Classification (NCBI taxonomy): domain Eukaryota; kingdom Metazoa; phylum Arthropoda; class Insecta; order Diptera; family Anthomyiidae; genus Leucophora; species Leucophora obtusa. The sequence goes on from OX465299.1 coordinate 55,111,020, forward strand.
ATAATTTTAGTTATATTTGAGTTATATTTTTGTTAATAGAAAATAGCATACTTGGGAATTTTTCATTGACATTGAAATTTAATTGGCATTACTTGATCTCAATGCCAATGCCAAAAAATTTCATTACCATTCAATGCCAATGAAATTTTTTCAATTGGCATTGATTAAAACAATGGTAATGAAATGTACACGCAATGGTAATGAAATGTACATATAATTAAAGAAACAAAGCATTGTATAAAAAAAATTGTTTCATAAAAAAGGAAATTAAGACAAGAATGAAAAATTTTAGAGCAACAAACATTATAAAAATTCGCTATTTTATCAAGTTGTATCAAGTAAAGTAAACTTGACGAAATAGCGAATATAAGATAAGAAATACGCGAATTTAAATTTTTTTTTAAATTGTTTTTTTTATCAAAACATGAAAACAAATGCTTTTTCATCAATTATATTTGGGCATTTAGGCACTGAATAATGCCAATTAGAAAAAAATTTCAATCATCAAATCAAATTCAAAAAATCATCAATTAATTGGTCCATTCAATTAACTAGTCCCAATTATGGAAAATAGCAACTTAACCTGCTAAAATCGGGAAAAAATTTTGTTAAATAATTAGGAGCCTAAAAAATAAATAAAAAAATTTTAATTTTGTAAGTTTTTTCGCCTTAATAAATATGGAGCCTTTTGAGAACAGCAGAATACATTTTTTAAGCAAATATTTCTGCTGAATTTAGCAGCTAAATTTAGCTAAAAAAAATAACAAAAATTTTGTAGATATAATAGTTTGGTTTTGCTATTTTTATTATACAATTTGTCATTTTAAATTAACTAAAAGTTAACTTAAATATAACTAAAATCTGTCAATTTAGCAGTTTTATTTTATCTGTTATTATTTTACTAGTATTTAGAAAAAAAATTTTCTAATTTCAGCAGTTGTTCCTGCAGGGTAATTTACAGATTTATTTCTATGAGTGTACTAATTATATTGCAAACTTTTTTATGAATATGCATACAATTCTGTATTTTTAACAGTTTTATTTTTGCTTCTCTTATCTTACTAATAATTATCAAAAATAATCTGTTAATTTTAGCAGAATGCAAGATAATTTTTAACTATTTTTTTGTAGTTTTAACTAAAATTTTTACAGGCTTTTTTCTATTGGTGTGGTTAGTCGTTATAATGACAATTATTGATTTTTATTCTTCACATATTTTAGTTGGAAGTAAACTATTGCGATGGATTTCCTCAGATTTCGAGACATTTTTAATAAATAATAGAGGGGAGAAAACCAAAATTTTCGGTAATAAATATTTTGTCCAAGTTACTATTTAGGGAGTCAAAATGACTTTCAGTGTTGTTAGAATTTGTTTTCTTTAAAGAATTTTTTTTTCAAATATTTTTAGTACATCATTGGATGGATCTTCAAATTACCTTTCATTGAATCCACACTTTGTAAGTATTTATTTGAGACAAACATTATAAAATCCAAATTATGAGAAACGTGGTAATTTTCGACCGCACTTTTTAACTGTCAAAAACCGCTAGTCTTTGAAAATCGTTAATAAAATCTAAGATGTATTTAATGAAGTCAAGAAAAGATTTTACAAATTCTGTTTAATAAAATGTTTAAAAAATTAAAAATAGGGTTTTTTATCACGTCTTTTCCTTGGCATCATGCTAAATCGGCTATTTATCTGGAAAGTTATCAATAAAACCCACGGAAAGATTTCTTTAGAATTCTTTAGCGGTAATTAATTTAATAAGCATAATTTTTTATTATTTTTAATTTCCACCGTTTTTGGCAAAAGTACGAAATTTTAAAAGAAAAATAAAAAAAAAATAACTTGATATGGAGTGTTTATGAGGGTCCACAACTTTCGCCTGCTATTACATCTCATTCCGAAAGAAAAGTGGCAACACATACTTATTCTTCCTGTCCCTTCTATCAGATACTTATATCAATTTCCTTGTAAGTTAAAATCAACATTTGCAAAAAGAGTTGTTTATACCGAACATACATATGTTTTCCTAGAAGTGTAGTTTATTTTTGAAGCTGAAAATTAATTAATAGAAAACTTAAGTCCCTCAAGTTTTTTTTATTGAGAGAAAACGATGCTCAAATAATGGTGGAACTTCCTTTATGAGTCTTTATCCTCTTTTTATTTCTTTATCTTCCTTTTCTTAAGGATTTTAATTCAAAAGGATTAACTTTCAATTTTTTTGTGTGATTCTTTGGTAAACTACAGCTTAAGTCGGTTGTTGGTTTGGTTTTTTTTTCAGATTATTTTTATATTTTTTGTATATTGTTTGCTGTTGTTTTTACACTAACTTGTGATTTTTTTCTTGCTTCTATTTTTACACCTTATAAAACACTTCAGTGGTAAAATTTTTTGATGTTGTTTTTGTTGTACTTTATTCTTTAGTTTATACACAAATTAGCGAATATAAAAGTGTGGTAAGCTAAGCTGAGTTAACAACCACTTTATTTAAGGGGCAACACAGTGGCGGTAGAACAAAAATAAAAATTAAAGAAACCAATGAAAAAAGTCTTGTACAGGTAGGTGCAGCTTTTTTTTTTTTGAAGTTGGTCACAAGGACAAATTTTTGTAAATTTGGTGGCTAATATAACAATTTCCGGATTTGTTAATACTGCACATTTTGTATAGTTTTTTTTAAAACAATTTAAGCCCATTGTACGAGGGAAGCGCGTGCATAGTGTAAATTAAAGTTTGTAATAACTTCCAAATTTTTTATATTTTTATAGGAAATTGATTAGATTTGCATAAAGTACCAAGCTAGCAATTGATGCCTAATGTTTGGCCTTTTTCTTTTAAAACTAGGAATTTGTCCAACATTATTGAACGAGTATTTATAAAAACAATTCAAACTCACAATAGGATTCATTTTAAAGTATTCAGGTATTGGTGCTCACATCAAAGTCTTAGAATATTTAATCCACCTTGTGATTAGGTCAACAACATAAATATATTTTACTTTTTTTAGTAAAACGCCACTGTTTTTGAGTATTATTTATCTGTACCCTTGTATTTTACACAATACATTTACTGACACACATATACACTCATGCATTTAAAACTTAACCACAACATATCCTAACGGATTAAGTTTAATACGCGTTATTTTTTTTAAACAGACTTCTTTCTGCCAACAATAGTGTAAAAACTGACAACAAACTAAGCAAAGGAGAGGGAATGAATGTTTGTGAAACTTCCCTATAATAAAGAACGTGTGGTATTGTTGAAAAAATAGCATACAGAATTTTAAAAGAATCAATGTTTTTATTAAAAATTTTAATTCTAAAATATAAGAAGCTTTTTAGTGTATTTCGGATATTATGCTTAATAAAGTTATATATTATAATACATAAGTTGACATGTCAAAACAGTTAGCTATGATCAAAATGATTTCAGTCATACACTCAGAAAAAATATGTTAGTAAAAAATTTGTAAACGGTTTACAATTTGTAGTACAGTGTTGTTTTAACGTCATTGACAGCTGAAATTAATATTGTAACTGATATGCATTTTTGGAATTTTTAATTTAGTAGGATTGAGGTTATGAAGATCTAGTTTCTGCACATTTTTTATTGACAGGCTTCATCAGTGATTTTCCAAAAATTGTTAATCGTTTATATGTTTATTGAGATTTGAAAACATGTCCCAACATTACAAACATAACTATACTGAAGTACGACGACAGCTTAACCATCTCACCCAAGTAAGGCCTTGGATGCAATATAACTAGTTCATTGTTTTCTTTCCTATTCAGCTTTCTGTTATTGTCTTTTACCTAAAAGTAATCAAACACAGACACAATCAAACATTCTACTTTTAGATTTTTGTTCATCTTCCAATCTCCTCCGTTTCACTTTACTATTTTTTACTAATTGTTAGTAAAACTATATGCTTTATTAACATTTTCAACCATTGGTTCCAGGAAAGTTTTTTCATCAGTTTTTACTCTATAACTCTAAAACAAATTGCAAATTCTATTTGGAATTTGTGCTAGATGATCTAAAAATTTAACAAATATAACACTCATTGAATTTTTTGCAAATTCTCATTTTTCAAATTACAGATTTTTTAACTAATTTTCATTGCTCATTTCAAAAAACACTTTATAAATTTTTGAAAACCTATTGGCAAAATTATCAAAATATTCAACTAATTAAAAATTGAGGGCTTTTTACTTATTTATAATAAATAAAATTTTTACTTACGCATTCAAAATTAAACAAATTCCCATCTTTTACGAAACAATCGACACTGACAATTGCTTTCATCATAACTACAGGGGAAACTAAAGCCGAAATTAGTTTGGAAGTATCATAAAAAAAGTAACGTATCATTCTCATAATGAATAAAAAGAGTATAAAAAATAAAAATATTGTATTTTTTATCTTTTTCTTGTGCATAGAATTAAATGTCAATTAATAAAATAGAAAATTTCTATTTTCAACAGAACTTTTTTACGATTTAACTTGACAACAGTTTCATTGCATAGAAAAAAGATGAAAATATATTTCTATATTATTTTAACACATTGAATTGATTACAGATACGTTTTTTTACTTTACGATTAGACTAATAAAGCCTTAACGTTTCATAAATACGATCTAAAGAAACACGTCATCAATTTATTTATATTTGTTCCTTTTACTAATGCAAGGAGCATAGGGCCGTCATCAATTTGCGTTTATAAAAAAAAACTTTGTCATATACATATGTGAACTTTTATTTATGTTTTTCATCACATTTATGAAGCTTGGATTTTCTTCTAGTGGTACTAATATTTAGTAAAATTTGTTGCTAATTTTAGCAAATAATTTTTAAATTACAGTTTGCAACAATTTTACTAAAATATAGTAGCGGTTACTAATTCTTTCGACAAATTTCATTGTAAGTAGTAGTACTGCAATAATAACTTATTATTTTTACCCTTCCCAGCCAGCAATTTCGGAGCGCTCATAAATAAGATTCTTAAATGGCTCATAGAAATGATTATTGTTTTTTTGAAAACACCCTTCTTTGGTAGAAAATATGAACCCTCAGAAAACAATCGAAAAAGTTGTCTCTACAATCTGAAAAGCTGGCTCAAAATGAGGGTTAATTTTTCGGACTCAAAGAAGATTCCAAAATTATTTAAATTTATGGGGAAAATTTCGATTTTATACGTTCTTTTTTCTGAGTCATTTCTGAGTACACAGGGATCTCTTTTCGACGGAAATGTTAATGTTTTTGGAGCTCATTTCTGAGCCATTAATGATCACCTTTGTCTGCTGGGTTATTAATAAGTTATGATATAACACAATATCAGTAATATATTATTTTAAAGCCTCGAAATAAGTAGTCATATACGCACAGTGGTCGAAATCATTGATCTGACGGCATTTAAGTCAAATTTTAAAACTTTAAAATCGATAAATGTTTTACATTGTATCGATAACCGATACTCCACTGAGCAAATTTACGTTTTTACATTTGTTTTGCTTTCAATATTCCCACAGCTGTTAGCTGTCAAATATAAAATAAGTTGCAGCAAGTGCATGGCAAGAATTTGGCGCCAAATTACTCAGTGCGTGGTTTTTGGCAATATTAAATCATTTGATTAATAATTTTATAAACTAAGGTTTTTATTTAAAGTAGAAGGTATGTATTAACAAAAAAAAATATGTTTGTGATCTGTGATTATCTAGTTTAATCGAAATACGTTGTAGAAGTTAACATTGGTGATAGCAGATTTGAAGTGTTATATACTATAGTTTGGTGGAGTGCATCTTTTGGGATTCGATCGGATTCGGTCCAAATATGGTTTTGTTTATTAATTTGGTTATTTGTTGTTGTGAAACGTCCAAAATGATCTACCTGTTCTTGCCCGTTTATTGGTTAATTAATTTTGTAGGCATAATGAATGTTTCCAAACGCACACTTTTTTTGATTTGGCACAATGAAAACGTCCCTACTAACAAATTTTCAGCTGTGGAGGCCCACGTATTTAATAATATAATAGACCTATCGCACTATAATGAGGAGCAGTGCCGAGAAATAAAAAAAAAAAAAATTGAGGAGCTTCATAAGCAAAGTAGTGGAAAAGTGGAAGTACTGCAACAGAACGTTATCGAATTTTGAAAAACGTAATAAAGATTGGTTGGACAGTGAAATTTTATTAGTTGGGCCGACAACTAGTAACAATTTTGGAAGGCCTGTAAAAGAGTTCACTGCTAGTTCATCTAAAACACAAGTCAGCAAAGTTTCACAGCTTGAAAAAAAAACTACATGCGATGAAGCGTGTAAGTTTACACAAAGCAGGAAAAAGAAACGAATCAGAAGTTGTATCCATGCTACATTCTGATTCCGAGGTTGCAGCAAAAATTAAAAAAACTATTGCTTCAGAAGCCAAAAATGCTATTGCATACAGTCCTGATGAAGCTTTGGCTCTTTACGTGGATGGGGATTTTACAAAGCACTCGTACAAATTGATCCAAGCTGGTGCAAAAGTAAGAAATGCAAACATATATCCAGCAAAAAAGAAATACTACCCTATTGCAGTCCAAATTACCGATACGTCTGCTGAAGTGTCTCTACAGAGCTTGGTTGATCATACAGCAACAAGAATCGTCGAATCACAGAAGGAAGTTTTCGTCAGCCTCAATGAAGATGCTATTACAGCGATATACAAATGGGGATGTGATGGCAGTAGCGGACATTCAAATTACCGCCAAAGCTTTTCTGACCCTGAATCGAACAGGATCGATGAAAACTTATTTGCCGTATGCATTGTGCCACTGCAAGTGAAAATGGGAAGTGTCATTCTGTGGGAGAATTCTCGACCTTCTTCAACGCGATTTTGTAGACCAATAAAATTCATTTACGCAAAAGAAACTTCTGAGTTGGTTAGTGCTGAAGTTGATAAAGTGAAACAGCAAATAACTGAAATTATTCCAACACAATTTGAGTCTTTTCAAATTAATCACCAATTTTACATGACAATGATCGATGGCAAAGTTTTTAGTGTAATTTCAGAATTATGTATGAGTATGGCTTGTCAACACTACACGCTTGGAGAAGGTGTTTTGAGTGCATTTTACATATTGCGTACAGAATCCCAATAAAAAGGTGGCAAATTCGTAGCACTGACAAATCTGTTGTACAGCAAACTAAATTAGATATACCAGAAAAGTTAAGAAATGAAATGTCTTTCCCGGATCGGGAAATACTAATAACGGAAATACGGCTAGAAGATTTTTTCAACAACCAAAATTTGCTGCACTTTTAACTGGAGTCAGTGAGGACTTAATCAGTAGATTAAACATTATTTTACGCACTATGGCTTGCGGGTACAAAATTAATACACATGCGTTCAAAACATTTTGCTGGCAAACAGCAGAAATATTTGTAAACAAATATTCATGGTTCTATATGCCATCTTCTATACACAAAATATTAATTCATGGTGCTGAAATCATAAATAATGTCTCTCTCCCAGTTGGCATGATGTCAAAAGAAGCACAGGAATCGCGAAATAAGGATTTGAGAAATTTAAGAGAGCATAATGCACGAAAAAATTCAAGAAAAAACACAATGGAGGATTTAATGCACTCACTTCTTTTCTCATCTGATCCTCTCATATCCACGCTCTCCAAACGACCTTCTAGCTACTCCCGGAACAACATCGAAATTGGAAGAGATGTACAAAATTTGCTTTCAGACCCAATTGTTCATGAAGACACTGTTGGTTCTGATACTTCTGATTCAGATTAAAAACAAATATATTTAGCGTTTTTTTTAATAACCTGGATTTAGAATTTTTCATACAAAAAGTGGATTTATTAAATCCAAAAAAAAGGTGGATTTAATAAATACATAATAAAAGCACAAATATATGAAACAGCCTATTAATTTAATGACAGAAAAAAATAAGAACGAAAATTAAAAGAGAAACAAAAAAATTGAAAAACTAACAAATAAAAGGTTTTTATTAATTTTTTTTATGAAATATGTTTAGAAAAAAAAACTACACCGCACTAAATACATATTTTCGATCTTGGACATGGAGAAATAGCTCAAATAGAAATGGCAATTTTTCACTCTACAGTAAGTAATTTAATTAAATCCAATTAGTGAATATTAAATATTGCAATGGAATTTTTCAATTGTGTAAAAATATAAATTGAAGTGATAAAACTGAAAAGGCAGACTGTTTATCGCTGTATTATATAAAATGTAGTTAAAAATTAAAAGTTAAAGTAAAATCCTTCATCATCGAATTCGTTATTAAAACTTAGGGTGAAAGAAGTGTCGGACAGAACATTTTTTTAAAATAGGGAGAATCTAACCCCATCTGTTGAGCACTTTTAGAAATACTTTTTGGATTTATTAAATCCAAGTGATTAGAAAAAACAGCTATTATCTTTAGGAAATTTGTATTAATTATATTAACTACACTCAAAATAATATGTCTGTAATTTAACAGAAATATTTCTAATTTTTTGGTTAGGTATCAGCAAATTTAACAAAAAAAGTGGTGCAATTTAACAAATTTTGTTATAGGCTGGAAACTATAAATATTTGTGTTAAATTATAGACGTACTATTTTCAGTGTATTTGTATTTAAATCTCTGAAATAAATGAAAATTGTTTACAGTTTAATTTATTACGCATTTCATAGTCGAAATTAAGCATTTGCGAATTAAATGCCGCCAGATTCGGTATATCGACCACTGTGCAACGGCAACTCATTATTTCATACCTCTCACATAAGTATTGATGTATCACAATATTCGTTACGTATTACTTTAGGTTTCTTAGTAAAACCAAGGGAAAAGGGTTACTCATTGCAAGGCAATACGTGAAAAAGTCTAACTCATTACCAAGGTTTTGCTAGCATATGGAGTTTTTATTCAAAAATCGTCAATCGTCATTTGTAAAATTTTGACCAAAAAATCGTCAAAATGACGTAAAATTGTCACATTTGGCACCACTGGCTTCAACTGTTATAAAATTTTACATTTTTTCGATTGGCATGAATACTTTTTATAGGAAAAGGTCTAATTTAAATGTTCATTGAATTAATACTTTTTAATATCTGTTTTAAAACCAACATACATATTTTTTTTATTATATCACACACATACAATTCTTAATGGTGTTTGTTATGTGTTGTTAGTTAAGTTACTAGTGGAGTACAATGTGAGTACATTCATACAAACAATGTCATTTCGCATGCCAGATTTTTATATTTAATACGAACAAACAAAAAAAGCAGCATCTCTACTGCAGCTTCTGAAACGACTGGATGTCTGTCTGTATGTCTGCTTGGTTGTTGGGATTTTAAATACAACAGGAGCAGCAGCAACAGCACCAGCTAACAACAAATAAACAATGCCAACAAATCTAGTGAACTTCACAGAGATTAGCCTTCATGAAAGCATCAGTATTAAAAGCTTTTCCCTTGTTTGGGGTTTTTATGTTGTTCTTGCTTTCAAATCCCTTACTCTCAATCATTCCTGGCTTTCCTTTCAATTTCAGGTTGTCGTTATTATTAGTTGCATGTATGTATGTGGTTGGTTGTTTTTTTTAATTGTTTAGTGTGCTTTGTAGGGATGTTGATGTAACACGAAATGGTACCGAAAATAAAGTGGTACTTTGTAGAATTAATGGTACTAAAAGATGAACATATATATGATGCGCAAAATAGAAAGGGACCTAAGGTCAGGAGAGCATGGGATCGGTCTCATTCGATGCTCAGATGTTGTCCACAAAAAAAAAAAATTGATTTTTTTACCCTTAGGTCCCTTTCTCTATGCGCAGTCACATATTTTTCATATCGATTTTGAAAAGTACCAATAACGTTTTTAATAACAACAAGGCAGAAAACCATATTTTATTTTATTTTATTTTATTAAATCAATTAATTACAAAAGTAATTAACTATAAATGTGAGGCCAGTCAAAACTAAGAAGAATGATTTTCTTAAATATTACTACTACTTTTTCAAACAAAATATCTTACCTAACTAAAATTTTAGATAAAAAATCGTTCTAAGTCCTGATCAATATTACCAAAATTTTAATACATATGTGTATTTTAAACTACATTTTTTGTGTGAAAATCATTGATCCAACCCGGGATTTAAAATGTCCTTGCTATAAAATTCTCTTCTTTGTTGGTTTGTTTTTTATTTCTAAAGACTTATTTGTTTTTTCAAGCAAGTTGTCTTTGCTTAATCATTATTCTATGTTCTCTGTCTCCCTCTCTTTCTCGTTTGCAGAGGTTTTTAAGTAAGTGCTATGGGTTTGTTTCTTTGGATAGATGGATTTATTTGTTATTGTTGTTGAGTGATATATTCGGAATTTAATAGCAAAGGATTTAATTCACTTATTGTTTTTTGCTAGTTTAAAAGGATACAATATGTTGTTGGATTGTTCTACATATTCATATATTTGTGATATTGTCTATTGTAGTTGTTAGTTTTATAAGACAATCTGATAGTTTCAAGGATACATATCGTCACCTAAAATACAAAAGGGCGTAACAACAATTTTTATTTTTTTTACACGAGAAGCAAAAAACGTTGTAGAATTAAGGATATTTTAGATCATTCTTTTCTGCTTAAAACACGGCTGTCGACTTATTTCTATATATAACTTTAAAATTTTTAATTTCGTCCACTACATCATATTAGTGATTCGATTTTGAATTTTTTTGTTGATGAATAGATGAAAGTGATTTAAAGTAAACATAAAATTTACACAGAGTTTATTAAATTAACTACACTGAGAGAATTACTTGCATGACATTAATGACTTTTTCATAAAACCAATAAAGTTTCACTGGAACTCGTCAAGCGAAACTTTTCATTGAATTCTCGATTTGTTATAGTATATTAGGGTGGCATTAGGTTGTATGGTCTAAAATTAAAGGCAATGCTTTTGTAGAAATAAAAGGATCATGTGATGTCATATAATTTTCAAACTCCAACTTTTATTTTCAAACCTGAAACATACCCAGACAGAAATTTCCAACTGTACCAAAAATAATACACTGGCAGAGCACTGATTTTATAAAAATTACTACTGAATGTTCTTTCTTCGATTTAAGATCAAATATCACATTTTCCTTTAAATTATTTTAAAATTAAAAAAGAAGATACTATTGTTACAAATAAATTGCACATAACAAAAATTTAAAAAATTCGATAAGGCCAGCAGAATAGAATATGTATTTTCGGGTACAGCTACAAACCCATCCTCAGCATAGCCATTATGGGCTAATAATTGATGATGATCGATTTACACTGAATGTAAAGCAAATAAGCAAATTAAAATAACTTAATTAGACTAAAATCAACGAAATTCTAACAATGATATTTTTACCCTCTGTTATTAAAGTGTTTGCTTTGAACTTTATTTCTTAAAGTATCAGCTGGTTCTTATGGAATTCAACTCTGATCGACTACTTAAGCCCCGTTTAGATTATCACACATGTGTGTTATACATGTCAGAAATGTGTTGTATAACGAAAATGTATAATAGTGTGAACAATGTTCGTTACACACATGTTAAAATGGGTGTACAAGCCAGCCGACAACTTTGCCAAGCCGATTCAGCCGCCGACAATAATCAGCGGAGCCGATTTTCGGCTAAAGCCGACAGCAAAATGCAAAAATATTTATGGTTTTGAAAATTTATAAAATTTGTTTAAATATAGTTATCTGAAAAGTAAAATTTTATTATTTTTGCGATATCATTGATTTTTAAAGTGTTCTTGCATCAAACTAAGCGGTTTTGTTGATACCACAATACTACCCCAGCAAAAAACCTGCTTCGCTGGATGCAGCTTTGTAAGGGTATAAATAAAATTAATCCCTTACAAAGCTGCTTACGGAAGGCATGATTTTTCCATACAAAGGGCCCGCTTGGAAGCACGTTCTTTTGTGAGAAAAAGCGCATTATTCCCTGCTGAAAAATTGCAGTAAATTCATGTTTTTAGTAAGTGCATTTAACCGCGAATAAATTTATACATTTTTTTGTGGAAAAAAGTGCTTTATTTGCTGCTGAAAAAATGCGGTACATTTATGATTTTAATTGAGCGCATTTAAACACGACTTCTTATGAAAATAAATGCATTTATTTGCCGACTTCAAAATGCAGACTGACTCATGTTTATGTGGCGTCTCTACATTAAACTCTAGTAAGGCAATCCTACTAAAAAAGAGTAAAACACGATTGAGATGATTCAGATATCGTGCGCATTAATCGTTGGATAACTTACATTTTATTTCACTCCCTTACAACCTGCTTCGTCGTAAGGGAATAGCGTAGCACTATAATTTTTTAAATAACTTGCTTACGATTTGCTTCGTTTAAGGCAGTTTTGAAGGGTATACAATAAAATTGCAAAATTTTTTGTGTATTATATACGCATAAAGTGGCGCAACTCTGTAAAGCAGAATTTGTAGCGCTTTTTTAAGCGCTTCGTATTTTTACTGCTTCCAAAATACTACAATTTTTTTGCTGGGACGGGTTTCCGCATTGTACATCGTAAAAGGCAAGTTATCGCTCAGAATAAGAATTAATTCCTTAATTCAATTTGCTCTGAATAGGAAATTTAATTAATTAATTAATTCACAAATACTATACATTAAATGAAATAAATTCAAATTTGTCACCATTAGATATTATATTAGTGCTGATAAAAAATGAGTAGTGGGTATCGAGTATTTGGCTTATATTCAGTACTCGATACTTAAAAGTAACCACTCGATATTTTCAGAGTTGTATTTTGGAAAGAAAACAAGACACAAAAATACGAGTAGTGTCGAGTATCCAAGTTAAAAATATCGAGTAGTACCGAGTATTGAACAGTAATCAAATTTACTAGCACTAATTACTACTATAGTTCTTTTTATTAAATTAAATGAATAAATTTACTTGTGAACGCGTTCAGTTTAATGAATCGAATGGATAACAATTTAATTAATTCCCACTGAAGTAATTCACTACCGAATTTATTCAATTTCAATTTTGTTCAGCGTATTAAAAATTGTTTTCTTCATTCAAAAAAATTACGCCTACTGAATTAAAAACCCAAAATTATGTTCACTGAATTCAAAAGTATTTTCTAGCGTTCAGTAGACTTACAAAAAATGGCATTACAATGACGTTATTAAGCACTCAAAATAATATGTTTATTAGTTAAAAAAAAATTATTCCTATTTTAGCTTAGAATCAAATTTTAACAACTCTGTTTTTTGCAAGGACGATACAACAAATAGCATACCCCTTGTGAACAACCTTTATGTATAATTTTAAGAAAGACATTAAGGTTATTCACAAGAGGTGTGATATTTGTTGTATCGTTGTATCGTCCTAACAAAAAGCAGATTTGTTAAAATTTAAATTGAAAAAATACAACATTTGAGAATAGCACAATATAACATTTTTACGTATGTTTTTTCAACGATACAACAGATAGCTCACCCCTTGTGAATAACCTAATTGTTAAATTTTAACTCAATTTTTAAAAATCCAAAGAACTACCTATAAAAAAATTACAAAGTCGGCTTCGATCTTTTTGCAGTAGGCTTTTTCCTGTGTATGTTTCAGTTGAAATTCTTGGAAAATTTTCCTTTTAGCCGACGTTAGCCGATTAGCCGCCGCCAGTCGACACTATTTTTTTAAGCCAGCCGCCGCCGATGTGTTTGTGGCTCAACTCTAAAAATCAATCGCCGCCGACCATTTAAAACATTAGCCGCCGCCAGCCGACCGAATGGACCGGCTGGTATCTCTGGTGCACACATTTTAAAAAGCGGTCACACTTTTTTGACAAGATTTATTTTTTGAAATATTTCATAAAATTACCACTTGTTTTAACACTAGTTTTGTGTTATTCACAAATAAATGTAAACAAAGAATAAAAACAACTAATGGTGAAAAAAGTAATAATAGAAGAAAAACTAACTGTTTTAATTTATTTGTTGTGTTTGTCGATAACAGTCTGAACACTGCAAAGATTTTCTTTTATACTTTTTTGACAACCAGACAAATTCAGCCTACTTTTTATCATACTTGTGTGAAGAAAAGTATAAGCACTTGTGTGATAATGTGAACGGGGCTTTATAAGGCACAAAGTTATGAACGACAACGAATGATTTTTTTAAGTTTTTTAGACCACAAACTTTTTAGTTTTTCCAACAACACGGCAATGTTGGACAGTTGGTATCAACCCACCTTTTGCCAACAACCTTTTGCTCGGCTGACAACCGGGGGGCCAGGATTCGATTGCCATCAGAACCATGTTAAAAAAAATACTAAAAACAATCAGCCTTACTATCAATATTTTCCAAATGTATATTTTTGTTAAAGTCGACTTTAGTTAAAATTTTAGGTGGCAGTATGCTTTGACTTGGTTTAATTTTGGAGCATTCAGATTGGTTAATTAAATTTCAACCAATTAAAATGTTCGAAAATATAAATATTTTTGTAAGGTTTTCATACCGTATGATTAAAAATAAAGTCGACTTTAAATTTAAAATACTATTTTATAGTATAGGCCAATTTTTCTTAATTTCACAAAAAAAAAATTCATAAAATCTATTTAAGACAAATTTTTTCGGTTTTGACAACATTGTGAAAACGTTGTGTAGTTAGCGGCAACCAACCGTTGGCCGCTGTTATCAATCGGGACAGTATTGTTAATGCCACTTTTTATTATTCGTTATTTTTTAATGTACTGCAAAAGTTTTATTGACTACAAAATTATTGGCAAATTTTCGCAAGTCGACTTAAATTGTTTTGTCAAAAATCCACAGATTTTTTTTAACAATGTATGAATTACTCAAATCAATTGGTGAATTAAAAATAAATTAGCGGCAATTAATAAACTCGAGATTTTAGGTCCGAATCAGACAATCTCAAATGTTGGGTATATTTTAGCGCTAAAAACTTATTTTCAGTAAAATTCCAACTCTATAAAACATTACAAATTATATTTTTCAGGGGAGCCAAAAACACATTTAATAACTTGTGGAAATGCTTCTCAGGGTTGTCAGATTTATTTTGCCCTTTTTCGCTAAATGGATTAGTGGAAATCGCCAAAATTTATTTTTGTTTTATTTTTGCACACAAAAAAACAACAAAATTTATTTTTGTCCAATTTAAGCACATAGAAAAATCGCCAAAAAAAATGCTTTTGTTTTTTTTTTCATTAAAAACACCTCCTTTGTTATTTGTTGTAGTATAAAGCGGCGAATACATTAAGAAACATTGATAAGGGAACAAAAAATATCAAACAATTTTGTAAACACGAATTGCACGAATGTAAACACGAAAAAATTTTTTCACGAATATTCCTTAGTGTATTCCCCGCTTAACACTCCAATAATGCGTTTTGATTAGTCAATGAAAAATAAAATTTTTCAATAATTTTTAGACACTTTTTACCATTTATAGCAAAGTTGGCAACCGAAACAAATAGCGGTATTGGTATCGATTTTTTGTTTGTTTCGGTATTGGTATTTCATATGTATCGGTATTCAAATTAAAAAAAAAATAGCAATATGCCTGCTACGATTTTTTATTAAAAACACAGATAGAGTTCAACTAATTTTAAATTTTGTATAAAAAAATTTATATTTTTTTGTGAAAAACGTAAAAACAAATATTTTATTAGAATCCGATTCAATACCGGTACGATAACGGTATTCAGGAAAAAGGTTTTTGAATACCGGTACTTTTTTAAATTAAGAGTTTCGGTATTGGTATCGGTTATCAGTTTGAAAGGGTTTTGAAACGGATAACGGTATTATAAAGGCATCAGTTGCCAACCTTTATTTATAGTAAGTGCAATTCAGTAACTGTTTAGCGACAAATTCGACTTAATTCTCTAATTAAGAACAAAATTTGTGAGAAGTTATTTTCTAATTTTTCTTCCGATATTTGTCGTTAAAAAACTTGTTATAATTTCTATAAACATCAAAATTGGCAGTGTAAACGATAAAGATTATATAAAAGATTAAAATCTGTGAGATTCTAAACTCAGTGCAAATATGCTATTAGATCACGATTTTTTTTATTGTAAAGTTGTCAGTCACTTCATAAATCGTCATAAAAATCATCGGCGCCATTTCAAGAATTTAATCGTCAAACGTATTGGAAATCGATACGTTGGGCGATATTAGCACATCCATTAGTTGTCCAGCTGTTATCTTTTATTAATTGTTTTTAGCCACCATATATGATATGTCTCGTTATCTTAGTGGGTAGAGCTGTCGTCTGACAATCTGATGGCCTGGGTTAAAATTACAGTAGGACAAAAAAAAAAAAAATACATATGAACTTTTTGTTTAAATTTATTTTGAATAATATATTTTCAAAAAACCAATTTATTGGTTTCCCCAAATTTTTGCCAGCATTGCAAATTTTGTTCCTCCAGTGCTTTTCCGGCACTTTTTGAACAGCCGTTCCTTTTTTCAAATGATGTTATCATTTTGGGAAAGCACTTTTTGCCTGTACTGTTAAAGTACCTTGCTAACGCTTTCCCGTGTGTATTTTTCTGACTCGGACCATTAAAACTATCCACTTTTAAGGTGAAAAATTTAGAACAGGAAAAAAGAAAAAAACTAAAACGCTATAAAAAAATAAAGAAAATCACTATACACCTGCTCTTCACAGCTTTATTTAAAAAAGAGTGCTCAAAATTGGTAAAAAAGTATCGAACCAAAAAAATCCACATAATTTTGGCTTTTGTATGAAAAAGACGTCTATTCAATATACTCTCAGGGTCAAAAGAAACTGTACAGTTGGTTTATTATGTTTAGTTTGATTTGACTCTTTTACAATTATCCTTAATTTAACATTTTATGTTATTTTAATTATATATTTTGTTCTCTCTTAATTTTTATAAGAAACAACATCAATATTACAATAACAAAAATACATAGAGCAATACATGCAAATGGAGGAGTTCCAAGAAGAAAAATTATCAAAATAAACTGAATACATTCTGGAACAATGTGGTCTTTAGCGATGAGAGCAAATTGTTTGGTTAGAAAAAATCCAGTTAAAATTTTAAGATGCTAAAACTAAACTAAACTAAAAAACGAATTCGAAGGTAATATCCGCAGTGAAGCATGGTGGTGCATGTGGTGCATCGGTTATTGTAAGGGAGTGTATCGCGACCAGTGGTATAGGCAACTTGGTTTTCATAGAGATCATTATAATAACAGATTTCCTTCCTCGCCATTTGATAATTGGCCATCAAGTGTCGAAAAATTGAGCTTTACTCAAAACTGAATCTTTGAACAAGACCATAATCCCAAGCACACCGCAAAAATAATAAAGAAATGGCTGCCTTATCGTATTCTCAAACAGCTCTTGTATCAGCAAACCAAAAATCTAGTGGAATCGATGCCCAGAAGATTGAAAGCTGTAATCAAGTCAAATGGAAAACAAAAACAAATTACTAAATTCTTTGAAATTAATTTGTTATTCTTACTGAACAATTTCTTTTGATGCTGTAAATATGAATTATTTTTTGTTTAAGTTGTATATTTTTTGTAACTGCCCAGTCAGAAATCGTTAGTGGTATAAAAAATCAAGCATTGGCATACCACTGGGTAACCACGGTGTTAAAAATAAATGACTGGCAGAACACTCATTAAGGGTGCTTAGCCAGCATTTGCAAAAAGCTTTTCACCAGTATTTGTTTTACAAAAATTTCGGTGGTTTGTAAAAAAACCACTGGCAAAGAATGGGATTAGATTGATATGCCAAGGTTTGCAACCAGTGGTTATCCAGCGCTACCTAGTCAGAAATTGCCAGCGGTACAAAAATCAATTCATTGGTAGAGCAATGATTTTATCAAAATGCTGACGCTTCGTTCAAAAAGGTTTGTAGTCAGAAGTTTCCGAGGCAAAAAATAAAAATCTTTAGTACATATGTTAGCACTGTTGAACACTGCCAAAATTTTGCAATATCCAAGAGGAGCTAAGAAATGGATTTTCATCTCTTATGACTAAATTGGAACAAGAGTTGGAGCAAAAATTTATTGAAAGCAAGCGAAGACTTGAAGAGTAGTTTGAAAATAGGCTGAAGGCATTTGAAGAAAAAATTAACGAATTTTCGGTTCATGCCCCTCCGATAAATGTAACGAATGTGGAGCAGATTAAGTCGGATTTAAAACATTGCTTCGACATTGTAAAGGTGCTTGATAATGCAGCCAATAAAAGACTTACGTCACGTTACGAACAGAGATGTTTAAATCGATCGAATGTTACAAGATTGGGGTTACAACATTTTAAAATTTGTTTTTTGTGTAATGTTTTGCTGGTGAAAGAAAGTTTTGGTGAAATTTAACCTTTTTTGTTTGTGGGAAAGCTCCTTTAAGACCAACTTGGCATATTAGTCCGCTGGCATATTAGTCCGAAAAATTGGTTGCCAGTACTAGCATTTTAGCACAGCCAGTAGTTGTCCAGCTGTTATGTGTTTAGCCATCAAGTATTATGTCTTGTTAGCTCAGTGGGTAGAGCAATCGTCTGCCTGGGTTCAAATCACGGCAGGACCAATAAAATACATATGAACTTCTTTTAAATTTTATTTTGGAAAATATATCTCCAGACCATCTACACACAGGAAAAATAATTGCCAACCGAATTGCTAAGCCTATTTTGGTTGCTACAACCAATAAATTCGGTTGGTAAAACCATATTGGAATGTGATTCCTAAATATTTTGGGTATTGCAACTAAAATTCAGTTGTATGAACCGAATTTCGTTGTGATAGCCAATATTCAGTTGCACCAACCTATTTTAGTAGATGTAACCGAATTTCAGTTGGAAAATGACATATTTTTTCGCTGTGTGTATTTATTGGTTTTGCCAGCATTTTTCCAACGTTCAAAAGTTTTGTTATTCCTTTGCTTTTCCGGCGCTTTTTGAACAGTTGGTCCTTTTGTCTAATGACGTTATCATTTTGGGAATGGGAAAGCACTTAAAGTGCTTTGCTATAGATTTCCCGTTTGTATTTCACCAACTGGGTGTTTTTGTATAAAATGAGAAAAGAGATAATATATTTTTCTTGTATAAATACAAATCATATTTTTATGTATGGAGTTTGATATTAAACTCATAAACATACCAAGTTTATACCGTTTACGAGTAAAAAATTCGAATATTTGCTGGTGTAACAACATCAATTTGTGCGAAAATAAAAGAAATTTGCAAATCCTCTTTATAAAACTAAATTGAATATCAAAATTGGTTGCCGCACACATATTTTCTAAACTTTTAAACCAGGTATATAATTTTGGAAAATTAGTTTAGTTCCTATTTAGCGACACCGCACACGCCCTTAATTGTATAATATCTGGACCGCTCAAGCAATTTTGAAAACAATTAAAAAAAATTTTTTTTTTGTAATAAAACAATAAAATAGAAGTGTTTCAAATGTGCGATTGAATAAAATCACTGTGATTTACCCTACTGCTCGTACTCCTAACGGTGGAGCACGCTGTGTATATTTTTGGCTCAGGCTAGAGTGCACCGCTTATTACATCCTGGTTTGCAAGATCCTTGATTTTTGGATGACACCTTCAATCACCACTTAGCGATAATGGCATACATATATTATTAGAAAAATTTAAATTTTCCACAAAATGGGTGTCGGAATTTCCATAACAATGAGAGCACAAAAAATATTTCAAATTTTTATTTCAGTTGTTTTGCTTTACTAGTGCTGCTTCTTTTACGACAAAAACATACTCGAAATTTATGTATTTTATTTAAGTTCGTCCTTAAAGTATTTTAAACATGCGGTTGAATAAAATAACTGTGACTGGCCCTACTACTCGTGCTCCAAATGTGAGAATACGCTACATATATTTTTGGCTCCGCGGCTTTATAACACGGTGCCTCTATAGCTGTCTAGGGTCTACAGCTTTGACACATGGTCCTTGCAAAAATTTTATATTTATTTTTCCCATCTACAGTGCACTTATACTCATCATTTGAGTGATTTTACATTTTTGTTGACACACCATTTTATACATATGTACATACATCTTAATCATAAAATAATTAATCCGATTTAAATTAAAATTTGGTAACGAGTGATGACAGTGGGCTTAAGTTATTTCATGAAAAAATTTTTATATGCTTTTGGTCATTGATATCAATTTTTTTTTGCGAAAACACACTACTGTTGTCATCTTCAATCGCTGGTAGGGAACAAAAGATCCCCTGTTAATAAATTCGACTTATTTCTGCCGTATTCAGCTCGTTACTATACACCGTTGTAGTGCTATTACTCAAACGAATTCACAAATAAATCTTTTATCAGGACACTTTAATGTATAATTTCAATTTTATTTTACATTTTTCTCATTGAAATCTAAATGTACAAATTTGTATATTCATAATTTTATATCAGAACTGTTTTAGAGTGTCAAATATATTTGATTTGTTTTAATCGGTTTTTTTAAATTATTTTCACATATCGCAAATTAATTACACTGTATTTTATAAAATATTTTAACTTTTACTGACTTTAATTTAATCGGCAAATTAGGCATAAGAACTGGATTTGAAAATAATTCATGTCATTTAGTCTTATTTTTTTAAATTTTTTTAAGTTTCAAACTTGTTCCAATTATTTCGTTTACATTTTGTATTTCTTATACAATTAATTTAAAATTTTTGATATATCTTTTTTAATCACTTAATCCTATAATCCATTATACCGTCACATTCAGACATACAATAATACACAAACGCTCATATACACACACACACACACATGCAGTTAATCATAAGCAGCTCACACAAAAAACTTAATCACATTATTATATTTTCTTTTTTATAATCCCGCCTAAATAAGAATTTTACGCAATTGTAAGAAAACAGAAAATAAACACCAAAAAATATACAAATATAAAAAAATTGAATTTTTTTTTTTTTTTTGGTAAAAAAGAGCTCACCAACCTTCTTCTATCATGATTCACGCACAACTAACGAAATTTTTTACAAACGACTACCAAACAAACCGTCCATCAGCCATTCATGCTAAAACCACCATATAAACTCTTAAGTACGTATACGCACTCAGTCACACACACACTGTCTCACGGGTAAACATTCATTGCCACATAGAAATGCAAGCAACATGTGGTAGCCAAAATACTAAATATTATAAAAAGGGGAGCCAAGATAGTAGGTAATAAAACACCACCTTTTTCCACAACAATTCTCTTTTTATCATGCATTCTCTCTTAATCACATGTACACTATAGATGTTATCACTGTTACAATACAAATACTCTCTGATTTATATGATAATATACTCTTTTGATTCTATTTCTTTATAAAATTTCAATTAAATATCTCTTTTAATTCAAAATAATTTCACTTACACTCACTTACACAAACACTATTAGTCGTTTACACACTAACGCACACACACACACTTACATATACATTCACTAACATAAATATTAAGTCTTATTGGGCTCATATCTCAGGGATTATGCAAAATGTATAAATGAATGAATACAGGGAATTAAGGATTAATTTCGAAGGGATGTCATTTATACTGAGATAATACTATTTTGTATTTTATACACGAATAAATTTATTTCCTTCTATAAAGAGTGAATGCCAGCCTGCCTGCCTTTCTGTTTGTCTGTCTGTCTTTTGGTCTGTTTTTATGTATGGCAGTTTGTTTAGCTGCCTGGCTGGTTGGATGTCTGTCTGTCTGTCTGTCTGTCTGTCTGTCTATCTGTATGATGTAGTTAGTTGTTACACTGGCTCTGCTCTGTTCGGGGAGTTTATTCACTGTAGAGTATTAATGTAAAATATGTTTGTATGTATAATTGTATATCTGTTTATATATTGCATGGATATATAATACTATTATAATACTGCGGCTTTTTGTTTACAACAGTGGTGGTGTAATATAGAGGGATAGATAAAAGAACTAAATAATTATGTAGTTGTTACATGAGTCACTTTCGATAGTAATTTCGGAAGTGAAGTGGTTTATTTAAAAAAATTTACGATATAATTAGATAAGTTAAAATAGTTCGTATTTTTATCAGAGAATTTTATTACATTTACACTAATGTTTTTGCTAGCCCCTATTTTTAAATCATAAATGCATATGAGTTTTACCGTCGGCAAAATTAAACAATAAAAATTATATCAGAAATTGAAATATCTCGTACGGATTTGAATTCGTTAGCGCTCTTCCTTTTCGGAAACTGCAGTTTTATTTACAACAGTATTTAGTTTTATTTACACTCAAAGAAAAAGCTTTTAGTCCCATGAAATGTTGACTAGATATTGCTAAATCTGTTCCTTTAATATATTGTTGTAACAAACTAACTGTGCCGGTTTTCCTTTGTATCCCATATTTGCCGAGATATTACCTATTTTATAAAACACCTTTAAAAGAATTATTCCTTAATTCAGTTTTTAAAATTGATTAAATTTTCATCGAATATTGAACAAGTAGACCGTACCACCTTACAGTCAAAAAAAAAGGGCGCGGTACACCTTCAAATATTAAGTATTTTTGCAAGGCAGTTCTAAAAAAAAAATTTTTCCCGGACGTATGTAGGTGTCGCCTTTTTTCATTTAATGTCGGATTTTATAGTGTGATATATCGATTTTTTTGCTTCGAGGAGACTAGTGTTTTGCTATAAAGGAAAAACCCAATGGAAAAAAATTTTTAAAAGGCGACACCTACCAAAAAAATAAAATAAAAATTCTGCTGGGTTTATCGAAAAACTTCCTTAGCAAAAGTTTAATGATTTTTTGCGAGCTTTAATTTTCTGACATTAGGGTGGTAGCAACTGAGATATGTTGGGTTAATACTAGTACTAGTAATATTCTTTATTTTCAGAATTCAGGAATATATATATATTTTAAAAATCAATAAGTGCTATTCAAACATTCGACCATGACTTGATGTCCCCGGTCGGCAAATCTTAAATAAATTACGTGCTGTGCAAAAATATTACAAATTTTTAATAATTAAATTAATGTACAAGCATATTTATATTATTTATACAATGTTTTATAAAATTAGCTAACGCCTTCCATTCTATTGTTTTACCATCAAGTGTTTTTAAAACTTCTTCTTCTTCAAGTAAAACTTTTCCGAAATAAAACATTCTAAATTCCCTAAAAGCTGAACAACGGCCCAAAAAATGTACTATATTCTCTTTCTCGAACATATTGCAAATTGAGCATAAAATCGATATATCATCCTGATTATTCTGATATCTGGTGGCATTTAGTTTTATTAGATCACACCTCATCTTAAAAATCCACATTATATCATCGCGACTGCTGACTTCATCATTTTTTTTGAAAACTCCTTGAAAAAATAATTTAGATAGGAGGGTGTACGGCGAACGTTTTTTTTTTTTTGAGGTACGGTCTAATGCTTCGTATAAATAGGTACACTATATTTCAATTAAGTAAAGTTTAGATAATAAAATATGTAGTATTTTTTCATATCAAAAGAAGCCAGCAGGTAGTCCCATAGGCGTCTCATTTGCTACCAGGCGTTTTAAGGAAAGTATCTCATAAGCTAGTCACCGATTATGATGGAATTTTGATATGTGATAGAGAATGGAAATATATGAATAACCTGTTTCATTTTTTTTTTGGCAATATCGGCTATTTGGGGATAAAATAGTTGAAATAAAATCGGCCTCTTTTTGATATTGTTTGTTCGGCAGCATGTCAGAAAACGTTCGACATAAAAACTGGATAAAGAAAATGTATTCGTCAAATAAGGAAGTTTGATATTTCATGAATTTCTTAAGAGTTTGCACAGGGTTGCCAAATAGCACGAATATCGAAGACATAAAAACATGTATTCGTCCAAACTTAATAAGGATTAATATATGTGATTTTGATAGTCGCATTTATTAAGAGTTTTTTTTTTTATAGGTGCAGAACTTTAAATTGAAATAAAATAATGAGATTACATAATTTCAAATTGGCGCGTACATGGCGTAATCTGCAGGTCCAATTTTCATTCATTTTTCAAGCAGTGGGGGCCATATCTTGGCAACGCATATTTCAATGTTGTCTTCCAAGGAGTCCAAAGTTTCCGTTTTGTTCGCATAAAACAATGACTTCACATAACCCCAGAGAAAATAATCTAAGGTTAAATTATATGATCTCGGTGGCCCATGGACTGGCTCATTTCGGGAAATAACCCAATAAGGCGACTGCTAGATGACATGAGGCGCCATGCTATTGAAAGAACATGTCAACATTGCATTTAATTGTGGCACGCAATAATCGGCAATCATTTATTTTTAAAGAAGTAAGTATCAACGATTTCACCGGTACATAAAACATACCAAACAGTGGGTTTTTGTAGATTTAACTGTACTTCGCTTATTTGTCGTGGATTCCCTTCACTCCAAATGCGGAAATTTTGTTTATTGACATGTCCAATGAGTCAAAAACCAATCCCATCACTGAACAGAATATTGCGATAAAACAGTGGCCTGACTTCCAGTTGGTTTTGGGCCCATTTACCGAACGTACGGTGCGAATGACGATCATTAGACCATAATTCCTGCACCAGCTGGATGTTAATTGGTCACCACGATCATGTGATGTGACACCGTTGGACTTCTTTTTTTGGGGAGATTTAAAAGAAAAATTGTACGTCAATAAGCCAAGAACAATTCAAGAGCTAAAGGATGAGATAATTCGGAACATTAACGACATTGCACCTCAATTATGTCTCAGAGTCATTGAAAATATGGACCATCGGAGAGAGGTATACCACCGAAGCCGTGGCGAGCATTTGGCCGATATTTTGTTTCACTCATAATTGTCATAGATTCTTCTATCATAATAAAAAATATTAAAATAATTCTCTGAAAACTTTTTGTTTTATTTACAAAAAAAAAAAACATCGTGCGTTTTGGTTGGATCACCCTTTATTTACATTTTCCAGAAATACAATTATTTGGGAACCAGTATTTTTAAAGAAAGGCCAGAAAAAGTGATTTTTCCCCATATTTTAAACTTCAGGGCCGAAGCGGCACATGATCTCGTTATATGATCACCTTATATAAGAAGGTTCACCCTAGAGTGTAGTTACGAACTATATTGGCATTTGGGCTCTTACAATGCGGCCATACTCTGGGTAGGGAGGCATTGTGTGAAGGGTTTGAAAGTACTTGGGGATACTTGTGTGTACTTACTAGGATCGATTACATTGTATGGAACTACATGTTTTTCTAAAGGGTTATATATAGTTCCTTTCAAAACAAGGACAAACAATTTGAAAAAAAAAACAGAAAACGGCTATATATTGACGCCACTTTTAATCCCCTAAATCTGGAAGGTGGCCGATAATATCAGACATCAAAAGCTTAAAATTATTTTCTCTACAATCTGGCATTCCTTCCCTGTTAGTTCAATATTTGAAGGTAAAGTGATGCGATTGGTATGTTTTCGTTTACGATTTTAACGCTTAGATCGTCATATTGTGATATATCATTCTGTATTGACGAAAGTTCTTCGAATTCTAGATTGCCTTATAGTTCGCCATAGTTATACACCATATTGTTACGAAATTTGTTTGATCTGGTTCTGGTATTTTGTAATAAAAATATCCCGAGAAACGGGATTAACTAAACCTGTCAATCTGGCAACGCTACATTTAATTATACCATAGTATGCTATAAAGTGATATAAAGTGTTATACTGTAAATTGGTTTGTGTCTCGACTAAAAATAAAGTGGTTTGTGTATTGGCTAAGAATAACGTGTTTTATGTCTTGGATAAATATAAATTGGTTGGTGTCTCGGTTTAAAACCAAGTGGTTGTTGTCTCCGCTATGCATACTCTGGATGCTTCTGGAACCTTCTGTTTGTTCTACAAACATGGCTAACAATATGGGTGCCTCTAAAACCTTCTAGTTTGTTCTACAAACAATCTGGATGTCTCTGGAACTTTCGAGCTCATTCTACAATCGCAGACATTACACTATAAAAGGGCTGCAGCTTAGGTTTGTACAGTTGAGTTGTGCTCTAGTAAATAATTGTGCAATTGTTTGTAAAGTAATAAAGTGTTAAAGAAATTAATAATAAATAATAAACAACAAGTGTGTGTGTGTGTTTTAATTATTTTTAATTGCACCAGCCAGGTTTACGTACGTTTTTGAAGGTAAAACGTAACAATTGGTGTCAGAATTTAGATTGGTTATTTTTATTGCAATAGAAACGAATCCGGTTTATCTAAAGGAGATAAACCAATGTTTTTTAAACCAACTTAAAAACGTAACAAAATTCACAATTGGGGAATATTATTGTATTATAAATTAGAAATTTGTTTTGAATTGGTATATTTTACTTTCAACGTAGTAAACTGCAAAATTTTCTGAAATAGTTTTTTTTAGATAATTTCTCTTTTGAATGGAAGATGAATTCGGTTTCTTTGTCCTGAATAAGTAATAGCCACTTCAGGAATTATATTGACCCCGTCCTTGAAACAAGAAACATTAATAAACCTCAATTTCATATACTCAATTTCGTCGAATTATCTTCAGTATTGCAATCTGTAGTTTGAATGAAAGGGTCCTTCATTTCGTATAGACACACGCCCTTTACTTGAAATAGACTGGTCACTTTTACATGGTGTTGTCATAGGAGGGTGAAATTGACCCCTTGTGACATGTTACAAGACAAATCCTAGGACAGGTTACTGAACTCTCATAAAAAACAAAGTTCAGGAACCTGTCCTGGGATTTGTCTTGTGACATGTCACAAGGGGTCAATTTCCCCCTCCTATGACAACGCCATGTAAAAGTGACCAGTCTATTTCAAGTAAAGGGGCCAGTTCGGTGACAGTTTGTTAAAATTTCCCGTAGGGAAGAGACAGAATTTGGAGTCTAAACATATCAGCCCAAATTGATATTAAGGGTGCAAAAATAAAATTCAAAGTTGTTCGAAAACTTTTTAGTATTTTTAGAATACTATTTAGTAGATCTTTAAAATAGCTTTTTTCAGGAAATTCTTCCTATTAATTAATGTGTTGATTTCTTTGGGAAGGAGAGGGTGGAGATGGGTGATGTGGAAAGCTGGTGAAAGATAGAGGGCTTCAAGTATGGCAACACTGTAACTGCGCGAGCTGTTAAATAGATGAGGAATTCTCAAATTTGTTGAAGCTTTTTAAAACATTACACTGTTTAATTATTTTATTTTAAGTGCTATGGGAACAATGAGAGTGGGTGTTTCGATATGTGTAAGGGCTAGAAAAATCATACATATAATTTCTATAAATTAATGTTGTTGTCACTGGGGCTTGAACCCGCAACCATCTGTATAACAGACCAACATGCTAACCATTATACCACAACGCCCACTATACCCAATTTGTAAACATATATTTCCTTGGAACAAACTTGAAAAACATACAAAAGCCAAAAACGGGATAATATTTTGACTCCTTTTTTTAGCCTACAAATATTTATGAGGTTAGGTCACTAAAACGGCGCAAATGCTAATTTTTTCTGGCTTCTTTATTACATATTCAAATTTCATTTAAATCTAAGGGAACCCCAAACAGAAACCTTCGTTGTTAGTAACTGATTCTAAGTGGGTCAGTATATTATGAGTTGGGCCTACGCCCATTATTTTTTCTACACTCAAGTTTGTTAGTTTTCTGAGTGAAAAAACATTAATTTTTAGAACAGATTTAAATTTTAGTTACATTTGCAAATCAGCAAAAAAATCAAACTACCCATGTGAAAATCGAAACGTATATGAACATACAAGATCATACATTGGCTCGTATATGATCATACATGGGCATACATAGTCATATACGTCCTTGCATAGTTCAGTGTATGACCATACATGATCTTATATATTTCCACTGACCCCTTATGACATGTCACAAGGGGTCAATTTCCCACTCCTATGACAACGCCATGTAAAAGTGACCAGTCTATTTCATATAAAGGGGCCAGTTCGGTGATAGTTTGTTAAAATTTCCCGTAGGGTACTTCGTTTCTATCTTCGTTTTATAGTTGATTTTCTATTGAAAATTATAGATTACGAGTACATATTTCAAAATACTTGAAATTTATTATTCATAAGAATGCAAAATAATACACCCTATACTTATTATTTTCATTTCAACTGTAATTTGCGTGTCTGCTTGTATTACTTATAATAACCAAACGATCCATAAAACGAAGAGTTAAATCCAAAATAATAATCCCGCACGAAATTAAATCCCTCGCCCACACCACATCACAACACAGAGAGAGAAAAAGTATACACAAACAACCAAACTGAGTTTAATACACACATAGTGTAGTCGTAGTAAAGCAACAAGGCAGACTGTATAATACGACCCACAGACATTAAGACAAAAAGTATAAACGACTGACAGACAGACAGTCGTGGCAGTAGCAGCAGCAATCGCAACAGCCATGGCATAAACCCAAAATACTAAAGCTCAACGCAAACAGCTAAGCAGAAATGGATTATATGAGCTCCCACACTCAAACTACTACGACTGCTATAGGGATTATTGCTATACAATCATCCATTCATTTCCATGCAGTTCTACTTTAACAGCATACCAATGTTATGAATGCGAATGTTTGTGCTGTTGTTTTGGCTGTATTTGGATGGATAAATGGATAGATGTGTTTGGCGGCGGGTTTGGATGTCTGAATGGCTGGCAGTTTGGCTCACTTGTTTGTATGTTTGTTTGTTAAAATGCAGTAGCAGAAAAATAAATTAAGCTTAAGCTTTAAGTGAACGGCTGAACTAAACAGAGAATATAAACAGAGTATGAGTGCAAGTGTGTGCTTTTTGAATGTATGTGTGTGTGTGTGTATGTTTAAATATATGAACTGTCTGAATGTGCTTTGGCTTAAGGATTAACGCAAAAGTATAAAAACAATATATACAAACAGACAAACAAATATGGAACATGCAAAGAGAGAGAGAGAGAGTATTTTTGTAGTTTTTTATATTGGGTTTGGGTAAAGAGATTTAGTGGGGGGTTTAGGAGTAAAGTGAGGAAGGGCAAATGCTATACGATATAGTGAATTCTTAAGGATTATGAGTTTGTTCTGTTGCTATTGCTGTTGACTATAAATTCAACTGTTTTAACAGAGACGCATTTCTTTTTTTTTTTGAGATAAATCCTTAAAGCCTTTTCACAAAACAAAATACGAAATACGTTACTTTGAATTATTTGTATAGGGCTGAATAGCTTTGGCTGGCTACTCATTTTATATTTGTTGTTGTTTGTTTTGCCTCTTTGGGATTAAAATTTACGCTCAATGGATAACTAAATGACTGCGGATACATGCCAGTGCAAATTATGATTTAATGGCAAAATAATGCTTTGGAACATTTGTTTAAAAAATACCTTGAATTCTGAAACTTCCTTTTACAAGCAACAGCACAGCATGGCGAATTAATGAAGTGTAAAAACTAAAACTGAATATAGAAATTATTAAATTTAAAGTGGAAAATTTGCAGTAAAGAAAGCAACTGAGCAAGTTATGGTTGATGAACGTCGATATTGTTATACTCTACATAAGGTATAAATATTTTCCAGTTATTGAACAAAATAAACAAGCCCAGAAATATTTTAAATCGGTTTAGAATTTTAAATCGGTTTAGAATTTTTAAAGTTATTCTACTAAAACTGATTTTATGGAACTAATTCCGAGACATGTTGCATGGAACTGAAATTTTTGGAATAACTGTCCTATAACTATGTAGGTAATTCTTCAACATGACGTTCTAGTTTTAGTAGAAAAATCAAATATAACTACAATTACGTATATTTAACAGTTTTATATTTGTTGTTGCTATTTTACTAATATTTAACAAAAATAATCTACTAATTTCAGCAGTTTTTTCTGCAAGTTAATTTTTAACTTTTTTTTTAAACTAATTTAGTAGTTTTAACTAAAATTTTTACAGACGTTTTTCTATTAGTGTACTTAGCTAAGGTGGTGTTACAGAAACCAAGAGTAGAAAACTATCAAGACCGGACAAAGCCCGGCCATACAAAAACGGGTGTTTAGCGAATCCGGCGTTAGAAATATGAACTCCAGAGTAGAAAACATCTAAGCCTGAATGAAGTCCGGCTACACAAAATATACCCAAAAGGCAGAAAATACTAAGCACGGCAAAAGGACAGCTGCATGCCCAGATACAAAAAAAAAAAATTGTAACGAACTCAAACTTTTTTTTTAATATATGTATAATATTTTGCCCGCTATTCATTTACAAAATTTCCTCTTTGGGGAAAATGACAGTAAGTCTCCCTGTTATGTCCATAGTTCTCTGAATATCATGTCAGAAAAATATTCGTCCATAATTTCCACTTCAAATATGAGGATAATATCTACAAAAATTTGGGAAATAATCGCTAAACTCGAAAATCCGAAAATCCTAAACCCCAGCCAAAGATCGGCTACACGGAAAGGCATTTTTTAGTGAAGACGCAGTTGGAAATATCATAAAAAACATCTAAGTCCGGCCGATGTCCGGTTATATAGGTAACCATTTTCCAGCTAAAGGGTCTTTGAAAATTACCCAAAGAAGAAAAATCCTGAGCCCGGCTGGGAGTCTACATGAAACAACTTTTGCAATGAATTTTGTATCCATAGACTGAATAAATGAAATGAAATGAAATGAATTTATACTGATTTTATAAATAATTAGTATTATGCCCACTATTAATTTATTTAGTTTCTTGCGGATTTTAACCACAATTCTGGGTGCGTTGTCCAAGTTTCTCTGGGCATTATGTTCGAAAAATATTCGGTCCAATTATAGGGAGAATGGCCGAACTTTAATATTTGGACATAATCACCAAACAAGGGGTAAAATCGATAAAAAAGGGGTAAAATCGATAAACAAGAGTTTTCGAGTGTTGTTGACTACGAAAATAACCCAAGACTTTTAAAAATCATAATAAAGGATTCGGATGACTTGAAAAAATAGTATTCTATTCAAGCTTGTCATGCGGGAGTTTTCTACGGTTGGTTAATAAGTATCCGAAAATTTTTTTGAAATTTGTCAGTTGGAGTATTTAGAAAAAGTTTTCTGGCAAAATTTAAGGGCCAAATTTGGTTACACATTTCATGCGTTAGTGTAGGGTACTCGCTGAATTACATTCATCATAGTGGTATTGGATTACATCCTTCACCTTTTCATTACGAACTTCCCTAGTAACGAAGACAGAACAGGCAGGAGAAGGAACGAAGAGAGAACAGGCAGGAGCAAGAATCAAAGACTGAACAGGCAGGAGCAAGAAGCAAGAGAAGACATGCAGGAGAAAGAAATAAAGAGAGAGAACAGGCAAGAAGAACAACGAAGCGGGAAAACAGGGGGATGGGAATAAGGTGAAATAGATGCAAGAAACGAAATAGCGGCCTCTGGTGTAATTTATGTTGTTTACGAACTAAACAAACTTGTTTACAAGCTAAGTGTGCGATGACGTTAGGCCGTCAAACATTTCAGAATTTGTAGCTGTGGCACAAATACATAGATGCTGAAACAGGGGCTATAAAAGGAGGCAACATTTAGGCAGTAAAAAGAGGTGTTGTGAAGTCTACCGCGAGGTGCAAAAGTTTTTCTTCAGGTGCGTTACTTATCGTCAAGTGAACAGGATCTGTCGAAATTGGCGAACAGTCAAATGAACAAGAAGGTTCAAATTCATCAACAGTCAAGTGAACAGGTTCAAGTTTATCAACAATCAGGTGAATAGATTCTTGTTACGATTATCAACAGTCAAGCGAACAGTGGCTCTGGTGATTTACCAACGGTTAAGTAAACAGGATTTTATTGGTAATTTATCAGCAGTCAAGTAAAGAGACCCAACCTGGTGAAGACAATCGGTGACCGGTGTGGAGCAGGTAAGTAGTGAACAAAACTCAAGTCTAGGGCATAGTAGCGACAGGGGCTGGATTACTTCCAGAGAGATTAGCGCGGTTACATCGACAAAAACAGGATTACATTCAGGGATATTAGTGCCGATTACATCTGCAGCAAGGCAAAGTTAGGAGAAACAAATTACTCAGTGTTCGGTCACACCAGGCAAACCTCACCGAGCAGCGCAAGAGGAAAGCCAAAATCAACCACGAGGAAAAAAACAAGACGATGCTAAGAGGCAGAAGAGGATTAACATAAAAATAAAACAAAACACATTGTATAGAACATCTATTATTGCGACAATAAAGCCAATCAGTTGAACAGTGAAAAAATAGACAAGGTGTTTCACTTAGTCAAGATGGAAAAGAAATTTTAATGTAAGAAACTGGACGCCGCTGACCTATCCCAGCGTTAACCCGGGTAGCCGGGGGTTCCTTACAGAGCTTAAACTGCATTACAATAATATTTCCTAGAGCTCATTTAATTTACTCGAGAAAATAAATATTGCCCCGGTCGTGAAAGAAAAATTGGGTATTTTTGATCTCTACATTACTTTTCTTCCTCTTCACATATTCGAATCTCGTGAATATTGGAAAGAACCCATTGGGATACCTTCTTCTAAGTTGAAAAAATGAATCACAGGTAAAGATACCCTTCGCAGCCGACTCATGTCCCAAAATATGACATATACTAGGACATACTTGTGCACTGTAATGTTTCAGTTTCAGCAACAACGTCCTGTTGACAAATTCCTTGGAAAGTTGAACGCCAATACTTGGAAAAGCTGGACAGATACAGTGTTCTATGGCCTCATCATCCTTCCTGCAGGTCCTGCAGGTCACTGATTCCGCACGGCCCATTATAGTATATGTGGCCTCAGCATTGAATATTCAGTACCACAGTCTTAAGTTTCCCTTTGGTTCACCCCTACCTGGGACTTCGTAAAAATCCTCCTGCACTCGCCTGCTTCCGCGGTGTTCCATATTGTGCTATGATCAATAACAGTCCATTCATGCAGCTCGGCTCTAAAAGCCTGTAATAGTCTCAGGTTCTCCAAGTTGACTCTGCTGAGAAAATGAGAATTTGTCAGCCGCCTCGTTACCTACAATGCTACATTGCCCCGGAATTCATTTAATTTCAATACCGCCTCTGGCTGAGAAGTTGTTGAGTTCTTCCCGGCCCATGACTTACAAGAAAGAAACTTCAAGCTACAGCTCCAATTTTTATAAAACCAGATGTAGCAAGATAGAACTGTATCAGCTTTTGGTCCACTTCATGCACTTAAATGTCCAAAATCGGATTCATAAATCGCCTCTTTTTCGAACAACATTATGATAAAAATCAAAATCTTCCATCGAAAAGTTTTTGGAAAAATTGCTTTTAAATTTGTAAAAATTAAAATTTTTTGAATTATCAGAAAATCATTCAAGTTATAAAAAACCAACTAAAAGCAAAAGTATTCCTCAGGTACAATATAATTATATTGCGTAGTCAAAAAAATTTAATTACGAAATTTAAGCCGCCAAATAAATACTTAATAATCACAATATATTATTTCGATAAAAACTATCCGCCTTGCAGATAATTAATCATGCATTGTCATTTTAATGATATGTATGTTTTATTATCTGCCTATGGGGAAGCATTGCTAAGTGCTATCGGACGCGAATAGCAATACGTCCCATAAATATGCGGGCTAGCTGATTAGGCAGCCGTGGACAGTCAACGGTTCCTAGACTAAATTCTCAAAAGGTCTCCGGGTGGCGCCGGTATCCTAACAAATTTTGAATGCCGATGATCCTCGAAACGACAAGGTCGGAAACTGGCCCCTTTAACTATCCAATATGCTATTTTTGTCAACGCCTATTCACCAGAGTAGGTGTTGCTACAAGCGGGTGTCTGTCGTTGGACCAAGCTGCTCGCTATATAAATGGGTACCTTCAGAGAAAATTGTAAAATAACAACGTAGCATCTGACCCATATTGGGCGGTTACAAACAACGTTTCCTTATGTTATGTTTCCCCGGACATAAAAACGAACACCTAACAGTAGGTACTTGGAGCGTACGAAGTCTTTTTGATTCTGGTAAACTAAAGAATACAATTCTTTAAATGAATCGTCTTAAATTAGGTATTGTGGGTATTAGTGAAACTTGGTGGCCATCTACTGGTGATTGCAGTATAAAAAGATCACGATTTTATTACTCCGCTAATAATACTCTAAGACACAGAAATGGCTTTGGAATTCTGGTGAACGATAAAACAGCCAAATATGTGACTTCATACAATTTGCAGACAGAACAATAATGTTAAAACTTAATGCTAAACCAATAATGCTTAACATAATTCAGATTTATGCTCTAACCTCAGACAGCTCAGATCTGGTAATTGAAAGTTTCTACAAGGAAATAGAAGAATTATTAAAATTAACAAGACCGCATGATTTAAATCTAATTACTGGGGGACTTTAATGCGAAAATTGGAACGGTTGGTTCTTATGGTCTAGGCACAAGTAACGAAAGGGGTGATTTACTTATTGAATTTTGCCAAGAATTGAATCTGTAGGTTATGAATACTTGGTTCTGTTGACCTCCAAGAAGAGTGTATACTTGGAAATTCCCGCAGGATAGTGAAAATAATATAGTCAGAAATCAGATAGATTCCATACTGATAAACAAACGCTTTTTATCCTCCATAAGCAAAGTCATCACATATTCCGGAGCTGATATACCCAGTGATCACAACTTATTAACAGCAGAGATAAAACTGAAGCTTGCAAATTTTAAATGCCAGAAAACCAGCTGTAACCTAAATCTCAACAGAATGCTAAACCCGAAGATAAGAGATAGACTAAGTTCCGAAATCAATAATCAGCTGAGATGTGTCTACCAAGATACTGCGAATATTTATACAATCTGCGAACAAACAACAACAATACTCACAGAAACATCAACTCGTTTACTGGGCCTCAAAAAACTTCAACCCAAACAATTTTGGGAGACTGATGACATATTGGAACTTGTGACTAGACTAATAAGGTCCAAATATAACCAAGCGAAGAACGGGTGGCTACGAGTCCAATGTGAAGAAATAGAACAATTACAACTTAATTTTCATAGGAAAATTAAAGTATTCCGTGGAACACAAAGAAAGCAAATTCCATCTAAAGGGTGGGTCAACCATAATGCATGATGTAAATTGTGAGTCACACCTTAACGTCAAGTTTTTTGCCCAACTTAATTTGACATTTCATTGTTTCAGTGTTCGACAAATTCAACCGTGGAGAGGTACACAATAGAGCAGCATGTTAAGATTGTTGAAGCCTTTTACAAAAATGGGCGTTCAAATCAAAATGCATTTCGTGGATTTCGTGATTTTTTTTGGTCAGCATAATCGACCAAATGTGTCCACAATCGGGAGAATTGTGTGCAAATTTCAGCAAACCGGATCTGTAGGAAATGTGGAAACACTTGTGCATGCTCGCCCGGTTCGTTCTGCGGAAAACATCACACGAAAATTACTGATGCGAATTTTGAATAAAGATTCCAATTTCCACGCTTACAAGGTTCAATTGACTCAAGAGCTGAATCATCTTCAGCGACGAGGCACACTTTTACCTAAGTGGATTCATTAACAAGCAGAACTGCCGTATTTGGGCAAATGAGAATCCACGAGTGATTGTTGAAAAACCGATGCATCCACAAGGAGTGACTATTTGGTGCGTTTTATGGGCTGGCGGCGTCATCGCGCCGTATTTCTTCGAAAATGAGGTCGGCCAAGCAGTTACCATGAATGGTGTTCGCTATCGCGAGACGATAACGCACTGCATTCAAACACTGGTACAAAATTGTATAGATGTACGTAAAGATATATTTTTATGTTTCTTAGATTACGAGGAAGTATTTGATAAAGTAAAACATGATAACCTAATGGAAATTTTAGGTAGATTTAATATATATGAGAAGGACATTCAGTGCATTAGGAATCTGAGTTGGAACCAAAATGCACACGCAGAAACAATGATGTCTAAACGAATGATATTTATATCAAAAGTGGAGTGCGGTAAAGCTGTCTGCTTACACCTTTACATTTCAATCTTTATGTATAGTCTACATTCGACGAAGCTTTAGAAGAAATTGAAAAGTATATAAAATTAAATGGCAAGTTTATCCATGCTATACGTTATGCAGACGATACTACTTTAATAGCAGACAATCTTGCAGACCTCCAGTCACTCCTTGACAAAATCCAAGAATAGAGCAACATAGATAAGACCAAAATGATGATTGTAAGTCGCATTAAAACTCCGCATGCAAATGCACTACTTGTTATTAACAATAACCCGATAGAACGTGTGTCCAGTTTTAAATATTTAGGTGCATGGCTTACGGAAAATTGAACAGCAGATAAGGAAATCAAATGCCGAGTTAAAATGGCCAGAACCTCTTTTATAAAATTTCGAGCCACACAACTCCTGAGGGGCTTTATGTTGAGCTGTTTGCCGCGCACAACCACCTGGCGTAATTAGTGAATGAACCAACTCACATTCCGTGTGTTGAAAGTGAACATCAAAATACTCTTGATCTTTTCCTTACTTCTCATCCGGACAAGTATGAAGTAAGAACACTTGCACCTCTCGGCAATTCGGATCATTGTACCATTTCCGCATCTTTTTCGTTCTCCGACCTTCGAAACGTTTCGGCAACAGCTGCGAAGCGTTCAATTTTTATTTACGAAAAAGCACGTTGGGCTGAGCTCAACGAATTTTTCCGGCAATTTAATTGGAAACTCTGTTTCCTCGACGACAACGTTGATGCCGCGGCGAAAATGGTAGAACATGTTATATTGCTTGGAATGAAATCTTTCATTCCTTCGAAGCAAATTTCGGTTAAACCAAAAGATAAATGTTGGTTTAACCAGACTTGCAGAAACGCAGTCAGATCCAGAGAGTTAGCGTTCAAAAATTGGCGTGATAATAAGAACGACAATACTGATCTGCTTCGCAAACAGGCGAGATATGAATGTTCCAAAGTACTTAGTCGTGAAAAGTTTCTTTACGAAAAACGTCTTCGTACTAAAGTTCTTTCTGCTCCTCGGGGTAGCAAGAGCTTTTGGTAATTCGTTAAAAGAGTAAAGGATAATTCTAGTTCAGCTATCCCAAATCTTATAAAGGATGATCAAATATTCACTGAACCGGTTGATAAGGCAAACCTTTTAGCTGGGATGTTTGCAGGTAATTCATTCCTGCCAGAAAGCGATCAACCACTGCCAGAACTTGAAAGAGTATCTAGTACTATGCAAAGGACAGTGATTTTTCTTAGAGTCTGTCTATATTTCGACCTAGTGAATATAAAAAGGTTTTCCAAAAATTGGCTCTTATGCTTATTCGCATACACAAATCTATTTCAAGCCATTGAAATTTCGCATATAAACGTTTCTTGATTTACAACCAGACTGGTGTTGGGTATTATATATTCATTATGTAGGGTCTCATATATTGATATTCCCAGTTACTTCTTTTTCGCAAAATACCTTAGAGCAAATATGAAGCCACTTGTCTTTTACTACTGACTCTTTTACTTGGCTGCTTGTGAATAC
This sequence comes from Leucophora obtusa, assembly GCA_949987735.1. Classification (NCBI taxonomy): domain Eukaryota; kingdom Metazoa; phylum Arthropoda; class Insecta; order Diptera; family Anthomyiidae; genus Leucophora; species Leucophora obtusa. The sequence goes on from OX465299.1 coordinate 55,148,587, forward strand.
CGCTACTATGTTGTGATATTAATTTACATCAAACCGTGATTACCCCTATTGCCAGTTTGTATGTATATTAAAAAAAATAGGATTTAACTTAAGCTTAACATACTATACACATCAAACCATTTGAATAAACTTTATAGGCTTTCAAAATTCACATATAACACGACTCTGTGTTACACACACTAACACTAAAGCAAATATACTTTTATGCATTTGCATACGAACAAAAAAAATTTTTTTTAAATACGCAAACATCCATTCAAATAACAACACATAGTACAATTGAATATGGAATGTGCGTGCTTTTATTAAACCCAACAATAATATGTATTTTGGTACTTTTTTGTGTGTTGTTTTTAATAATATTTTTGTAGTAAAATATGCATTCATACTTGAACTGTATATAATCAGACATCAATGTATGAATATACGTCATTATGATAAATACTAAAGGAGGTATAAACTGGGCCTGTGTTGTGGGTAAGCGTACAAGCTTGGATGTTGAGTATGGATGTTGCATGGATATTGAGTATGTGTGCTTTTGGATATAGAGATGTGTGTGTATTTGTTTAAGTCTTAGTTGAAGGGTCCACAATTTAACAATAAACAAATCCTTATGCACACATCCACATTATCGATACATGTTCGTCGATATAGTAGAAGGATTTATAAAATATGATCATGTTGACGATGAGGATGTGTGTTTGTTTCAATGCATATTTTTACTTTTTCAAGATAATTATGTCCTAAAGTGTAATGATATGATGCACAATACGTTTGTTTGGATTTTGAGCAGACCTCTAATGCTACTCAATTTGTTTTTAACTCAGAATTTGTAATGTTGGCCGAGTTTACTGAGACAACATTTAGGAATAAAAGCTTCAATATTTTTTTCGTTTTTTTTTAATGGCCAATATCTTGAAAACTGAAAGAGTTATGATAAAACGGCCAAATGTCTTAGTTGTTGCAAAACTACTACAAATAAAACTTCGATTAACAAAAATTCCATATTTTGATCAAGTTTCCAATAAAAGGCATCATTATGAACTAAGATGAATTTGTATGCTCATTTTCTGTTGAATTTAACTTGTCCTTAAAAATGAGATCATGTGTAATTTAAATGTTGATTCACTTCCTCACTTTCGTGTCCAAATTTTAGTGCCTACGAAGTTTTAGATAGAATTTGTGGAAACAAAGAAATGTGCACATTGATATGAAGTGCACATTGATATTGATAACAAAATAAAAAAGCAGACGTCTCGCTAAAATTCTACATAATTTTCTGAACTATCTCCTTGCATTTTTGGGGGAATCTATCTACTATTTTGACCTTTAAAAATAAAGGCAACGAAAATAAAATTAGAAAAAAACTTGAATGGCTCTATTATATTGCACATCACTGTATATGATCATTAGAGCACCCATGAAATATATGGAATTTGCAAAAGTTTTATTTTATTCACCTCCCCACGCATTTTCCAATAGATTGGGCGTAAAAAATAATATCCCCGCAAAAATTGGTCCTCTCGTATTAAAACAGGCCAGTCACCTACGGCTTTTAGTCCTAAAAATGGACTAAAATTAATTCAAAGCTTCTTTGCGCTATAACTCTTAAAGTAAAGATTTTACTGAAAAATACTAAATAAGCATATCTACAGGCAATAATATGCCTAGCATTTTTCTCACACACATTTTTGACGTATCGATGACCCATCATAGTGATTTAGGTGGTTAAATCCAAATTTGTGTTTAACCATATAAATCACTTTGATTTTAACCTCATAAATCACCATGATGCGTCATCGACACGTCAAAAATATGTATGAGAAAAATGCTAGCCACATTATTGCCTGTGGATATGCTTATGTCGTATTTTTCTGTAAAAGCTTTACTTTAAGAGGTATGCGCAAATAAACTTTGAAGTAATTTTAGTCCATTTTTAGGGCTAAAAGTCGTGGGTGACTGGCCTGTTTTAATCCGAGAGGATCAATTTTCGCGGGGATATTATTTTTTACACCCAATCTACCAGAAAGTGCGTGGGGAGGTGAGAAAATATCACTTTTGCACATATGTGTGCTCTATTGAACGCCTTCAGATTGGCACGAAATTAACATTTAAACATATTTTAAATTCTGACTTATTTCTGGCATTGAACCTCAATTTTAAAGTTTGATTTCTTCAGAGACTTATAGTAGAATTTTATGACAAATATTTTTGCGGAACATTTTAACCCACTAACTCTTCAAATGACGGGTCGTTTGTGGCCCTTTGGAAAAGGGTCAAAAAGTCCCTTTAATTGAGGAGTTAGAGGATTAATATATTCCACAAAAATATTTGTCATGAAATTCTACTATAAGCCTCTGAAGACATCAATGTTGAAAATTTAATTTCAATGCCAGAAATTAGTCAAAACTTAAAATGTGTTTAAGGGTTAATTTCGTGCTTATACACAATTGCCGCTCAAATGCCCACAAACCTAAATTTTAGGAGGAACCATGTGAATCTTCTATTTCATGTAAAACACTATGTAAAACATTTCTGTGGTGCATTTTAACCCTCTAACTCTTGTTTACGTGTATTTTTGTCCCTTTTAAAAACGGGGCCAAAAAGTCCCTTTAATTGAAGAGTTAGAGGGTTAGATAGTTCCACAAAAATGTACATCGTAGTGTTTTACAAAAGTTCGCTGAACACATCCTATACCCAAAATGGAAGATTCACATGGTTTCCTAGTGTACATATGTAAAAAATCTATAACTCGGAATCAGTTTTCGGGCTTTTGTCATGGAATGGACGAAATATTAGAAAAAAAATTAATTTGCTTTTAATCAACGCTAAATTTCCCATTGTATTATGGAGAATGTACGTATTTACAGATCTTCAAAATTAAATGAGAATCATTCAAAATTTAGTTTTGACACAAATTTTTCTGTTTACCGCTTAAAACACCACTAACGGTCATGAGAGCGTTAAAAATTTGTATAAAAAAAATGTTTGCCTTTTCATTGTGTAAAAAACAGCTATGTAACTTAATCACCAGAAGATTCTAGTTTAAGAGTTATAGATGGATGAATCCATGAACTTTTTTTGGGGTAATTTTGAGGACATAAATGTAAACGGCCTGGCCGGTTTACATCGCAGAAACCCAATTTTTGCACATATCTTATTTTTTACTCTCAACCTATCCGAAAATGAGCGGGGAGCTTCAAAAATAACACTTTTGCACATATGGGTGCTCTAATGATCATGCATGGACATACGTGATCATATATGTTCATGCATAGTTCAACGTATGACCTAATATATTTCAATATAATTTCGCATCTGACATTTGGGGGTTTTGTGGCCGTGAACATGTTGTAACCATATATTTTCTCTGCGTGTAGGTACTCTTGGAATAATAAGTTACCAATAATAGTCCAATTATTCTTGAAAACAAATAATTTCAGAAGACTCGAAACTTAACTGCAAATATATCACAATAATCCGCCTGAGCTGTGATGAAAATCCAAATCTAAGATTTTAATTCTACCATAAAGTACAAATTTATACAACGATCCATCCGAAAAGTATCTTAAGATCTCTAATACTAAAAATTAAAAACATTTTTAGTTTAAACAGAAAATCTCTTTCGAATTCCCATCAAGATATTTTAAATGTTAAATTCCTACCGTGAAAGTTAAATATTTTAAGTAATTTTCTTTAAAAAGACACTAAAGTTCAATAAACTTTTCAATGAAGTGAAATGAGAAAAGAAAAAAATTCCATTCAACTTGCTTACTTACCTACCATAACTGCAGAATATACAACCTACTACCAGTGAGCTTATCCTTGTACAAAATAACACACTCACATACAAAACAGAGATAAACCCACTACACCAAACAAACACAGAAAAGGAATGTACACCCGAACCCACACACACACACACCCAATATTATAAATCCATACACATACATTTACAAATAAAGATAAACTACCAAAACATTACGAATTTTCACAAAGTAAAATCGAAATGAAATCTCCCTAGAGCTTATGTCGGCGACGGATTTGTAATGCTGCCAACGTTAGCAGAGCTTTTATCCTATATAGAGTGTTGAAAACAAAAAACAAAGTATTGCGCCACATCGCTTAATCCCTTAGCTTCAATGTGTATACAAACACACACATACATATATTACGTACATTAAGCAAAGTTTTTGCAATTTCACTCTCTTTTTTTTTTGGTATAGAAACCATACTATACGTTCTCATCCTCTAGCTAGCTATATCCTTGATAAACCCAAAACATTAGACACCAACTTCCTGGCTACACAAACAATGTGCCAAAACATTTTGTGGTGGGTGGTATGATTTTAACACCCAACGAGTTGAGGCAAAATCTTTACATTTTAACCGGCAACGTTGACGTTAGCCGAGAGATTTATTATAGCTTAAGCCATTTGCGAATATAGAGTTTGTTTTGTTATTGTTTTGCACAGAACCATAATAGGAAAAGGGGCTGAAGACGATGATGATGTTAATGTGAATGGAGTGAATGAATGCTTAAAAGGATGTATTGTAGTAAGAATGAGTGTGTATTTGTGTATGTGTAAGTTTATCTTTGTGAATTAAACTTTTCGTAAATATATCCTTGATGGTTTTGATATAAATTTAATGGCAACAAAAACAACAACTGACAGCTCATAATGAATTGTATTTTATTATAGAGCCTTAATCCATAACACAAGCTACTATGAATACACATATACACAGTGTTGAGCATATTAAAAGTAACAATATGCTAAATAAAGTATCGTCAATTCTACACTCAAAGAAAACACTATATCATATTTATTGATACTTCATAAATATGATGAAAACTTCATGTTTTTTCGCCCAATTTAACGTTTCAAAAATACGATGAAGTTTTGTTTCTACACTAATAGAAATAAGTCTGTAAAAATTTTAGTTAATTTACCTCAAATTTCGTTAATGCACATATGTGGACATATGATGCATGTATGGAGATTTATGTATCCATGTATGGACATGAATGCATGTTTATGAGCATGCATGAACATACATTTAACCTGTATGTATCCATATATGTCGATTTTTAGCTGGGCTACTAATTATTTAGCAAAATTGTTTTGCTGATTTTAGTACGTTTTTTTGTTGTTTTCTGTTATCAAAAATTTTACTCAAATATAACTAAAATTCTGTATATTTAGCAGTTTTATTTTTGCTGTTCCTATCTTACTAATACATAGCAAAACAAAAAAAAAAAATCAGCAAATTTAGAGGTTTTTTTGTGCAGCACCATTTTAAAGTAATTTTTAGTAGTTTTCACCAAATTTTTTATAGACATTTTTCTATAAGTGTACTGTTTTTGCCAAATTAGCTTAAAAAAGTATAATTATGGTAAACTGTTAAGAAACTTTATGCATAACACTGTATGAGTATTCCTAGTATTGATATCAGCCATGATTTTTTATTACAGATATGTTTTTTGCAAAAAAAACGTAGATATGGCACTTTTTTAACTTAAATCCCACGACCTCTGAAATTCTTAGGTGCCACTTACACTTTTAAGCAAATTGCAAATCTGTGCATTTTTTGCAAAAATTAGATACATGAAACACCCAAACCTGAGGTGAAGGGCTCTTAAAAATTTTTAATATATCATAAATCTATGCATTGTTTTAAATTTCAAGTATTAAACTTCCAAAACAAACGTATTTTAACATCTGAAGTACACTAAAGGATATTTCAGTAAATTTTGTTTTCCAAATTTTGTTGCTTTTTACATGCACAACACTGTACACTTATACGGCTGGTTAGATAGTATTGGTGGCATACACACACTTGCATACATTGTTTGTTGTGATTTTCATGATTAAAGTTGAGTTATAAGAATGTTTACTGTTATAGCTTTTGCTTATCCTATTTTATACTCTTTCTCACTCTCTCTCTTTCTTCTTATCCTTGGGTTGTTATTATTATTGTTTTTCTTCATCGCCGTTATCCTTATTTTTACTAAATACTGTTATTGTTGTCTTTATTAAGTGTTATATGCGTAAAAAAGGGAAGTTTGGAATTTTTCATGGGGACTTGATACCAAAATACACTTCAAATAACACGTCAGTACAAAAATCTGTCAAACGGATTTCAAATCGATTTGACTAAGTTTTAACAAATTTTTAGTTAAAACACTGCTTTAAACACAGATTTTAGTTTTCTTTATTTAACGCAATACTTAAAATCCTCAGGACTTTAACTATTTTCGATTGTTCATTTTCAAAATTATTTGTAACTAATATTTTAGAATCCATTTGCACAATTATTTGCAAAAATAAAACATTTTCATTTCTTAACCTCAAACCTACTAAATTAGAATTGATAAAGTGCATATTACTTACAATATTAATTGCGGCTGGTCTATATGACGTTAAAACAACACTGTACTAAAATACATTATAAAAATGCCCTGTTGGCAGTCTGTCTCCAATATACACAAATTACCGGCTCTTGAACGTAGAAACCATACGTCAGTGTGGCAACATTTGCGAAAAAGGAGACACGGAGGAGATTAGAAGGTAAAGAAAAAATCTAAAAGTAGAATGTATGTGTCTGTTTAATCACTTCTGAAAGTAAAAAACAGAAACAGAAAGCTGAATAGGAAAGAAAACTATGAATTAGCTGCACTACATTCAAGGCCTTACTTGGGTTAGATGGCTAAGCTGTCGAACTTTAGTATAGTTACGTTTGTAATGTAGTAATATGCACTGGTTCGATTCCTACAGCCGACGGGTTATTGAAAAATTATCATACAGAGGCAATCTGACAATAAAATATAAACAATAATACAATTTAATGGAAAATCACTGATGAAGCCTGTCAAAAGAAAAAAGGCATAATTTAGATCTAGTTTGATTTGGAAATTAATGTGTTTATAATTTTTAGAGAAAAAGGCATATCTCGAAAACTAAGAGATATTCATATATATAGCGAAATTGACGAAAATTTCTACTACTCTTAAGAGCATAGTATCCCCGTGAAAAGGTTATCCCTATTGAAAATGGTTCTTGGTGGTATTAGATCACCTTAGACCTAGTTTGACGTATTTAGATCTAATTTTATAGAATAACATATGGTTTGATACAATTCTATCCGGATTAAAAACTAGATAAAATGATATAAAATTCGATAAAATTATACATAATTATATGAGGCAGATGTAGATAGGTCTATATATGATTTGATATTGTAATATGTTGCACTACATACAGTACTATTTATAAGAAGATATAGTTGTGTATTTAAGATATGATTTCTTAAAATTTTATATAATTATATCTTGGTATATATGTTCCAATATACAATTATACAAAATTTTATATGAAAATATATCACTATATAAAAACTTTTTTATTTGGGTATTTTCCGGATTTGATAAGTTAATATCGGGTAGAGAAAAATTGATGTGGAATCAGTAGCAGACAAAAATATTTGGTTAGTATTAAAAAAGTTAAAATTTGCAAGACCTTTTGCGAAAAGCTCAGGTTTCCCTTCTACATTAAGTCATAGAAATTCTCAGATCCTTACCCCTCAATTTCGCACGGAAAATAAATATTTTAATTTTATAAATGAATGTTATTCGTTCTATTTGAAATCATATATTAATACCCAATTTCTTTTAAATTATTTTCAAATTAAAGAAAGATAATTAAAATTTTACAAGTAAATTACAGAGAATAAAAATTTAAAAAATTCGATAAGGCCAGCAGGATAGATAATTTATTTTCGGGTTTCGCTAAAAACCCATCTTCAGTAGTATGCCTTTATGGGTTAGTAATTGATTAAATTGATTGATTAAATTTAAAATTAATGGTTCGTTGTAGTTCATAAATCTGTGCTTCATAAATTTTTCGACAGAGTCGAATATAACCAGCTGCGATACTTTAAGAATTAAAGTTCAAAACAAAAACAGTAATAACAGAGGACAAAAATAGCATTGCTAGAATTTCATTGATGTTAGTCTAATTGAGTTGTTTATATTTGTTTATTTGTTTTACATTCAATATAAATAGATCATCATCAATTATTCACTCATAAAGGCATACGATACTGAAGATGGGTTTGTAGCTGAACCCGAAAATATGTATTCTATCTTGCCGGCCTTATTGAAGTTTTTAAATTTTTTATTCTCTCTAATTTCCTTGTACTAATTTCAACATATTTCTTGAATTTAAAAATGATTTAAAAGAAAATTTGATAATTAATATATGGTCTCAAATCGAACGAAGAACGAAGAATAGATCATTATCAATTATTCACTCATAAAGGCATACGATACTGAAGATGGGTTTGTAGCTGAACCCGAAAATATGCATTCTATCTTGCCGGCCTTATTGAAGTTTTTCAATTTTTTATTCTCTCTAATTTCCTTGTAACAATTTCAACATATTTCTTGAATTTAAAAATAATTTAAAAGAAAATTTGATAATTATTTCAGTACGTGATTGACATTTTTTCTATAACTATTTTCCTAAATTTTTTTGAACAAAGATATGAATTTACTCACATGAACTTGAGTAAGGGTGAGTAGAAAAAAATTGTGCGCCAGTGATACTGAGTAATTGCAATTTTTCTCGTGATATTTTGTTTAAAGTTCCTTTTCGAAAAATCTAATAGTGAACGAAAATATTTTATACATTTGCATAGAAGTTTTAAAGCTTATCGAGTCTCTTCAACATTCCCTTGTTATTTTGTATTTCGAAATGAGTTTAAGTAAATCTCTGCTTGAATTTCTGTGATATTGATTTTTGGATTAAGATTTAAACTTTGTTAAATTGGATACATTCTGGCGCCATATGAACATCAACAAAAACAAACTTACTTAATAAAACTAACTTTAAGATTTATAAATGAAAATACTAAAGGAAGGAAGTTTTAAATATATACTCGTATAACTTTAAAATATGTTGAATAATTAAATCTAAAACAGAAGAATTGAAGAATTACTTGAAATAACAAAACAAGTACAAAATACAAGCTATTTTTACAAATTTGACACTGGAACATATTGTATATAAAATCTATGCAAATCATATAAGAAAATACGCACATGCATGCAGTATGTAAATTTGTATAAAAGACATAACAGAATATGAGGCTTTCCACATAAAATGTCCAGCTTGAGAAAGATCTACACTCATAGAAAGAAATCTGTAAAAATAGCAGAAAAAGTAACCAAAAATTAATCAAAAATGATACTGCAGAAAAACTATTAATATAGCAGATTTTTTCCCTAAATACTAGTAAAATAAGAACAGCATAAATGAAACTGTTAAATTTACAGAATTTTTGTTATATTTAAGTTAACTTTTAGTTAATTGCAAATGATAAATTATATTGTAAAAACTGCAGAAAATTTTGCCAATTATTAATAGACTAAAAATAGAAAAAATTAACTGTTATATATGCAAAATTTTTGTTATTTTTAAGCTAAATTTAGTTGAATGCAAATAGTAGTCTATCCTGTTTAATTAATAGAAGTGTTTGCTAAAAAAAATTCTAAACTGCTGTTTTCATGACTCGATTTTTAGTTGCATTAAAAAAATAAATCGAAATAAACCTGTTAAAATTTTAAATTTTTCGTGCTAAAGCAGCACTTTTTCCTTAAAAATATCATATTATGATAACTTTTTTCTATAGAAAAAATTATTTCCCTAGGATAAGCCTAAAATGATGTGTTATTTTTCCCACAGAGAAAACACTAGTTTCATAACATTTTTACTAAAGTAAAAACTCACATTTTGAGGACTTCTATGGAAATTTTTAGCAAACTTTTTCTATAGGAAAGATCCTTAGAAAGTGAAGATATTCTGTAGAAAGGAGTCCTCAAAACTTTAAGGTTTTTCTGAAAGAAAAAGTTTTCGAAATCTGTAGTGTTCTTACAGAAAGAGCCCTCAGAAACCGGAAAAAGTTTCGCAGATACCACAATGGCGCGTATGAATAAACAAATAGATATTACTAATAGGGGGAAATGCAGGGTGGACTAGAAATTTAATTTTTTTATTTTCGTTTACATTTCATGAAGTTCTACCAGCCAATTGGTAAATTTGGAGTTAAAAGCCATTCCTAAGCCCAAAGTAATTACTTCCAAGTAATTGCTAAGTTTTATTCATATGACCCAATGACTGTGAAATAAATGACAATAAAAATTTTCTATTCCAAAGAATCGGTTGTGGATTAGCAGCAATTCCTCTGAAATCCTTTCTATTGCCGATTCCAACACCGTTAATTTTTGTTTGAAATTGCCCCAAAAGCAACCGCTTCTATTTTCCTATTGAATCTAATGTGTTTCCAGAGAAAAATCTCTGAGGCTTGTGTTACAATTAATGACTTAGATGTACTTCTATTTTAACAGAAACACTAATGATTTTAATATTAAGTTGTCACAGGAGAGCAGTACTCCCACTTCAACATTTTTTCTGTACTCTTTGAACGAGTGCAAAGGAAACCCTTTTTCACCAATTTAAAGTTAAAAAAAAAATTCTTCTCTAAAAATTATATTTTTGTTATTTTACAAATCTTTTTTTTTTGCACCCGGCAGCCGCATGATAAAAATTATAAAAAATTACTTTTTATGCGCTTGTGAAAATATTAGTGAAAACTCCTTTGCACAGTGCACCTTTTGCATTTGTTTAATAATTACTTTTATTGAAGAGAATAAAGCACACTATCTCGCATTGACAATGTGGTGTTTTTATGTTAGTCAACTTTCATATCAGCGGCAGAGAGCTACACTAGCAATCATGAAGACAAAAGTTCGATACCCGGTGGCGGCAAAAAAATATAATTTTTCTAGTTAAGTGTTTGTTTGACAATCGTAATTAGTATTAGAATTAATTACTAGATAATATTTTCGAGAGCTGATCTATAGGAAGAAGAAAACATTTTATTGAAGAATTTACCAGACACAAGGGAATCACCCAAAGAGATGATACTACGAGTCATAGCCTCTGCAGAGGGCTGCCGGTTCGATCCCCGGTCATGACAATACACAAAAAGTTTTTCATATAGAGACAATTGAACAATTAAAGAATACTTTGATTAGTTGACACATAAACTAACGATTGACGAGTCTTTGGGTGAGGCGAAACTGCGGCAGTCTGGTGATTCCCTTGTGTCTGTTAAATTTTCCAATAAAAATTTTTGCTTTTTCCTATAGATAAGCTCTGGAAAAGGTATAAGTTTTTTTACGAATAATTTTTTTTTATAACTTTTAATTGGTGAAAAACAGCTTCCTTTGCACTCGTTCAAAAAATACTGAGAAAATGTTGAAGTGGGAATACTTCTCCCTATGACAACTCGATGTTCAAATCATTAGTGTTTATGTTATAAAAAAAAAGTATATCTAGATCATCAATTGTAGTTCTTTTTCTACTGCTTCGGTATCTCTTTTTTGCTGGGGGATTATATTGTATTATCTGTCACTGTATATAATAATACAATATTTGTGTTATACAATATTTAATGAATATTTTTTTCAAAACGAAGCTCACTAACTTGCTGAGATTTTCTGAATCAATAAACTGATTTATCTGTTATATTAAATATTTAGAACCAGCTCGGAATTTCTTCAAATTGTTTTATTTTTTTAAAACATTGCTGATTTGGAAAATTGAGAAAGATATTCCATTTATTATTCATAACATAAGACTTTTTCTTGTGGCGAGACAGTTTTTGTGAAAATCCACATATGTATAGATTTTGTATGTGTATGTTTATAATCATATATAAAGCTTTAATAATGACACATATGAATAGTGAAAAGAAAAATCATACAACCAATAAATATTTTTAGTTACATTTTACTCAATAATAGAAATAAAAAAATTAAAAAAATTGGACATACAAATACTACAAAATGCCAAATGTCTATGTAAATGCTAGTGTAAATGTATGATTTTTTTGTGTTCTAAACATATATATGTATATGCTAAATAAATCCATTGAAAATATTTCTAAAATATCAACAAAAACGTATAAAATACTTAAAGTGATGTGACACATTGGTTGATACCAACCAACAGTTATCCTTAAACACACACACACACACACACCCTCACACAAACACTAACAAGTGTACTAAATGGTATCCATATATCGATACACTAACACAATCAAACTGGGATGTTTAGAGATTTTATTACTGTTGTTTTAATAAAATCCTCAACTTATGTTTTAGAGCATGTAGCCTGGTCAAGTTTTAAAGCCCAGTAGTTACAAATACAAAACAGCAACAACAACCTCAGCAATAACAACGGCAGCAACAAATACTCTAGTGCTAGTAACAAAATTTTATACACAGATTTGTTAGTTTATGTGTAGATGCATCGTTTTTTTTTGCTCTGTTTTACTTGTTATAGTTGTATTTGTGATTTTGATTGTGTTAATTTTTAGTGCAAATCCTACTCTATTTGATCAACATCATCATCATCATCGTCATCAATAGAATATCTCTCTATGTAGTACTATATAGTTTAAATGAAAGTATGTAATTGTCTGTTGAACTATTGCCATACACTTTCATACTTGTATTTACAGCTGTTACGACAGTGTTTTAAACGGGGTTGTAGTGATAGAAAATTTTTTAAAAATTATAATACGATAAATTGTAACACGCTTCAACGAAAGGTAAATTAAAGGTACGATTACCAGAAATCTTTTTCTTCATTATATATTTAGGATGTCTAAGGACAATATTGAAATAAATATCAAAATATTCGGTCGAGTTGTTTTTGCAAATATCTCTTTCAAATTTGCAAAAATTAATATTTTTGGAATTATTCCTATCAGAGATATGGAAAAAATTCTACTGATTAATATATACAATACACAATTGTATGGCGTACTCCAAAATTTTCATCTCAGTATTAAAACCGCCAAAAAAAATATCGCTTTTGACGTTCTAGTAAACTCACTATACATAGCAAAAAATAGATACGATTCTAAAAGCAATGCAGAAATATAAGCTAATTTTTACTCTTACTTCCCTTCCACAAATGCAATAAAAGAAGCCATAGTTTTTGATGTTGGTGTACTTTTATTTTAACTTATTGCCTCTAAGTCGGACAACGTAAACAAAAATCATGTCATATACCCACAATAAACGAAGGGATACATTTTACTGAATTTTTGGGACCAGCTTCTTTATTGCGGGTAGATGATACAACTCTTGTTCAAGATGTCCCACCTAGAAGCGATAAATTAAATTAGTATATTCTTATAGCTTTTTTAGAATTAATTCTGAACCATATTCAAAAAACCACTTAAGTATTGCTTCTAAAGAATTATTTTTCTAAAAGTGACCCTAAGAAGTGATTTGAATACATTTAATTCCAAACAAATGCTTGCGGGTTATATTATAGGATGTGTTCAGTGAACTTATGTAAAATACTACGAGGAACATTTTTGTGGAACATTTTAATCCTCTAACTCTTCAACTTAGGGGTCTTTTTTGTCCCTTTTTAAAAAGGGCCCAAAAAATTCCCTTTCATTGAAGACTTAGAGGGTTAGAATGTTCCACAAAAATGTTCCTCGTAGTGTTTTACAAAAGTCCGCTCAACACATTCTAAACCTAAAATGGAAGGTTCACATGGTTTGAATATAAAGACTCTTAAATGCATAAAATTTGTGTAAAAATCATGAATATAGGCATTTCAAAAAATCCATTTTTTTTTCGTTTGTGGTAAAAAATAGTAACTAATTTTTTAATGATCTATTATATAACAGTATAAACTTACAAAAAAAGGAAAAAAATACATCATTTTATATGATTTTTTTTTATACTCCATCAAACTTAAATAATTTTTGGATTTTCAACAAAAAAAATGTGTTTTTTGGAGCAATAAAAAGTAATTGTTTTGTAAACATATGTTTTTCTCATTTTTTATCGATTTTCCCAAGTTTCCGTTTTTTGACACACTAGGTCCCTTTTCTCGGAGAAGGTCACATATACTAAAATCCATATTTTAATTTAACTACAAATATATTGAAGTAATTAAAAAACAGATCTTCGAACAAGTTTTTAAAAAACTGTATTTTTGAGAATTATTTTCGTGACACAATTAAAACCGGTTTTTCTGTTCAGTCATTTTTGCATAAAATTCTCTGAGTTTAGTGCCGTCTGTTGGCGGCAAAAGCAATCACACCAAATATTTTTTTTCACATTTGTTTGAGTTACTTTCTTATCTTTAAAAAAATCCTTCTTTAATCACATTTTGAGACAAAATTTTTCTTTTGATTTTTGTCCATGGGAGGAAGCATAGTGCATTGTTGTGTAATGGTTAGCGCATTGGACTGCTACACATAAGGTTGTGGGTTCAATCCCTAGCCAAGGCAACATCAATTTATGAAAAATAATAATATGCATGAGTTTTTTCTATTCCTCATATATATCGCAGGCGTTCTCCTTCGGTGTTCCCATAGCACTTAATCCCAACCAGAGCTGTAAAAAACTGCAATCAATTGGCATTGAAATCAAAGTGATTTCAATCAAACTGAAATTTTGTCCAAATTGCAATATTTTATGATTGCAATAATTTTGAAATCATTTTTTTAGAAATCATTGAATGCAATTAATTTAATTGCAACAATTCGATTGCAATGAAATTTTTGTTGAAATCATACAATTTCAATCAATTCCCCTGAAATCACAACTAGAGTGAAAGTTCAACGAAATAATATACACTTGGAATCTAGCGGTTGCCATTAAAATTTGGAGGAAACCTCCAAATTTTTGGTGAAAACAAGCAGATTTTAGTGGAAGAAGAAGAAGTGTCATTTTAAGAGAACAAATATTTTAGTTCTGATTTAAATTTGGTTGCAATTACTGGATTTGATTGCAATTAAAGTAATTGCAATCAAATCGATTGCAATCAAATTTGAATGCAATTAATTAATATATGAATTGATTTCAAAAAATTGCTTCTATAATTTTTATCGTATTGCTTTCAGGATTTCAAATTGAATTCTTAGAATCAATTTACGATTTTGAATGCGATCAAAAAATTAGCAATCAATAACGCGAAATCATGTGATTGCAATTAAATCGATTGCAATCTTTTACAGCTCTGACCCCACCGAAGTAAAATAATATAACAGGGCTATGAACTAAAAAGCTTCAACAAAGTTCGCCAACTCTTCGTCAGATGGCGCGCACCAACTGTTCTAAGATTTAACATCTCGCGCAATTGCAGTTTTGCCATATTTGAAGCCCTTCATTTTTCACCACCTTTCACTGCTTCTCTACAATAGGAGAGGAGTACTCCCACTTCAACATTTTTTCAATACTTTTTGCATGAGTGCAAAGGAAGCTCTTTCTGACCAATTAAAAGTTAAAAAAAGTTCTTCGGAAAAAAATATAACTTTTTATTTTACAAAAGTTTTTTTATTGCCACCACGGGGTTTGAACTTGCGGCCTCATGATTGCTAATCTAGTTCTCTACCGCTGAACTATACTTTGATATGAAAGTTTAGTGGCATAAAAACACCACTTTGTCATAGCGAGATATTGTGCTGTATTCTCTCGAATAAAAGACCTTTTTAATCAAATGCACAAGGTGCACTGCAATTTAATATTGTTTTCACCCGGGTAAAAATCTTAATATGGTGTCATATATAATTATAGCTTATTTGATAAGTCCCCATATACAACCACATACAGCTTGATCCGAAAAATGGGTCATCTACATGTGTCTAATTATATAAAATTAGATATAATTTGATACAGTTTGATCCGAGATTTGTCCATATCAAGGACATCATATTATATCTAATTCGATATAAAAATATCTGATTTTATATAATTTTGTCTAATAGTAGGTATACTTTTTATGCATACCAGCTATTAAATTGACATAGAAATTTGTATAGTTTGTACAATTTCAAAGACCCAATTTTTTTTTTTTTTTTTTATTAATTCTTCTATTATATAACCGAGCCCTTAGGGCCTTATGTGGTTAATTAAAGCTACTAATTAAATAACAAACTTCTATATAATTTTATAACATAAAATAAAAATTTAGTAGAATGCTTTTGTCTTCTAAATCGTACGCATCATTTTTAAAATGCTTTTACATGCAAAAAAAAAAAAATCACGTGAAAATTATTTGGCTATGGAGAAATTAACTCTTAATTTGCAGACTACTAAATTTGATGTTGAACTATATATTAATTTCTACGGGATTATATAGAAAGTTATATAAAATTACAAGAATATATTTTTAGTATGATGACATATATAATCATATCGGTCACCACATATATTTTGATTAGTTTTATATGGCTTATGTAGTTATATATGGAGTCAGATTTGGGGATATGTAAAAACATCATTTACCACCCGAGTAAAAAAGTTTTGATATAACCATATATTATTTTATGTAATTGCATATAGTAACTTATAGTTACATATGGCCACATATGCTTTTAAATTCAAGCATATATACTTTTATATAGACATATGTTAGATATTTTTTCCTCAAAGGTTTTAATATGGAGACATATGTGATTTTATATTATTACATACTGGCCTACATATAATTGCATGTGTTATATATAAGTACATAAAGTAACATATTACAAATATAATTACATATACGTTTATATATAATTTAGTATGACACTATACATAATGTTATAAAACTATATGTGGAGCCATATAAGAAATATTTCATAATTTGTGTTAGATATGATTATATATTGACGAATAAGAACCCATATATAACTTAATATGGTTCCATATCTACAATATTTCATGATTTCTTTAATATATAACAATATTACGTTCTTTATAAAATCATCTATAATTATATATCATCCCACATAAGCAATTATTTCAAAGTGATTTTATATAAAAATATATAAGGTCCATATACACATGTGTGCAATATAATAGATACATTCAAATTTTTTCTAATTTTATTCTCGTTGCCTTTATTTTTAAAGATCAAAATAGTGGATAAATTCACCCCAAAATGCGAGGAGATTGTTCAGAAAATGGTGCAGAAGTTCAGCGTGACGTCTGTTTTTGTATTTTGTCACTTGTTTTAAGTAGGCGTGGTTTTTTATGAAAAATAAGCGATATTGACCTTCTATCAATTTACATAGTAAAATTTAGCGAGTACTGATCAGTTCTGTAAAAACTGTATATTTTTGAAATTCTTACAATATTTCCTTAAGTCTTGCTTTATTTTTTTCTACAAATGGTCTCTAGACTTAAAATGACAGTGCCTTAAATATGACTAAATTTTTCTTGTTTGTAGCGATTTTAAAATAAAGTTAACAACACTGATATTTAAATACGGAATGCTTTATACTACAACTAGGGAATTCCCGGGATATCCCGGGAAAAGTTTGCCGGGAATTCCCGGGAAAATAATATCTTTTTCCGGGAAAACGGGAAATTTTAAAAATACTAAATTCTTTAAACTGTTTTTGTTTGGAATAGGATTTTTTAATTTTAGTCATAAAAAACATTTTAAATACCAACACAAAATGTTATTGCTAAAATATTTTAAAAGGGAATCAATTTCTTTGAAACACAAAAAATCTTTGCCAAGTAATTAAGAGCATTTCAACTAATAAAGATTTTTCGCATAATGAAGCGCTGTGCAATATTTGCCCTAAAAGACTAACGGTTAACGAAGGTATTCTCCGACATCTAAATTTGGTTCACAAAAAAAAAAAAAAATTGAGAGTCATGCAACTTCTCTTGAAGAAAACAACAACAAGAATAACGTTCCAGCTAAAATTAGCAAAGTACCCGAAGAAAAAAGTGTAAGCTGAATAGGCATTGAACGTTTTATGGTAGGGCAAACATTTCCTGAAATGTTATCCAAATTAGCCGCAGTCGACGGAATGTCAATCCGCACCATAACTAGATCTTCGTTTATTCGAGAAAGTTTTTATAATAAAAACCTGGCATTGCCAAAAAACGAAACCGATGTAAAGAACATTATATTAAATTACTACAATCATGTAAAAGATATCATGATAAAAGAAATATTGAACAATATTTCTAACAAAAGGAGATTTACTATAATCTTAGATGAATGGGCAAGAATATCACAAAAGAGATATTTGAACATATGTATAACCGGAAATAATTCATTTTATAACCTGCGGTTGGTTTATATATCAGGAAGATGTAATGCTGATGAATTAAGAAGAATTGTAGAAATAAGGCTAGAATAGTTTTATTTGTATTTGGAAAATAACATTGTGGCCACCATATCTAGTGCGAATGTTTGTTTCCGACAATCCAGTAGTGGGTGCTTTCTGCTGGAATCATGCAGTTCATTTGGCAGTGCTTAAAGTAATTTATGTGAAACCAAATGTTCAACATTCTGATATTTTTTACTTTGAATTCTCACTACACAGACTGAATTCGTACTGAAATAGTGTTTTTTTTAACAAATATTACTTATATAGGTGGTTTTCATTAACAATTTTGTTCAAAAATATTTCCCGGGATTCCCGGTATTCCCGGGAATCAAGTTTTTTTATTCCCGTTTTCCGGGAAATAAAAAAGTCCGGGAAATCCCAAACCCTAACTACAACGTAAAAAAAAGTTTGTCTTATTTGTTATATCGCGGTAAGTATAGAATCAGGCCATTCAGTTTAAAGTTTTAGTGTTGTTAACTCAATTTTAAAATCGCTAGAAACAAAGAAAAATCTGGTCATGTTTATGGCGCTGTCATTTTAAGTCTGGAGACTACTTGTAGATAAAGATAATGCAAGATTTAAGGAAATATAGAATTTCCAAAAATATACAGTTTGTATAGATCCTACCATTGCTCGCTAAATTTTACTATGTAATTTGATAGAAGGTCGATATCGCTTCTTTTTCATTAAAAGCCACGCCTACTTAAAACAAGTTACAAAATAAAAAAACGGCCATTACGCTAATATTCTGCACCATTTTCTGAACAATCTCCTCGCATTTTGGGATGAATTTATCCACTATTTTGATCTTTAAAAATAAAGGCATCGAGAAAAAAATTAGAAAAAATTTTAATGTATCTATTATATTGCACACATGTGTAAAACCGTATTATATTATATGTGGCTCTATGTTAACAACGATTTTGAACTAGTTTTAGATTTAGTAATTACTAGGGATTGGCGCGTGACTAGAAATGTCCGTGAGTCACGTTATTCACACGTGATCGTGAGTAATAATTAAATATAATTCCTACTTGATTCGTGCGTGAACGTGAATAAGAATATATAACCCGTGCATGATTCGTGTGTGAGTTTATTTTTTGCATCATATATTTTTAGTAATTTTTATTATTTTGTAATATTTTACTATTTTTTTTACTATTTTTCTTATATCTTGGTTGTATAACATAATCCTATTAACTTAAATATTTCAGTCTTGTTAACTTTATTTTAAAATTCCTAAAAATAAAGAAAATTTTGTTCATGTTTAATGCACTGTCATGGTAAATCTGGATAAAATTAATGGAAGATTTATCGAAATTTTAGGATCTCCAGCAGACCTTTGGGTTAATCATTATATTTGGAAATTAATTACACATGCAATTACACAATAACATGTAATTGTAATTGAAAAAAAAATCAATTACAATTACATATTATTTGTAATTGTAATTAAAAAAAAACAATTACAAGTAATTTGTAATTGAAAATTTTCAATTATACATTACATATAATTGTAATTGAAAAAATGTCAATTACAATTAAATTTTTTCGGAAAAGAAATAATGAGAAAAAGCACAAGTAGGTACTTATCCACGCCTATCCAACCTATCCCAGTCAGTTTTTTCTACAAAATTTTAACAAAAAACACCTTAATTCTAAATATTATTGAAATTTGTAATTGAAATCACTTTCAATTACAATTACTTGTAATTGAAAATTTTCAATTACAGTTACATGAAATGTAATTGAGTTTTTTTAATTTCAATTACATTTATTTGCAATTGAAATGCCCCAGGTCTGATCTCCAGATATTGCATATCTTTTTTATTTAAAAAAATAATTTTTATATATTGTTAGATATGGTCATATATAATATGATCTAAAGTATAAGGTAAATTTTTAGATATAATTGTATCAAACTATGTCCACTTTTAAACCATTTTATATAATTTTATACAAAAAGATATAATTTGATGTAATTGGATGAGGACAAAATTCGGATACAATTGTATCGAATTGCATAAAATTGTATCAAATTGTACCAAATTGTATACAATTGTATACAATTCGATACAATAAGATGTTCTCATTTTTCGGATATAATTATATCTAATAACATAAAAGATTATATATAATTAAATATAACTTCATATGGCTCCATATCATTTTTTTTTACCTGGGCATACAAAAAATTCGTTGAAAAAATAATATCAGATATAGTTGTATATAATGATATGTGTCTTAATGTGACTCCATCCACTGTCAGATACAACCCAATCACATTATATATGACAATATATAACTATTTTTACTCGGGCAGTACTATTTTAACACGTGCTTAAAAATAAATTTAAAATTTTTTTTTATATATTTTTAAAAATTGAAACATTAAAAAAATATCGAATTTTAACAAATTAGTTATCAATATTAAAAAAAAAATAAGTTAAAAAATATTGGTCCCTCCAGGAATTGAACCCGCGATTTTTCCTTTAGAAATACCAAATGATACCAAAATCACATTTTTGGATAATTGTTAGATTAATTATTCTTTATAGAAAATATTTAAGTGATTTTTTGGAGCCGTTCAGAATTACTTCTAAAAAGTTGTAAAAATACACTAACGGATACTTGTGAAGCAGTGAATGAAGTAGTTTGTAAAGCATTACTTCCAATATTTTTGCTGGGTTATTTCTATTTCCAGATAAAAATGTGTTTGTTTAAATTTAGTATTTCACTCTAAGTATAAGTGTGAGTATATTTTTATTACTCATTCATTTTATTATACATATTATCCCTTCATTAACACTTTTTCAATAAATATTTTTTTTTTCCTATATCTCTGATTTCGTACCACTGTTTTACGCATAAAATATATTTACAAATACAATCTGAACGAATGTGTTGAATGCTTTAGTATTGGAATTAAGGTTTATATGTCATACTTGTTGTTGTATGTTTGTCTGTATAATTTAGTTTTTTTTGTTATTGTTGTTATTTTCTCTCCATTCAATAGAACTAGTAGTATTTGTATTATTTGAATTTGTTGTAGATGTTTGTATATTTCATATGTGTCTGATATTCTTTGTACTAGAATTGCAACTCTGTTCAAATGTTTGTATGTTTCTATGTACTTTAGATACATTTTAAAGAAGATTCTAGCAGTAGGATTAAGGATTTATACAAAAAGCTCTTTTGCATTCATAACATTTAATAAATAACAATTGTATAAAGTTTACTGTATAAATTTTTTGAGTTGAGCTTAATAGAAGGAAAAGATTTTTGTGTTTGTGCCATAAACATGTGACAGATCAATAGGTTGTTTTATAAGATTTAAATAACTAAATAACATGCGATATGTAAAGTTTGAATCATATATTCATATGCTAGATAGTTTTGATAAGAAAATCCTTATTAGAATGTTCAGAATATGTTTAAAATAAGAACATTAATTTTATGTTGTTAATGTTATCGATAATTTTAGTGATTAGAAATTAGTTTCGGAGTATTTATGAAACATTTAAATTGTTATATACATATTAAGTTAGAATATTGCTCTACCTCAAGTCCAAATTCTAATGTGATATTGTCATATTAGATTTTATTTGTTGTTTAAAAAAGGTTGATAATTTTCATGATAGACAATACAATTGTTTCGTGGGCATCACCCCAATTCATCAGTTGTCTGCAATAAGAAAATGATGACTGGAACATACAAACCGAGATATTACATAAGGTACAAAAATTCAACGGGGCGAGTTGAATATTTATTTTGTTTGGGATAAATCTACATATTTGGATTCATACAGGTTTAATGTATGTTCGCGCATGATCATAAACACGAATGCTTTTCCATACATGGGTACATAAATCTCCATACATGCATCCACATATGTGCACACATGTCCATTAACGAAAATTGATGTAATATCTACATGTATGTATATTTATGAACATACATGAAGACACATTAACATGTATGTCCATACATGCAGATATTACCTCAAATTTCGTTAATGCACAAGTATGGACATATGTATATGGATGTATGTATGGAGGCTTATGCATCCATGTATGGAAATGCCTGCATGTTTATGAGAATGCACAAACATACATTAAACCTGTATGGAGCCATATATGTCGACTTTTACCTGGGCGTCCAAACTCCTTATTTTTGTTTGGCGTGGTCGTTTTTATAAGTAGTCACGCTTATAAAAACGGACTGTTACACGTGAGGTTGCGGGTTCGAGCCCCAAATAAGGCAACATCAATTTATGAAAAATAGTAATATGTATGAGTCCTCCTTCGGCGTTCCCATAGCACTTAACCCCACCGAAGTAAAATACTTAATATAACAGGGCTATGAACTAAAAAGCTTTAACAAAGTTCGCCAACTTTCCATCTGATGGGGCGCAACAACTGTTCTAAAATTCAACATCTCGCGCAATTACAGTGGTGCCATATTTGAAGCCCTTCATCTTTCACCACCTTTCACTTCTTCTCATCCCCTTTCCAAAGGAAGCAACACGTTAATTAATAGGAATAATTTCCTGAGTGTTGCTTCTCTTAAAAAAAAAAACAAAAAAAAAAATGAGAAATAAGTAGTTTAAGATTTTGAATAATAAGTGGTTACACACATGCTTACAAAAAGTTGAATTATAAGTGGTTATCCGACTGCTTACTTGATTTTTCAAAATAGGGAGTTAGGCAAATACTATTAGCTTAAGGAAATATATTCATAAAAAGTTAAGTTTTCTCTAGTGTGTAATTTTATGATTCGTCATAAAAATTTAAACACAAAACATATTTGCATATAATAAATAAAAAGTGTGCAAAATTTAACTAGTAAAAATTACTTATTTAAGCTATTACGAGTAAGTCATTATTTTATATTTAACAATGAATACAATAGGCCGTTATCAGAAAGTTATTATTTTATATTATAAAATAATTCAAAAAGTAATTATATATCATTATTGGTAATGCAGATAGCAATGAGGTGTCATTACCAATATTTTGCTGAGTATAAACTAAGGGCATAAGAATTAATATGTGCACAAAAATTGGTTCTCTCGGAGGCATACAGGGCAGTCAGCTTGAACTTTTGACCCTAAAAACACTTCAAAGCTTTTCTGCTCCACAACTTCTAAACGTGATGTTGTTTGAAAATATACTACATAGGCATTTTTATGTAGAATAACAAGACAAATACTTCCTTCATACTATAACACTGTGGAACAAATTCAGGTTAGCAAAAGTTAGGTCGATTCTGAGAGTGAGGGGTGAAAATAGAGGCTAAATTAGAAGACCCGTATCGAGGCGTTTGTTTATGTTAGTTCGAATTTTTATACCCTACACCACTATGTGGTCAGGGTATTATAAGTTTGTGCTGATGTTTGTAACACCAAAAAATATTGGTCCTAGACCCACCTTATAGTATACCGATCGGCTCAGAATTTTTTTATATTTCGATTTAACGATATCCGTCTGTCCATCCGTCCGTCCGTCCGTCCGTCTATCTATCCATGCATTCTTGTGCGCACTCTACGGCGCCTATTGATTTTGGTGAACATCGGTCCATGTTTAGACCTAGTGCCCATAAGGGTCCTACTAAAATTATATGGTTTATACGCTGCAGGTCGCAAATATTAAGATATTTTGATG
This sequence comes from Leucophora obtusa, assembly GCA_949987735.1. Lineage (NCBI taxonomy): Eukaryota > Metazoa > Arthropoda > Insecta > Diptera > Anthomyiidae > Leucophora > Leucophora obtusa. Next base: position 55,172,464 of record OX465299.1, read on the forward strand.
AAATTTGGTACACAGACCTACGTTGGGCCGAGGACGATGCCTATTGATTTTGGTGAACATCGGTCCATGTTTAGACCTAGTGCCCATATAAGGTCCTACCAAAATTATATTGTTTAGACGCTGCAGGTGGCAAATATTAAGATATTTTGATGAAATTTGGTACACTGACTTATGTCGGCCCAAGGACGAAGCCTATTGATTTTGGTAAAAATCGGTCCATGTTTAGACCTAGTGCCCATATAAGGGTCCCCCCAAAATTATATTGTTTATACGCTGCAGGTCGCAAATATTAAGTTATTTTGATGAAATTTGGTACACAGACCTATGTTTGCCCAAGGACGAAGCCTATTGATTTTGGTGAACAGCGGTCCATGTTTAGACCTAGTGCCCATATAAGGGTCCCCCCCAAAATTGGATTGGTTACAAACTGCAGGTCGCAAATATTAAGATATTTTAATGAAATTTGGTTCGCTGACTCACATTATAGAAAATTTTGACACAAGTCCCATTTTAACCCATTCGAATTTCGGATCCAAACATTAGTTGGCTTTTAACCAGACTGGTGTAGGGTATTGTATAGTCGGCATGCCCGACTTTAACCTTTTTGCTCGTTTTATATTGTTTATATGGTTTTTTAGCTATAACTCGTCGACTAATTGATATTTTTTAAATCTGTAAAAGCCAAATTTTTAAAAAAATTATTTGATTGATTTTTTTTTATTTTTTTTTAACATAAGCAAATGGCGCGATACCGGTCTTCTAATTTAGCCTCTATTTTCATCCCTCACTCTCAGAATCGACCTAACTTTTGCTAACCTGAATTTGTTCCACAGTGTAATTCTACCTAAGTATGACGTATAGTGAAGTTTTAAGGGGACAAAGTCAAAATTTGTGTGAAGACTTCATTTTAAACGACCCCCGTTAAAATTTCGACGGAGCCAATTAAGATAGGTTTTCATTATTTTGTGTAGTAATATAACTAGTTTTCATAAAGTAATTACATTTTTAACATATATCGGGTATTCCATGACAAATTGACCAAAATTTGACTTTGAAGTATCGGTTTATTATACATATATGTTGTATGGAAATCTTTAGTACCAAGATTTGAATACGCTAGAACCCTTACTTTTGTTGGGTTTGAAAAAAATGCATAAGAAAAAATGGGGAGGTAATGGCTCCTCATTGGAGTCAAAAGTAGTGGTGAAGGGACAAAAATCCACAAAAAGACCCACAACTTCCCCGGAGTCGCCACTAGAGCGGTAAAATATAAGACCGACCCGCATTGATTTGTCCTCTTCAGCATTTTTTCCGAACATAACTATCCCCTATTTCTACTCCGTAAGAGGGCTCCCATACAAATGGCATTTTATGTGCCGCTGGAGAAGTCAAATATATGACTGACCCACAATATTTTTTTAATCCCAACATTTTCTCGGAACATATCTAGCCTCTATCTTCAACCCTTAAGGGAGTCCCCATACACTTTTTCTATTTTTTATGTTTTTTTATAAAATCAGCTCTCAGCGGTCCCATGGTGCTTCCTAGAGGGGTGGAATGTAAGATCGACCCCCATTAATTTTTCTCTTCCGACAGTTTTTCCAAACATACAAACCCCCTATCTCTAATCCGTAAGAGGGCTCCCATACAAATATGACCTTTTTATAAAATTTTCTCTCACCGCTCTAAGTGTCCCAAGAGTGCCCCTAGAGGAGTAAAATGTATGACCGACCCCCAACATTTTTTAAACCACAATATTTTCTCGGAATATATCTACCCTCTATCTGCAACCCTTAAAGCGGTCCCCATACAAACTTTTTATTTTTTTATAATTTTTTTTATGCAATCAGCTCCTACCGCCCCATGGAGCCTCCTAGAGGGATGGTATGTAAGAGGGATCCCCAATAATTTCCCCCCCCCCCCCAACATTGTTTCGGAACATATCTACCCACTATCTCCACTCCCTAAGGGCGCTCCCATACAAAAATTACATTTTTATAAAATTTGTTCCCACCGCTCTAACTTTCCCTAGGGTGCCCTTGGAGGAGTCAAATGTATAACTGACCTCCACTATTTTTTCAACCTTAACATTTTTTCGGAACATATCTACCCTTTATATTTAACCTTTAAGGTGGTCCCCATACAATTTTTTTAGTTTTTATATGAAATAGAGAAGGGATTGGGAAACAATTTTTTGCCATGACTTCTTAAAGTGCCATGACTTCTTAAAGTGCCACGCCACTTTCGCCGCTTTTCCGTTTGTATTTTTCTGTCTGGGTATTCACTCCATTGACAAACCAAGAAATATAGGGAATTAATCGAATATGCTGCTCTATAGCCCTACATTTGCACGTGAACAACGTAAAATAAATAGGTACTTCAGTCCGATTTTGGTCTTTCTTTCGTGGAATAAGAGATCTATGTTGCAAATGTTATTGGTTTTTAACAACAACATATCTTACTCTACAAAAAAATAATAACCGATCCTAACTGTCTTTGTCCAAATTTTAACGAGGGCCGTTTAAATTGAAGTCTAAATACAAATTTTGATTTTATCCGCTTAAAACGCCACGAGAATTTATACTTAGGCCAAATATTAGTACGAAGATACTGTTTGTCCTCTCATTGTGCATAAAAATACTTATATGGTATTTTTTAGGAAAACGGCAAATTTAGAAGTTATGTCGCAAAATAGGTTTGAAGTGATTTTAGGTAATTTTTAGGGTCAAAAGTCCAAACTGACTGGCCTATACATATGTGCCCGAGAGATCCAGTTTTTGTACATATATTATTTTTTATGCCTAATCTATCGGAAACTGCCGGTGGAGCGAACAAAATAATGCTTTTGCAAATTTGGGATGGTCTAATCTACATTTACTAACTATTCAATGGTGCGTATAAGTAATGTGGATTTTAATTTAATAATCAAACGTAACCAATACACCCAACTATGCGTATGAGTAATTTTAATTTAAAGAATAACAATCATACGCTTCTATATATACGGCAAACAGAGTGTTGTTGTTGTTAACTAAATTTGAAGTAATAACAACTAGGAAAAATTTTTCACAACAGGAAATCGAGTTGGGAATCAAATATTTTTGGTGGAATCACTTCTCAACTTGATTACTAAATCGCTTCTTTTAACAAGACGTGAGACTAAAACCAATCGATTCCTTAGAATTCACATTCTTTTAAGAATTGATTAAAGTACCTCTTGCTTTTTTGATTATATTATTTTAATATAAGTTATTATATGGCAATGCCTTGTTATATATATTTTTTCCTGGGTATATACTGCATTTTTAAAATTCACTACAAATTCACATTTAAAAACTTTAAATCCCCTCACTTTCATATTCTAGTCTTTTACTTACTTAAGCAATCGAACTCAAAGAGATTAAAAACAAAAAGCCCTCACTCATCTGTAATGATTTAATATTATAATCGTTGAACTAAAACTAACAATATATATATTCTTTTTTGTTCTAGTAATTTTGAGGATCTTATGAAATTGTTCTATAACAACGCAATACTAGTTAAATACAGGCATGTTAACAAATTTTGTAATAATAACAAAATACAATAAATACACTTTATATAAGAGGCACATGTGATGATGATGATGATGACGATTATAATTTCCAAATATGGTACACACATACTGGCAATATAACATCATATCTAGAAGATTTAAAGGTAGAAGTTTATATACAATATTATGCAATACTACAAAAGTTATTATTAGTATTTTTTCTACTGTTTGTGTAGCATAAGTTTTTAAAAATACTGCATACAGTTAGTGTAAATCTGCAGGAAATATTTATAGGTAGATTTCTCCAAAACTAAGCAAATTTATATTTTCGCACACACACACACACATGCAGAAGATTTAACACAACTTGTGCCAGTGTGCAGTGGTATTGGTACAATTCAAGGTAATACAGATCTAACTGTAGTTGTTAGAAAAGATTTTTGTTAAAGTATCTATATGTTTTGATACAAATAACTCCAAATAGTATTAGATATTTTAATCCGTTTATAATACGCACTAAATATATACAAACATTTGTATATGTGTGTTTGCTGTTGTGTATACATTGAAAATTGCATACGAACTCATAGTGTGCAACATTGTGTATGAGTAAGTATGTGTATCCATTATCCATTTATACACTCTAATTAATTTTTGTTTAAATTTAACCAACTTATAGTAGAAAACAAAACTCCTACTATAAGTACGGTAAGTTTATTCCCTGTGCGTAAATAAAAAAAATTACACACATGATGTGTAAATTAGTTACATACAAAATTTGTAAATTTATTTTGAAAATGCGTAGATTTTTTTTTGAAATTATTCATCATTTAACTATTTTTGTGTGCAAATTTTTCAAAATATATTCCACCCAAAAATAAGAGAGTAAATCATGTTTGAAGTATTATTAAGCCTAATATAAGCCTCAGATTCTGGGGAGATTTCTCCATTGAAAAACCTCGTATTCTGAGCGGTTTTTCTTAAAAAAAACCTCAGTACTTTTGAATATAAGAAAAGTATTAGATACTAGGTACTTTTTTTCTATAGTAAATGCCCCGGATCATATTTCAAGGAAAAACATCAGATTTTGAGGAACTTTTATTATAAAAATGTCTTAGATTCCGCTAGGAAATAGTTCTTAAAAGCAGATAAGGAAGTTGAGGCCACGAAACTGGAGGTTTTCTATAGGAAAAAGTTTTAGATTCTGGAGATTCCTCTATACGAAACCCTCAGAAACTGATGGTTTTTCTATTGAAAAATTGTTTTTATAGAAAAAAGTCCTTAAAATCTAAGGATTTTTCTATAGAAAATGTTGGCGAATTCTGAGGGCTGAAAAAGTCCTTAAAATCTAAAAGTTACTACAGGAAAAAGTAATTAAAACCTCTTTGAGAAAGTTTTCAAAATCCAACAGTTTTCTGTAGGAATCTGTTCAGAATCTGAGGGTTTTATTTGGAAATGTACTCAGAATATACAAATTTTCTTGTTGAAAAATCGTATATTTTTCTACTAGAAAGAGTCGCGACTATTATAGTCTTTTTCGTTAAGAAAAGTTCGCAAAATCGAATAGATTTTCTATAGGAAAACTCTTCAAAATCCTTGGGATTTTCAAATTATTTTTTCTTTCTAAATCCCATAGAGAATTTGTCAGATTCTGACTACCCGAGTAAAAAAGTGTATATAAAATTATATGTGAATGGATATATTTGCAATATGTAACTGGATATAATTTCATCCGAAAAATGGTTATATTAAATTGTATCATATTGGATATAATTGTAATTACAAGGATACAAAGTTATATCAAATGATAAACTTATATCCGAATTTTGTCCCGATCAAATTGGATATAAGTTAATCCAATACGATATGATTAAATTTAAATGATAAAAAAAAAACTTTGAATTGGAGGGCAGCAGGATTTCGGGTCCTACACACTCAGGGTTGTAATGAAAATCGAAAACGAACATTTTTTCAATCTAGAATAATTTTTTTCGCGAAAATCAAATTGGCTTCAAATTATTATTTATCGTTTTTTTTTTTGACGCCGGACATCTAAATTAGGAAATAAAATATAAATTGGTATTGTACAGATCCTAAAATATTTACCATTGAAAATCAGATCGTTTTCGATATTCATCACTTGCCTGACTGTCAGCCGAGGGCTACTGTTGATAATGAGTAACTATTAAAGACGTTAATGTATAAATCTGTTATTCTTTAAAGATTAGATAATTTTTTATCAAATATGGGAATTTTCTTTGGACTTTGAGTGGAGAAATACCACTCAAAACTTATCGGACCAGAATAAAATATATATGTATATCGTTGGGGAGGTACTTGAAATACTTTTCCAATGATATGCAACATGCCTAGACTTATTAACCCATTACGAGCCGGGCCATGATTTTTAATGTTAATTTTTTTAAATTGGATTTTTTAAATTAAAAAAAAAAAACTTTTAAAAGTAAAAAAGCTCAGAAAATATTAATTTAATGAAAAAATTGAGTAAAGCATATAAAAAATTGTTTTTGATCAAATATTACATTAATCTCGAATATATTAGTTAATCTCGAACATGGGTCTGATATTAACTAATATATCGTCGGCTTGCCTGCAAGAAGTACTATGTTTTTGGTTTTAACAGGTTTTCAGAAGAACGAAAAAACTGATTTATATTATCCTTTTAAGATATTTTATTGACATCATATGCCCTAGTGATTCACGACCTTATTTATTACAATTATTATTAAGGCATATGATGTCAATGAAATATATTAAAAGAATAATATAAACCAGTTTTTTCGCCCTCCTGAAAACCTGTTAAAGAACACATAACACTACTTGCAGACAAGCCGACGATATTGTTATATAAAAAATAAAATTAAAAATATTTTTCGTATCTATTTATATATAAAATTTTGAACGGTTTTATCAATAATATATTCCTATATATACAATTTGCAATAAAGCAAATACTGATATATGATTTAATATGATTACATATGAGAAAATTTCTAAAAAAATTTCTAATATATCACTATATAAAAACATATAAGGTCGCACACAATATTTTATATTATCATATATTTTAATATTAAAAAATATATGTTATATATACTCTTTTTTACTCGGGTACTTTTTCTATTCAAAAAGTCTTAGATTACGTGCTATTCATACGCTTAAAATAATACGTCAGTAGAAAAATCTGACAAACCGTTTTTAAATCGATTTGACTAATTTTAAATAAATTTTTAGTTGAAACAATGATTTAAGCAAAGATTTTAGTTATCTTCATTTAACACTATACTAAAAACCCTCAGTACTTTAATTAATTTTGAGTGTTAATTTTCAAAATTATTTACAAAATTTATTGTTGAAATATAATATTTTCATTTTACTCGGTAGATGGAGCCACCAATGTATCCGAAGTTTTAAAAATGGCGCTATTTCTTTCCCACCCGATTTTTAAACAAATTTTAACAAAAAAAGTGTTAATATCTACAAATTTTATTTTAAGCCATAAAATAGGAATACATTTTGTTAAAGTAACAAATTTTTCTGTTCAGCCAACAGACTTATTATCTTGAGTGTGCTATATAAAAAGTATCAGATACTGAGCAATTTCAGACTGTAGACCTTTAGATGGAAGAACGTTTGTAGTACAAAATTATTTTTTCCTTAGGAAAAATGCAATAGGAAAAGCGATAGATTCTAAGCACTTTTTATTACCAAAATTCTTACTAAGATCCCTGTGATTTTGTCTATGGAAAATTCTTCTGATTCCGAGGGCTTTCTTCTTTGGGAAACTCCTCTGATTCTGAGGACTTTTCCTTATAGAAAAATCCTCCAATTATAAGCACTTCTTCAATATAAAAAAACATCAGTTTCTGAGGGCATGCTATAGACAAATCCCCGCTATTCTAAAACTTTTTCCTATAGAAAACCCTCCCATTCCGAGGCCATCTTACCAAAACAAGTCCACTCAGTTTGATGTATAAATTAAAATTGCGGGGGGTTTGTCAAATTTTCGGCGTTTATTGTGAAATATTGGTGAAATATAAATTTATTCATAGTATTAGCCATCATTAGCTATGATCTTTTCCCATCTTTCTGGCAACATGTGGATTCCGCGCCAAAAGAACTGCTCAGTTTTTGATACCAAGAACAAATCAAGAAAATTTCGAATACCCTATACTGAAGTGATGCGTATTCCAGTAAGAGCGTTCTACATTGATCGAAACAAATGGTCGGATGGGGCAAGTTCTCGACTTAAGGCAAAACTTCCTAACCACTATTTTCTAAATAGATTTTAACCGGTCTTGCAACGTGTCATCTGAGCGTGTCATGATGGAATAATACTGTTTCATGTCTGGTCGCATATTTCGGCCAATGCTCGCCTTAAACGGATCAGTTGTGTTCAATACAGGTCCTCTGTAATCGCCTGGTCCGATTTCAAAAGCTCATAATAGATGGGACCCTTCTGGTCCCACCAAATACCTTGGTACCATGGATATTAGGCTTTGGCTTTGATTTGGCTGGTTGGCCGGGCTTCGTATTTTGGCTGTCCCTCACCAGTAATGATCGTTGCAAAAATTACTTCTTTTTATTGCGTTCAAGCAGCATTTCGGACATGCAATTTTCTTGCTTTTCGATGAACCCTGTTGCTTGCAAACGTTTTGAAATTGCTGCTTGTGTGACTTCCAATGATTTTCTAAGTTCTTCTTGAGTTTGACAATAATCTTTATCGAGTAATGCCTCAAGTTCATGATCTCCGAACTTTTTTAGCTGACCTGGGCGATCTTTATCTTCCGTGTCAAAATCGCTATTTCTGAACAGCACAAACCATCTCTCGTACGCTGAAATCGATGGAGTATATTCAGGATAAGCTGAGGTTAGCAATCAGTGTAATTCAGCTGCACTTTTTTTTCAAATTGAATAAGTAAAGCAAGATCTTCCCAAATGATGCTGGTTTGGCACAAAATTTGACATTTTCGAAGCAGAAAAAAAAACACTTATGTACAATGCTGTTTAATGTGAAGTAAAATAGTTTCATATTGTAAGTTAAATTGTTTAATGGTGTATTTTATTAAATTAATGTACTTTTTAATTTATTAAATAGACGACTTCCTTGAAAAAGTCTACAAGCCCTTCATCTTTTACCACCTTTCCTGCTTCCCTTTAAAAAAAAAAAAAAAAAGATAGACGAAACGTCGGAAAAATATGTAAAGGAACTTTGTTTTATTTACACTCAACATCTTAGGCCTTATTAGCTTATGAAAACTGATTAAACAAATTTGAAATATTTGGCCAAACAACATAAAAACATTTTGTTGTTTACACTATTTCGTTCAATGACTAAGTGATAATAAATGACATATATGTACCTTCTAAAGTGCCATTTAAGTTATTAAAGACACAAACCGCATTTTAAAAAAATGTAAAATTTTGAGAAATTTTTCCTTTATAAACGTCCTCAGGAAAAATCACCCGAAATAGAGTTAAAATATGGTTGTACCCTAAAAGTCAACTACACTTGCGTAGGGTAATTCCGCATGCATATTGAAGACGTCTGGTAGCACTGTTTGTTGGTGTGGTGAGTTTATTGCACTAGTTGCAATAAACTGTCCAATTGGGAAAAGCCCACTAACTAACAGAAAGTCATAGTGGACAGACATAAGAAAGAAAAAAAAAAGTGATAGAACTTAAAAGAATTCTGTAAAAAGAAGAAAAAACCTAAGAAATAAAAGAAAAAAAAGACTAAAATACAAATTAAAAAGGAAAAAAGGAGAGTGCTGTATTTTTTAATAAAAGGATGGCAAAGGGTGAAAAAAGTTAAACAAAAAGAAAGAAGCTGCTGCCACTCTACATCGTAGCCCCCAGGTACGGCCGAAATCGGGGTACATATCATTGAAATACCCCTAAGTTTTATTGATTTTTCTGGTAAAAAATTAAAAAAATGGGTTTTCTTTTGTACTTTCACAAAAAAAAAAAGAAATAAAAATGTTTAATACAAAACAAGAATTTTGAAAATTGGTAAAGGATTTAGTGTTGAAAAGTTATTTGCTCAAAATAAGTGCTTTTGGAAACACTGTGAAACGTACCACAACATTTTTAATAAAACTATTTTCAGAACATTATATTTTATATTAAATTTTTTTAAATGTTAATCTGTATGTATTTTACGCATTTTGTGTTTATATTTACTCACTATGCGTTATATTAAACAAAAATGTACTTATTTTATAGCAGTAAATTCATAAGCATTTTTCAGAGTGTACTAGAAGACAAGTTCTGCCAAAGTATAACCACGTTTCCTGTATTGTAGTCTTAATTCTAAAGTATAGTATCAACGATTCGCAGGAATAACTTAGATTATGGAAGTTCAACCATTATGACAGCGAGGGCCAAAATGGTTTTTTACGCCTACAAAGAAAATGGCTCCAGATTTTCTAAATATCAGTTTTAATACATCATTAATAATAAAACAAAAGTGAGAAAGGTTTTGAATAAACTGAGATATTCTAACAATATTTTCTTTGGCATATTTAACGGCTTCAAAGTACTCTTAACTTCTGAGTTGTTTATGTAGTATTTCAGATTTATTGTTTTAAGCGAAAATAACATTCCTTTGTAGAAGAAATGTAAATTTTAACTGCATTCGTAAGTCATTAGAAAAAACTAACAACATAAAATACTGGGAATTCGTAACATCAATTTTATTGAGTCATTGGCTTGTATGAATAAAACTTTGAAATTAGCTTGAAGTAATTAGGAATGACTTTTAATATAAAATTTATCCATAGACTTGTAGAATAGCAAATAATTTTTAGTCTACTCTCAAGCAGACTAGAATTGTGAAGTAATTGTTCGTATAAATAAAAATAGATATTACTAAAGCGGGGGAGGGGGCAATTACTTATTAAACAATTACTTCACAATTCTGGTTTACTTGCGAGTAGGCTAAAAATTTAATTTTGGATTTTTGTTTATATTTCATGCTATTCTACAAGTCTATGGATAAATTTGGTAATTTCTAAGTTTTATTCATATGACCCATTTTGTTAAAAAAAAGAAACAAAAAAAATATGTAATTTTTGTTAGTTGTTTTAACTAATTTGTGGTTCATTTAGTTAACAGTTAAAAACAAAAGGAAATGTATGTTGAATTAAATTGAATGTTATTGGTCCTGTTTTTAAGTGAAAAATTCATTTTTTTAGATACAAAATATACAAAATATTTTATATTTATATTTTATATCTGCCCTCACCAATTTTTTATATAATTAGTCAGAATATTGTTCTACCTCAAGTCCAAATACATAAAAGTACCCTTTGGGTACTATTTATATGTATGTTTGTGTGTTCGTTGTCAATAACATTTGTGAAAACAACGAAATTTATCCCAAAACAAAATAAATATTTTGAATGAGACTTAGCAGAGGTATGCTTTTATTCAACAATTATTTTAAGTTTTGCATTAAAAAATACACAAATTATTTGTTCCGACTTTCTATATTTTCATATATTTAATAAGAATATTGCTCTACCTCAAGTCCAAATTCTAATATGATATTGTCATATTAGAACTTGAAACAACAAATAAAATCAAATATGACAATATCATAGTAGAATTTGGACTTGAGGTAGAACAATATTCTAACAAAATATATGAAAATATAGAAAGTCCGAAAAAATAATTTTTGTATTTTTTAATGCAAAAATTAAAATAATTGTTATATATATATTTTATAATATTTATTCTTTGGACTTTTATCTACAGCAATGACATCAGATTCTGAATACATTTTTCCTGTTGAAGCACCTTTTCTTGGAAGGCTCCTACGTTTATAAGCAGTATCTTTAATAGAGAAACCTCAGATTCTGAGCAATTTTTTTTTTTTATTAGAAAATGGACTTTTAAGAATTTTATTTTCATAGAAAAAGTTCCAAATTCTGAGCGTTTTTTATAATGTACTAATTTCAGATTAATTTCAGTTTAACTTCAGTATAAAAAGCCTTAGATTCTGATATTAAGCACTTTTTAAGATAAAGCTCCAGATTTTTAAAACTTTTTATATTAAAAAAATAATCAAATTCTGATTTTGAATATTTTCACATTTTGGTAATAAAAAAATTTAATATCCCATGTGAAAATCGAAATATATATGAACATACATGATAATACATTGACTTGTATATGATCATACATGGGCATACATTATCATATACGTCAATACAAAGTTTAATGTATGACCATACATCATCACATATATTTCCATATATCTTCGGATCCGAAATTTGAGGGTATATGGAAGTACATGTTCATATATGACCATATATGCTCATATATTATTCATGTATGCTCATATATGATCATATATGGCCACATACCTCCATATACCCTCAAATTTCAGATCCGAAGATATATGGAAATATATGAGACGATGTATGGTCATACATTGAACTATGTATGGACGTATATGATCATGTATGCCCATGCATGATCATATACAAGTCAATGTATTATCATGTATGTTCATATATATTTCGATTTTCACATGGGATTACAAAATATTTTTTCTATCCAAATATTCTCAGATTGTAGTTCTCACCTAAGTGCGACATTAAAAAATCTACGAAAAAAATGTTTTCAGTCCCTCATACCATAAGACTACCAATCTCTGTGTTTAGCTGCATTTAAAGTCTAAATTTGTACAGACTTTGGTAAACTGAAGTTAAGGCTTTTGTGCATAAGAAGGAAAAAAAAAAACTTTATTTTAGTTTGTCTACAATAGTTGTATAGAGGCATGTTTATATGTATATGTAGGTACATACGTGTGTGCATATAGTTTAGGTAACATATCTTTAGGTTTGAGTATGGATTAAGGATTTTCTCTGTGTTTGTAAACATACACTTTGGCAAAAGCATATTTTGAATAGTTTATACATCTCTACTAGAACTGCTACTAGTATTATAAATACATTGACAATATAGGTGTGTATAGACACACACACACACAGGTGAATCCTTTTAAAATTTTCGTACCAATTTATAGATAAATTTTACTCAAAACAACAACAACAACAACAATGCATATAACTAACATTCAGTCTACTTATACAACCCATTTAAAATACAAATCCGTACATTTGAATCTATTTACAAATATTCAAACATTTCCGAATACAATGTGTGCGTGGCTGTGTGTGCGTTTATATGAGATTTTATTATGTCGTGTAAATCGGTTTTTTTTATTTTTGCTTATACAACCATCCCTCAATAAACACCACTCTTATATAATATGATTTATAAATAAACAGCGTATGTGCTTATAATCTAAAGTATTTTGAGAATTTCGAAAGATCTAACATTTTTCCACAGGAAAAATTTATTCAGAATCCGTATTATAAATACATTTCTATATTTTCAAATATTTTCTTAGAATATTATTCTAGCTCAAGTCTAAATTCTAGTATGATATTGTCATATTTGATTTTATTTGTTGTTTCCAATTCCAATATGACAATACCATATTAGATTTTGATAGTGGGAAATAGAACATTTTTGAAAAATTCCCTCAGAAATAAGTACCACGAACTTTTCTAAAGAATGGATTCTTCAAAAGAAGCTTAAGACATGTTCTTAGTAAATTTTGTAAACAAGTTAATTTCACACTTTAGCCTATATTACCATAGTTTTTGCATAGAATATAGACATACTAAAATATATATGAAATATATGAAAAAACGTTTTATAACAAATTGGTTTTGCATTCTATTTAAAATTTTAATTTTACTATTTTTAACTAGACATTCAGTAATCGGGTCTGAATATAAAAACTCTGACAAAACTTACGACGGTTTTCTGAAACTTTTACGATTCTGCCTATTTTAACGATTTTTCTTACAAATAAATTAATTTTGATTTATATTGTGTTAATCGAGGGATTGCTGTTATTTAAAAATATTTTTCTCCTGTTGCTTCATTGCAAAATCGAAATACCACCCACCGCCCCCTTCTCCCGACCCCTTTCTATGGCTCCACAATTATTACTAGTAAAAATTACATTTATTTACATCTAAAACGAATGTGTTAATGTCTCTTCTATAGTAGAAAGTATTGTGCTTTTGCTTGTATGGATGTATATATGTTGGTGGTAGTGTAAATCCTTTCGAGAGTATAAGACTTAAAAATTTTTGTGTGCAAATCTCATTGCATATGGGGTTTTGTTATTTTTTTTTTATGCAATATTTACAATTTTTAGAAGGAAGTAGTTGCAGATTGAAACTAACATATAACGCTTAAAACTTAAGCTTCTCTATACGTTTTTATAGTACAAAACATTTGGTAAATGTTATACTTTTTGAACTTTATGATGTGTATAAACTTTATATGAATGTGTAGGAATAAAAACGTGTTTGGATGTGTGTTTGCTTATATGTGTCACCTATTGTATGAATGAGTGTATTGCATGTTGTTGATTCAATATATGCTAAGTTAGTTATAGATAGTAAGATTAAAGACTGATCAAAACATTGTTGTATACATATTTTAACTAAAATGTTCGTAAAATCAGTTTATTTCCATTTTTAGATTTTGTTTTTGCATTTCACAATATACTAATATTACACTGAGAAAATTACATTCACTTCAGTAATGAATTTGTTTATAGTTTCAAAGAAAATTATCACTGGAATTCATCCACTGAACTTTTTATAGAATTTATAAAACAGGTTTCATTTATACTTAGCATTTTTCATTACCACTGATACTAATACTAATACCAGTTGATAATAATGATAATGAAAAAAAAATTTATATTGTCATCTAATTATACTGAAATAAGGATGATAACATATGTACACTCATAGAAATAAATCTGTAAAAATAGCAGAAAACGCAACTAAAAATTATTCAAAAATGATGGTGCAGAAAAAACTGTTAAATTAGCAGATTTTTTTCCTAAATAGTAGTAAAATAAGAACAGCAAAAATTAAACTGCAAATTTACAGAATTTAAGTTATATTTAAGTTAACTTTTGGTTAATTGAAAAGGACAAATTGTACTGTAAAATCTGGAGAACATTTTGCTAAATACACTATGCGACAGTCATATCGGGATGAGATGAAACCAACGGAAAATGTTATATCGGTCAAAAACAAGTTATACCTGTCCCGGCGTTTCGCTGGGTCACCCCTAGGAATCGAGATATATCTTTTTTTTTTTGACATAACTCGAGAACCACTAGTCCGATTTTGCTCAACAATTTAAAAAAAAATTAAAAATTACAATTCCTTTAATCTGTTCATATAACGTTTTTCCATATACTCAACAGTTTTGCCGGTAAAAATAAATGTTTGTTACCGCTACCATAAAAATCAATAACCTTTTGTTTATTACTTTTTTTTAATATTTTAGGCAAAAAATATTTTTTTCTTCATACATTTATTTTTACCGGCAAAACTGTTGAGTATATAGAAAAACGTTATATGAACAGATTAAAGGAATTGTAATTTTTAATTTTTTTAAAATTGTTTGAGCAAAATCGGACTAGTGGTTCTCGAGTTATGTCAAAAAAAAGACCACAAAAGGTCAAATCGCTATATCTCGATTCCTAGAGGTGACCCAGCGAAACGCCGGGACACATATAACTTCTTTTTTACCGATATAACTTTCCCCGGTAGTTTGAACCCTTCCTGATCACTGACCCCTACCATTTGTCTCACAGTGATATTGGTAGACTAAAAATAGCAAAAACAAACTGTTATATCTACAAAATTTTTGTTATGTTTAGCTAAATTTAGTTGAATGCAAATACAAGTCTATGCTGCCAAATTAACAGAAATATTTTCTAAAAAAAAATGTATACTACTATTTTCAAAAGTCTCGATTTTTATTTGCATTTGGTTAACCAGGTGTTAGCACCATGCTTGGTTAACACATAAGCGACTGCTTCTGCTGCGGATGGAAGGAGTACTGGATGACGCCCACATCAGGCCTGGAGGACGCCCACATCACCATCATAAATGGCAATCCACAATGATGGAGGTAATGCAAATTAATCGTCATCATTCCAAGGCAGCATCTGCAGCACTGCTCCTCCAGGAACCATGGATGCATGAGGATCGGGTTTATGGACTAACACTTGTTGGCTACAGTACGCTGTACGTGAAGTATACCGGTAAGCCAAGGGCCTGTATTATGGCAAATAATTTCCTTAATATTTTTGTTTGACCTATTTATAGTGACAAGGACAAAACGGCGGTAGCTCTGAAAACTGGTTGTAGGAAGCTTTGGCTGGTATCCAGTTACATGGCGCATGACCATGATGAATAACTACCTAACACTGTGGTCAGGAAGCTGGTATGAGCGACGAGAATGGAGAATACGCCGGTTATAACATGCGCTGATGCAATCACGCACCACACGGTTTGGGGAAGCTCGGACATCAATTCTAGAGGTGAGCAACTTTTGGATTTTGTACAATAATTTATCAATAGCAAATGTAGGCAGTGAAACCGACCTTTATTATTGCGAACAGAAGCGAAGTTCTTGATATTACGCTCATTAGGTTTCAGGTGATTAGGAGTTGGAATGTTTCGAGGTATTGTTCCTTTTCGGGTCGTCAGTATATCGATTTCTCTGTTGATGTTAGAAATCAGGAGAGGAATTCGTAGGTTAATAGAAAGAGGAAAAACTAGAACAACCACTGCGATACCCTCTCCAGTATCCTTCCACATGATCCACCACTCATAAAGAGTGCGATTGATATATAGGACGCCGTGTTCAGGCTAATTGAGGTGCTGAACGAGACAACGTCAATTGCATGCAAGTCCATTATTCGCAGGAGTAAGAGCAAGCCACCATGGTGGAACTCTGACATTGCCAATATACGGGCTGAGTGCGGAAGACTGTTAAATGAGGCTCAAGGGTCGGGCGACTAACCTTCCTACAAGGCCTCGGTGAACAGAACCTTGTTACGAAATCGAAGCTAAAGTCTCTCTCTCTCTTTTGCGCCGTGGAAAGCTATTCTGAGATCAGTCGCCTTTATAGGATCCTGTCTAGAATCTCCGCTGTGCCGAGCTTTATCCAGAAGCAATGCGGCAGTTGGACCACGTGCAGCCGAGAGTCACTAAATGCTCTTATGGATGCACATTTTCCGGCTTGTCTTCCTATGACTGACACAGAAGACTTTCCGAATGCTGACTTACCAGAGCAGTAACCCTTCCTATAGAGGAAAGGAAACTGCGCTGGGCCGTTGACAGTTTTAACCCGTATAAGTCACCGGGTCCTGACAGTATCATACCAGCGGACCTGCAGAGGAACGCTGTACTTATTATACCATGGCTTGCCGTTATATATACACGGCCTGTTTGAAGTGATTCTACATTCCGAGGGTATGGACCGTGAGCATTGTTATCTTTATTCCCAATGGGGGCAAGACATCCCATACGAAGCCGAAGGACTATAGACCAATAAGTCTATCTTCCTTTCCATTGAAGACCCTGGAGAGAATTATCGATGTACACCTTAGGATGTCCATTAAGCCAGCTTTATTATCTGCCTCCCAACATGCCTATAATAAGGGCAGATCAGTGGAGACGGCACTTCACTCACTCGTGGGATGTATTGACAGATCTCCCGAGTATATGGAGTACACTTTGGTGGCTTTTCTGGATATAGACGGCGCCTTGACATAATTTTTGATTTTTCGTATGCTGGTCAATAAACACAACTCATTGTTTTGCGTGACATCGCCATTCTAGAGTAGTGAGAAATGTAATAATAAAAGCAACTACCCTAGGGGGAATGAGGAGTCAATTAACCTCCAAGGACCTAAACTGTGACCGGTCAACCGAAGGCATATTACTAAATTAGTACAAATATGAATTTATTTATTTTACTCTTTTATTTATTTTGAATTTTATTTTTTTACGATTTCGTTATTTTAACTCTTATTTTAAATAAATATCTATAAGTTTTTGCTAAGAAATTTTAAGTTTTGTATTTTCAACGATTTTTTAATGTTAACTTTAACTTTTCTTTTTAACTTAAGGGGAATTTTTAAAATTTTTATTTATTTTATCAGAGTTTTTGAGGTAATTTTCTAATTTTTAATTGACTTTTAAATTTAATTATGGCCAACGCAAAAAACGAGTCAACTGCCATTAAATAACCTATCCCATGACCGGTCAATCGGGGGCATATTCAAAGCACTTCCACTATGTTTGTGTGTGTATTAATGTTGTTTTCTTTTCTATTTTTTTCTTTTCCATTTTTTTTTATTTGCTTGTAGTGTTTGTTTTTTCTTTTTCTTTTTGATTTGAACAGCAACGAAAAATAAATAACTTTACCATCAGTCAGTCATCATGCATAAGCAACATCAGCTAAGACGGTAGAGCGTTTGCCTTACAAGCAAAAGGTTGTGTTATCGAGCCCTACTTTGACGCGAAGTAGACTTTTTTTAATTCTTAATTTTTTATTAGTTTATTTGAAAAGCTATTTTTAGACACACCACCTAACGTATCACAAGTTGTCTTAACTGTAGCAATCGATCATTTCCAATGACAACGCCATGTTAAAGTGACGTGTCTCTTTCAAACAAACAGACCGATCAAGGACCGGTCCCTTTCCCCGTAGGGTAGTAATAATAATACTAATTCTGAATATTGAAATTTTTTTAATAAATTTGATAGACAGCACTAATTTCCTATTATATTTACTATATCAATTATTGCTTCCACTATAAACAATTACTAAATATATTTTAATTTATAGTTGATTGGAAATATCAACAATTGGCAAAAGGGGTTGTGTTTTAGTTCATTTTCCCTATTTTTAGCTCCCTATAGTAATCGATTATTTCAAATAAAATAATATCCTACCAAATTAATTTTAATGGGTTTGATCGAATTACAACCAATCTTTTTCCAATCTCCTACAAATGAATGGTATTTTTCACTTAAAATAACAAACCTGAAATACAACTTAAACAACCAACAAATTCTGACTGCAGAAGTTCCCTGAGTGTAGTATTAAATACATTTGTTCTACCATAAAATTAAATAAAGTCTCTGCATTCGGCCCTATGCTCCTTGCAGGAGTAAAAGGAACAAATATATATATCTGCATTCGGTTTCAAGTAAAAGCGGTATTTTATTCTGTGGGAATACTTACTCCATTCTATACCTTATACATATATTTAAGGTTAATCAATATTGACAATAAATACTCTTTACTTTTAGAATAGTATAATCAACAAGTAAAATTAAAAATATTCTTTGAAAAATTTCCCAAAAAATACACAAAAACAAAGTTTTTCCGTAAAAAGAAAAATACACAAAAAATTTACATATATCTAGTTAGATTATTATTCTACCTCAGCTCCAAATTCTATAATATGATATTGTCATATTAGATATTATTTGTAGTTTAAATAATTTTCGCGGAAAAAAATTTTCGGAAAAAGGACTTTGCGAAAAAAATAAATTTATGTTTATAATAAAAACGTAGTAAATAATATTATTTCTTCAGTTTTAAAAGTGGTAGTGACGGAGTATTACGCTTTTCAGCAATATAAAAACAAAAAAATATTTAGTCTGTGTGTATGTGAGTAATTGCCTATAAAATTCAACAGGTATCCTACAATTTTTTTTTTCTAAGGTAATTTTTATGGTAAATCTTGATAAAAATGTATGCCCAAAAAATTTTTAAATAAATTTTATTATTTACTTCAGTTATCACAAGCAATCACATAAAGCATTTCAATGCTTCTTTTATCTGCAGTGAACTACTGATTGAATGTACTCGCTTTATAATAATACAATAAAAGGGAATCCTAGCAACTATCAAATGATGTTTATCTCATTTTAACAATTCAATGATTCCTTTTGTGCCACATATACTCAAATACTCGTTTGGCATTATTACCATATTGCGTATTCATGGTTCAGGATTAATCCTCTTAATACTTTAAGCTTTTACTATAAAATCGTGTTTTTTTTTTTGTATTCATCTCAAGGAAACATAATTGGGCTGCAAATAAATTCATACACAATTAAAATAAAGGCGATGCCTTTTATGTGTAGTTTAACAAACGATATTGCGTACCAAAGGATTAAACGATTTTAACCCCTCATTTAATGTATTTAAGAGATGTTTGAGGACAATCATAAAAATATATATTTATACGCATATAAATAAATTAGTAGGTATAGAGATTTTGAATTAAGGGTTGAAATAAATACTTAGGAACGGATTTAGTAGAAATTAAACCATCTGATATAAAAGTGAACTATTTAAAACCGACTTTGTACATTTAAAATTTCGTAAACTTGAAAAACTAAATTAAAAAAAAAAATTAACTAATTTAAAAAAAATGTCACTAGCAAAAGACTGGTAATATAGAAATTACACAAGCTTCTTGTGTAAACTATGCTAGAATAGAAAAACTTTACCAAGTTCGTTGTTTAATAAAATTAAAATATAAAATTTCCCGAAATTTTAAATCATTTTAAATCAAAAAACTTATTTACGCCCAAATTCTTAAAGTACGAATCAATCTTCTACAATATTTATTAAATATGACTTCTAAATTCTATATATAAAAATAATATAATATTTTATATTGTATAAATTCTGTAAATTTCCTAGTTGGTCGTTTTTGGCCAAAAGTATAAAAATTAACCCCATATGGATCACGTTACATAAAATAGTTATTTTTATCCAGTTGAGATTTTTAATGGCTTTACAATCTCGTAGTCAAAATTAAAATTAAATTTCATGGGTCTTTTCTGACCCCAGACCACCAAGGGTTAAATATTTAAAAAAAAAATATAAAAATAATTACAGTCTAACCAAATTTAAGTGATATTTTTCCAAAAGCTATGTAAAATTTGATGAACACATTAAAATTTTTTTAAATTTTAGACAAAATAACCAATTTTTGTAAAATGTCCTGGAAAGCAGTCGCTCCAAACACAAACTCGAATTATCATTTTTCCAATTTATTTTTTTTTCTTTAACATCAACTATTATTTGGTACAAATAGCAATTGACATCTTCAAATTAGGCATTTTAAAAAATCTTTAAAATTAATTTAAAAAAAAAACGTTTTTGCATTTTTATCAAAATCTTGGGTCATTTTGGAGTCCAGGCTAAAGTGGGTTAGTGATATCCGATAAAGTCAAAATTCCATATCTGAATCATTTTGACTATATTAAATGAATAAATGAAATAAAAAGAATTTTTTTCGAAATTTCGAAGTTTGGGAATTTTTAATAGTAATACACTTCTTTTCCAAAATGGGCCATTTTCATCCAACTTTCAGCACGGACTAACGTTTTCCAAAAAAAAATCTTTCTTTCCATTTCCAATAAAACTGGGGGTGTAATGGATAAAAATCGACAAATCGTTATTTTAAGGGACATCCTAATGTCCACTGTCGCACTCCATTTGCGTATAACCTTTCTCCAAATACTTTCGGTTAACAATATGTTAACTAAATTCATTGGCAAAAATGGATAAAGTTTGTTGTCAAAAACACAAGGGCCCAAATGAGAATGGATTTTTACAATATTTGGCACAATTAAAAACAAATCCTACAAACATTTTACTTAAATTGGACAAAAATGATGTTTGGTCCACCATTGCAGGTGAAAAACGAGTAAAAAAGTTTAAGTCAGGCATGCCGACTATATAATACCCTACACCAGCCTGATTAAAAGCCAACTCATGTTTGGATCCAAAATTCGAATGGGTTAAAATGGACTTGTGTTAAAATTTTCTATAAAATGATAAAAGAAGAGAAAATCGGAAATATAGTCCATATGAGCAATATGTCCAAGTATGGACTGATCCTAACTAGAATCAATAGGCCTTGTCCTTTGGACCATGTGAATCAGCGAACCAAATTTCATTCAAATATCTTCGTATTTGCGGCCTGCAGCGTGTAAAAAAGCCAATTTTGGGGGAAGTTTATATGGGCACTAGGTCTATACATGGTCCGATTTTAACAAAAATCAATGGGCTTCGTTCTTCGGCCAATATAAGTCGGTATCTTTATACAGTAGACGCTCACAAATTAGAGCTTTCAGTAATTCGAACGTCCAAAAATTAGAATCAATGTTTGCAATACATTAAACGCTCTGAAATTCGAATTTAAAATTCTAATTTCGGAGCGTGTTTTTTTTTTTTTGGTTATTTGAATACACAGGAAATTCCCAATTTATTTTTTTCTTTGAATAAAGTAAAACTTAAAAGGGGAATCACCAAATTATATATGTTTTTCCCTATTTGTTTTTTTTTTGTCGCATTTATGTACATTTTTGGCTAGTTTATTTGTGAAATTTGATATGCATGTACATATTATTTGGCAGTCTCTATTAAATAGTGAAAGTGTATCATTTAAAATGTTAAATAAACGTAAAAAAAACACTTTATCATTGGAAACTAAAGTCAAAATATTAGAAAAGCTTGACAAAGGCGTTCAAGGGAACCGGTTAGCCCTAGATTTTAATGTGACAACATCTTCAATCAGCTACATCAAATCACATAGAACAGCAATATTAAATGCTGTTTCAAACACATATCAGGAGGCAAACAATAAATCTTTGCACAGCGCTGAATATCCAAAAATCGAAAGTCGTCTGTATGAGTGGTTTTTAAATCAACGAGAAAAAAGTGTACATAGACTGGGCCAACATTAAAAGAGAAATCTAAACAAATATTTAGAGAGGAATATCCCGATAAAGATGAAAATGCATTCCGGGCAAGTGATGGATGGTTTACCAAATTTAAGAAGCGACACAGTATCCGTTTTTTAAAAATTTGTGGCGAGATTCTTTCCAGTGATGTTGCTTCAGTCACTCCTTTTATTCATCGATATCGTGCAAAGATCGCTGAGATGGGTTTAATGGAGTCACAAATATATAATGTCGACGAAACCGGATTATTTTTTCGTTGTCTACCAGACAGAACCTATGTCTCTGCTTTTGAAAAAAACGCCCCTGGACATAAAATTCAAAAAGACAGAATTTCAGTCCTACTTGGTGCAAACTCTGATGGATCACACAAATTAGTTCCATTGGTAATTGGAAAAGCAAAAAAACCCAGGTGTTTTAAAAATTTCAATAATCCTCTGCATTACAACTTTTCAAAAAATGCTTGGATGACTTCTCGGATTTTTCACGAATGGTTTCACGGAATATTTATTAAAGAGGTAAACAAAAATATTGATTTCAGGTTCAGTACATAATTTTAAAATTTTTTTCAATTCACAGGTGATCCGCTATTCTCAGGAAAATAATTTGCCTCCGAAAGCCATTTTGCTTATAGATAATTGCTCCGCTCATACACCCATTGAGAAACTTAAAAGTGACGATGGAAACATAGTTGCATTATTCTTTCCACCAAATGTGACAGCAGCTTTACAACCAATGGATCAAAACCCTATTAAGTTAACATAGCTCAATTACGGAAGTATGTTTCTCAGTTAATTGCTGAAGGTGGTGAACTGAAGAATCATTTGAAATCCCATTCGATCCGCAATGCTATATTATTACTGAAACAAGCTTGGGATGCGGTACCACAAATTGTTATGAAGAAATCTTGGTCAAAGTTTTCCAATTGGGACTCTAACCAATACGACAGCGACGATGACATGCCAATAGCACAACTGTTGCAAATAGATCAGGACTGCAACGAAGTTATTCAGATAACTCAAGCTCTTTTAAAAGAAATAGCTCCCAACGATTGCATCGGTATAGAAGACATCGACAGATGGAATGAAGATATGTTTGATGACGGATCTGTTTATGTTCTCAGTAGCGATGGTGAGTCTTCAGATAGCAGCGAAGACGACGTTGTTGCAATATCATCAGTTGTCTCTAATACTACAGCCATTGCAAGCGTAAATAATTTAATAAAATGGTGCAATAACAGTGAATTGTTTTCAACTAAGCACATAAGCAATCTTTTGGCTCTTCGTAATGATATTTCGGATTTAAAGAAACCAAAAAAACAAACAAATATAACTGATTATATGTCAAACAAAGATTAGTTGTTAACTTGGCCATTGTTTAATTTTTTTTTAATACAGTTTTTTAGTTTTTAATTAAAAAAAATACATGTGATGTAATTGGACTGCATTGCTATGTTTTGTTGCCATTCGTTTTTTTTTTATATTCATATTTTTAATTTAAAAAAATACATTTGATGTATTGGACTGAATTGTTGTGTTTTGTTTTCTTGTTTTTATCAAATAAAATTGAATTAAAAAATATTAAAAAGAGTTTTATTTAAGTTTTTGGAAGTAAATTTACTCATTTTTTTTTTCGAAAAAAAACGTCCAGAAATTAGAATAATTCAGAAATTAGAATTGCCTCAAAAACAAAGCGGTTCTAATTTGCGAGCGTCTACTGTATTTGCTACCTGTAGAGTGCGCACAAAAATGCATGGACAGACAGACGGAGGGACAGACGCACATCGTTAAATCGAAACAAAAAGTGATTCTGAGCCGATCGGTATACTAATTAGGTCCAATAATTTTTGGTGTTACAAACATCAGCACAAACTTATTATACCCTCTCCACGTAGTGGTGTAGGGTATAAAAACTAAAATAAAAAAATAATAGGATAGCCAATTCAAAAATTCCAATTTATTACTATTTAAAAAATTGCCGCTGTGATTTAGAATTATTCAGTGAATTTGTTTCAATATTTTTTTCATTCTCTAGATTTTAGTATAAGTTTCACAAAAGAAAGTTTTTAGGTAAACTTAAATAATTTTTGGTTTTGTTTTGTAATCTGCACGTGAAAATCCATTATTGATTGAATGATTTTTCTTTAAGAATCAACAACCGTATTTTTAAGTATTTAGCTTTTAAAAAAGTTGGTTAATATCCTTTAAACGGGGCTCTTTTCTATTACAATTAAAATAACCAATTCCACTGCTGACATCAATTGTTACGTTTTACCTTCAAAAACGTGCAATTATCGCCATTAGAAAAATCGGGTTGGTAATCTTTGCAGTTAAAATAACTCACACTATTTTCCTTGATTTTTGTTTTTTTGATTTTGTACTGCACTTATTTAACACTTTTTGCTTTTTTACTCACATTTTCTTTTTCTTAAGATTTTTGAGCTTTAAATTCCTTTTTAAGATTTCTTACCCAAAAATGTTTTCTTGTGTTCATAAAAATTATTTTTTCTCTTAACTTTGAACTTTTTTTTTAAGAAAAAAATGTCATTTTCACGCTTTTTTGATTTAGTTTTTTTAAAACACTTAAAAATCTTCAATTTCAGTTTTTAAATTTTTTTTAAAGCATTTCAAATTCCAATTTTATTTGTCTCAGAATTTTGTCAAACAAAAATTTTAAATTTAATCTGTATAGCAGAAACTTTCGAACCGGCAACCCTCTAAACAGGCTGTGACTCATATCATAACATTTTAACGAGATACATCACGGTCGGCACAGCGATGAGGGTGGCAAATTGAAGTTTTGTCAACTAGACTACAAAATGTATGTTTTATAATAAGAGCCATCATTAACTAATACATGAGCAATAGACCACCCATGTCTGGAAAAGTGTTATTTTTGCAGCTCCCCGTTAATTTCCGGATAGGTTGGGAGAAAAAATAAGATCTTTACAAAAATTAGCTTTCTGCAGTGTAAACCGGCCAAAATTAACCCTTAAACACATTTTAAGTTATGGCTTATTTCTGGCATTGACCTTAAATTTTCAACTTTGATGTTTTCAGAGACTTATGGTCTAATTCATAAACTTTTACAACAGTCTTATTGCAGGATTTTAAGCTAATTTGTGAAAAACAGTATTCATATTTGCTTAATAATGAAGAAAATAATAAAGGTTTATAGTTGGTACTCACTAACTTTTAACCTGTTATAAAGTTTGGAGTGAGGAAGCCACCATTTAATTGTTAATTATTTCATTTTCAGGCATGAAATGATTTATTAAAGCCATCCCATCCCTAGAATGTGTGGCTTCCAACAACTTGCATCCATCAAACTGAAAAAAACTAAAACAATTGCGTAGCCAATGACCATTTTCGAAAAAATTTCCAAAAAAATGTAAAAATTAAATTAAAAAGAAAAACAAAACAATAGTGATGTACAGACTGTCAAAACATTATTCGAAATCCGATTACTTTTGTATGCTTTGAATAATATGTTCTAAAATATTACTTTTTTACACACATTTCCATTGGTTTGCTTTATAAATAAAAAAAAAAATATTTTTAATGGCTTTTAAATTTATCTTAATACATCATTAGTTCTCTAATTTAAGGGAATACATTTTCACTTCCGATTACCGAGTCAATCGTTTACTAAATTTGTAGTTCACTGACGACTTATTTGGGAGAAGAGAGAAAATAAACAATAGTGTTGCCAGTATCAAATCGAAAAATTAATCTATAGTTAAAATACGATTATGAATCAAGATTTCTAATAACTCTTTATTAAGCGAAATATCTACTTTAACTATAGCAAGCTTCAAATACCAAATAAATTTTTTTTATGAATTAGCACATTAAAGTAGAATTTCACGACAAATGTTTTTGCGAATCATTTTAACCCTCTTAGTCTTCAACTTACGGGTCGTTTATGTCCCATTTTAAAAGGGGCCAAAAAGTCCCTTTAATTAAAGAGTTAGAGGGTTAAAATGTTCCGCAAAAATATTTGCCATGAAATTCTACTTTAAGGCTTTGAAGATATCAAAGTTGAAAACTTAAGTTCCATGCCAGAAATAAGCCAAAACTTAAAATGTGTTTAAGGGTTAATTTTGTACTTATTCAGAATTGGCGTTCAAATGTCCCAAAAATCTGGATTTTAGATGAAAACCATATGAATCTTCCATTTTAGGTTTAGGATGTGTTTAACGAACTTATGTAAAACACTACGAGGAACATTTTTGTGGAAAATTTTAACCCTCTAAGTTTTTAATTCAAGAGACTTTTTGGCTCCTTTTTAAAAAGGGGGCCAAACGTAGGCTGTGATTGGAGACAATTTATACGTAAACCCTAAGCCCTAATCGTGTCTAAATTTAAAACAAAATCCAAGCTCCAATTGTGGATTTGATAATATCAAATCTCATTTCCAATTAATCAGTTACTAAATTTGAGCTTAAAAAAGTCAGAGACGAAGTCGAGCATAAATTACACTATGCAAAAACTTTTGGGTTTTCGCAGTGAAGTACTTTAGTACTTCTGCTACAAGCCCCTCAAAGGGTTTTGCAAATTTCACTGAGATTTTAATTTTATATCCAGTTAAAATTTCAATCCATTTTAATAATGTTTGTGTCAGCCATTAAAACAGACTAAAATTTTAGCTAACTTTGAAAAGCCCTTTAGGGCTCTTGTATATCAGATGAAATGCTTTCGTGTCATTTTAGAACTATTCAGTCTGAAATTTCTTTGCTACACGGTGTTAAAATCAAAATCAAGATTTCAAATTCCATAAAAAAAATTTATTCAAGTCTAAGCCAGAATTGTAAATATTTTGGTATTAAAATCTGAGCACTAAGTATGGCTTTCATGCAAGTTTGTAATTTGTGCTTTTATTATCTTCAGGCAGTAAACGTTTAATGAAGTTTCTCGTTTGAATTTCCTACTGGGTTTGAGAAGTAAAAGATGTATAACCAAAATAAAAATGTCTCTGTACTTACAATTAACTTTAGTAACATCAAAATCTTTACGTTGCTCCATTGCAGAAGCAGCTGGTGAGTTAAGTAATTTTTCTGTGGGTTGATGTTGTTGCTGGTGTTGTTGGTGCTGATGTTGTTGTTGTTGCTGTTGAGCAACGGCTGCTGCTGCTACTGCATTTAAAGCTGATGGTGGTAAACATGTTATGCTACCCATAACTCTGGGTGTATGTGTTTCAGAGCGCTGCTGTTGTTGTTGCTGATGTGTTAGTGAATGATGGTGGTCATCTCTATCTGTTGTTAACTTTGGTGTTGAGCTATTTTGACTAGACGTTAGATTGGCATTGGTTATATTATGGTTGGGTGTATGTACCAACTCATGTCTGGGTGATGGTGTGGTATTATGAGCCGATAAATTACTTGAAGAAAAACGAGGACTACGTTGTAGTTGTTCATCGTTTGTCTGTAGTTGTTGTTGTTGTTGCTGCTGTTGATGATGATGTTGTTGTAATTGTTGCAATTGTGCCAATTTATCTTGTACACCCTGTAACGAAGGCCTTCGATTGTGTTGCAATAAAGATGACGCGTTGCTTTGTTGGCATTCGACATCGATAGTTGGATTTAAAGAATTTTGTGCATTATTTATATTGTTGCTGTTTGTGGGTGAATTACGGGAAGCTGGTTGTGCTGGTGGTGGTAATGATGGTGTTGATTGTTGTGTTGTTGATGGTGGTAGTGATGATGGTGATAGTGAATGTTCTTGTTTAACTACAACTTCAGGCTGTATGGTATCTGTAGTAGTACTAATAGTATTTGGTGATTTTGCATTTGCGGCGGCTGCGGCTGCAGCAGCATTTGCTACACGTGTTAAAGCTAAAGCTTGACTCTGCAAAAACAAGAAAAAAACAACGCAATATATATAAATAAAATTAAAAGAAAATTGAAATACAAATTGTATAAATAAGACATGATTTATTATATTTTTATTATTTATTTAACTAAATGTTTAAGGTTTCTTTCTTTGTTGTTATTATGGTGTGATTTGTTTTATTATTTTTATTTATTCTCTGTGTGTAAATCTTCTTCTTTTCAACAATTGGTTTATTTGTCTATCAAGCAGTAAAGAAAATAACCCAATTTTCAATTTATTTTTATATTTTATTGAATGTTATTTGTTTAATTTAGAGATCAATCTTTTGTTATTGCTATATTATATACACTTACAATATATAGCAGCTTTTTACCATCATACATGATGATCAATTGGGCGCGATCAGTGTTTAGCAGTTATTTTTATAATAAACAATTTAAAGAGATGTATGTATTTGTACGGATAAATTGTTATATTGTATATTAAAAAATTTAATTTTATAAAAGCAATATTAGCGCAAACCTAAGACCTAAAAATTAAAAATTTGTAAAAACTTGCTGAAATTATAAAAAAAAAAATTGAGACTGAAATTAAAAAAAGAGATTTTTTAAATATATCGACTTGCCTTGCCTCCCTTATAACATTTTGAAACTTATTAGAGCGATTATTTTTACCGAAAACATTTGTGTTGCTTTAAGCAGTTTAGTACTTAAAAAACATCAAAATTGGTACAAATGTTTTTAGTACTAATTGATAACACTTATACGCCTAGTTATCCCTAAACAGCAATGTCAACAGCGAATAACTTTGTACTGATGTTTGAAACACCAAAAAATTCTGGACCCCCTCTTGGCATACCGATCAACACAGAATCACTTTCTGAGTGGATTTAGGCATGTCCCTCTGTCTGTCTGTCCGACTGAAGTCGCCCAAAAACAGAGATCAATACTATTTATTACGTAAAGAAAAGTACCGTAACTTTGGAAGTTTTCAATATATTTAAATAAGCAAACGCTCTTTGCACTCAAAATTAAATTTAATTTTATAGTAAATTAAAAAATAATTAAGTTTCGAAAAACTATGCTCAAAAAGATGTCAAAAGTGAAATATTTAAAAGAAAAGTTAAAAAAATTCAGATATGGGTGATATCAAAAAATGTGATAAAAACCGTGTAACCACCGAATTTCTAATGCATGGATTATATTCGAGTTACATATTTCGATATATATCAGCGCATTGTCACCTGTTTTATAAAATTTATAACAATCTGACAATTTTTGGTTAATACATAAAATTTGTGACCAATTTTATAGGCCAAATGTAAACTCCGTAACAAGTAACTCATAATGTTTTTTAACTTTAATAGCTTATATTTTAATAACCAATAAAGCTAAATACTAACTGTAAGAATTTTTATGAAGAGGAAAAGTGCCGTTTTTAATAAAAATTAATACATTTTACAAACTTTTTCGTATATCTTAGCTATCACGACTTCAACTCTGTAACGATTTTTCGTCATAATTTTTGATAAAAATGCATACACCAGAATTTTGTAGTTATCTCTTAATTATATTGCGAAAAGTATAATGTTATTTATACTCAAATGATCGCTGGACTGTAAACAATTATCTACTATAACAGACTTGAAGTTTTTCTGCAGCATGTAACATTCTCGAAATGAAAAAGGTTGTCTTTAATAAGATTTGAAAAAATGTTGTAAACTCCGTTCCAAATTTTTACTCCAAACTATTTAACGAGTAAGAAAAACAATGTCATATTTGGATTCACCTTGTAGGCATCATGCGATTTTGTTACGGAAAAAAAATTCTGACAAAGCGTTTCTGAAAGAAAACGAAAAAAGTAACCAAATGTAAACTCCGTAACTGTAAACTCCGTAACCACAATTGTTTGCATCAGCTTTCATTCATAAAAATGTAGATAAATGTTTAAAATATTTTAAAATAACCATAAACAGAGGTGATTCAACTAATATTTATGCGTCAAAAGACAATTCAACTAATAATTTTGCGTCAAATCAAAAAAAGTTATCAGTTTTTTACCCTAAGCTGCTGGAGCGAAAAACGATTGATATTGCATTTCATTGGTTTTGAATCGATATTTCGAGTCATTACTGACATTAGTTTGACAAATTAAATTTGTTTCACACAATTTAAGAATTTTTGGATCGCGAAATGTTATGTTTTTAATATATTATTTTGTAACTGCGTAACCGCTGTTTGGATTTTAAAAAATTTTATATTTTTAAAAAGCATTTAAAAGGACCAAAAATACAAAATTAAAAAAAAAATTTTTATTTTTTTCGCGGAAGGAATTGTATTTTTATTCGCGAAACCGCCAATTTGATAAACACAAATTATATATCATTGGAAAGCAAGTTGAAAACCCAAATACGAAAAACTAATAAATTGAAGAAAATTCGTACCCAATTTTTTTTGTTATATCTTTTGCTTGCAGAAATGTAAACTCCGTTACAACAAAAAAAATTAAAATTGTGCAAAAAAAGTTATTGCGACAACTTGTAGAAGAGATTTTTTGCAATTAGGTTTATAATGACTAAACTTACTGATTCCATTAAGAAAAAACCGAAATATTAACACTTTTTGCTTCTCACAAATTTGGCCCAAAAATTTACAACATTTTTTGATTTGATCCATATGTAAATATTTTTCTTTCTAAACCGTTCAAAATTTTAAAATCTATCGAGAAATAAGTTATTAAATATTTTTTTAGGCTTCGAAGTCTTTAAAAAGTGGTTTTTGATAAGAAGATAAACCCCCTGTTTTTATAAAGAGAATGCAATTATTCTTCATTTTGTTACAAAAATAATTTTTATAACTAATTTAAATTATAATAATAATAATAAAGGATATATGGCATGGTTTAAAACCGTCCGCCGGAAAATTGGTTATACTAAATTTTTATTTTAGATAATTGCAAATGTTTTTGATTCAAAAGTTAAATTCAACTATTAATATACTTCTGTATTTAATGGCATTTTTAACAAAACTATATAGGCTTAGTTAATCAGTATTTGCGCCTCCATTTAATAGTTGTAATGTTCCAAAATACGTTAACGTTAGACGCCCGAAATATCTTAATCTTATAAACTTGAGCACCGGACATAAACCTATAAAATGTTCTGTTGTCTCGATCTCGTTTAAATTACACAGTGAACAAAATCTGGCACTACCCTGTCTAAACTGATTCCCATTTAACCAAAGAAGGGTGTATTGAAATTTCAAAAAATTGTACTCAACTAGATTTACAAACTAAAATAGGTCATTTGAAAAGTACGAGGGTGGATCAATAAATCCCTTACTTTCTGAATGAATCACAGTTGTTAAAAGATAATTATTTTAACACATTTAGTTTCTTTTCAGCTCATTATACTTTGCCCAATGTTTCTCCAATTTTTGTTTTCTTTTCAAGAATTATGAATTCTCAAGTTCCTCAAAGTAGGAATTTGTTTCATCAGTGACTTCATCGTTGGAGCTAAATCTCTTTGGACTGAAACGTTTCTTTAGGATTTAACATATAGTTAAGGTAAAAATAAACAAAAACATTTCTATTACTTAAGTAGGTTTGAGGTTAAAAAGAAGAATAAACATTTTTTCAAAGTTATAGACACATTATTAATTTGCAAATCAGACTAGATCTAGTTTCTGTCTTTTTTATGGACAGGTTTCATCTGTGATTTTCCATTAAATTGTATTATTGTTTATATTTTATTGTCAGATTTTGTCTCTATATGATAATTTACCTACTCTCAGAAGTGATCAAACAGACATACAAACATTCTACTTTAGATTTTTTGTTTATCTTCTTATCTCCTCTTTGTCACCTTTTTCACAAATGTTGCCACACTGACGTATGGTTTTTACATACAAGTGCAGGCAATTTGTGTATATCGGAGACGGACTGCCAGCAGGGCATTTTTATTTTTCTAGTAAAATGTTGTTTTTTCAAACGCGACCAAATGCAATTAATATTATAATTAATATGCATTTTTATTAATTTTAATTAAGTAGGTTTGAGGTTACATAGAATAGGCATTACATATTACACTAAAAGAAAAAAGTCTTTAAAAAATTTTGTTAAAATTACTAAAAATTAGTTAAAAATAATGCTGCTAAATAACTGCTAATTTAGCAGATACTTTAGGCTATATATTAGTAAGATAGGAACGGCAAAAATAAAACTGTTAAATATGTAGAATTTCAGTTATATTTGAGTTAAATTTTTTTAATTGAAAATAACAAATTAACCTGCTAAAATCAGCGAAAAATTTTGCTAACTAATTAGTAGCCTACAAAATCACAAAAAATTTTAATTTTCGAAGTTTCATCAAATGGAAATAAAAATCGAGCCATTTGAAAACAGCAGTTTGCAATTTCTTCAGCAGATATGTATTTCCGCTGATTTTAGCAGGATATAATGCCATTTGCATTCAACTAAATTTAGCTTAAAAATAACAATTTGTTTTTGTTATTTTCAGTCTACTAATATCTATAAAAATTTTCTGTTGATTTTATAGTTAATTTTGCTGTTCTTATTTTACTAGTATTTAGGAAAAAATCTACTAATTTCAGCAGTTTTTCCAGTAAACGTAATTTTTAACAAATTTTTAGCTGCTTTTTCAGCTATTTTTACAGATTTATTTCTATGAGTGTAGTTAGTTGTTTTTTAAATTACTTTCAATTGTTTTAATGTACATTCAGCAGATTTTTAATAAAAAAGATGTTAATTTAGTTATTAAAAAATAACAAATGTACCTGTTAAAATCAGCAAAAAAAAAAATTCATAAATAATTAGTAGACTAAAAAATCACAAATAAATTCAAAATTTTCAAGGTTTTTTAATGCCAGTACAAACCTAGCCTTGTGAAACTATCAGTTTATTACAAATATTTCTACTAAATTTAACTTAAAAATAACTAAAATTTTGTAGATATAACAGTTTGTTGTTGTTATTTTTAGTCTACTAATATATAGCAAAATTTTCTGCAGGTTTGACAATATAATTTTTCATTTACAATTAACTAAAAAAGAACTCGATTTTAACTAAAATTTTACAATTTTAATAGTTTTTTTTTCTGTTCTTATTATATTAGCATTTAGCGGAAAAGCTGCTAATATCTTAAGTTTTTTCTGAAAGGTAATTTTTAACTAATTTTTAATAGCATTTTCTGCTATTTTTATAGTTTTATTTCTGTTAGTGTAGTTATTTTTCAATAGTTCAAAATAATAATATTTTTAGTTATTTATACCTTTAGTAGATTTTATCGACAAACTTTTTTGAGTGTAAATTGTTAACGTTCAATTTTGAAGTGAAACATAGAACAACAACCTAAATAATTTTGTTGTTGCTTTGAGTCTTATTTCTAATTCTAAATGGCAATTTCAAGATACTATTTTGAGGCGGATTTGGCTAAAATTGATGAAAAAAGTACAGAGTTGGGAATAATTAATTTTTTTTTAATGATCATTACTCATTTTCATTACCATTACACATACGTAATTGTAATAAACTATTTTTTCATTTCCATTACATTCAAGTAATTGTAATGAAATTCATTTTAATTTTCATTACAAAATTAAACATAGATCACCATTATTTTTTACTTTTCTGTTTTTGTGTCCTTTAATTTAAAGTCATGGTACTGCGATTCGTCGCTTAAAGCTCAAACAGTGAATAAGCTTAGATTTTGAGGTATGGAGCTATATGTAAATTGCCCCATAAGTGCTTCTCGACCACAATATTTTTTATGAAAATTGATAAGGTAAGGTTGTTGTTTTTTCATTTCATTACAACTAATGCATTTCTTTTCATTACACTACAAAAAAGCAATGGAAATGAAAATCAAATTTCATTACAATTCCATGAAGTAATGGTAATGAAGTTTGATTACCATTACTTAAAGTAAAGGAAGTGAAGATATAACTTTAAGTAATGATTTGGGCCCATCTCTGAAAATCTAGAGCTATAGAGACTATTTAAATTCAAACTGTAATGGATACTTTATTTAAATACCCCAGTGTAGAAAATCATTACCAGATATGTGGTTATGTAACTACATACTTGGTAATGGTAACTAGTTACTTTTTTTATTACATTTCTTATTACCTTTATATGGCGATGTTGCGAAAAATAATGAGTTATGGTTATGGCATACGAAAAATCAAAAAATATATCGTTACCTATGTGCTTACCAGTACTGACAAAAATAATGAGTCTAAAAATAGATTTTCAAAAAAAAAAAAAAATTATATGAAATAAAATATTTTTTATTGTTTTTTTTTTTAATTAAATTTTCTGTTGCGGGAATCGAACCCGGGTCTACAGATTGCCAGTCAATAGCTCTACCATCTGAGCTATATCGACATGCAATATTTAATAGATAAAAACATAATTGACCTGCTACACACAAGTAAGCTTACTCGCCAACAAAAAAATATGTGGTTACATATATCCTTACCAGTGTTTAAAAAATATTGAGTCTAAAAATAGATTTCAAAATATGTTTAAAAAAATTTATTTTCTAATAAAAATAAAAATGATAAAAATAAGTCATTATCAGTAACTCATTATTATATGTTTTAAAATAATGCAGAAGGTAAGTGGGTGTCATTACCTGTAGTCCAAGAAATAATGATATGTCATTACCGTTTCTACACTGGGACTAAAAGAAATAAAAAATTACTAAAGAAATTTAAAAAAAATTGAGAAAATCGGAAAAACTTTTTGCCGATTTTCTTGAGTTACTCGATTAATTGACCAAAATCACTCGAGTTATTCGTTATTCGAAATTGCCTCTATGCAAGTTGCTTGACTACTGTTAACCGCTCCCTCACTGGGTCGCATGTTTTTAATAATGGAAATATTCTATCTCTCTGGGCGATATGACAAATCCGCGCTATAAAGAACATACTTCATATTTGCATTGACTGCACTCAAATTTGCTTTATAAATACTAATATAAACTCTAACAGATCATAAGGATAAACTCTATAATAAGTTTTCATCTTTCCAGATAAAATGCCTTAAGATAATATGTAGTACATAAGTAACTTGTTCTTTATTAAAGTCTGCAAGACCCCTAAAAATACACACAACAAAAACCCCAAATTAGTCTCAAAGAAAAATTTGACAAAAATGTTAGTTTACAATAAAATTTCTACAGTAGCTTCAACAAGTTAGCGATCAACGACAAAAATAATCGATCTTAGTCTACAAGTTATAATCAAAAAAAGACCTACAAAACAAGAAAAAATTTTGAAAGTTAAACCCTTGCAAAACATGTCTTATGATCTTAAAAGTTTTAATACGGTATGAAGACAAAAAAAAAATAATTTACGCTTTAATCAATTTTTTGTTTTTGTTTTCATTCTACAAGATGAGTTGTATTAAATTTTACTTATTATATTTAAGGTTAGCCTAAAGCATTTTTAAATATCATGCATCCATGAATGAATGTAGGATGTATGTTATAGTAGAGAGGACGATGACTGAGTGCAGTGGATCTTCTTTACTTAACAGTAGAGTATTAATTTTGACTGGTCAGTCGGTGTATTGTTGTTATTGTTGATACGCACATGTCAAAAAATTGACGAAAATTCGATCAACAAAAATTTTAATTGATCGCCCTGCAGTTACGATGAAATTGATCTTTAGCATTGTACTCGTATATATGCAACGTAAATTCTATATGAAATCTTTAAAATTTACGTATATGAATGGGTGTTAGTGAATGTTGAGTGATTGTGATTATGATAATAAGAGCTACTGCATGTTTTACTTTGAGAAATATGCAGAGTTGGCTAATATAAAATAAATTCTGCATTTGATATCTAAAAGAAACTACTCAAAACCAAATTATAATACACCAAGAAAGCATATTCGTTCCGGCAATCAAATTTATTGCCAATCGAATGGCCAATTGGGTTTAAATTGGCACAACCGAAAAATTCGAGTACCGCAACCACACCATTCGGCGGGTTAAAAATTCAGTCGTCAGCATGAATTTATTTTTCCTGTTTTATAAAATTTCAGACAATGTTATTTATATTACGTTTCATATTTTTGTGATTTTCGGTAATAGCCGCATTAGGGAATTTTTGCGATTTTGAGTTATTAATGCCAAATTGCTTAATTTTTCACTCTTTTTACACGGGTCCCCAATTTTTTGTTGACTCACATACATGTTTTTTTTTTATTATTTATTTATCTCATTTTGTCGTTCCATACACGAGACTAAAAGTCTCATATTACAGTACAGAACTGATTATTCGAAAAACGATATAAATTAAGCTATCCCATGTGAAAATCGAAATATATATGAACATACATGATCATACATTGACTTGTATATGATCATGCATGAACATACGTGATCATATATGACTATGCATAGTTCAATGTATGACCATACATGATCTCATATATTTCCATATATCTTTGGATCCGAAATTTGAGGGTATATGGATGTATATGACCATATATGATCATATATAAGTATATATGACTCATATGTGAGCATATATGAACATGTATTGTCATATACCCTCAAATTTCGGATCCAAAGATATATGGAAATATATGAGATCATGTATGGTCATACATTGAGCTATGCATAGTCATATATGATCACGTATGTCCATGCATGATCATATACAGGTCAATGTATGATCATGTATGTTCATATATATTTCAATTTTCACATGGGTATATAACTTAAAAACTAATTACAATAAATCAGAAAATAACATATATGGATTAGTTTTAACAGAAGTATATAAAAAACCTTCTTTTTAATTTTTAACTCCACAATTTTCTTGAGCGTAGGGTTTGTTTTTTATATATAAAAAGTTCTTTATTTTCGATATTTCGTTAATTCATTGTGTAGCATCTTCAGGAAATAACAAATTAACAAATTATAAACAAATTTGAAAGTTTGAAAGTTTTTCAGTTATATCCTGAAGATGCTAGCTACACAATGGAGTAGCGAAATATCGAAAATAAAGAAATTTTTATTTATAAAAAATGCTTAGCGCGTTGGAAAGTTACACGTGAAGTTGCGGGTTCGAGCCCCAATCAAGGCAACATCAATTTATGAAAAATAGTAATATGTATGAGTTTTTTTCTATCCCTCATACATATCGCAGCGCCTGCCTTCGGTGTTCCCATAGCACTTAACCCCACCGAAGTAAAATAATATAACAGGGCTATGAGCTAAAAAGCTTCAACAAAGTTCGCCAACTCACCGTCAGATGGCGAGCAACAACTGTTCTAAAATTCAACATCACGCGCAATTACAGTGTTGCCATATTTGAAGCCCTTCATCTTTCACCACCTTTCATTTCTTCTCTATCCCCTTTCCAAAGGAAGCAACACGTTAATTAATAGGAAGAATTTCCTGAGTGTTGCTTCTCTTTATAAAAAAAAAACGAGTAAAAAGGTTAAAGTCGGCCATGCCGACTATACAATACCCTACACCAGTCTGGTTAAAAGCCAACTAATGTTTGGATCCGAAATTCGAATGGGTTAAAATGGGATTTGTGTCAAAATTTTCTATAATGTGAGTCAGCGAACCAAATTTCATTAAAATATCTTAACATTTGCGACCTGCAGTTTGTAACCAAGCCAATTTTTGGGGGAACCCCTAACCAAAATCAATAGGCTTCGTCCTTGGGCTAATATAGGTCGGTGTACCAAATTTCATCAAAATATCTTAATATTTGCGACCTGCAGCGTATAAACAATATAATTTTGGTAGGAACCTTATATGGGCACTAGGTCTAAACGTGGACCGGTGTTAACCAAAATCAATATGCTACGTCCTTGGGCTGACATAGGTCGGTGTACCAAATTTCATCAAATATCTTAATATTTGCGACCTGCAGCGTATAACAATACAATTTTGGGGGGACCCTTATATGGGCACTAGCTCTAAATATGGACCGATGTTCACCAAAATCAACAGGCTTCGTCCTTGGGCTGACATAAGTCGGTGTGCCAGGTTTCATCAAAATATCTTAATATTTGCGACCTGTAGAGTGTGCACAAGAATGTATGGACAGACATACAGACGGACGGACGGACGGACAGACGGACATCGTTAAATCGAAATAAAAAAAATTCTGAGCCGATCGGTATACTATAAGGTGGGTCTAGGACCAATACTTTTTGGTGTTACAAACATCAGCACAAACTTATAATACCCTGACCATGTAGTGGTGTAGGGTATAATGACCACGTAGTGGTGTAGGGTATAAAAATGTTTCATTAATAGTATCAGCATCTATCGGACAAGTTTCGTGGTTAACAGGTTTACCAATTCCAATTTGACAAATCATTTCCCATTTCTCTTTAGATCGAAGAGCGCTCGAGAATTTTTCTGCGTAGCAATCTGATTTGGCTTTTTTTATCAGTTTATTGGTTTTGTTCCCAGCAGAAAGATATTTCTCATGACGTAGTGTAGTTTTAAAACGTTTCCATCGAGAATATGCCAAATCTCTTAGATAAATTGTATTCTTAATGATGGAAGAAAACCAGAGCTTTTTCCTGTGACTAACAGTTTTCGTTCTCAAAGGAACTGTTAGATTGAACAGATTACTTAAATTCTACTCTAAAAATGAGAGCTGATCATCGACTGGGACAAAATAATACAAACAATTCCAGTGAATTTTGAAAAACTCGTCCTGCAGGGTTACAAGGTCAATATGTTTCATGTCACGATATGTGATTAAATGGTCTGTTGTCAGTAACTCAGAATTATATGCAAGAAAAATTAGATCGTGTTTTGAAAAACATGACGCTGAAAGTTGGTTATAAAGTTCTACTAATGATTACTAACAAAGAATAGATCCAATAGCGTGTTATTGGTTGCTGTGTAATGCGTAGGAATGATTGTATTAGGCGAGAAAAGTCCTAGTGAGATGATTTTATCAGAAAGACTTTGGTCCACCAAAATGTTAGAATTAAAATACTAAAAGAAATACCTTTTCTTATGTATATTGCCACACCACCATACCCATCATCTCTGTCAACTCTACGTACATTATAACCATCCAATGAAATTGTAGATCTGTTGTATCGGAATCAAACCATGTTTCAGATACGCAAATAAAATTCATACGAGAATTCTCAAATATAACATAAACATACATATTACAGATCTATTTTTTTTTTCAATCGGTTGAGATCTTCTTTTAGAATTGTTGCCTCAAATTGTCGAACATTTGGCAAAATAGCCAATTGAACAAAAAAAAAAAAAAAATTATTAAATATGAAATTAATTACAGACAAAATTTTTAACTGAATCAATATTCCTTAACAAAATGCCAATTTTATTATCATTCAGAACATATTTTTTCGAATAACAGAAATATTTAAAAGTTCTTGAAACATCTGATACCAGTGAATGTGTCTTCAGAGTTGCTTTGAAATAAAATGAAAGATTTGTTAATTTGTTGGCCCTTCTATTTGTCAAGGTTGGTTTTGGCTCTTTAAAAATTTTAAAATATCCTTAATAATTCATTTTTCTTCTGTTTTTTTTTGTTTTGTATTGATTAACATTTATTTTTATGCATCACATATTACAGTTTGTGAATGATGCATATGATAAAAGTGTTTGCAATATGTTTGTATGGAAAAATTTCGGCGCTTAAATCTACCGGAAATTTAAATGCCTTTAAGCCTAAGAAAAAAAAAACAGAAAAAGTCTTTAAAACGTGCAAGTGAGCTGATACTGCTGCTGGTATTTTTGTTTAAAACGATAATAATGATGGCTATCATATTTAAATATAATCGCTTAGTCTTCTAGAGATATAAAAACACCAAAAAAAAGTAAAACATACTCATACATATTAAATTCTTATAATCCTCATTAGTTTTAAAATCACGTCTTTTTTGGGCCAAAAACAGTGGTACTCTTTTTTTTTGGTTTTTGGTTTTTACTTAAAACTAAAACTTGACAAATAACTTATGGAAGGGTTTTTTGTTTATGATATAAGCTGCCAATCATTTTGGGCTCTTCTGCCAAGATCTTGATCTTCACTAAGGCTTTCTTACCTTAGTACATACTTGGACAGAGTGAACAGAAGAAAAAAACTGTATGTTTATCTTAAAGAATTTTGTATCACATAAATGTACATACGTTTTGTTAAAACTTTAGAATTTTTTTCGACAAAATTACAAGCAAAAAATGCTTATACAAAACAAAATTGTCTTCATACTTTAGCTTCTGTTTTGCGCCACCAAAAATATTCATTTCGTGGCATTTCATTTGTGGTCAAGTGATGATGGTTTTTTTCCAAATTTTTTCTGGGGTTTTCTTCATCGTCTTTAAATTTTGTAATTTCTCTTGTTGGAATGTTTACCTTTTTATATGTTGCTATTTTGTTTGAATTCATCATCAATTGTTACCTTCAAGTTGACGTTTACTTGTCTCATAATAATACATCGCAACAGGTAGTCCTTAGTCTTCAAATAAATTATTATATTCCAACTTGATTTGTTATCATGATGTTTGGATACATTTTTTTTTTAACAAAAATTTTGATTTAATGTTACTTACAAGTATGATTACGCTTTAAATTAATTCACACTCTTAGAAATTTCTAAAAAATGGATTATATATTATTTGATCTCAGAATTTGGAAATATGATAATTCTACTTATTATGTTCGTTAACATAATAACATACATATGTTGTGGAGGAATGTAACTGTATCATTATTTTGATATTATTGAGTTAAATTGAAAATTCATATGTTATTTTCAATATAATTTGTTATCCATTTTCTTTTAAAATTAATATGAAAAGTTAAGAATAATTTTACAAACTTCAAAAAATACACTTTAAAATAGGTACGAGTACACGGTGCGTATGAGTACTTAAGTTATATATTATTTAATATTAACAATACGCACTTATTTATCCACTTTAAACAATCGATTAGCTTCGTGTTTAAATATATAATAGTTAACCAGAAATGGAAATCAAACATGTAAAAGAGGAGACCAAATTGAAAATAACAAATTGTACTGTAAAATTTTTTTATTTATTTGCAGTTAAGAAAAATTAAAAAAAAACTTTGAAAATTTTTAATTTTTTTGCGTTTTTTTAGGGTGCAAATTGTTTAGCGAAATTTTTTGCTGATTATAGCAGGTTAATTTGTTATTTTCCATTAACAAAAAAATTTAACTCAAATACACTCACAATATTTTATCGTTAAAAACAACATAAAATACATAGTAAATTAATTGAAAACACAATTACAAAACGACTACTGATTATACCCTACACCACTATGTGGTCAGGGTATTATAAGTTTGTGCTGATGTTTGTAACACCAAAAAATATTGGTCCTAGACCCACCTTATAGTATACCGATCGGCTCAGAATTTTTTTTCATTTAGATTTAACGATGTCCGTCATTTCGTTTTAACGAAATGAAGGACATCGTCCGTCCGTCCGTCTGTCTGTCTGTCCATGCAATCTTGTGCGCACTTTACAGGTCGCAAATATTAAGATATTTTGATGAAATTTGGTACGCAGGCCTATGTTGGCCCAAGGACGAACAAGTTTGATTTTGGTGAACATCGGTCCATGTTTAGACCTAGTGCCCATATAAGGGTCCTACC
Source organism: Leucophora obtusa (assembly GCA_949987735.1). Taxonomy (NCBI): domain Eukaryota; kingdom Metazoa; phylum Arthropoda; class Insecta; order Diptera; family Anthomyiidae; genus Leucophora; species Leucophora obtusa. The sequence continues at coordinate 55,214,196 of OX465299.1, forward strand.
AAAATTATATTGTTTATACGCTGCAGGTCGTAAATATTAAGATATTTTCACGAAATTTGGTACACAGACCTATGTTAGCCCAATAACGTAGCCTATTAATTTTGGTGAATATCGGTCCATGTTTAGACCTAGTGCCCATATAAGGGTCCTACCAAAATTATACTGTTTATACGCTGCAGGTCGTAAATATTAAGATATTTTGATGAAATTTGGTACACAGACCTATATTGGCCCAATAACGCAGCCTATTGATTTTGGTGAACATCGGTCCATGTTTAGACCTAGTGCCCATATAAGGGTCCTACCAAAATTATACTGTTTATACGCTGCAGGTCGCAAATATTAAGAGATTTTGATGAAATTTGGTACACAGACCTATGTTGGCCCAATAACGCAGCCTATTGATTTTGGTGAACATCAGTCCATGTTTAGACCTAGTGCCCATATAAGGGTCCCCCCAAAATTGGCTTGGTTACAAACTGCAGGTCGCAAATATTAAGATATTTTAATGAAATTTGGTGCGCTGACTCACATTATAGAAAATTTTGACACAAGCCCCATTTTAACCCATCCGAATTTCGGATCCAAACAATACACCAGACTGGTGTAGAGTATTGTATAGTCGGCATGCCCGACTTTAACCTTTTTACTCGTTTTTCATTATATTCAAACCATTTTGATATCTATTTTCAAACTTTGTTTAAATACCCATTGTAGAAACGGTAATGACAGATCATTATTTTTTTGAACTACCAGTAATGACACCCACTTACCTTCTGCATTATTTTAAAACATGTAATAATGAGTTACTGATAATGACTTATTTTTATCATTACTTCAAATAGAAAATAATTTTCTAGATTTTTTTGAAATCTATTTTTGACTCAATATTTTTTAAACACTGGTAAGGATATATGTAACCACATATTTTTTGATTTTTTGTATGTTGGCGAGTAAGCTTACTTGTGTGCAGCAGGTCAATTATCTTTTTATCTATTAAATATTACATGTCGATATAGCTCAGATGGTAGAGCTGTTGACTGGCAATCTGTAGACCCAGGTTCGATTCCCGCACCAGCAAATTTTATTTAAAAAAAAAAATACAATAAAAAATATTTTTTTTTTATATAATTAATTTTTTTGAAAATCTATTTTTAGACTCATTATTTTTGTCAGTACTGGTAAGCACATAGGTAACGATATATTTTTTGATTTTTCGTATGCTGGTGTGTAACGACAACTCATTATTTTTCGCGACATCGCCATATAAATGTAATAAGAAATGTAATAACAAAAGTAACTAGTTACCATTACCAAGTATGTAGTTACATAACCACATATCTGGTAATGATTTTCTACACCGGGTAATCTATAAAAGACATAAAAACAATAAAAACAATCGGTTAAAACAATCTTTAATATTAAACTGACAAAACTTTGGAAAAAACAATTTTGTGGTTTGTTATTTCATATTTGAAAGTTTTTTTATTTGAATTTTCAAAACACCACAAGGCACACAACACAAAGGTTCAAATTTTTATTGGCTATGTTTGTGTGTATGCGTAAAGAATTTCTTGTAATTTGAATTGAAATAATTTTGTATAGAAACAAACTATTTTATCAAAAAAGAAACCGGAAAATATTTGAGTTTTTGTTTTAAAAAAGAAAACAACAAAATTATTTAAATTATTTTTTATGAAAATACAAAACTCAAAAAAGAACATTTGATTGAAAATATCAACTCCTACAAATGACACGTATTTTTTTGTAGTTTGTTTTTTTATTGACTTATCAAAAAAGTTAAACAATATGTTTCCATATATTCTAGTTGATTCTTCAATTGAAAACAAACGTTTCCTATTACTTTTCAAATAAACATTGAGGTTTATGGAAAATATATTGTGAGTGTAAAAACTTCTGTATATTTACCCTTAAATGCATGATCTCTTCGATTTTGACCATTTTTTTTATATAAGATTTCTAAAGGCGTGTACATTAAAAAAAAAAAATACTAAAAAAAATTTATTTTTAAAAAAATGTGATTTTTATTGAAAAATATGGTTTTTTGCCAAATAGCTAAACTGAGATTATTTTAACGTGTATGAAAAAAAAAAATCTATAAACTATAATTTATACATTTGTTGTCGCTAAAATGAATTTTATTGCGAGAATACCACTTTAAATATTTAAACAAATATTTTTGAATATTACACTTTTTGTAAAAAAAAACCGCGTGTTTAGATTTTTCACAAATATACAGAGCAAAACCAAGATTTTAACTCTAACTGTTTAAAAATTCTGCGCTAAACTATAGGAACACTTTGCACAGAAGGGGCCCCTAATGCCCAAAAATGCAGTTTTGTGCATCAAGTGGGTTTTTTTGTATTAAAAAACCGGTATGTTGCCAAATGGCTACACCATACATTTAAGAGTAAACAGTTTAATTTTTGCTGTTCCTATATTACTAATATATAGCAAAAATAAACTGTTAATTTTAGCAGTTTTTTCTGCAGCATCATTTTTAACTAATTTTTAGTAGTTTTAACTAAATTTTTTACAGACTATTTTCTATTAGTGTATAAGCTGTGTCAACGGCAAATATTTTTGGCAGTTATAAATACCAGCAAAAACCCAATGTATCCTGTACCACAGAGTGGTGTCATTTGGAGTGACAATTAAATCTTAAGCTTTAGAGATCTAACACGGACTTGAAATTTTTTAACACATTTGTTGTTCTTATGTCATTTTTAAAATGTTCCATTTGCAATTAAATACCAAATATAATCTATAATAACCATAAAAACTGTTATCTTGAGATTTTTCTTTTATATTGGAAAAAAAAAGAAAATTATAATAATACCTGTATTGCAAATTTCAGTTTTTCATTCAGTTTTTTGTATATAAAACATGCTTATAAATATGCGTTTGTCTCTTCAAACTATCAATTATTTATATGTTGTGTTACTGTTGTTTTTATTATTATTACTTTTTTGTTGTTTATGATCATGTCCAAAATGATGATCATGGTGATCAGCCAGAAAACACGAACACAAGGATCAAAAAAATTCATCCAAAAAATATATACCAAAAACAATGTATTTATTCCTTCATTATACGGCGACATAATATTCAATACCCTTAACGCACCTTCACTACTACTACTACTGATACAAAAATACTTGTGTGTGTATTAAAGACAGTAGCTAAAAGATATTTCTCATTTAAACGCATAAATAATTAGGCATGTTTTAATGTCCCGCAGGCAAAAATGGCATCAACAGCCGAGGAAGAACAAAAACAACAAAAAACGAAGGAATAATTTCTTAAAAAAAAACAGATTTTTATTTTAAAAACACAAACTTGCAATCAAAGTGATGATCGCTAAAACACGTACAATAAAAAAAAAGGAAAAATTGAAGACTTCAAAACAGGGATTCAGAACAGTACAGAACAAAAAACTTTTTGGTCAATAGCATGACTGGAGGCGTTCCATAGTAGTTCAGTTTTATTATGTATATTTTGGTTTCATTTATGCTTAGTTATTTAAAGGATATTTCTGGTTGAACAGCTACTGTTTTGTCACACAATCATTTTTTTTTGCCAACAAACCTTCACAAATAAAATAAACATCTTATTGAAATGATCATACTATACTCATCATCGATCATCTGATGTTAAAAACAAAAATTTTAAATTCTTGTGTTTGGTAACGTTTCTTAAACACAACTCCACTGTATGTGCAAAAGGTGTGATATAAAATCAGTTTCCCATTCCGTTTGTTACTCTTCAGATAATGGGTTTGAGATCAAATAAGATATTTATTTATATGTCACAAGTACTTGAGTATTTAACTTCAATTTTGACTATTTACTACAGTAATTTGGTATTAAAATTTACCCAATTCTGTCAATGGCAGGCAAGTAGCTAGGGCGAAATGATTTGACAAATTTTAAAACCTAACGCAATACGACGAAAGTAACAATGTTTTTTTAAAAAATGTTATATAAAAATATTTATTTTTTGTTGATGTCAAATGGGCAATGAACAAGTTTCTGAAATTTTTAGAAATAAAATAGACTAAAAAGCCAACTGTGAAAACTATTTTCTAAAAATTTGACAAACAGTTTTCTATTTCTAAGATTATCTTGGTAATGATATAATTTAGTTTTAATACCTATTTGAATTTGTTGTTTTACAAACTACTTCTTTCACTGCTTCACAAGTATCCGCTACTGTATTTCTACTGCTTTTTAAGAAGTAATTCTGAACAACTTCAATAACTTCTTTAATTGCTTTCCAAGTATCCGTTAGTATATTTTTACAGCTTTTTAGAATTACTTCTCAACAACATCCAAAAAATCACTTAAGTATTACTTCTAAAGCACAATTACTCTAAAAGTGATCCTAAAAACTGATTTTGGTATCATTTGGTATTTCTAAATAGATGATAGCGGCTTCGATTCCTGGAGGGATCAATATATTTTAAATTTTTTTGTAAATTTTTTTTTATATTTGTAATTAATTTGTTCAAATTCAATATTTTTGTAATTTTTAAATTTTTAAAAATATATAAATTATAAATGATGGAAAAGAACTGAAAACAATTCTGAATTGCAGTGCACCTTTTGCACTTGTTTAAAAAGTACTTTTCTTCAAGAGAATAAAGCACAAAATATCACAATAGCAAAGTGGTGATTTTATGCTAGTCAACTATCATATCAAAGAATAGCTCAGCGGTAGAGAGCTAGACTAGCAATAGTGAGGTCACAAGTTCGATACCCGGTGCCGCCAATAAAAAACTTTTTTAAAATAAAAAAGTATAATTCTTTTTGCGAAGAATTTTTGTTTTTAACTTTTAATTGTTGCAAAAGTGCTTCCTTTGCACTCGTTCAAAAAGTACTGAAAAAATGTTAAAATGGGAGTACTCTTCTGATATGACAACTCAATGATAAAATCATTAGTGTTTATTAGGGTATTCAATTAATCAGCTTTTTATTTTAATCGAATAATCGTGCAAATAATTATTCGGTTTTTTTCTTAACCGGTTAATTGAACAAAATTTTAAAATTAATCGATTAATCGAAAAAATTTTATGTAAAATAATATATATACACTTGGTGTGTTTTTATAAATTTTATTTAAAAAAGGAACAAAAATAAATTTAGTAACTCTTCTGAAATTCATAAAAATAAAAAAATGTAATTACTGAGATCAGATTTTGCCAATATTTTTATTTTTCTGTCCCCTCTTTCAAATATTAAAATTTTATCCTAATCGGGGAGAACCGAAAGAAGAATATAAGACCCCGTATATAATTTTGTATCTCTTTCGTATGCATTGAATATATAAAAAATATAAATGTAGTCAGGAATTCTGTGGAGAATTGATTTTCCCTCTACGTTTCCGTATCTCCATCCTTTTATTTTATTAACTCAGAGTGCTCACTAAACATGCTTTATTACATTGAGCATTAATTACACTGTGAGACAAATGGTAGGGGTCAGTGATCGGGAAGGGTTCAAACTACCGGGGAAAGTTATATCGGTAAAAAAGAAGTTATACGTGTCCCGGCGTTTCGCTGGGTCATTCCTAGGAATCGAGATATATCGATTTGACCTTTGGTGGTCAAACTCGAGAACCACTAGTCCGATTTTGCTCAAACAATTTTAAAAAAATTAAAAATTACAATTCCTTTAATCTGTTCATATAACGTTTTTCTATATACTCAACAGTTTTGCCGGTAAAAATAAATGTATGAAGAAAAAAATATTTTTTGCCTAAAATATTAAAAAAACAAAAGGTTATTGATTTTTATGGTAGCGGTAACAAACATTTATTTTTACCGGCAAAACTGTTGAGTATATAGAAAAACGTTATATGAACAGATTAAAGGAATTGTAATTTTTAATTTTTTTAAAATTTTTTGAGCAAAATCGGACTAGTGGTTCTCGAGTTATGTCAAAAAAAGATATATCTCGATTCCTAGGGGTGACCCAGCCGGGACACGTATAACTTGTTTTTGACCGATATAACATTTCCCGTTGGTTTCATCCCATCCCGATTTTGACTGTCGCATAGTGTTATAATTAATAATTCTAATAATCATTAATTACAATAATTATTAATGCTTTCATTTAATATCAACGTTTAAAAAGTAAAAAATAATTAAATATTTATTATATGTAAATAGATACCACTACTTTACTAGATAAGTCACAACAACAACGTAGTAATTTGGAAGATGACAAAGCAAATTGTGATAATTTTAAATTGTTTCTATCTTTTCTTTAGGATTTAAGATGTTTATTCATGCTCCTATTTGAGAACATGACATTCTCATTGAGTTGAAGCTCACAAATATTTCTAGAAATTCTAAAAGGTCGTCCCTTAATTATTTCCTTAGGCCAGAATGAAATCCGGATAGGAAGAACCCAACAGCAAATTATTTAACACAATTTTTAAAAAAGTTTTTGAGTTTTTGGCATATTTACTTAAATAAAAAATTTATATTTTTTAAACATTTTAGCAATTTCTTCCAATTTCGATTAATTGTATGAAATTATCGAATTATTCGTTATTCGAAATTTGGACATTTTAAATTATTCGAACAATTTTTCTCGATTTTAATTTTAATCGATTGAATACCCTAGTGTTTATGCTTAAAAAGAAGTACATCTCAATTGTAGTGCTTTTCCTACTGCTTCGGCATCTCTTTTTTTTCTGTAGACATGTGTACATTTAAGAGCTTATAAATTTTGATAGGTATTTTTTATATAACAACTTAGACCTGTGAACTTATCTCAAAATAAACTGAGTTTAGTGCTTAACCATAGTTATGAATGTCAAATTTATATGAAAATATCTGTGGTGAAAATTTACCCATGGTTAAGTTGGAAATAAGTTACTCGCCCTTAGTATGTTAAATAGCATGTGATAGTTTGAGGCCTTTATATAAATACAATTTAAATTAAAAAATTATTAAAATTTTAATTCTATGGTTGCCATATAACAGGTATGGGCACATAAATGGCTTGAAGGGCCAAATTTGAGATTTCACAAACTTACGATGGGCCGCACCAATTAATTACTCGACAAAAATTATTTTTTTTGTACAGCCTTCTGCCAAAACCTTTTTTTTGAGTATTTTGATTTCCCAAGCCCGGATCTAAAGTCAAAAAAGTTCCACTGAATAGCCTTCTAATTGTGGGTCTTTCTTTTTTTATTCCCCCACCCAGGAAAATACTTTATGAGTCAATATTGCGGAGAAGTACATCAAAATCTTTTATATTTTTATGATTTTTGATCCAAACATATACAATTTTCGTTTAGACCATTTTCGTGATGCATAAACCAGGGCTAATTCTTAAATTTTAAAATTTCAATCACAAGACTCATAACCTAGCCTAAACATTTGGACACTTTTATGAGGGTTGTTATTCTGTAAATCAAAATTTATTCAAAAAAGCACATATTTTTTAAATTTTAAATTTGTTTGTCATAATCATAAAATCATAAAAGGCACAAACAGTTGAGGTAAATTTTTAAATCCAAAGGTGATTCAGAAACGACTCAGAAATGTAAATAAATTTTAATATTTTGTGAACAATTCAAGAGTGACTCAAAAAAATCGTTTTTTATCCTAAATAATTTTTTAGAGTTTTTCTTTGAGTCATTTTATAATCAAAAAAAAGAATATTATTTTGGATGTACCACTTTTATACAAGTAAAAGTTTAATAATATATTTTTAGCACTTTTCTGAATACTTTTTGGGCTTGTTTGCTAGCTGGAAACTTTCGAAAAAATAAATTATGAAAAATTTATTCAAAAGTTGAATAACATATTAAAAAATTGGGATAAGGCGAAAATGTTTGCTTTAAAAACGGGATAAAAATTCAGGGCGGCACAAGCCTTTAGAAAGCGATATAATCCCGCCAAAAGCGGATTGGTTGGTCAAGTTAAGTACACTAATAGAAAAAAGCCTGAAAAAAATTTTGCTAAAGCTGCTAGAAAATAGTTAAAAATTACCTAGCATAAAAAACTGCAGAAAGAACCAGATTTTCTTTGCTAAATATTAATGAGATAAAAATAGCAAAAACAAAGCTGTCAATATACAGAATTTTAGTTATATTTCAGCTAAATTTTAGTTAATTGAAATAAAAAAATTACTCTGCTAGAATAATCAACAAATTTTGCTATATATTTGTATAATTATCAAACTCAAAAAAATTTTAAATTGTTTTGAGAGGATAATAAAATCTATTTTTTTGAAATCAGCAGTCTACTATTTTTCATCATACATTTCTGTAAATTTTAGCTGGATGATTATTATTATATTTAACAGTTTATTTTTGTTCTTCTAATCGTACTCATATTTAGCAAAAATCGTCAAAAAAAATGTCTGCAAAGACATCTTTAAATAATAAACCTGTAAACATATCAGAAAAAGCTATTAATTGTTGTGCTATTTTCACAGGTTTATGAAAAAATTTATGAATAAAATTTTATTGTGTCTAACTGTTTTACCAAATTTAAGTGCTTCAAGGACTATTCTCAAAAGTAGATTTCAGAGATTATTACGAGGTCCGTGGAACAGCCTTAAACAGTTCCGCAAATGAAAGGTAGTTTTTTGAATTCAAACTCATAAAAAATAAGAGACCTCTAAGTACTTCTATGTCATATTGAGCCATAAAGTATTTTCCCAGGTTTAAGAATTAAATAAAGAGGATGAAATTTTTTACTAAATATTCGTATGTAGGAGGCAAAAATACTTTAAAAAGTTTTAGAGGAAGTCTGTGCAAAAAAGTCGATATCTGTGTAATTTTTCTGAGGTTCCATTTAATATTTATTCTGCTATCGCTGTCTTCTATATTCTGTATTTTTTTAAATTCTGATTTTAATTTTTTTTTAATTTTGTTTAAAATTAAAAAAAAAAATTTTTGATTGTTTTAAAATTAGTGAACGGCCGCATTTGCCCATGTATGCCATATAATGATCTGACAAAAACAATTTTTGACTTTTCTTCAAAGCACTTTTTTCGAAAAATATTTAAAAATTTATGGAAGATGAGAGTAATAAAAAAAATAATAAGTTGATTTCGATATCAACATGTGAAAAAATATATAATAGAAGACGAATTGTTCGTTCAGTACGTACTTTAAGAGAAGGAAGGAGATTGATATTTGTAAATTTGTAGATACGCAGAAAATTAATCCGTTTTTATAATATAAACGATTATTTGTTTTCTGTATTACACCCTAACGTATCATGCCGTATAAATGACTAACATGTTGCAATTAAGGGATATTACTTGACAATTTGGACTGTACCTTGTATGTATGTAAGTATTTTATTGTAGATTTTAGTTGATCTGAAGATTGCTAAAGTTCTTTGCGATCGTTCTAATCACTATAAATAGAATTAAAAACTTGAATGTTAAAAAGCACAATATACATTGCTTTGTTATTGAAAGAGCTTCAGTCAAAGCAACAACTATAATATAGGGCAAAATGCTAACTTTTTTAAAAACATTTGATTTTCGTTGTAATATGAAATAAATAATTGAAAATGTTTGAGTTTACTTTTCTAAATGTTTTTCACTTTGAAAGTTAACATATATACAAAAAAACTAAAATCTACATTATAACCTAGAGAGAACCCCATAAAGACAAACTGATGAAAGTACTTGGTTGCACTTGAAAATGCATTAATTGTCAACCACTGGTTCTAGGAAGGTTTTTTTTATAAGTTTTTTCTCTATTTGTTGTAAAATAAATTGTAAATTCTATTTGGATTTTGTCATATTTTATCTTAAAACCGAACAAAAATAACACTCAAAAAAGAAAAATGTTTTATGTAACATTTTTTTAAATATTAATTAAAAAGAAATAGAAATATCCCCGACCAAAGGCAAGTTAACTAGGTCTTTCAATGAATTGAGTGACTAGTTCAATTGAACTAGTCCGCTCACGAACGACACAACTGTAATATCGACTAAAAAAGTGATTCTGAGTCGATCGGTGTACTAAAAGGTATCGGTTGCGACTACTAAAAATAATTGAGACAATAGTTTTATTTGATATGTTTAAAAATTTACGATATGCTCAATAAAATTGTGGTAGACACGAGCAAAATATACAGTGGTGGCCAATAAATTAGAAACCATTCAAGTTTTTTGTAATTTTATTCTCGTTGCCTTTATTTTTAAAGATCAAAATAGTGGCTAACTTCGTGGCCCCGAAAGGCAAGGAATTGTTCAGAAAATTGTACAGAATTTTAACGTAATGTTTGTTTTTTCATTTTGTCACTTGTTTGAAGTGGGCGTGTCTTATAACGAAAAATTAGCTATATCACCCTTTTATCAAATTACATAGTAAAATTTAGGCAGTAGGTATTGATCGGTTCTGTACAAACTGTATATTTTTGGAAATCCTATAAAATTTCTTTAAGTCTTGCATTATTTTTATCTACAAATAGTCGCTAGACTTAAAATTGCAGAACTTTAAACATGACCAAATTTTTCTTTGTTTTTAGCGATTGTAAAAGAAACTTGATAATACTGAAATTTTAACATGAAATGCTTTTTAATATAACGTAAAGGAAAGCTTGACTGATTTTTTATATAGTGGTAAGAAAAGCATAAAACCATTCTCTTTAAAATTTCAGAGTTAGCTTTATTTTAAAATAGCTAAAAACAAAGAAAAATTGGTCATGTTTAAGGTGATATGCTTTTAAGTCTGGCGACTATTTGTGGATAAAAATAATGCAAAACTTAAGGAAATTTTATAGGATTTCCAAAAATATATAGTTTGTACAGAACCGATCAGTACTGCCTAAATTTTATTATGTAATTTGATAAAAGGTTGATATCGCTAATTTTACGTTAAAAGCCACGCCCACTTAAAACAAGTGACAACCCGAGTAAAAAAATTGATCTCGCGCAATATCTAATCATATCCAATTTGATATTGTTTAAGATCTGCTGTAATATCTAGCTGATCCAACTAGATCTCAAAATTGGGTGTATCCAATGATATCGTATTAGATCCCATTGTATATATGGGGATAAACTAAGATCAAGTTATATCTCAAAATTGGGAGGTCCAATGATATCTTTGGGGATAAACCTAGATCTAATTTGATCCGAAAAATGGCGGATCGAATTAGATAGAGCTATATATTTGTGGATAAACTTAGATCTAATTTGATCTCAATTTTGGCAGATCGAATTAGATCTAGCAATATATTTGTGGATAAACTTAGATCTAATTTGATCCGAAAAAGTGGCAGATCGAATTAGATCCAGCAATATATTTGGGGATAAACTTAGATCTAAATTGATCCGAAAAATGGCAAATGGAATTAGATCCAGCAATATATTTGTGGATAAACTTAGATCTAATTTGATCCGAAAAATGGCAGATCAAATTAGATCCAGCAATATATTTGGGGATATAATTCGATCTGTATCCAAAAAATGACAGATCAAAAATGAGATCCAGTAATATATTTCGGGATTGCGTAAGATCTTAACTTTTCCGATAAATTACAGATCGAATAAAATCCAGTTATATATTTGGGGATTTGGAAATATCTTAATTTATCCCATAAATTGCAGATCGAATTAGATCTAGCAATTTGTTTCATTATTAAAATGGCAGATCAAATTAGAAACAGCAATATATTTGGGGATTGACATCTAAAACTATCCAGAAAAATGACAGATAAAATTAGATTAGAATTTCAGTTTTATCAATTGTATTTCAGAACTTATCAATTATTTTTCAGATTTATGAATTGTATTTCAGAACTAGTCAATTGAATTTCAGTTTTATCAATTGTATTTCAGAAATTATTAATTGTATTTCCGAAATTCACAACTGTATTTCAGAAATTATCAAACTGTATTCCAGAAATTATCAATTCTATTTCAGAAATTATGAAATGTAATTTAGAAATTTTTCTCTACTAACTATGATAAACAATCACCAAGTTCTGAAATAGATTTGATTATTTCTGAAATACAATTAATAAATTTCTGAAATACATTCCATAATTTCTGAAATACATTTAAAATTTCTGAAATACAATTAATAGCTTCTGAAATACAGTTAATATTGTAGTTGCTGATGAGTTACCATATATGACTGTTAGGGTGGGTCGATTTAGCAATCGATATTGTGCCATCGATTTTTCGATAGCTTTTGGCATGAGGAAAAAAAATTCCACTACGACATATCAAAAAAATCATTTTCAAAGCGCCCAAATTTCAATATTTTGCAATTTTTAAATAAATGCTAGATTAGCGCCATCTTGCGTTGGCTTTTTGAGACAACTAATGAAGTTGTAAACAATATAACATTACAACCTTTCCAGAAAGGTATTACTTATGAAAATCGGATAATAAATGTGGCAACTAGCCAAAAGCTATCGAAAAATCAATGGCACAATATCAAAAAAATTATGTCCATACAAATCGCCCCACTCTAATGACCATATATTGTTTAAATTGCACCATATATGGTATGTTCCCTATTAAAGAAAACAATATGGAGCTTTATATGGTAATATATAACTTAGAGTCATCCATGTACCATTTGATCCGAAAAATGGCCCGATAAAATTGTATCAGTTGTTTATCAGCTTTTATCTAATTGCATCATTTTACCTGATTAAATTATGTGTTAATCAGATGAAATTGTATCAGATTTTTCACCTGATACAATTTTATTGGTTTATATCACATAGTATCAGTTTAGGTCCAAATAGATATATTTGTATACAAAATTATATAGTTATATCCCAATTTTGACCTGATATCAGTTTAAAACTTTGATACAATTGTATAAGGTAAATGTCGGATACAATTATATTTTATTTATATAAAATTGAACCAATTACGATCAAACCTGACACCATTACATACAAACCGATAAAATTGTATCAGGTCAAAAATAAGATATAATTTCATCTGATTAACACATTATTTAATCAGGTCAGATCTAAACTGATACAATTAGATAAAAATTGATAAACAATTGATAAAAATATATCGGCCCATTCTTCGGATGAAACTGTATATTTATACAGATATAACTTAATCACATATATATCAAAGTATATGGTACTATATATGGTAGCATATATTATCATATCTGGAACTGTATTAAAAATGTTGTTCATGAGGTCCCATATATGAGCATATATTTTTGAAATGTCACCATATATGATAATATATTACTTAAATAACACCATATATAAATATATATGGCACTATATATAGAATCATATATTATCATATCTGGAACTGTATTAAAATTTTTGATCATGAGGTACCATATATGGCCATATATTGTTTAAATGGCACCATATATAATAATATATGGTTTAAATGGCACCATATATGCTAATATATTGCTTAAATAACACCATATATAAATATATATGGCACTAGATTTAGTGGCATATATTATCATATCTGCAACTGTATTAAAGATTTTGTTCATGAGGTACCATATATGACCATATATTGTTTAAATGCCACCATATATGATAATATATAGTTTAACTGGCACCATATATAGTTATATATTGTTTAAATGATACTATATATAATTATATATTCTTAAAATGCCGCCATATATATTAAGATATAGCTCTATATACAACTATATATGCAATAAGATCAGCCATGCTATGTAATATATAATCATATATACCATATCTAATATTATAATGGTCGATATCTAATTAGATGGAATTATATATGGCATAATATAAGGAACAATTTTGGAAAAAGACGTCATATATAATTATATATGGAGATACATAACGACATGTCTAATTATATATTGTAATATATGCCACATATGATTATATATAATTTTTTTTACTCGGGAAATCAACCTTACCTTAAAATTCTGTTCAATTTTCTAAACCATCTCCTTGCCTTTCGTGGCGAATTTAGCCACTATTTTGATCTTTAAAAATAAAGGCAACAGAATAAAATTAGAAAAAACTTGAATCGTTTCTAATGTATTGGCCACCATTGGCCATTATGAAAGGCTTATATCTAAGATTGAATCCATCAGAGGTACCTTAGGCCTCGGAGCGACATTTTATTGAGTAATAAAAAGAAGACTCATAGAATCAAACCTATAAAAATAGAAAAACAGAAAAAGCTACTAAAAAAAGGTAAAAGTTACCTTGCGGATATTTTTATGTGATTTTTTTTTTGTGTGATATTTTTATAATTAAGGTAAAATTTTATTATTTAGTTTGTGAAGCATACACAAAATTCGTCATAGCTGAATATAATAACCTGTGTTTGTTTTCTTAATATTTTGACCATTCCAAAAGTTTTTTAATTTTTATATTTATTTTGACAAACTTTGTGATTCGTTTTTTTTTTTTTTTGTCAAACCTACCAACCAAAATATTTCAAGATTTGTTACTTAACATAACTTTAATATGTTCAAATGTCATCTTTGAAATTGTGGTGATCATCATATGAAGAGACTGCTTGCAATCATACTCATAGTATACTCTGGCTACTAAGTAAAGTGACAAAACTGATCTTAATCGTAAAATTGTTTGTGTTTCATATACAATATATTGGTATCTTGTGGACACAAAAACACCAAAAACAACCCTATGTTTTTTTGGTTTTTGTTTGATTTGTTCATTTATGGTTTTAAATTTTTGGCGTTTTAGTAGGAGTTTTTTTTGTGGTTGTTCAAATATTTTGTACGATTTTGATTTTGTTGATTTTTAACTCGATGCGCTGTGTGAGAAGTTTTCGATCATGGCATTTTTCAATGTCTGAGATTATGTCTGGTTTGTGTTTTTATGTTCATTTTTGTTTTAAAAACTGTAAAATATTCGTGTTTTATCATTGGCTGTTTAAATGCTGAAAAAATTTAGTATTTAGTTTTTTGTGATTGGATAATCAAGTTTTTTATGGTATTCTTCAAGCATAATAAACTAATGAATCATGCAAAGGTATGTTTGAATGTGTTTTTTTTTCGTTTTAATATTCACAAAAATTATAAGTTTTAGGGAGTTTATAGATAATGCACATACATACATATAATACTGCAAGGAAGAACGATTTTAACGAATATTAGAAAAAGATGTATAATTTAGTGAAAGTTAAAAAAAAACTAATATTGGGTTAAAAGCGCCGGTTAAAAACTTTTTGCTTACTTCAAAAAATCCCACAATTTTAAAACATTTGTTTCGCTATAAAAACTTATTAGGATTTAAAGACTTTTTATACGGTTATTCTCATTATCGAACATAATTTTTTTGTGCATATAAAACAAAAAAATTTTTTATTAATTTTAATATATTCAAATTTATCCTAATATAAAATTGTTATTGAGGGTATTCATATTTCATGCTGTTTTAAGTAGTAAATTAGCATTTATCGTAAATTTGACAACTTTTTATGGGTTAAACTTCAAAAATCATGCTTTTTACAGCGTGCTAACCTTAGCACTTAACCTGTGAATTCCTTCATTGTAATTTTGTATTTTATATTGAAAAAATAATTTCTGATAAGCTGCATCAATTTTTTTATTATTAAAGGGTGGTCCAACCAAAACGCATATATTAATTGAAAATAAAACAAAAAGTTTTCAGAGAATTATCTTAACATTTTTTATTATGATAGAAGTATCTATGATAATTCTGTGTGAAACAAAATATCGGCTAAATGCTCGTCACGGCTTCGGTGGCATACCTATATCCGATGATCCTTATTTTCAATGCCTCTGAGACATAATTGAGGTTCAATGTCGTTAATGTGCCGAATTATCTCATCTTTTAGCTGTTGAATTGTTCTTGGCTTATTGACGTACACTTTTCTTTTAAATATCCCCAAAGAAAGAAGTCCAACGGAGGCAAATCACATTAACATCGCCACGACGTGAGATAACACGGCCATTGAATTTCTCGCGCAAAAGAGCCATTGTTTCGTTAGCTGTGTGGCAAGTGGCACTATCCTGTTGGAAGCACATATCATCCATATCCTGAGTTTCTGGCCACAAGAAGTCCGTTATCATCTCGCGATAGCGAACACCATTCACGGTAACTGCTTGGCTGACCTCATTTTCGAAGAAGTACGGCCCGATTACGCCGCCAGCCCATAAACCGCACCAAACACTCACTCTTTGTTAATGCATCGGCTTTTCAACAATCACTCGTGGAATCTCATTTGCTCAAATGCGGTAAATCTGCTTCTTAACGAATCCACTGAGGTAAAAGTGTGCCTCGTCGCTGAAGATGATGTCCACGAAATGCATTTTGATGTAAACTCCCATTTTAGTTAAAGGCTTCAACAATCTTAACGCGCTGCTCAATTGTGTACCTCTCCATGGTTGAATTTGTCAAACACTGAAACAAAGAAATGTGAAATTAGTTGGGCAAAATACTTGACGCTAAGGTGTGACTCACAATTAACATCGTGCATTATGGTTTGACTACCCTTTATTATTATTTTTTTTGTTTAATCCTTTAAGGCGTGAATTTAAATAGCAGCGCTAATAGAAAAAGTCAGTAAACATTTTAATCAAAACTACCAAACCAAATAAATGACCTCGCAGAAAAAACTGCTGAAATTAGCAGATTATTTTTGCTATATATTATTAAGATAGGTACTTACAGCAAAAATAAATCTGTTAAATATACAGTTATATTTGAGTTAAATATTTGTTAATAGAAAATAACAAATTAATCTGCTAAAATCAGCAAAAAAATGTGATAAATAATTAATAGGCTAAAAAATCACTAAAAAATTTAAACTCCTCCAAGAATCTTTCGATTTTTTTTATGCGACTAAAATTGAGCCTCCTAAAATCAACAGTTTACTATTTTCTTAAGCAAATTTTTCTGCTGATTTTAGCAGGATATATTGCTAATTGCATTCAACTAAATGTAACGTAAAAAAAAAAAACTTATAGATATAACAGTTTTTTTTTGTTTTATTTTTAATTTACTTATATTTAGCAAAATTTTCTGCAGATTTCAAAGTATAATTTGTCGTTTTCTATTAACTCAAACTTAATTAAAATAGAACAAAAATTCTGTATAATTAACAGATTTATTTTTACTCTTCTTATTTTACTAGTATTTAGCTAAACAATCTGCTAATTTTAGCAGTTTTTTCTGCGAGTTCATTTTTAACTAATTTCTAGTAGCTTGTTCTATGCTATTTTTACATATTTATTTCTTTGAGTGCGGGAATATTTTGATAAAACTCTATGGAAGGGTAGATCTATTAAAAACAGATATTATTTTTTAATTTTAAGGTTTAACAGCACCCCTAGAGCAGATGTTTTTAAATAACGTTCAAACTTTCATATACTGCAACTTCCAAAAGGGTAAAAATTTTAAAAAATTTTAATTTTATGTTTTTTTTATGACAAAACTCAACATAAAGTCTTAAAACTCTTTTAATTGAATTTAGCAACCCATCTTTGATTTTTTAAAATAAAATATATTTCTTCAATTCCGAAAAAATTCACTTTCTTAGAGCCATGAATAATGGACACTAGACCGTACCTCAAAACAAAAGTTCGCCGTACACCCTCCAATATTAAGTATTTTTGCAAGGCAATTTCAAAAAAAAAATTTTTTTTTTTTTGCCGAACGTAGTGGTCGCCTTTTTAAATTTTTCGTTATAGCTTCGGCATTTAAGGTTGCATTTTAAAGTGTGATATATCGATTTTTTTGCCTCGAGGATACCAGTATTTTGCTATTAAAGAAAAATCGAATGAAAACAATTTAAAAAGGCGACCCCTACGTTCGGCAACCATTATATAAAAAAATTTTCTATTGGGTTTATCGAAAAACTTCCTTAGCAAAAGTTTAATGATTTTTTGCGAGCTTTAATTTTCTGTCATTAACTACTAGAACTGGATACTTGAGGTCAATGGCCCTTAGAGCAAAACACTGGTCTCCTCGTGGGAAAAACATCGATGTATCATACTTTAAGATCTGACTGTAAATGCCGAAGATATAACGAAAAATGTAAAATGGCGACCCCTACGTTCGGCCTAAAAATTGGAGGTTGTACGGCGCACTTTTTTTTTGCTTGTAAGGTGGTAGGCTCTAATGGACACGAAATAAATAATTGCGTATGATTTATATTATTTATACTGTACTTATACGCAACAGTACATTTTTATACCCTATAACCATTCTTTGCTATAGAGTATATTTTGTGATGATATTAGTAGATACTAGAGTTATTAATTATTTATCGATTAAACGATCGGTTTTAATCGAATAAACGATCAACAAAATATTGATCGAACGATTAATAATTCAAAATTATTCGATTAATCGAACCAATATGGAATACAAATATTTTTTAAGAATACATCAGTAACACCGTACAACAAAATAAGAAAAATTTGATGCATCGGAATTACAACACATCATTTCTAATAGATTTTAGGATGCAGATCACGAATATTGTCATGGAATTCTAAAGTTAGCTATAGTTTCAGAAATATTTGCAAAAACGTTTTTGTAGGAAAATTAAATTTTTTAATAAACTTTTTGCAAAAAACAAAAATACGAAATTGAAAGCAATAACACTATTTTTTGCAAAATTTGAAAATAATGGAATATGCTCTTTAATTTGATATATCGCACGTTTTGACAGCTGCGATAATATTCCCTATATATGCATTTAAAATTGAAATTTTTCTTTTTTTACGGTTTCATTAATCAATAATCTGCGATGAAAGGAATATCAAATATTTGAATTTGTAACTTCAGTAAACATCTCATGTTACTTAATTTATCAAAAAATTCCGCACATTCTGTTTTAATTTTAAGCTAAAATTAACTAAAACTGAAAAAGATAGATTTTTTTAGACCCAAGAATTAAGGAGTCTATGACAAATCTTAAATTATAAAATTTAGATAAAATCATTCAGAAATGTAAATCATTTGCTAATAAATTTCAGCGATGCTTTAAATAATTGAAGTGCAAATTCCTAAAAAATAACGACTTTAAAAGATGTGTATTGAAAAATCTACTTTTTTTGCTTTTGCCATAGTAAATTCATATAAAATTTATTTGAAATAAAAAGGACATAAAATTTGTATATCAGATTGAATTTTCTACAAATGTTGATGCAAAAGTTGTGATTCTTTTGATAAAATTAGTTTAGTGGAATATGAGTTTATGTCATATGTTAGGATTTTGCAAATCCGATTAAGGGATTTTAATAAATTTGCAAAATAGGAAAATAAGTGAAGTTTTCAACTTAATTGCAATTATATCCTAGATCCTTTACATAAGCTGTGTTTTCGACTCAACTGTATTCGTTAACTCATAAAAAAACTCAAATTGCATAAAAACGCGTTTAAGATGAAAACAAACACATTACTTTCCGGATGCACGTTAACTTTCAACACGGATAATTATCAACGTTAAAAACTCAACGTTTATACATTTACACATCTAAAGTAACTTATTCGCGTTACTTTCTAAAAACTTTTGCTGGCATACATTCGACTATAACGGAACAATTGTAAACATAACCTAAAATTTTTTTATAATTCACCGGTTTAACGTAGATTTGCTTTAAATACTTAACGTTGATGGGCATGAGACAAAATACAGCTATTATCAAAATAAGTTGATATGGTACTAAAAGCACAAAGTCTTTGTTTTTAAACCATGTTAAAAATTATCTGTGGTTTAGTCAGTTATATGAATAACTATTTCCTCCTCACCATAACCTACTTCCTAATACCAACACATAACATAAAAAAAAATTTTTTTACAGAAAAAATTATCTTTTTTGTCAAAGCTAAATTTGAGAATATTTCAAAGAGTGGTTCTAATATTAAAATTTGGTGTTCACATTCTTGATATTCAACCTAAAATTTATCAAAATTTATATGACGCTTTTGATGCATTTTTAGTGTTGTACTGTGTATATTATTAAAGAACTCTTGCACACAGGGAAAAGATTAGTTAGAAAATGGTTGCATATATAATAAGTTTTTTACTATAGCAGAATTTAAGTTAAAAAAAATTATACAAGTTCAATTATATAAGTTAATTGTTAATGTATGTGTCTGAGAGTTTGGCAGAGTAACTGAATTGAAATGCTTTTTCGATCGAATTCGGGATTAAATTGGTTGGGAATTTAAGCAAACATAAAACTTATTTAAATAATTCGATAGTAGGTACTATTTTAGAAATAAAAAACATAGCAATTTCCATTATAAATTTGCTATACAAATTATATGGTAGTTGTAACAATCAAATTTTATAAACTAATACTTACTAACGTCCTATTATATATTTTCTACCGAAAGATGGTTACAAACTCCGAATTAAAAAATCAAATCCAATAGATTTTCAGTTACTACTCCAAATTGGAAAATTTCTTCAAATAGTTTTGGTCATCATGACCAAAAATCGGAGGATTTTTCTATCTGAATATTCCCCAGAATGCAAGGTTTTCTGTTTAGGAAAATTTGTTTACAATATATATTAAAAAGTTATCAAACCCTCAAGACAATTTTGTACACCCAGGAAAAAGATTGGTTGGCTTTCGATCAAAACCATTAAAATGAATTTGCCAGGATGTTATTTTATTTAGAATTACCTATAATTGAATACTACATCAAAAATATTTTACTAGGTATTAAAAATAGGGAAAATGAACTAAAAAACAATCCTTTTAACAAATTATTGGTAACTCCAATCAATTTTAAAATTAGTATCAGTTTAGTAATTCTATGCGGTAGAAGCAGCCATTTATTTAGTGAATATACAAGAAAATTGGTGTTATCTATAACCTTTTTTAAAAAAAATTCAGTATTCGAAAATGGTAACTACAAATACGGGTATCCTAATCAAATATGACCTTAAATTCAAGTTTCTGTAGAACCAATCGAATTGTGGATTGTATTGATAACACACACAACTATTAATTGGTATTGATAAACGAATTTTATACTGTATTAATAAAACACTTAAATTCAAAATCAGTCATTAAAATTATTAAGTGTTTGTGGTGTAGTGGGTGAGGAGTTGGCCTAGTACGCCGGATTTCCGGGTTCGAATCCCGGAAAAGACAAAAATTTAGATGTTTTTTTTAATTAAAATAAAATATTCATATGTATAAACAGTAAATATGGCTAAGAAATTTAAAAGTAGTTGTGGTACAGTGGGTAAAAGTGTGAACTATTAACCTGAAGGTTCAATACCAGGAAATTCAAAAAAAGTTTTTTAATTTCAATAAAATTTTGTAGAACATAATAATATTTATGTGGAACATAATATTGAATTAGACAACCGAATATTGGCTTTCACGACGAAAAATATAATTTAATGTAAAGATAGTTGTCGTAACCGAACGAATTCGATTGGCAACAAATTCGGTGGCCACAACTGAGACTATTTTCTGTGTGTAGGAAAATTTTTTCAGCATCTGAGGATGTTTGCTATGGGAAATAGTTTTTAAAATCTGAAGGGTTTTCCGTGTTTCTTTAATGAATTTAAGTATATACAATATGGTATTTTAATTTATTTTGTAATACTAATGTATTTTGACGTTCAAATAATAAGTTAATAAAACAATTCAAATGGAAACAGTGTCTTTATTTAATTCGATAGGAATTCCAAAAAAAAAAATCGGTCAGGTCTACAGAATGATAACTTCTATCGGGGGGTACCTAAGTCATTCGGTTGGGACTACTTTTTTACAATGTGTTTGTATAGTAGGTATAATTGTAAATGTCGGTAGCGACAACCGAATAATGTGATAGTACATGTGACTGCCAAAATTCGGTTGGCAACAAATTCGGTTGTCACAACGAATCTGTTCTGAGTGTGTGTGGGTTTTATTTACGCATTAGTAAAGTTTTCATTTTAATTAAGCTCAAAATAAAGCCGTAGGATTTTTTTGTGGTTGTATCTCTAAAGGTACAGTCAGCATTTAAGGGTTAACCTAAATGTAAAACCGCAACGAAAATGAATAAGCTACTGAAGGTGGCAAATAAACTCCAAGAAGATTTTTTTGACTATATCTTTACATATAAATTTATTGTTAATATAGCAAGTTTCTATGAAATTTGGAATTATGCGCTTTTAGAGGGGAATATGGCTGTTCATGCAATATAAAATCTGTACTGCAGGCGAAAATTTTCATCAAAAACATACCCTAATTTAAAAATTATAAAAAAAAACTATTGAGTAATGAGAATAAAAAATGATTTTCAAATCGGTTACAAAACAAAAATGATTTTTGGCCGACTTCTCTAAATATGTACCAGTGTGCATCGATATATTTGTTTGTGTCAACAGGAATTCGATAAAACAACAGAATTTCGGTTGGAACCACGTATTTTAATTGTGTCAGGAATGCATCTTATTGCCACAATTAATTTATTTTCTCTGTGTATTTACACTTAAAATCTACCGAATATGTTATGTGCATTAAAATAATTGAAAATAAGTTATAAAAAGGACTACCTTTTTTTCTTTTAAAACAATTGAATTTTGTAGTTTGTTTCTAATTGCTAATTAATTAACTGGGAAAGTCGGTAAAAATAATAGATTTCTCGTTTATTTTAAAATTAATTATATTATAAGAACTCACTGTTTTTAACATAAAATTTTGATTGAATATCTTAACTTCTACCAAAAGTCCGTATTTTGTGTATTGAATGACTAAAAATTTTAAAAATATATTTCTTTGCAATTTAAATGCCTATTCAACTAAATTAAATTTACTGATTTAATTTTTAAATAACTATTGAACTTTTAAGGTAGATTTATTGTGAGTATATGTTCTTACATATATTACAGCAAAAATATGTTTGGGGTAGACCATTGTTTCATTGATTTTGTAGTGTTTCTAGGGTCTTTCAATTAACCCAAAATTAACCTTTCGTTTATATACAAACAAATCAAGGGTGTTATTGAAGTATTTAAAGAAAAAAGCAAAAAGGGAGTTTTTGGGAATTGCTTTCCTCGTGGAAAGGATTTGTTTAAAAATTGTCCACAAAAAAAAAATATAAAAAAATGTTTTTGTAATATATGCGACATTGGCTACCTCGAAGAGATCGGGCCAAATTTTAGTTATACCCCTAATATAAATTTATTATAAACTTTAACTTTACTTAAAGTTCAAAGTTTCCTTTATTAAAAAAATATGAACTAAACTTAAAGCCTTTAGTTAAATAATCACAATTTTGAATCACCTGCCTTAATGATAATCGTTATTAAGATTGTTGAAAAAACAATTTGCAGTTTTATCCTTAACTACCTTTATAAGTACATTGCCAATTTGTGTTTTTTCAGTTTTTTTTTCTTTTTTTTTTTTTTTTTTCTTTAATTATATAATTTAAAATTTCAACATTCTCTCTGACACATTTTTAAAAGAATAATTAAATTTTTCATAAGAAGAAAAAAAAAAATACGAAATGAAACTTTATTAATAATATTTATCAGCTCAATTTATTGCCTTAATTCGCATTTCATCAGCCAAGACGCAAATCACTGCAAAGTAAATGAGAAAAAAATGCTTTGAAGAAGATACAAACTTAACTTCCATTCCTCTTCTACAAATTTGGTCATCAATAATCAATATTGAAGCAGTTTGAACAGCAGAAGAACCAACCAATACGTAAATAGACTGACTCAATAGTATTTACTGGACTTGGTTACTTACATACAAAACCACGTTTAATTCTTTAAGTTTCAATTTTTATAATAAAAAAAAATATACAATTTATTTTGCAACATCACATAGTATGGACAAACATATAACAGTAGCAGCTACTTGACTACTTACTTTTCATGAGACAGTGTTGCCAAGTATCGCATGTTCTTTAATAAAAATAGATACCTAAGATTTACTTTACCATAAATAAAATACAATTAAAAATTTAGCGAAATTAACTACCCAGCAAAAAAAGAGATGACCAAGCAGTAGAAAAAGCACTACAATTGATGATCTAAATTAACTTCTTTTTTAACATAAACACTAATGATTTTAACATTGAGTTGTCATAGGAGAGGAGTACTCCCACTTCAACATTTTTTCAGTACTTTTTGAACGAGTGCAAAGGAAGCTCTTTTTCACCAATTTAGAATTAAAAAAAAATTCTTCGCAAAAAAATTATATTTTTTTTATTTTACGAAATTTTTTTTATTGCCGCCATCACCCAGGTAGAATATTACAAAGGGGCCAGCACTGAAAAAGCACGGAAATGGGTTGTATGAGTGCTTCCTAATAGTGCTTTACCAATGCCCAAATGATAACACCGTTCCACGGTGGTGCCTATGCTTTACAAACATGCGCGGTTCCAGCAATTAATATAAGGGGAAAAATCATACGCCACAGTAGACAAATACATTGAGTTGTCCACTGAGGCGTATGATTTTACCCCTTATATTAATTGCTGGAACCGCGCATGTTTACAAAGCACTGGGAAAGTACCCAGAAACATAAAAATCAAATGCTTTCCCAACGCCCAAATAAAAAAAAAATTAAAGTGCTTTCCCGACACCCAAATGATAACACCGTTTAATTTAATGCTTTACAAAGTATTGAGATAGCACCAAGAATTAAAAAAATCACCAAATTATGAGCCCTCATCACTGAAGAATTTTAAATTACTCTAAAATTATTTAAATATTCACTCTATTTTGTAGCTTCTCTTTCAAAAATAAATGTTTTAGGAAAACAAGCGCTGGTAGGTCACCATTTCAAGCGTTGGTAAAGCGTCCAAATTTAGTGGTTTTCCAGTACTTCTTTTTGTAAGGCCGCGGTCTACTTGTGCTATATCAGTTCTTCGTTTTTGTTACCACACATAATTTCTACCTGGGCGGGTATCAAACTTCCGACCTGGTTGACTGGCATAAAAACACCACTCTGTCAATGCGAGATATTGTGCTTTATTCTCTTCAATAAAAGTACTTATTAAACAAGTGTAAAAGGTGCACTCCAATTCAATATTGTTTTCCGTACTATTTTCACATGTGCATAAAGAGCAATTTCTCATAATTTTTTATACCCTACACCACTATGTGGTCATTATAACCTACACCACTATGTGGTCAGGGTATTATAAGATTGTGCTGATGTTTGTAACACCAAAAAATATTGGTCCTAGACCCACCTTATAGTATACCGATCGGCTTAGAATTTTTTTTTTTATTTCGATTTAACGATGTCCGTCCGTCCGTCCGTCTGTCTGTCTGTCTGTCTGTCTGTCTGTCTGTCTGTCTGTCTGTCCATGCATTCTTGTGCGCACTCTACAGGTCGCAAATATTAAGATATTTTGATGAAACTTGGTACACCGACTTATGTCGGCCCAAGGACGACGCCTTGGTCCATGTTTAGACCTAGTGCCCATATAAGGGTCCTACCAAAATTATATTGTTTATACGCTGCAGGTCGTAAATATTAAGATATTTTGATGAAATTTGGTATACAGACCTATGTTAGCCCAATAACGCAGCCTATTGATTTTGGTGAACATCGGTCCATGTTTAGACCTAGTGCCCATATAAGGGTCCTACCAAAATTATACTGTTTATACGCTGCAGGTCGTAAATATTAAGATATTTTGATGAAATTTGGTACACAGACCTACGTTGGCCCAAGGACGAAGCCTATTGATTTTGGTGAACATGGGTCCATGTTTAGACCTAGTGCCCATATAAGGGTCCCAACAAAGGGTTACAAACTGCAGGTCGCCAATATTAAGATATTTTAATGAAATTTGGTGCGCTGACTCACATTATAGGAAATTTTGACACAAGCCCCATTTTAACCCATTCGAATTTCGGATCCAAACATTAGTTGGCTTTTAACCAGACTGGTGTAGGGTATTGTATAGTCGGCATGCCCGACTTTAACCTTTTTACTCGTTTTATATACATTTTTAAAAATTGAAAAATTAAAAAAGAATTGATTTTAAACAAATTAATTATATATATATTAAAGAAAAAAATAATAAATTAAAAAAAATAAAAAAAAAAATAAAAAAAATATTGGTCTCTGTTTGGAACTGCCAAGTGATACAAAAATCACTTTTTACGATCTCTTTTAAAGCAATTACTCTTTAGAAGCAATAATAATACTAACGGATACTTTGGAAGCAATGAAAGAAGCGATTTTTTGAAAAATCAATCACTTCTTTCATTGCTTTACAGCTAAAAAAGCAGTAAATATACACTAACGGATGCTTGTGAAGCAGTGATAGAAGTAATTAGTAATTTAGTTTTTAACTATAAATTTGTAATTAAGTTTGGTTTTTAAAACAAAATTTTTAAAAAAAATTTACAATCTGTCATTTTTGAAAAAATCACGCAAAAATTTTTAAAAATTATTCCTTTAACGATGAAGACATTGTGAAAATGTATTAATTCGTAAATTGCAATCAGATCTTTAAAAACATAATTACTTAATTCGATTTTTAAACCTAATTCGTTTTTGTTAGAATCGATTAGCAAAACTCATTTTATTGATTGAATTGTTGCCTTCAATATCTTATTCAATCAATAGCCGTTTTTTCTAATCACTTGGATTTAATAAATCCAAAAAGTATTTCTAAAAGTGCTCAACAGATGGGGTTAGATTCTCTCTATTTTAAAAAGAATTTTCTGTCCGACACTTCTTTCACCCTAATTTTTAATACCGAATTCGATGATGAAGGATTTTACTTTAACTTTTAATTTTTAATTATATTTTATATAAAACAGCGATAAAAAGTCTGCCTTTTCAGTTTTATCACTTCAATTTATATTTTTACACAATTGAAAAATTCCATTGCAATATTTAATATTCACTAATTGGATTTAATTAAATTACTTACTGTAGAGTGAAAAATTGCCATTTCTATTTCAGCTATTTCTCCACATCCAAGATGGAAAATATGTATTTGGTGAGGTGTAGTTTTTTTTTTTAAACATATTTCATAAAAAAAAAAATTAATAAAAACCTTTTGTTTGTTAGTTTTTAAATTTTTTTGTTTCTCTTTTAATTTTCATTCGTATTTTTTTCTGACATTAAATTAATAGGCTGTTTCATATATTTGTGCTTTTATTATGGATTTATTAAATCCAGCTTTTTTTTGGATTTAATAAATCCACTTTTTGTATGAAAAATTCTAAATCCAGGAGATTAAAAAAACGCTAAATATCTCATTCAAAGAATCAATTTTATTTTTGTTGGTTCTTTTCGTAGAATCAAACGAATTGATTCATTTCGTTTAAACTAAAAATATTTCATTTGATTCAGATCTCTAAAGAGAATAATTCAATCATCAATAATAATTCAATTTCTCAAACAGAATTAAAAAAAAAATAATTTTTGATTCGCGAATTATATATTGATTTTTTTTATTCGCGCGGATTTTTATATTTTTTTATTCGCTAATTAAAATTGTTTTTTTATGATTTACGAATTAATTTTAGTCATTAATATGTCTGTAAGAAATAAATTTTCATTGAATACATTGATTTAGTAATAATTTTAAATACAAAATGTAATTTATTTCCAATAAATCTATATTTTAAATTAATTCGAGCAAATTATCTTTATATTTTTCTGACTCGGGAACTTAAAAATCAGCTTTTTTTTGATCATCTTTGAAAATAATTCTTTTTGAATCAATTCTTCAAAGCTCTGATTTGATTGGTATTTCAATTATTATTTAATAAAAGAAATCGAATCAAAGTTGAATCGATCTAAATTAAATCAAATCATTGTCTCACTTTATTCAATATCAAATCATTGATTTAAAGTTATTGTAAATTATTCACTGATTCATAAAATGAATAATTTTTTATGCGAATTGATTTAAAAAAGTATTGTCTTGTTCAAGCTCTGATTGTAATAAATCTGATAAAATTTTTTTTAGAAACTTCCTTCTAAACCAAATCAAATCCCCTAAATCCTAGATTAAAACCTCCTAACTTGGCAACACTATAATGTTACATATTTTTTCGTTTTTTCTCGTCTTTATTGTCGAAGAATAAGAAGACGAATCAAGCGAGATGTGCGTTTAATGATTAAAACACATTAAAAATCCAGTAGCTTTTATAACGATGATCGCACTTGCCATAATATGGTCAATATAATGAAATACAGACGAACACAAACAAAAATAAAATAATTTAAGGAAACAACATTTTTTCCCTTTTAGTTTTACGTGTTGTATAAAAGTAATCGTCACGTAATGGCAAGAACATGAATTTTTGTCATGCTTAAAAATCTTTTTGTGGATACTTTTTCGTCAATTTTTTTTTCGAGGATTTCTGCTTCAAATTTGGTCGAAATTATTCATAAAAAATGAGATTTTAATATAAGGCCACAGTACATGATATTATATGAAGCACAAAATTAAATGACCATTATTTAATTGCAATAAATTGTAGTTTGATTAAACATTTTGTTCAAGATTAACATTAAAAATGAGCTACACTAGTTTACAAAAGAAAAACATATTTGCCGCACGATAACAGTTTCAAATAACCTACTGTAAAAATTTTAGTTAAAGCTACTAAAAATTGGTTAAAGATGACCTTGCAGAAAAAACCGCTGAAATTAACAGATTATTTTTGCTAACTATTAGTAAGATAGGAAAAGCAGAAATAAAACTGTTAAATATACAGAATTTTCATTATAATTAGGTTAAATTTTATTTAATAAAAAATAACAACTTAAACAATTCGCTAAATAATTAGTGGACTAAAAAATCGCAAAACATTAAAAATTTTGGAACTAGTACGCTAGAACTCGTACTAGTTGTGTTATTCAAATTAACTAGTACATAACTGGTTCCGAACAAGTATTTTTTGCTACTGGGTTTAAACTAAAATCCAATACATAGTTGTTGACAACAGTATGCTTCTATTTATCAAGGTATGCAAATTCTTCCTTTAGTTTATTTTTAATTAAAACATAATTTAAATTAAAAAAAAAAAAAAAAATTAATAAAAATCATATGCACTTAAAAGCAAAATATTCAAATCTGTTTTGGGCTACTACATCAACACAAATATGCATTTGCAAGAAAATTGCTGCCCTGGTGATATTTATGTGAATTTTATCGAAATTGCGCCAAAAAAGTATAAATCGAGAGTTTATGTATTTTTTTGTTATTAATTAAAAAGAGCTAAAAATATTTTTTTAGTACTCTTAAGGTCGAAAAAGTACTCTTCAAACAATTTTTTGATACCGATATAAAAATCTCATTTCCATTCCCTGAGCTAGACTAGCAATATTGAGGTCGCAAATAAAATAACAAAAAATTTTTTTGTAAGAATTTTTTTTAACTTTTAATTGGTTTTCTATTGTTCTTTATACATGAATAGATCTCTACATTGCTAGATCTGTCAAAACAACAGAGTAGTATATTGGAAGATGACAAAGCAAATTGTGGTAAATTCTTTGCTTTTGTTTTTTCTTTGATATTTAAACATTTAACAATGCTCCTAGACGCGAACAAGAAATTCTCATTGAGTTTGTAATTTAACTTAACAAATATTTCCATAAATTCTAAAAACGTCGCACAGTGATTTGATCTTATAACGATTGGACAAAAATAGAAGGAGTGGAGACAGAGTTTTGAAATTTGGTATACTGACATAGAACCCCTCAGTTAAGAAGAATTTTAATTTTTGGAAATATCGGGCCAAGCACATGCCCACCTCCCATAGGTCCTGAAATTTAAAAATATTATATTAGCTACATAAATGGACGTAAAATTACAAAAAGTATCCATTGAGTTGCACATAAAACTGGAAACGTTTGTGTCAATTTTTATCAAAATCGAAGCAAGAACTCTTAGTCCTGCCATATATCCTTTATTTCAAAATCTTTATAAAACCCGCAAAAATTATCCGATTGCGATAAAATTTTGCACGTGAATTGATATAAGGTCAATTGTGCCAAATTATAAAAAATCGATTCATTAAAAAAAAATGCCTTTCACAAAAAATGGGTTTTAAACGCTTAAAATGATTTTTCTAAGACAAAAAAAATTAAATAGGACTAAAATAGGAAACCATATGAATCCTCCATTTTAGGCATACGGTATGTTGAGCAAACTTATGTAAAACATTACGAGGAATATTTTTGTTGAACATTTTAACCTTCTAACTCTGCAATTAAAGGGACTTTTTAATACGGACAAAAACGACCCTTAAGTTGAAGAGTTAGAGGGTTAAAATGTTCCGCAAAAATATTTCTCATGAAATTCTACTATACGTCTTTGAAGACATCGGCATTAAAAATTTAACTTAAAGGCCAGTAATAAGTAAAAACTTAAAATGTGTTTAAGGGTTAATTTCGTACTTATTAAGAATTGGCGCTCAAATGTCCCACAAACCTGGATTTTAGGGAGAAACTATGGGAATCTTCCATTTTAGGTATAGGATGTGTTCAGCAAACTTATGTAAAACACTACGAGAAACATTTTTGTGGAATATTTTAACCCTCTAGCTCTTCAACTTACGGGTCTTTTTTGTCCCTTTTGAAAATGGTCCCAAAAAATTCCCTTTCATTGAAGAGTTAGAGGGTTAGAATGTTCCACCAAAATGTTCCTCGTAGTGTTTTACAAAAGTCCGCTCAACACATCCTGTACCTAAAATGCAAGGTTCACATGGTTTGAATACTAAACATTCTTAAATGCGTGAAATTTGTGTAAAAATCATGAATTTACGGATTTGAAAAAGTTTTTTTTTTTTAAATTGTGGTAAAAAATAGTAACTAATTTTTTAATGATCTATTATATAACAGTATAAACCTAAAAAAAAGAGGAAAAAAAATATCTAATTTTATTTAATTTTTTTTATACTCCATCAAACTCCATAATTTTTGGATTTTCAACAAAAAAAATGTGTTTTTCGGAGCAATAAAAAATAATTGCTTTGTAAACATATACTAAAATCAATATTTCAGTTTAACTACAAATATATTGAAGTAAATGAAAAACAAATCTTCGAACAAGTTTTTAAAAAAATGTATTTTTGAGAATTATTTTCGTGAAACAATTAAAAAACCATTTTGCCGTTAAGTAATTTTTGCATAAAATTCTCTGAGTTTAGCGCCCTCTCTTGGCGGCAAAAGCAATCACAACAAATTTTTTTTTTCACATTTGTTTGAGTTACTTTCGTATCTTTAAAAAACTCCTTCTTTAATCACAATTTGAGACAAAAAAATTTTTTTATTATTTTTGTTCATGGTACGAAGCACTCTGCGTCGTCCCCTGACGATTTCCTTAGGCAAGAATGTAATCCGGATAGGGACGGATTATTTTCCACAATTTTTCAAATACGTTTGGGATTTTAGCATATTTAATTCCTTTAATGGAATTAATGTATATCCCGATAAAAATAAATATAAAAAAATTCTTTTCAACTTAACAAATTATAAATTGATTTAGAAATTTTCTACATACAAAACACCAAAATGTGTTCAAAAATCCATTGATAATTCTTCATCAACTGACTTTGATGAGCTGAGAAGTAGTTGTATTGACCTTTGGTTACGAATAATTTATGAACAATTTCTTAAACCTTGAAGAAATAAATTTTATTTATTTTATATAAGCAATAATAACCACTTTTAATATGCATAACAAAAATCTCTAAAGTGTCTTTAAATAATTTGAATTGATATACCACAGAAATAAAAGTGACAGACACTACTGCATCAATTTATTAATGACGTTTGAAATTTATTTAGAAATAATAATAATAATAATTCTATGAATTGAAAATTGTATTGAAAATAATCGAAATCACCATTTAGCAATTGTATGATATAAGACAAATTGAAAAAAATAAAACTATAAAGTTAATATTTAATAAAAAATGATTAAAACTATTTAAAATATTCCACACCTTGCAACAAGAAAATGATTAAAAAACAAATGAAAAAAATTTAAAATGGCTTAAAAAAAGCTGTTATATTAATATAGTCTTTTTTTTATTTCAGAACAATTTTGCAATGAACCCAGCAAAACCTTCTATTACCAGGTAAAGGGAAATGTAATAAGAAACCAAAAATTGTAACTACTTACACTTTGGTCGCATAACACATTATTTTAACATGGGGGTGTCATTGGGGGTAAATGGTTGCCTAAATCGTACCGGTATAGGCTCAAATAAGTGATTACGAAGGAAGTACTGAAATAAGTTGTTACTTGTAATATTAAATTCACTAGTTAGCTAAAATAAGTACATACTTGTATGCAGTGAAATAAGTCGTTACACATTAGTACAAATTTCAGTGGTTACAAATAGGGAATAAAATAAGACGTTACCAGTAATGACTTTGTTTAAAAGTACACCGATCCGAGCAATGTAATTAGATTCTAAATTTTAATTAAATCGTACTTTCGCATAATAATTAGTTATAATATAATACTTATTATTTTTACCCTTATTAATAAGTTATTATTAAACACAATATCGGTAATATATTATTTTAAAGGCTCCAAATAAGTAGTGATATATCTCCACATCGGTAACGCATTATTTCATACCTCCCACATAAGTATTGATGTATCAGAATATTAGTAACGTATTACTATAGGTTTCTAAGTAAAACCAAGGGTAAAGGGGTACCCATTGCCAGGCAATGCGTGAAAAAGGTCAAACCCATTACCAAGGTTTTGCTGGGAAGAAAATAGTTTTAGTTTAAGGAGTATGCGTGTATAAGAATTATTTCATAAACACTACGAGTACATGTGACTGCATGTTGGTGGCAACCGGCATCTTTGGGTGTAGAAAAACATGCAACAATCAATTTTTTTTTTATTTATTTAAGCATATGCTAGTACCTATATGCTTTAGAAAAGTCAGCAGTTTACACTGAGAAAAACTGATGAGTAACATATATGTTAGTCATTGTTTTTCGAATATAAAAAAATTCTGTAATTTTTGCCGTGCAACATTTTTATTTGAATTATGATAAAAAAAAAATTATCTTAATATGTTTCAATTGGAAAGTTCATAAGAGTTAGAAAATCCATGAAAATCTTTCTATAAAAAAAATTGAATATTTTTTTCTATAAGAAAATGCTTAGGAATCTGTTATTTTCCTGAACAAAAATATCTCTTGTTTTTAAGGCAAAATGCTTTCCAGTTCTTTTGAGAAAAATGCTTTGGAATCTTATAAATAATTTTTCTATTTGTATAAAATTCTATAAGGAAAATACTTCAAAATTAAAAAATGTTCTATGAAAATATTTAAAATATTAACATTTTTGTTTGTAGAACAAAATGCTCCCAAATATGAGAAGAAATTTTCAAAATCTTAAGGTTTTTAATTTATTAAGGGGGGTAAATACTGTAACAACAGCATTTTAAATTGCATATTTGAACAGTTGTCAAAAATTCAATTAACAATATTTTTAATATTTTATTTTTTTATTTAAAAATCATATTATTGTAGTATTTTTAAAAAATATCACTTTTATATTTCCCCAGCCAAAATCGCCAGAATTACTGGCCTTTTTTAAAAAAGTCAAAATCGGCTGCCACTGTGCAGCCTTCATTAATTATAGGAAAATAAAAATGTAAAGTGATTCTTAATCCTACATAAATTCTCTAGTCCTTATTGTGGCCCGATTTTTACTTTTAAAAATTTTTTTTAACAAAGTTGCCACACAAACTTAAAAATTCCAAAAAAGGCAAGAAAAAACACATTCGCTCGGGGATATAAAATTTATTTGACCAAAATTAAAAAAGGGGCCACGGTAAGGACTAGTTTTTTGTTGCCTACGAAAGAAAAAAACCCGGATCGATTTTGAACTCATGGTTGTGGGAAAACGCGTTTAAAGTTTAAAATTAATTTTACGCTAAGAAAACAGCAAAATTTTAAAAAACCGTGTATGAACAAAATTTATATCGCGCAGTTTACATATGTACCAAATTTGAGAAGAATCGAATAAATAGTATTTTATGTATTAACCAAAATATTATTAAAAACGATGCTAGGGAATTTATTAGACATTTCATTTCGGTCAAAATCTTTTATTTCGTAAATTTTTTTAATTTGTTTTGTGTTTGTTTTTTATTTTTTTATACACATTGATTACTTTTATGGCTTATAAAAAGCCATCAGTACCTGCCTCATATAATGTGCCTTCGCCTACCATCGAGGAATCGTCATTGGATTTTCTTTAAAGACTGAAATAGAAATATTTGTTTATTTTCGTTGCACTTCGTTTTAAAATAGGAACATTTCCGGGACCCACAAATTTAAGATTTTTAGTGGAAATAGAAAATAAAAATAATACAAATACAACAACACGTACAAACTTGATGCACAAGCATAGTTTTCTACTGAAATGTTTTTAAAGTTACAAACGAATCGGTTCTGCCCTATGATGCGCATGTACAGCTACGGTCAAAGAAATAGCACCAATCCAAATATTCTTCGTTATATATTTTTAATTAAGTTGGATTGATTTCATTGAAAGTGTGTCATAAAAAATATAAAAGACTGTGTAAAAATATTAAATAAAAAGGGTATTATAAATTTTAAGCATATTTTGTTAGAATATTTATTTGTCTCAAGTCCAAATTTTAATATGATATTGTCATATTATATTATATACTATTATATATTTTGTACCTTATGTATTGTCTCGGTTTGTATGTTCAAGTCATCATTTTCTTATTGCGGTCTTATAAAAAGAAGTACTGGAAAATCACCTAATTTGAACGCTTTACCAATGCTTGAAAAGGGTGACTTCCCAGCAGTTGTTTTCAAAAAAAATTTGGATATTTAAATAATTTTTGACTCAAAAATACAATAACTCCAAGAATTATCTATTTTTAGAGTAATATAAAATTCTTCAGTGATGAGGGCTCATAGTTTGGTGGCAGGGAAACAATTGATTTTTGTGTTTCTTGGTGCTATCTCAGTACATTGCAAAGCATTAAATGGAACGTTGTTATCATTTGGGTGTCGGGAAAGCACTTGAAGGTTTTTATTTGGGCGTTGGCAAATAATTTGATTTTTATGTTTCTGGATGCTTTCCCAGGGCTTCGTAAAGCATTGACACCACCGTGGACCGTTGTTATCATTTGGTGGTTGGGAAAGCACTGTTAACAAGAACTCATACCTCCCTTTTCGGTGTTTTTCGAGTGCTGGTCCCCTTGCAGTTTTCTATCTGGTAATGTTTGGCGATGTTTTGACGTAATTCGTTTTTATGTCGATTTATAACATGGAAAGACCAACTCGAAAAATATGTTAAAAATGATTCAAGTTCACCGAAGAAAGAGAAAGTGGTTTTATCGGCCGGAAAGGTTATGGCGATTATTTTTTGAGATTCATCGATTATCCTTATACACAAATTATCTCTATAGTCAAATAACGGGAGATTGCAATGTGACATTACTCGACAAATTGAACACTCAAGTACAGAAGAAAGTGATTTTGCTCACACCTCATGGAAAACTCAAAATAAATTGGAGGAATTAAGCTACGAATTGTTTATTCTTGAGATCTAGTCCCCTGTGTTACTTCCCGTTCAGAAACTTAAAAAAAATGGTTGGTGGAAAGAAATTCACGTCAAATGATGAAGTTGAATGGGAACTTGAGAAACCGTACTACAAGAATGAAATTAGAGAAACGTTGGGTTTAGTGTAGCAAATCAGAAGACAATAAGCGCATTTTTTAATCACCTTTATTTAGAATTTTCAATAAAAAAAGTGGATTTATTAAATCCAAAAAAAAGTTGGATTTATTTCTATGGGTTTACACATACAGTAGTGGACTAAAGTGGAGACATATTTGAATTTTTTTAAATCTGTATTAACAACTTTTGTTCAATTTGTGATATCCAAGTGTAGTTTATCCAGTTTTTGAAGTGGCCAGCTCAAAGCCCCGATTTGAATCCCATCGAGAATTTGTGGGCAATTGTCAAAAGAAGACTTTCCCAATACGAAAGAGCACCGACCAACTTAGACGATCTTTGGTCAAGAGTTTCAGCGGAATGGACTAATATTCCACCTCAAACTATTAAAAATCTCGCGGAAAGGATGCCTTCTCGCATAAAATCTGTTTTAAAGCACAAAGGACTTTGGACAAAATATTAAAGAAAGAACTTGCCGAAATTTTCAAATATGAACAATACTGGATAAAAGCGGTCACAATTTGCAATTATTTTTTTTATTAACTTCTTAATGATATAGTCTACTGTATTTAGGTTTTTATTGAAGAAGAATGTTTTAGTTTTATGCTTTAAAAAAATTATTTAAGTTTCTATAATGAAACAAAAATTATAACAAATTTCGAAAAATTTTGAATTAATGTATCCACTTTAGTCCACTACTGTAGCAATAAAAATGCAAATATATGAAACAGCCTATTATTTTCATGTCAGAAAAAAATACGAATGAAAATTAAAAGGAAAACAAAAAAATTTAAAAACTAGCAAATAAAAGGTTTTTCTTTAAATTTTTTGTATAAAATAAGTTTAGAAAAAAAAAACTACAACTCACCAAATACATATTTTCCATCTTGGACATGGAGAAATAGCTGAAATAGAAATGGCAATTTTTCACTCTACTGTAAGTAATTTAATTAAATCCAATTACTGAATATTAAATATTGCAGTGGAATATTTTAATTTTGTAAAAATATAAATTGAAGTGATAAAACTAAAAAGGCACACTGTTTATCTTAATGTTTTATATAAAATATAATTAAAATTAAAAGTAAAATCCTTCGTCATTGAATTCGGTATTAAAAATTAGGGTGAAAGAAGTGTCGGATAAAAAATTCTTTTTAAAATAAGGAGAATCTATTCCCATCTTTTGAGCACTTTTTGGACTACTTTTTGGATTTATTAAATTCAAGTGATTTAAAAAACAAATTGGAAAAAAATGTTGTTTTCATGTTTTTCATAAAAGTCAAGGAAATATATGTTTTCACCTAAAAATCTATCCAACTAAAACAATTTGTTCTTACTTAATACGAAAAGACTTTTACCACTTCGATCACTTTTATTATCGTCAATTAAAACAAATTTTTCTAAGTGCATAGTATATTTGTTTAAGACAACCTATTAACAAAACAGTAGCTACAGCTTAGTGACAGTAAGCAACATAATTATAGCATGCAATCGGTTTGAAAAGTTTATGATTATTGTTATTATGCAGAATGGGCATGAATGTTAAATGATGATTTTACATTCTTTATACATATAACATCACATTGTCAGGAAATGTGTTAGCAATTGAATTGGAATCGAATTGAATTCTTCATGATGATAATACTACACGTTCTAATACCAGCCATTTAAAAATTTCAAAATATCAAGATGGTTTCCTTTAGGCGTAAATAAACAGTAGAGTGGCAGCAAGATATAAAGATAATATTTGTTGTCATTAGTTTAATTACAGACAGGTGTAATACTGTCACACTGTTTAGGCCTAAAAATTATATGGCGAACAAAAGCGGAGATTTATATAAAATTTGCTAATATTAAGAGAAATTTTTTTTGTATAAAACACAAGCATATTTTAAAATGTAAATAAATTTTAGCTGTAGTTCATTTGCAAATCCTTAAAACTTTTAAGATTCTGTAATAAGAGCCACCCTTATACACATATTAACGTTGATGAAAAACAAAAACAAAAAAAAAAATCTTAAGAAAATTTATGATCATCCATCATCACCAAAAACAGCATACCATTTATGTATATTGTGCTTTAACTAAAAATAATTAAATGTTAAGTTTTGGTTTTATTTTGATTTGTCTTCTTCTACTCACTACTTACTGCCAACACACTACGTTCTCTGGCTGTTGATGTCCTGGCAATTTGACAAAAATTCTTGACTTCATATCAACATACAAAGAAAAACCACAGACACTCAAGTAAGATTGTTTACTTGCCTGGCTTGACTTGAGTTAAGTCTGGCCCGAGCTGCTGGTAGTTAGCCAGATTGTCATATACTACTACTAGATACTTGCATTACACAGAAGCATCGACAACAGCATCGGTAGCTGTGTCATATACGATATATATATTTTTATTTTTTTGATGCAAGACAAGATTTCATCAACCGGTTCTACAAAAGTGTTATGATTTAACATATTTTTCTGTTTTTTTTCAAGAATGGTTTTAAAAATTATTTAGCAAAAAGAATGTGTTGAGAATTATTTGAAATGTGAAATTTTGTTAATAAAATGCTAAGACTGGCTTCAAATTAGATAAGCAATTATATAATGAGTCCATGTTTGTTTTAAAATTATAGATTTTTTATATACTTTACCTCATTTTTGTAACATATTCTTAGAGGTTTGGAAAAACATAAAGTAGATGTTACAGATCTTTATAACACGAGCAGTGGATTTGTTGATGACTATCTGAATATTAGAATGACAATGATGTCTCAATAAATCACAGATCACGACACCTATCGGAATTGGTGAAAATCGGTTCGTATTTAATCTTACAATTCATTAGAGGGTCCTATCTAAGTTGGTGGTAACAAAAGTCATTATACATGGTATAGAGAATAATTCTATAATAACGAATTTAAAAAGTGAAAATCCCCATTTATTTCAAAAAGGAAACTCCTTGATTTCATACTATATGTTGTCTGTTAGGTTTGATACTTCCGAATGGGTACGTTAGTTTTAGCACGACAGTTTCTAAGAGAAATCGCTAATGACAATCAGTAATTTTGCGGGTTTCTTGGGAGCCGCAAAATTTTATAAGTCAAAATGTTGTTTTCTTAGTCGCCTCAGGTATTCAAAGTTGAGTTAGGTCTCGAGTTCTATTTTCCGAGTTGGTACGATTTATTCAACAAGAAATGAAAATACCTAGATTAACACATATCATTCAAGCTTATTAGGTATGTACATTCCAGCTCCTATAGGATATTTCCAAACTATGGCCCAAAGCATGGACCGATTTCAACTATTTTCAATAGAGGTCAATCATGTGGCACTACAAAATTATGTACCAAATGCTTTCCAATTATCTTAACAATTGCGACAGAACAGGTGTTTTTACCATCCATGGGACAGGTTCTAGAACTGATTCCTGGAAGTCACAATGGAAGGCTTCACTGCCGCAGAACCGGTTTTATGACTGGTTCTAGAACCGGTTCCAAAGCAACCTGTTCTAGTTTGGGAGAACAGAACCTCTTGCTTTTGGGTCAAACTCAAACAAAAACGAGTAAAAAGGTTAAAGTCGGGCATGCCGACTATACCATACCCTACACCAGTCAGGTTGAAAGCCAACTAATGTTTGGATCCGAAATTCGAATGGGTTAAAATGGGACTTGTGTCAAAATTTTCTATAATGTTAGTCAGCGAACCAAATTTCATTAAAATATCTTAATATTTGCGACCTGCAGTTTGTAACCAAGCCAATTTTGGGGGGACCCTTATATGGGCACTAGATCTAAACATGGACCGGTGTTAACCAAAATCAATTGGCTTCGTCCTTGGGCCGACATAGGTCGGTGTACTAAATTTCATCAAAATATCTTAATATTTGCGACCTGCAGCGTATAAACAATATAATTTTGGGGGGACCCTTGTATGGGCACTAGGTCTAAACATGGACCGATGTTAACCAAAATCAATAGGTTTCGTCCTTGGGCCAACATAGGTCTGTGTACCAAAATTCATCGAAATATCTTAATATTTGCGTCCTGCAGCGTATAAACAATATAATTTTGCGGGGACCCTTGTATGGGCACTAGGTCTAAACATGGACCGGTGGAAACCAAAATCAATAGGCTTTATCCTTGGGCGGACATAGGACGGTGTACCAAATTTCATCAAAATATCTTAATATTTGCGACCTGCAGCGTATAAACAATAAAATTTTGGTAGGACCCTTATATGGGCACTAGGTCTAAACATGGACCGATTTTAACCAAAATCAACAGGCGTCATCCTTGGGTCGACATACATAAGTAGGTGTACCAAGTTTCATCAAAATATCTTAATATTTGCGACCTGTAGAGTGCGCACAAGAATGCATAGACAGACAGACGGACAGACGGACATCGTTAAATCGAAATAAAGCCGAGTCGATCGGTATACTATAAGGTGGATCTGGGACCAATATTTTTTGGTGGTACAAATATCAGCACAAACTTATAATACCCTGACCACATAGTGGTGTAGGGTATAATCACCGATGATAGAACATAAATTAGAACAGGTTGTTCTAGAACAGTTGTTCTAAAACCGGCTATTTGATCCGACAATTTTGCTGGGAAGTGTTGTTCATTTTATATGGACAGACGGATAGACATACATTGCTGAAGAGACTCAGCAAGAAATACTGAGTCGATCGGTATTGTATTGTATAATAAACACTGTTCTTTAATCGGTTCAGTATTTTAAGTGCTTAATGAAGAACTATATTTAAACAAAATTCGAAATTACAAAGTTAAGATTTCTGAAACACAGGAAAAATCGTAATCGAACTTACTTTTTTTTTGAAAATATTTAATATCCCAGCAGAAATTACTGCTTGCTTGGAAGCAGTTTTGTCAGGGAAAGTTGAGCAGTGAAGCGATTGCATTATTGATGATATTATGCCTGATTTTTGTTCGAGATAGCTCGCGTGAAAGCACTTGTTTCAAGATCCGAAAAGGCATGAATTCACCGCTTTTAATTAGTGCTTCTGTTTTTCTTTTAAAATGTCGATAATACATGCCTTCTCGGAAGCGCATATTATAAAGCTTTTCAACTATTTAAAATCATGCCTTCTGAAAGGCACAATATTCCTGCATATTTTTCCGTGAAGAGAAAGTTACTCTTATTTTCAGTAAAACTTCTTATTTTCAATAAAATAACTTTTTTCCGCATTTTAAAAAATGTTGATAAAAGAACCGCAAAAATATTTAAGCAATCAAAATGTATTGCTCATATCATGCCTTTTTGAAAAGCGCAGCAAAAAGCGATGTAAATAATTAATCAACTTTAGCCTTTCATTTGTGCTGTTTACGAAGCTATACATTTTTAGAAGCGGTAAAAGTAGCAGTAAGGAAGCAGTAAACATTTTTACTGCTTCCACATTTTTGCTGGGATCAATTATGTGGGTGGTGACCGAAAAAAATTCAGACATAATCCCAAAACCCGAAATTGAGATAAAGTAAGTGGGGGTAATATCGGGCATAATACACATAAATAAATGTTGTATTAACCCAATATACCAAGACTGTCAAAATTATGGCACGCGAGTAGATTTTCTCTGCCACGCGAAGTTTTGTTGGGAATTGAATAAATTGTAATGTAATTTTATTACGAGACCAGCAAAAAAATATATTAAATACCGATTTTCGCTACAAAAAAAAAAAAAAACTATGCGTAAATGAGATACAGAATCTTCCTCGACTTTTCAAATGAGTAAAAACTATTTTTCGTTTACCGAAAATGATTAATAACTCAAAAATCCATTCTTCAGGTATCAAGGGACAAAAACTTTTTACAAAAATATTTTGGAACATAAATAGTACACTCAAAATAATATGTCTGTTGACTCAACTAATTTAACAAAATTTTTTTCTGTTATTTGGCTTAAAATAAAATCTTTTGATTTTAACGCATTTTTGTGAAATTTGACAAATCTTACACTCAGATAAAAAAAGTTAGTAAAAAAAATTTGTAAACAGTTTCCAAACGCACTGTACTATTTTCATACTGATTTTTAGTAGCACTCGGTTTTGAAAAATGAGTAAAATGTTTTGCTGAAATCAGCAGCGAAACCTAGTAAAAAAAATCCGTA
Organism: Leucophora obtusa; assembly: GCA_949987735.1. Taxonomy (NCBI): domain Eukaryota; kingdom Metazoa; phylum Arthropoda; class Insecta; order Diptera; family Anthomyiidae; genus Leucophora; species Leucophora obtusa. Next base: position 55,255,964 of record OX465299.1, read on the forward strand.
ATTTGTAATAAGAGAATAGCAAAAATGATTACTAAAAAAAAAATTGTACTAAACATCAGTATAAAAATAGTAAAGTGCAATTGGAAACTGTTTACAAATTTTTTTACTAACTTTTGTAGTGTAGAGATAAGTTTTCCACCAGTATATTGTATAGATTGGGGTAGTCGAAAATTTCATCTAGTTTAATTAATCTCTCTTAGTATTCTAGATATGGGCCATTTCAATAAATCGGGAGGAGAAGAAAAAGAGCCATATTAAAAACCTGGGATATACTGGTGGAGTCATCTACCTGGTAATAGCAGACGTATGAAAATATTATTTTTTAAAAATAAATTGGGTAAAATTTAACTAATGGGTTTTTAAACATTAGTTATAAATATTTTTGAAATTAAACACTCAAAATTAGTTAAAGTACTGAGGATTTTTAGTATTGTGTTAGAGGAATAAAATCTTCGGTTAAATCAGTATTTCAACTAAAAATTTGTTAAAAATTAGTGAAATCGATTTAAAACCCGTTTGAGAGATTTTTTATTGACTTATTGTTTTAAGTGTATAATTTACATTACAGGTTTACCATCAAAACTATCGAAATTTGCCTGCTATATTGTATTATTAATTCCGTACTGTATTTGTATTGGGAACGGAATTGTAATGCCATTTCCGTTAATTTCTATAAATCCGTTTACATAAGCCAATTCCGATTATAATAAAATATTTTTTTGTAAAAAATAATCTATGTATAACAATTTTTGGCATTCCAGATTGATAAAAGTTTAAATGTTTTGATGGGACTAAGACTTCGAATCGACGATATTCCAATAGAGAATAATCATTTTTAAATTTGGATATAAAAAAGTGAGAGTTAAAAAAAATATTAAATGTAAATCTTGCGTAGCTCTTTCCGAAGATATTTCGAATTTGTTGTATCTTGTAAATTTTGTAAAAAAAAAGAATATCTTTAGAACAAATCTTGCTTTTTTCATATCTAAGTATAACATTTTTTTAAAAGTACCTACGTCCTTAAGTCTTGATACATACTTTAATTTTAATGCAAAAGATTTTCTGTTGCCAAAAGGTGCAAAATTTACGGAAGGAAAAAACAAAAAATTAAAGGGGCACGGAACTCTAAAAGTCGGGCTTTATCCCCATAAAAGTAGTAAGGGTTATGGCCGTTTATAAAATGGTAAGAGTGGTTATTTACTATAAGCAAAAAATTATTTACTCAGCAAAGCCGGTTTTGAAAACACCAATTTGAAAAGAAAATCAGTTCTATAAAATAATTAATTAATTGTGGGCGCTGTGGTGTAATGGTTAGCGCGTTGGACTGTTACACGTGAGGTTGCGGGTTCGAGCCCCAATCAAGGCAACATTAATTTATGAAAAATAGTAATATGTATGAGTTTTTTTTTTGTTCCCATAGCACTTAACCCCACCGAAGTAAAAAGCTTCAAGAAAGTTCGCCAACTCACCATCAGATGGTGCGCAACAACTGTTCTAAAATTCGACAGCTCGCGCAATTACAGTGTTGCCATATTTGAAGCCCTTCATCTTTCACCACCTTTCACTTCTTCTCTATCCCCTTTCCAAAGGAAGCAACATGTTGCTTCTCTTAAAAAAAAAAAAAAAAAAAAACAAGAAATGTATAATTTTTACCGACTTTGCCAGTTAATTTAATTAATTAACAATTAAAAATAAACAACAAAATGCAGTTGTTTTAAACGAAAACTAGATTGTCGTTTTTTAACTTCTTTTCAATTGTTTTAATGTAGGTACATATTCTATTCAGCAGATTTTAAGAAAAAAATATTGTGAGTCTAAAGTTTTAACTATATTTTTTACATGTTTCAGTTCGAAGGTATTAAGGTTAAAAACCACCCAAAAAATCTGTTCCTTCTTTTTTGGATACAAAGTATTTTCTGTGACACATTCAATACATACAAAATTAAAGAAGCTCAACTCTTCTCAATTATAAAGAAATCTTTCGATAACATGTTCACTTATTAAACAATGTTGTTTTTGAATTAATTTTAATCAAAATCTCATTCATAATCATACAAAGCAAAAGCAAAAATAAAATGTGACAGCAAAGATGTACAAATTAAAACAGACTTGAATATTTTAGCTTTACAGATTGATCTCTAGATCTTAGTGGTTGGTGATGGTTGATTTTTTCCAATGAATGGAATAGGCGCATAATCAAGTATGCATATTACAACACATGTACCATAATTTGTACTTCATATATCATAAACAATTAAAGCACACCAAATGCTATTCCAATGGTACGATATGTGAGATGTAAGAATGAGAATGGGCTGGTTGCTGTACAATGATCAATTCAGTTTCAGTTGATTCGTGATTCTACTTAACATCGCTTGACCTTAACAGATTAGTAAAACATTTGCGGTTATTAAGGAGGTTTCATTTCATACTACTTTATGTAGAACGCTGAATAAGCTAAATTGCATAAATGAAAGATAAAAAGAAAGAATTTCAAAATTCTTGAAAATCAACTAGATGAACTTATTTATGGTGATATTTTGAAAATGGTTATGATCGTGTATATTAATTTGTTTTAATGCGTAAAAAAAAACCTCATAAAAAATTGTACACACAGTTTAAGAGTTTATGACAATTTAACAAATACATCTCTGGCTTGAATAACATGATTTCATTTTTGAACAGAAAAATTTAAATATTTCACGTTGTTCTATAATAAAATACAAACACCTGCATTTTTCAATTTAGTAGGTCTGAGGTTAAGAAGAAGAATAAACATTTTTTCAAAAGTTATAAACACATTATTAATTTGCAAATCAGACTATATCTAGTTTCTGCTTTTTTTATGGGCAGGCTTCATCAGTGATTTTCCATTAAATTGTATTATTGTTTATATTTTTATGTCAGATTGTATCTATATGATAATTTATTCAACAACCTGTCATTCTGTCCTATCAGTTGGTGGTAAATCGTGAAAAAGTGGCCAGATCGTTGGCATCGCTGGCACGCAGGACGGGGTGGTTCTTTGCCAACAAATCTGTACCTTGACAGAACAAGAAAAATAAATTCATGCCAGCTGTTCGATAAAAAAAAGTTATTAAAAGTTTTGTGTAGATAAAAGTTGTAAGTCCCGAAGCAAGGCGTAAAAGAAAATTAAAAAAACAAACACAAGTCTGCCTCTCGATCATTTAAAAATACAAATTCGGCCTTTTCCTTTACTGGATATTTTATTAAAACATTCTATAGCGTTAACTGAAGGAAAGGTGTATTTAAATACTGCCACATAGAACATAGTTTTCTTCATCAGTTTTATGGATAAGAAATTAGAAGTGTGTAGTGTAAGTTAAAAAATATATTATTAATTGTTTCGAAAGACATTTAAATGTGTTACAGTCACTAGGTCGCATTTTGTGACGCAAATTGTCAATTTTCCTTTATACTATTAGATTTGTTTTCTAGTTCCATTATTCCATCTTCTTTTCCCATTCATATATGCATTAATTGCTATTCATTCTACTAACATAGAAAGACAAAAAAAAATCTTAAAAAAAACAAATACTTAAAACTGAACTGAATGATCAACCAACAATATTTGAAAAGTTTTCAAACCACATCTATCTGCCTCTGATCATCATCATCACCCCTTTTTTATTCGTACACCATATTCTCTGGAAGATTTCTTTGTTGTTTAGCTTAATATGCTTAATTGGTGCGATTTAATTAAAATCATTTTCTTTTTTTTTTTTTGTTCATTCAATATTTCTTATTCTTTTCAATACAGTCGCATATTTACACAATAAGTGTAGATTGTCATTGATATCAATATCTAGTCAAAGTTTTTGTGTGGTTACATTTAATAAAGACTATAGTTGTGAGATCATTAATGTCATTGTAAATGATTCAAATGATTGATCAATGAAGCAATTGTGGGGTTGAAAAATAAAAAAAAAAACAATACTAAATTTGCATATTGGAGGCACAATAATAATTAATTCAAGTAATTCGAAATTTAGAAATCTTTAAAAATTAAATAATGAACTCAATAAATCTTTTGAGGAAGGGATTTTTTGGTTAAATTTAAAGTTGCTGGATTAGATGCTGACAGCTGGTTTCACAATGCTGAAGTACTCCACTGTGCAAAGTGCACTGTATTCGTTTCTTCGTCGCACATACTTTTTTGTACGAGTATTATTCTCCCGTATAAAAAAGCTCATCAAAATATCTTAATATTTGCGGCTTATTGAAAATGCCTATTTTTGGGGGCCTTTATACGGGCATTGGTTACCTGGAGCGATTCTAAATAACATGTGAATCAGTGTAACAAATTTCTGTAAAATATCTTCGTATTTGCGACATATAATGGTAATTGAAATTTTTCAATTACAAATTACATGTAATTTTGAAAGTGGTTGCAATTACAAAATTTCAATTACATTTTAAATTACTTTTAGCATTAGAAAATTTTTTTGTTAAAATTTTGTAAAAAAAAATTGGCTGGGAAAGGCGCAAAAGGCGTGGACAAGCGTAAAAAGAATATGCTCTTTTTGTCATTATTTCTTTTCCCCATAAAATGTAATTGTAGTTGACAATTTTTCAATTACAGTTACATGTAATTGAAAAATTTAAATTACAAAATACATGTAATCGTTCTTTTTAAATTACAGTTACAAATAATATGTAATTATGTAATTGGATGAGTAATTAATTACAAAATGTAATGATTAACCCCCAGGTCTGATCCTTACCAGTATTAAAAAAAAATATTGAGTCTTAAAATCCCAGTATAGAAACGGTTATATGATAATTTTTTGGACTACCAGTAATGACACCGACTTACTTTTTGAATTATTTTAAAACATATAATAATGAGTTACTGATAATGACTTATTTTTATCATTATTTCAAATAGAAAATAATTTTCTAGATTTTTTTAAAAGTTTTTTGAAATCTATTTTTAGACTCAATATTTTTTAAACACTGGTAAGGATATATGTATGTAACCACATATTTTTTAATTTTTTGTATGTTGGCGAGTAAGCTTACTTGTGTGCAGCAGGTCAATTATGTTTTTATCTATTAAATATTACATGTCGATATAGCTCAGATGGTAGAGCTGTTGACTGGAAATCTGTAGACCCAGGTTCGATTCCCGCACCAGTAAATTTTATTTAAAAAAAAAATACAATAAAAAATATTTTTTTTTATATAATTTATTTTTTAGAAAATCTATTTTTAGACTCATTATTTTTGGACTCATTATTTTTGTCAGTACTGGTAAGCACATAGGTAACGATATATTTTTTAATTTTTCGTATGCTGGTGTGTAACGACAACTCATTATTTTTCGCGACATCGCCATATAAAGGTAATAAGAAATGTAATAACAAAAGTAACTAGTTACCATTACCAAGTATGTAGTTACATAACCACATATCTGGTAATAATTTGCTACACTGGGATATAGTAATGAGTTACTAATAAATAGTAACTTTTCCCATTATTGCAAAACAAAAAATAATTCGTTACCAAAAATGACGTATTTTTGTCACTATCTAAAATCAGGGTTGGCAGGTAATACCGCTAAAATAACGTTATCGATTCAAAACCCTTTGAATTCACTACCGTTGCCCCTATCGTTGTTATTACGGAATCCTGGTTATCTGATGCTTTTAAAAGTTCTGAGTATTTTGATGATTACTATCACAGATTATACACAGATAGGAATCCACTGGTTTGGGCAATATGACCGACAGAAAATGGACAAACTGAAATGCAAAAATTTAAGAAAAACACAAAATATAAAGCACAATAGTCTAAACAGAGACAGATATATAAAAAATGCGCAATACAAAATGTAGGTAGATTTTATATTGTTATCTCCCTCTTGACATGGATTCCTTTTAAATGAAACCATACCATACCATAGCCCTACACCAAATTAGTAATTACACACAAATATCCCCGTGTACTTTCAAAACCTATAAGCAAGCTGGCTTGCTTTATCCAGGGTATGGCCGCATTGTAAGGGCCCACAAGCCAATAAATACGTGTACTTTGCAAATACACCCAAGTATAATGCCATGTAATTTAGAAAATATTTTTTAATTTTATACTGAATTTAGACGGAGCAAAAACCAGGTGGTTTTTGTACCAAACTAAATTGCAAAAGTCAAGACATTTACACTGGTTATTTGGTTTTTGTTTGTCACATCACTTTTTTATTAAACACTTTTCTTTATGTTTTTATGGTTAAATTAAATTTAAAAAATTATTAACACATTTGAAAATACATAAAAATACACAATTTTAAACTTAAACTGAAATATTTAAAGAAAAATTAAGAAATATATTTTTGACGCTTTCTTTAATTCTATATTCGTTGTAACAGGGTGTATCGAAAATTACTTATAGAAGAAACCGGGTGTATCAAAAATACAAATTTCAGATATTTTTAGTTGGTTTTTGGCAAAAACCAGGTAGAATGTGGTTTTAAATTTTATGAAAATTGTATGGGAAAACGAAATTAATTTTATAGTTTTCGACTCAAAAACTAAAAATGGCCAAAAACTACTAGTGTTTGACCAGTCTAAATATACCATTATATACAATTGTTATACACAAGTATTCCATATCGTAAGTACACACAATGTGAAATACGCGAAATCGATTATATTGTGTGGACTTAAACAATTTTCTAAAGGGTTATTCCAAATAAAATTTTTCAATTTGAAAAATAAGAGACTACACCTTTTGCAACTGTAATTCAGAAAATATCAATTGAAATTCAGAATTTCCATTTGAAATTCAGAAAATATCAATTGAAATTCAGAATTTCCATTTGAAATTCAGAAAACATCAATTGAAATTCAGAATTTCCATTTGAAATTCAGAAAACATCAATTGAAATTCAGATTTTCCATTTGAAATTCAGAAAATATCAATTGAAATTTAGAAAATATTATTTGAAATTCAGAAAATATCAATTGAAATTCAGAAAATATCATTTGAAATTCAGAAAATATCATTTGAAATTCAGAAAATATCAATTATTATTCAGAAAACATCAATTGAAATTCAGAAAATATCAATTGAAATTCAGAAAATATCAATTGAAATTCAGAAATCGTCATTTGAAATTCAGAAAATATCAATTGAAATTTAGAAACCGTCATTTGAAATTCAGAAAATATCAATTGAAATTCAGAAAATATCATTTGAAATTCAGAAAATGTCAATTGAAATTCAGAAAATATCATTTGAAATTCAGAAAATATCATTTGAAATTCAGAAAATGTCAATTGAAATTCAGAAAATATCAATTGAAATTCAGAAAACATCAATTGAAATTCAGAAAATTTCAATTGAAATTCTATTGATATTTTCTGAATTTCAAATGGCGATTTCTGAATTTCAATTGATATTTTCTGAATTTCAATTGATGTTTTCTGAATTTCAATTGATATTTTCTGAATTTCAAATGATATTTTCTGAATTTCAAATGATGATTTCTGAATTTCAATTGACATTTTCTGAATTTCAAATGATATTTTCTGAATTTCAATTGATATTTTCTGAATTTCAAATGACGGTTTCTGAATTTCAATTGATATTTTCTGAATTTCAAATGACGATTTCTGAATTTCAATTGATATTTTCTGAATTTCAATTGATATTTTCTGAATTTCAATTGATGTTTTCTGAATAATAATTGATATTTTCTGAATTTCAAATGATATTTTCTGAATTTCAAATGATATTTTCTGAATTTCAATTGATATTTTCTGAATTTCAAATGATATTTTCTGAATTTCAATTGATATTTTCTGAATTTCAAATGGAAAATCTGAATTTCAATTGATGTTTTCTGAATTTCAAATGGAAATTCTGAATTTCAATTGATGTTTTCTGAATTTCAAATGGAAATTCTGAATTTCAATTGATATTTTCTGAATTTCAATTGATATTTTCTGAATTACAATTGCAAAAGGTGTAGTTTTAAAAAAGCAAACTAGTTTTAGTGATATTTTTGTATACAAATTTTTAGAAACAAAAAATGTACCAAACTCTGCTGACCTCAAATAACAGCTGACACCTTTTTTTTATTTTGTTGGCTAAATATGAGCACATTTCAGCTAGAATCACCAATATTATTACTGCCATTAAATGGAAATAATATTAAAAAATAAATATAGGTGCCCTTGCCAATTTTCAAGTTCACATACCAACGGAAATACAAAATTTTCCTGAAGAGGGCGGCTTAAATAATTTTAATATCCAACCAAAAGAATAAAACCAAACGAAAAAATCATTCAAGTATGACAATAAAACTGAACGACAAACGCATTTTCACATGTCTGTCATTTGAAGAATAAAAAAATACCAACCAACACAACAAACATCATCAGAAAATAACCAACCAATTTTGCATTGTTGCTTTTTATAGAAAAAAAAAACACAAAAACTATCCATATGCTTACACAGAGATAGAGATGAGCCCATATTTTGAGACCAATTATAAGTCAATTAAATTGTTTTGATGATATATTACGAAAAAAAAACAAAATACAATAAAAATAAGGAAGTCAAACCAAAAACAAAGGGACATTTAATAAAAAAAGGACTTTTCGTTTTGATATGCATAAGTGAGCAGACAAACAAAAAAATGTATGATGATGCCAACATTAAAGGATTATAAAACAATGTAAACTGGACATATGTAGGTTTTATTTCAATAACAAGTAAATTTGTCACATTCAAAAAGATATGCATACTGGTAAATAAATTCAGGACTAATGAAATGTTTTCATGGGAATCTTTATATCCGAAATTGCACTTGGTGAAAAGAATTTTATTAAATTTAAAAAATTTTATTCACAGTATCGGCAGTATCAGCAGCGCCGTTAAGTGGCAAGTCAGTAGGTGCTGACATTTATAAAGACATCTTAAGGACATATATGTACTTTGTTTCTTTCTCTAAAATTACGCTGACAAACTGCGTATTTGTCATCTTTTTTTTGAAAGAGCAACACCACTTCGGAAATTCTTCCTATTAATAGAGAAGAAGTTAAAGGTGTTGAAAGATGAAGGGCTTCAAATATGGCAACACTATAAATAATTGCGCGAAATGTTGGATCTTAGAACAATTGTTGCGAGCCATCTGATGAAGGGTTGGAGAACTTTGTTAGAGCTTTTTAGTTCATAGGCCTATTATACTATTTTACTTCGGTGGGGTTAAGTGCTATGGGAACAATGAAGGAGGACGCTGCGAGATGTATGAGAGATAAAAAAAATACATACAGTAGACGCTCGCAAATTAGAGCGTTCAGTAATTCGAACGTCCAGAAATTAGAATCGATGTTTGCAATACATTAAACGCTCTGAAATTCCAATTTAAAATTCTAATTTCTGAGCGTTTTTTTTTGGTTATTTGAATACACAGGAAATCCCCAATTTATTTTTATTCTGTTTGAATAAAGTAAAACTAAAAAGGGGAATCACCAAATTATATATGTTTTTCCCTATTTGTTTTTTTTTGTCGCATTTATGTACATTTTTGGCTAGTTTATTTGTGAAATTTGAGACGCGTGTACATATTATTTGGCAGTCGCTATTAAATAGTGAAAGTGTATCATTTAAAATGTTTAATAAACGTAAAAAAAACACTTTATCATTGGAAACTAAAGTCAAAATATTAGAAAAGCTTGACAAAGGCGTTCAAGGGAACCGGTTAGCCCTAGATGTTAATGTGACAACATCTTCAATCAGCTACATCAAATCACATAGAACAGCAATATTAAATGCTGTTTCAAACACATATCAGGAGGCAAACAATAAATCTTTGCACAGCGCTGAATATCCAAAAATGGAAAGTCGTCTGTATGAGTGGTTTTTAAATCAACGAGAAAAAAAGTGTACATTGAATGGGCCAATATGAAAAGAGAAAGCTAAACAAATATTTTGAGAGGAATATCCCGATAAAGATGAAAATGCATTCCGGGCAAGTGATGGATGGTTTACCAAATTTAAGAAGCGACACGGTATCCCTTTTTTTTAAATTTGTGGCGAGATTCTTTCCAGTGATGTTGCTTCAGTCACTCCTTTTATTCATCGATATCGTGCAAAGATCGCTGAGATGGGTTTAATGGAGTCACAAATATATAATGTCGACGAAACCGGATTATTTTTTCGTTGCCTACCAGACAGAACCTATGTCTCTGCTTTTGAAAAAAACGCCCCTGGACATAACATTCAAAAAGACAGAATTTCAGTCCTACTTGGTGCAAACTCTGATGGATCACACAAATTAGTTCCATTGGTAATTGGAAAAGCAAAAAAACCCAGGTGTTTTAAAAATTTCAATAATCCTCTGCATTACAACTTTTCAAAAAATGCTTGGATGACTTCTCAGATTTTTCACGAATGGTTTCACGGAATATTTATTAAAGAGGTAAACAAAAATATTGATTTCAGGTTCAGTACATAATTTTAAAATTTTTTTCAATTCACAGGTGATCCGCTATTCTCAGGAAAATAATTTGCCTCCGAAAGCCATTTTGCTTATAGATAATTGCTCCGCTCATACACCCATTGAGAAACTTAAAAGTGACGATGGAAACATAGTTGCATTATTCTTTCCACCAAATGTGACAGCAGCTTTACAACCAATGGATCAAAACCCTATTAAGTTAACAAAGCTCAATTACGGAAGTATGTTTCTCAGTTAATTGCTGAAGGTGGTGAACTGAAGAATCATTTGAAATCCCATTCGATCCGCAATGCTATATTATTACTGAAACAAGCTTGGGATGCGGTACCACAAAGTGTTATGAAGAAATCTTGGTCAAAGTTGTCCAATTGGGACTCTAACCAATACGACAGCGACGATGACATGCCAATAGCACAATTGTTTCAAATAGATCAGAACTGCAACGAAGTTATTCAGATAACTCAAGCTCTTTTAAAAGAAATAGCTCCCAACGATTGCATCGGTATAGAAGACATCGACAGATGGAATGAAGATATGTTTGATGACGGATCTGTTTATGTTCTCAGTAGCGATGGTGAGTCTTCAGATAGCAGCGAAGAACACGTTGTTGCAGTATCATCAGTTGTCTCTAATACTACAGCCATTGAAAGCGTAAATAATTTAATAAAATGGTGCAATAACAGTGAATTGTTTTCAACTAAGCACATAAGTAATCTTTTGGCTCTCCGTAATGATATTTCGGATTTAAAGAAACCAAAAAAAAAACAAACAAATATAACTGATTATATGTCAAACAAAGATTAGTTGTTAACTTGGCCATTGTTTAATTGTAATTGTTTAATTTTTTTTAAATACAGTTTTTTAGTTTTTAATTAAAAAAAATACATGTGATGTAATTGGACTGCATTGCTATGTTTTGTTGACATTCGTTTTTTTTTTTATATTCATATTTTTAATTTAAAAAATACATTTGATGTATTGGACTGAATTGTTGTGTTTTGTTTTCTTGTTTTTATCAAATAAAATTGAATTAAAAAATATTAAAAAGAGTTTTATTTAAGTTTTTGTAAGTAAATTTACTCAATTTTTTTTCGAAAAAAAACGTCCAGAAATTAGAATAATTCAGAAATTAGAATTGCCTCAAAAACAAAGCGGTTCTAATTTGCGAGCGTCTACTGTATTATTACTTCTCATAAATTGATGGCAACTGTCCAATGCGCTAACCATTATACCACAGTATAATATCATAAAAAACTGTTAATAAAAAATAAAAAAAAATATTTTTAGCATGATTTGAGCCGCGAACTTCAAAACTAAAAATATATTAGCATCCACCCAGGAAAAAAAGTGAGGAAAAAGAAGGAGTAAAAACATAACAACAGTTGAATAGGGAGTTGTGAAAATTTGTGATTTTCACTGATGAATTTAACATTGGCTTGTCATAGGAGGGAAGTTGTTCTTTTTTGAAACAAATTATGTATATTTGAACCAATGAAAAGGAAGTTCTTTTTCACTTGTTATTTTAATTTAGTTAAAAAAAATCGTCAGGCATCGTGTGGGGTTTGAACCTACACTCGTCGGAATTTCAAGCATACGCTCTACCCACTATGATATTACTTGTTATAACTGATAGCTGACTTTTAGCAGTCTTGTTCAGTAAATTGTTTTTATCTTCTAAAGTGTTGTTTTTTCAAATGCGTCGTATAGACCAAATACAATTAATATTGTCATTAATATGTATTTTTATTAATTCTAATTTAGTAGGTTTGAGGTTAAGAAGAAAAACAAACCTTCCTCAAAAGTTATAAACACATTAAATTTTCAAATCAGACTAGATCTACACCTTTTGCAACTGTAATTCAGAAAATATCAATTGAAATTCAGAATTTCCATTTGAAATTCAGAAAATATCAATTGAAATTCAGAATTTCCATTTGAAATTCAGAAAACATCAATTGAAATTCAGAATTTCCATTTGAAATTCAGAAAACATCAATTGAAATTCAGATTTTCCATTTGAAATTCAGAAAATATTAATTGAAATTCAGAAAATATCATTTGAAATTCAGAAAATATCAATTGAAATTCAGAAAATATCAATTGAAATTCAGAAATCGTCATTTGAAATTCAGAAAATATCAATTGAAATTCAGAAACCGTCATTTGAAATTCAGAAAATATCAATTGAAATTCAGAAAATATCATTTGAAATTCAGAAAATGTCAATTGAAATTCAGAAAATATCATTTGAAATTCAGAAAATATCATTTGAAATTCAGAAAATGTCAATTGAAATTCAGAAAATATCAATTGATATTCAGAAAACATCAATTGAAATTCAGAAACTATCAATTGAAATTCTATTGATATTTTCTGAATTTCAAATGACGATTTCTGAATTTCAATTGATATTTTCTGAATTTCAATTGATGTATTCTGAATTTCAATTGATATTTTCTGAATTTCAAATGATATTTTCTGAATTTCAAATGATATTTTCTGAATTTCTATTGACATTTTCTGAATTTCAAATGATATTTTCTGAATTTCAATTGATATTTTCTGAATTTCAAATGACGGTTTCTGAATTTCAATTGATATTTTCTGAATTTCAAATGACGATTTCTGAATTTCAATTGATATTTTCTGAATTTCAATTGATATTTTCTGAATTTCAATTGATGTTTTATGAATAATAATTGATATTTTCTGAATTTCAAATGATATTTTCTGAATTTCAAATGATATTTTCTGAATTTCAATTGATATTTTCTGAATTTCAAATGATATTTTCTGAATTTCAATTGATATTTTCTGAATTTCAAATGGAAAATCTGAATTTCAATTGATGTTTTCTGAATTTCAAATGGAAATTCTGAATTTCAATTGATGTTTTCTGAATTTCAAATGGAAATTCTGAATTTCAATTGATATTTTCTGAATTTCAATTGATATTTGCTGAATTACAATTGCAAAAGGTGTAGTTGTTGCCTTTTTATGGACAGGCTTCATCAGTGATCTTCCATTAAATTGTATTATTGTTTATATTTTTATTGTCAGATTGTCTCTATATGAATAATTTCAGAAGTGATCAAACAGACATATACAAACATTCTACTTCAGATTTTCTCTGTTTATCTTCTTATTTCCTCCGTGTCACCTTTTCACAAATATTGCCACGTTGATGTATGGTTTGTACGTACAAGTGCAGGCAATTTGTGTATATTGGAGACGGACAGCCAACAGGGCATTTTTATTTTTAAGAGTAAAGTGTTGTTTCATTTCTTTAATTTTTTATTAACAAAAATATATAAAGCGGCGAATACGAATGCGAAATATATAACATATTGGAAAATGTATAAAGTTGTTTTTTTTTAAAGTGTTTTTTTTTTATAAAAATAATACACTCAGAAATAAAGCTGAAAAAGTAGGAGAAAAAGCTACTAAAAATATGTAATTAAAAATGACCTTGCAAAAAAACTGCAGATATTAGCAGATTGTTTTTTGCTAAATACTAGTAAAATAAGAAGGAAAAATAAAACTGTTAAATTTACAAAATTTTGGTTACATTTAAGTTAGCTTTTAATACGAATTACCTTGATAAAATCCAGAAAAAATTTGCAGCATATTAGTAGATATGAAAAAGAACTTCCGACTAGCATATATTTATTGCAGCATTAGATGTTGTTTAAAATCCATTCCTAAGGGAGTAATTCTTTGTGATGTAATGAAGGAAGTGATTCATTTAGAAGTCATTCCATTTATTTTTTCTGGGTAGGTACATACACCGTAATTGGTTTAAAACTTGGTGTATTAAATTTGAATTTAAAAAATTAAAATTTGAAAGGAAAATAAAAAGGTTTTAATATTAAATATTAATAATAAAGGAAGAACCAAATATAGATTTGAATTTGAAAAATGGAATATAATACTGAATTTAGACTGAGCAAAAGCCAGATGGTTTTTGTACAAAACGAAATTACAAAAGCCAAGTCATTTATACCGGTTATTTAGTTTTACTTTGTCAGATCAGTTAGTTTAATTTTAAAATAAATCGGGGGTACTAAAATTTCAAATACAAATTTCAAATATTTTTACTTGGTTTTTTCGCAAAATCAGGAAGAATTTGATTTTCAGTATGTAGTTTTCGGCTCAAAAACTAAAAATGGCCAAAATTTACTAGTTTTTGCCCAGTTTAAATATATTATAGTACTACATTTAGTAGTTTAGTTAGTCTTAGTTTTTGTACAAAACTAGATTTTTGTTGATTTTTTTTTTTTTTATTTTCAAACATTTTAATTGGTTTAAAATAAATTAACCAATCAGAATGCTCCAAAAATAAACCAAGTCAAGGCATAATGCCACCCAATATTTTAACTAAAGTCGACTTTAACTAAAATATACGTAAGTAAGGGTGTTTATTTTTAACTTTACATTTTTAGTGTGGTCCGTTCAAAAATTCTTACCCATATATGAATTCAGTGCAAAAAAATTACTATGATCTAGTAGGTATTAACTTCTTCCTACGACTAATCATAAAAATTACTATTTTGTTTTAATTCCGTTCAATTAAAAATCATAATTGCATTAAAGTTTTACTTTTAACAAAATTATACAAAATTTGTTTTAATAAAAGTTTTACAAAAAATATCCTTTTTTGTCATTTATGTCCTTGTAATACCATTTTTATAGTTACATATAACAATTTGTTATGCTTGGTTAAATTTATGGGAATAACAGAAAAAATACAACACTGAAAAAAGAGACATTTTAAATAAAATTATGCTTTGTTTAGTAAAACACAAAAAAAAGTGTGTGTGTTTAGTTTAATTATGGCAACAATTACAACATGAAAAAACAAGACTTTTAGCGCCAATTTGTTGCAAGTATGTTACTTCAAACAATAACTAAAAGTAGAAGTAGACAGACGTACAGTACTTAAAGCAGCAACAACAACAAACAGCAGCAACAGCAATAATTAAAACTGCAAACACCAACCCACAATAAACAACAAGTGTTTCGTTTTTTTTGTAAAGTAAAAAAATAACTAAAGGTAATAGAGTGATACAGTAAAACATCTGAATAATGGCATTGGCAGAGTTAAATTAAATTGTTTGCTTTTAGTTGTTCTGGAATATATTTATTTGGGTAACATGGAGAAAAATACCTAAAAAGTTAAATAATCTGTATTCTGTTAACGCAGAGATTTGGACCACAAAACACTTTATAAAATCGGTACCTTAACCAGAAATTAAAAAACTAATCGTGGTACGAATTTTGGGTTAAGACAAAAATCATATAAAAATAGGAGACACCAAAGATATCGGATAGCATATCGGACCATACATCAGACCGCAAATAATGGTGTTGTCAGAGAACACTATGGAGTCGTCTGGCAAGGTCATAATGATCTGTCCGATGTCCGGTCCGATGTGCCATCCGATAACTATTGTATCTCCTAGTTTTATAAACTTCTTGGTTAAGACCGCCTTGTTGCTTTACTCTAAATTATAATCAAATTCGTTTACTGTTACTTTTTTTTATTATAACGATATATGCCACTATCCGCTTTCGGAAGGTTTCCCTGTATATATTAGCTAAAGTGATAGTAGATCAACAATCTTAAACCTGAAGAGTAAATGTTTTTGTTGTTTTTTGTGGCAGTTTCCTATTGTTGTCTATTGAGATGAAAAGCGTAAACGTTTATGTTACAACAAATATTACATGCAGATATGTAGTTAGTACTCGGTATAAGCAAATGTTTGTTATGTTACATCTTCAGGCCATATAAAATACACTTTTAACTTGAGTTTTATTCATTTGAATATACAGTTTAGGCAACAGGGACGTATTAAGGGCTCTTTATAAAGTAAATATAGTTGTTATACGATACAATATTTAATGTTTTAATAAATAAATTTAAGTAAACTAAATATTTCACTTGCACGGTAAATTTGTAACTTTCCCGAAATTCCGCTAGAACCAACACAATATTTTAATATACTTTCAGGCAAAATCGAAAATTTTCAAAAAGTTCACTTTTGACCTTGGTAAAGAATGGCTTAAAGTTGTTGGAGTTTTACAAAATTTTCGGAAAACTATCTTTTTTATCTGAGTTAACAAAAAAAAAAAAAAAATGGGAAGTTATTTTGCTACAGCTAGTTAAAAATATAAAAATGAATATTATTATCTAAATTATTGGCCAAAATCACACTTTTCTCTAGAATTTTTCCAATTTGAAACGCCGTCACTGCTGAATTAAAAGAAGGGGATATGTAGTTAAAAAAATAATTCTGTACATTGACCACTTTTTTTATATTTTGTTGAACAAAATTTTAGAAAACTTAAAATTATAGGCCCTGACTATAAAAGAGTATTTTAAATTTAAAGTCAACTTTATCTTTAATCATACGGTTTTGTTCATTCTGTGTATGAAAACCCTACAGAAATATTTATATTATTAAACATTTTGATTGGTTGAAAATAAATTAAACAATCAGAATGCTTCAAAAATAAACCAAGTTATGGCATACTGCCACCAAATATTTTAACTAAAGTCGAGTTTAACTAAAATATACATTTGAAAATTTAAGATAGTAAGGGCGATAGTTTTGCAAATTTTCAAAAAAAAAAAAAAAAAATCCCATATTTAAAATTTACATCTGTACACCCACAAAACACTCTCAGTAGTGGCCACCGAATTTGTTGACAATCGAATTCGTGCGGTTACGACAACTACCTCTATATTATATAATATTTTTCGTCGTGAAAGCCACGAATTCAATATTATGTTCCACATAAATATTATTATGTTCCACAAAGTTTTACTGAAATTAAAATTTTTTTTTTAATTGAACTGGTAATGAACCCGGCCATTTAGGTTAATAGTTCACACTCTTACCCACTGCACCACAACTACTTTTTTAATTTTTTTAGCCATGTTTACTGTTTATACATATTAGGGTTCGTCAAAAAAAAAAAATTATTTGATTTTCGGATATCATCACTTTTTTTTAAAGCTTTTGCATAGAAAAAAAGAATGGCGTTTATTTTTTTTTATTTCGACTCCTTCCACTACTGGCGCAAGTTGGCCAAAAACGCTGATTTGGAGACCCATTTTTTGCAGAGCAAAAACGGCTGCATTGCTGGGAAATCTGACTTTACCATTCGATTCGACAGCAAAAATTAATATAAAAAACATTATTTTTGCGTTTTCTGAATACAGCAGATAGTCATTAGAGTGGTCCAAAAATCCACTTTTCTCAAAAATTTCAAAAAGTTACTTTTTTATTACACACAATGAAAATGTATTTCCTGCTGAGAATATTGGTACAAAAATTTTTGATATACCGCGACCCGTTAAAAAGTTATTTAGTAATCAAATATGTTCAGTAAAAAAAATCTTTGTAATAAACATTACAAAACTTACAAATTATTTTGTCATTACAAAAAAATAAATCATAATGCGGCAGCGAGTATTGAAAGCTACATTTTAATTAGCTCAAATACTTGTTCATTGAATTAAAAAAAAAAATCCAAATTTGATTAGCTAATAACTTTTTAACGGTTCGCGGTATATCCAAAATTTTTGTACCTATGTACTCCGCCGGAAATACATTTTCATTGTGTGTAATAAAAAAATTACTTTTTAAAAGTTTTTGAAAAAAGCGGATTTTCGAACCACTCTGTATTTTGAAAATGCAAAAAAAAGTTTTGTGTATTAAATTATGTTGCAGCTGTTTTTGTTCTGGAGGAAAAGGGTCTTAAAATTAGCGTTTTTGGCCAACTTGCGCCAGTGGAAGGAGTTGAAATAAAAAAGAAAAAAAAACGCCATTCTTTTTTTCTATGCAAAATCTTTAAAAAAAAGTGATGATATCCGAAAATCAAATTTTTGTGGAGAACTCTAATACATATAAATATTTTATTTTAATTAAAAAAATCATCTAAACTCTTGTCTTTTTTGGGATTCGAACTCGGAAATCCGACGTACTAGGCCAACTCCTCACCCACTACACCACTAACACTTATTAATTTTAATGTCTAATTTTGAATTTATATGTTTTGTTAGGAAAACAAATACAGTAGAAAATTCGTTTCCCAACACCAATCATTAGTTGCATCTGTTATCAACAAAATCCACAATTCGCTTGGTTCTACTGAAGATTTAATTTAAGGGCATATTTGATTAGGATACCCGTATTTGTAGTTATCACTTTCGAATATTGAAATTTTTATAATAAAGGTTATAGATAACACTAATTTTCTTGTATGTTCACTAAATAAATGGCTGCTTCTACTGCATAGAATTACTTTACTGTTAATTAAAAATTAATGAGGTACAACATGCAATCATATCTTTTTCTGATGTTGCCCAAAACAAAATTTGATCCGAAAAATTGTGGATCACCGTGGATCTAATATGATGAAATACGATTCGAAAATGGGTGTATCTAATCATATAGAATTGGATGTGACATAATGACAGTCAAAAACTAATTTCAATGGAAGGGACGATTTAATGCAATATGAGCAAACTTAGAATGAAGTATTTTTGTCTAATGGTATCAAATAAAATGAAACTTTATTGTACTAAATCTAATTATATATAATAAGATAAACCCATTTTCGGATCGTATTTCATCATATTAGATCTAAGGTGTATCTAAATTAATACAGTATGATCAACCACTTTTCGGATCAAATTGTAGTTTAGGCTATACCAAAAAAAGATATGTTTGTATTTTATAACATCTAACTTTTTTTACTCGGGTGATACTAAATATAAAATTGATTGGAGATACCAATAATTTGTTAAAGGGTCGAGTCAATTGCCATTAAAGGACCTATCCCGTGACTGGTCAATCGGGGGCATACTGAAGGCACTTCCACTATATTTGTGTGTGTGTTAGTGTTGTTTTCTTTTCTATTTTTTTCTTTTCCATTTTTTTTATTTGCTTGTATACTATAGTGTTTGTTTTTTCTTTTTCTCTTTTATTTGAAGAGCAACGAAAAATATATAACGTTACCATTAGCCAGCCATCACGCATAAGCAACATTAGCTCAGACGGTAGAGCGTTTGCCTTACAAGCAGGAGGTTGTGTTATCGAGCCCTACTTCGACGCCAAGTAGATTATTTTTAATTCTTAATTTTTTATTAGTTTATTTGAAAATCTATTTTTAGACACACCACCTTACTGTCACAAGGTGTCTAAACTGTGGCAATTGGTCATTTCCAATGACAACGCCATGTTAAAGTGATATGTTCCTTTCAAACAAAAAGACCGATCAACGACCGGTCTCCGCCCCCTTGGGACCTATCGTGCGTGTCATCTGGGACCGGTCTCTTTCCCCGTAGGGTAAATTTAAAATTTGGTACTGGTACTTAAAAGAGTTCACAGGTTAGCACAAAGTACTAGTATTTGATTAGAGTGTCCTAAACTCCAACCGAAAACCGGTTAATCAGTTTTATTATTTAAAAAAAACCGACCGGTTTCAAATAATTTCTATATTCATATAAAATGAAAGATCTAGTCTGATTTGCAAATTAATAATGTGTCTATAACTTTAAAAAAATTTTCATTCTTCTTCTTAACCTCAAACCTGCTTAATTAAAATTAATCAAAGTGCATATTAATTACTATATTTATTGCATTTGGTCTATATGACGCGCTTGAAAAAACAACACTTTACTAGAAAACCGGTTATTATTTGTCGGTTAACCGGATTTTTCAAACATGATTTTATCAATGATATTTTTTTAAACTAATCATTTGATTCCTATGCTCCTTGCAGGAGTAAAAGGAACAAATATATATATATTTGAAGATTCGATATTTCGACTGCATTTTATTTTTAAAATATTATTTTAATAAACGAAACTGCAGTTGTGTTACTTTTGATATACAAAAAAAAAAATCTTTTCACATGTATTCAAATAAATGTGGTACGAAACTCATACTTATGGAATGGTTTGAAATTCAGCTATTGTCGACATTTGTAATTCTTTTTCTCCATTACATTACTTAATTAAAAATCTTTTTCTTTAAGAAATGCAATAAGTCAAAAATATAGCTTAATAATTATATTTATATGTTTTTTTTCAAAGACTGATGATGAATGCTGCTACAAAAAAATTTAAAACTTTTTTCGTTGTAATAAATCGGTTCCATTTTTTTAATGGTCATCCGATTTATATTACAAAATAAGAACTGTCAAATCTACAAACAATTTAGTTATATTTTAATTAATTTTAGTTTAATACAAATAATATTCTGTTCTGCTAAAATTAGTAGAAATTTTTGCCGAATGTTATACTTAAAATAGCAAAAATTAGAATAGTAGATTGTCTTCCAATTACAAAAATATATCAGTTAAATTTTGTTAATCTAAATGTTTTCTGTGTTATTTTTAATTTACTAATATTCAGCAATTTTTTTTGCTCTTTTGAGCAGTGTAAAATATCGTTTGCAATTAACTGAAATATAAATTTTCATCAAATAGATTTGCGAAAAGATTTTTTTGACCATCACATCATTTCATAGGATTTTTTGTTTGATTTATCCGTTGTAAAGTCAGAAAACGTAAATACCGCTTTAGAAAAGATTCAGCTGATTTCAGTAGTTTTTCTACATGGCACTTTTTACCTAATTTTTATTAGCTTTTTCTGCTATTTTTATTATTAATAATAAAAATTCGTCGCTGCGCCTAAGAAAATAGCTATTTATTTTCAAAAAATATTTGTGTAGCACCTGAATTAGGTCTTTATTTCGTATCTTGGTTATGTGTTTTGGAAGTAGTTCTTTTATAAATCGAAGATTTGGAGCGTTGTTTCAGGAAAGGCTGAAATTAAGCTATATTGTACGTCTCCTCACAAAAAATTTTTACAACAAATAGTTATTTTCTTTAGCGCAACGACGAAATGCTTAATATTGTTAATAATAAAATTAATAAAAAATTTATTATTTTTTAATTGACAAAATAAAAACGAAACTGGTTTTAATCGGTTTTCTGAGAAAAAACATAACCGAAACCCGTTTTTTAAATAGTAATTTTCAACAAAACCGAAAACCATTTTTCTGAAATGGCCGGTTTTTTTTTGACAGTATATAGTGGAGACTCTGTATAAGATTTATGTTCAAACATGGTTTTGTCAGTGTACCAGCTCTAATGACTTACAGACACTGCAATATTTTTGTTTAGTAAAAAAACCCTTTCCCTAAGGCCCTAGTAAAATTATGTGACCTCCTGCTACTCAGTTTTTATTGTAAGGTACATTATGAGTGCAACATGTTGTAAATGCACACACAATTTGTAGCAAATCCAACACTACTGAAAACTTATTACCCAGTAAATAATTTGCATATACACTCAAATCAATAAATAAAAATTATATCAGTAAAACTGCAGTTAACTTAAATTATGAATACCATATTTTGTTCCCTTCACTTTTCGACAAATATCACGGGGGGCATTTTAAGCTAAACTTCCCGATATTGATTAAATGTGTTACTGCTAATGGATATGGTTATTTTAAAATTACTTTGTTAGGGTATTATAAGGTTATAGGTATTTTACAATAAATTTTTCTGTTAAGTTATTAACCCTAATTTATTAGTATTTAAAGCTATCTCGTTTGGTTATTAATACAGTTTTAGGCACTTATTCCCTAATATTGCGAGGATACGAATATCTGCAAAATGGGGACTTAAAAATTCGGAGGAGAAAAATTCGTTCGAATATGACAATAAGACATCTGCTTAAAACAAAGGTAGATTTTTGTGAACAAACGCAAATAATTTAAACTTCCATTAAGCATTGATGAAATCCGGATACCCATCACCCAACTTTGGTAATGCGTGCGATATACCCATGCATTACTTTGTAATGATAACTCGTTATCTTCTGAATTATTTCAAAATAAAAAGTAATGATTTACCTATAACTGATTACCTATTGCAACGTAAAGTAACGAATAAAAGATTTTGGAAAATCTATTTTTATACTACATATACACTTAACGAAAAACTAGTAGTTTTTGAAAACTACTTGCAGTTATTTGTCAAATTCCATACAAATTTAAATCAAAAACTTAACGTTTTTAAAAACTACTAGTTTTTGGTTGTAGTCTAAATTGGGCTTTAGACAAATCCTTTGTATTTTTGAAATATATTATATTTCGCAAACGAAAATGCGAAGCACAAGAATTGATCTATTTTTAATCAATCAAATCTTACATTTGTCGATAGCTCAGTGAGACCAGAGCTTTGAAGAATTAATTTGTTTTTGAATGAATTCACTAACAATCGTATTAAATTTTTTTTAGAATTGAATGAATTCCTTTTCTTAAGTAATTCACTGAATTCGTTCAACTGAACGCGTTCAACAAAGCCAAATTCAAAGAATTAATTCAATTCCTATAGTTCTTTTTATTAAATCAAGTGAATGAATTCCTTACTGAATTAATTAATTTAACACTGAATCCGTTCAATGAATTAAAAAAAAAAGAAATTACGTTCACTGAATTAAAAAACAAAAAATTATGTTCACTGAATTCAGACGCTCTTTCTGCCGTTCAGTACACAGTGGGCTGTTTTCAAAATATTTTGTTAATAATTCAGCCATTTCTTATTTTTTAATATTCTTTACATAAAAATAGAAAAAAACTTTGAGATAAGATGAAAAAAATATACCACAACTCCCAAAACACTTTGAAAATTTTCAAAAAATGGGATGTTTTACTCGAATTCCAAATGGTGTGGAGAAGAAAAATTTTCAAGTGGAGAATATTTTTTCCATTAAGCCCATCTAAAAGGAGTATGCTTTCAGAAAAATATAAATGCTATATGTGTTCTTAAAGAAAATTTCAATCTATAGACAAAAGATTCTTGCTATGGGCGTGTGAAGTTTCATCTCATACCGACCAACCAATAACGGCTGAATTATTTCCAAAATATTTTGAAAACACTCCACTTTGTACTGAACGGCAGAAAACAGCTTTTTAATTCAGTGAACGTAATTTTTTGTTTTTCAATTCAGTGAACGTAATTTTTTTTTCAATTCACTATACGTAATTTTTTTTTTCAATTCACTATACGTAATTTTTTTTTTTCAATTCACCGAATGAAAAATGGAATTAAACAAATTCAGCGGTGAATCAATTCAGTAAGGAATTAATTCACTTCGATTTATAAAATTGAACGCTTTTACCAGTGAATTAATTTATTTTATTCGACGAAAAGAACTATAGCAATTGAATTAATTCGTAAAAAAGAAATCGAATGAAAACAAATATGAATTAATTCCATTTAATATATAGCCTTTTGTGATTAAATTCAATGGCCCTTATTATAAAAGAGTATTTTAAATTTAAAGTCGACTTTACTTTTAATCATACAGTTTTGTTCATTTTTTGTATGAAAACCTTACAAAAATATTTATATTTTCAAACATTTTGATTGGTTGAAAATAAATTGACCAATCAGAATGCTCAAAAAATAAACCTAGTCATGGCATACTGCCACCCAATATTTTAACTAAAGTCAACTTTAACTAAAATATACATTTGAAAAATTTAGATAGTAAGGCCGATTGACTTTTTAATTTAGAATTCAAAAACTGAATTAAAGAATTAATTCTTCAAAGCTCTGAGTGAGAACACGTTATATATTTAATAAAATATATTTGTAATAAATATTTCTATGAAAATCTAGTTTTAGGGATATTACTTTTCCCATTCTCGTAAATACTTATTTTGTCACCTATAAAATAACGGGTCCATACATTACCTTGCAGTTAATCACCTGTAAAATTCATCAGGGAAAATTCACCATTGCGACTATTACACACAAATTATTTTGAAGGTATTTAAAAATACAATTTAAAACCAATAAAATTTCAGTCAAAAACCGGTCTACTCAAATTTTCATTTAATTGAAAAATTTTTTTATTTGTTTTTGACTATCAATAACTGATCATCATAAAATCATGTAAAATTAACTTAAAGTTAATCTATTTTTACTATAATAATAGCAAATAAAAATGTGCGAAGAACTAAATTTATATTTGATTTTATTAAAAAATTTTAAACAAAAACAATTCAAATAATGGTATTGTTGTTTTTTTTTATTTCAAAGAACTTTTTTTAGTTTTATTTTAAAACAACAAAAAAATTTACTAGAAAATTTTACTGTTACGAAATATTCGTATTTTTATTTAGTTAAATTTTTAAATAACTTGTGAAAAAAGTTAAAAATTATTTTTCTTCTACGAACAACTGTTATTACCGGGGCAGCGACTTTCATGCAAATGCATGTTTGTAGTCATTAATTCAAAAATGGTTTTGACCAAATACTTTTCTGAATCAAAGAATTTGTAATAAAATGGCATCGATTTGTTGTTGCATATTTTTACATATTTGATTATAAATGCATATTTTGCTTTTAAGTGCATATTTCTTTTGCATATTTTACGGTTTTTAGTGCATATTTTTGCATATTTTTCATTAAATTGCATATTTTTTTCAATTTCAATTAAAAGTAAGAATAATATAAAATAAAGAAAAAGAATCCTTTGCAAATCTTAACGCAGCACTTAACTAGAAGAAAACCATCAAGTTGTCATCTACTAGATATTTACATTGGATTTAATTTTTAACCAAACACTCCCGAGTAATAAATATGATTTTTAAAAATCGATCAATTTAAAGTGTATTTTTTGATTTGAAGCATTTATTTTTGGATTATAAATGCATATTTTTGGGTTTTTAGTGCATATTTCCATTTAAGTGCATATTTTACATTTTTTACTGCATATTTTAAGCGCAATTTTTGATTTTTAAGTGCATGAAAGTCGCTTCCCTGGTTATTACTTTTGAAAATAATTTACCGGAAAAACTACAGAAACAACTAACAAAAAGTGACTTATTTTGTGAGCGTATTTATCCCGATAAAAACAAATTAAAATATGGTTGTGTTGTCTTATTATGGGTACGTATGAAAAATATTTGAACACATATTATAATATTACTCATACGTAACCAGTTTTCGATTAATATTGTGTGAGTGTTATTAGGAAAACTGTAATCAGGAATCATAAGAAAAGAAATTTTAATATATTTAATGTAATAAAATTTTGTATACTGGGATATTTAACTACGCATACAACTTAATATTTTACCACTTCAATAATAAAATATACTCTGGATATAAGATTGTCTACTTATATACAAATACTACCCATAACATGAAAACTTTACTTGTATTATAAATCTACTACTTCTATGTGTAGTAGTTGAGTTTATACTTGATATATCAACTTCATCATCATCATCTTTATGTTTATCTTCAAGTAAGTAAAAGAAACAAAAACATAAATGTGTTAAAATAATAGAAAATAGCAATAGTTTAAAAGCTACATACACATATTTAAACAATTACCTTATGCTGTAGAAAATAGAGAATACAAAAAAAAAAAGAAATGTAAGAATTCCTTTTAGATTGAAGGCATGCCATGCCATCATAGCAAGGCATTATCATTTTGTATTATCGTTTAACTAGCAGGAATTTAAAAAGGTCTGTGTGGTAAAATATTACAACAAATGGCAAGAAAAAGTAAGTAGGCCTGTTGTAAATGTAAGAAATGTGCTCAAAAAGAAAAAAAGAAATAACCAACTCCCTAGTATTTAGTCATTGATATAGAACGTATGTTCTTGTTCTCGTACATGTTATTTGACTTTGACATTTTTGTCTTCATACTTTGTACCTATCTATAGTTAGTGTAGTTCTCGGTACTTTCCCTTACAATTGTATTTTGTTTTATGATATTTTACAATATTTGCAAGTGCAAGTGTTTTATTTTTTCCTTGTTTCTTTGAAAGGACTCTTCACTTGTACGTGTACTTACAGGAAGTTTGTACAATGCATTCAATACCATTTGCAGTTTTTGTAGTGTTACTATTCAATGAAATTTTTATTGAAGCGCGGGAGCATATCCCTTCCTTGATTATTTGTTACAATTGTTAATATAACGTTAAAGGTATTTTTTTTTTTTTGTTTAACAAATTTTTTTTTATTATTGATAGATAACCCAGCGCCCTACTTTGATAAATTGTATTTATATATGTATTGCCTTAAGTCACATTTTTATTTCTTATAAATTCAGTACTTTAAATAACAGTTGTCGCGCAAGTGTTCAGGTGTAAAAAGAAAATAAAAACGTTATAAACTGCTAATCATGTAAATATCTTTTATTTTTGATGGCATATTGATTAAATAGGTCAAGGCCGAAAAAACATGTGGTCTTAAAGGTCTTACTCACGCAATGTTGGCGCAATGGTCGTCAACATGGCCACTTCGAGTTCATAGATCGATGGTGCCAACATGGGAATTCCAACTTTAAGTATATTTATAAAACAAGTGAAAACTTTATTGTTAAAAACACAGTTTTCAAAACTCTTCAATTTCATATGGAAATCCATCGTTTCACTGTGCAGTAGAGCGTACCACCTTACAGGCAAAAAAAAAAAAAGTTCGCCGTACACCCTCCAGTATGAAGTATTTTTGCAAGGAGGTTTCAAAAAATTTTTTTTTTATTTTTTTTTGCCGAATGTAGGGGTCGCCATTTTACATTTTTCGTTACATCTTTGGCATTTACAGTCGGATCTTAAAGTATGATACATCGATGTTTTTCTCACGAGGAGACCAGTGTTTTTGCTCTAAGGGTGATTGACCTCAAGTATCCCGTTCTAGTAGTTACCTACCAGAACTCAGTTGCTACGACCCTAATGTACCACCCTAAGTCAGAAAATTAAAGCTTCCCGACTAAAAAAGTTTTCACATAATCTTATACGATTTGATATAATTATAAATGTTTATATGTGTGGCTTTATATGACCATATACATTTATATTAACACTTTGGTTTTATAAATATGTTTGATATGACGTTATATATAATCATATGCGATTTGGTCTCCAGGCATATATTAAGAGATCTGCAAATATAGTTTATACATAATTGTATATATATAATGGCGTATAAGCTTCTCTAAACAATCTTATATCAAAATATATAACAAACTTAATATAAAATTGTATTAATTTTATGTATAAATTTATCTGACATAATATCTAATTATACAAAATTTTATAAAGTTTAATTGCACTATAAAAATTAAAAAAAAACTCCGAAATTGTGGATCTGGTTTTGAATTTTGCACTTTGACATATAAATAAATGTTTATAATTGAATTTAACATATATTTTCCAAATAGTTAGCGAAATACTCTTTATTAAACTCAAAATAATTTTAAAGAAATAAAGGAAATTTTTTTTTTTTCATTGTGGAATTAAAGGTAGAAATAATTATTTTTACTTTTAAATTTAAAAATTAGACAAACATATGTTGAAATAAATATGGTTTAAGTTCATTTATTTTTCCGTAAAAAAAAATTAATTGTGAAAGTTAATTTTTTTAAATTTTTATTTCAAAAAATAAAATTAGTTTTTTTCGACCTTTTTAATTCATTAATTAGAAATTTATTAATTCAGTTCGAGGACTATTTCCTTATTATGAATTAACATAATAAGTACTTTTTTTAAAAACTGTTTTTTTTCTCTTCATCAGGATACTCTCCTGACAAATACTTCACAGAGTTTTTGCTTTTAAAAAACCTCTACACTTTCAGGAATGAAAAGAGAAACGTTTCGGGTATTTTCCAGATCCCCTCCATTAGTTTTCTTTAGAAAGTGGTGGCGTAATCCCCGAAACGATCGTCTTTTCATTCCTGAAAGTGTAGAGGTTTTTTGAAAGCAAAAACTCTGTGAAGTATTTGTCAGGAGAGTATCCTGATGAAGAAAAACAGCAGTTTTTGAAAAAAAGTACTTATTATATTAATTCATAATAAGGAAATTGGCCTCGAACTGAATTAATAAATTTCTAATTAGTTAATTCAGTTATTTTATAAGAAAGATAAAAACTCTAACCTAGAAAAAGTTGTTCCGACAAATTTTTGTAATGTTTTATTTTGTCACCTATTTCCAAGTTTATTAGCAAAAATTGTTCTAAACATTAAGCATTAGATTTAATATGAATGAAATAAGTGATCTCAATAATATTTACTAAAATTTTCTTTGAAAATCTTCATCAAATTATATGTATTTATATATAATTTGATGCAGTTAGATAGACCCATTTTTCGGATCAAATTGTATCAGGTGAGATAACATGCTTATCTCGCTTGATATAATTATATATTCCAATATTCGGATCAAATTAGATATGGACGTATATATTGGTTTATATATGGTGATATATGATTATATAACATCTTTTTTAGTCGGGTAGCAAAAAATTATTAAACTTTTGCTAAGGAAGTTTTTCGATAAACCCAGTAGAATTTTTTTTTATATATTGGTTGCCGAACGTAGGGGTCGCCTTTTAAAATTTTTTTTAATTGGATTTTTCCTTTATAGTGAAACACTGGTCTCCTCGAGGCAAAAAAATCGATATATCACACTTTAAAATCCGATTTTAAGTGCCGAAGCTATAACAAAAAATTTAAAAAGGCGACCCCTACGTTCGGCCAAAAAAAAAAATTTTTTTGAAATTGCCTTGCAAAAATACTTCATATTGCAGGGTGTACGGCGAACTTTTTTTTTTCAGGTACGGTCTACTGTGCAGTTTGGTTTTGGCTTCAATTCTTTTTATGTTAAAAATTTAAAATCCTATATACTACTCTTTTAATTTTTATCCTTGAAAAATATATTTATATTCTTTCTCTAAAAACATTAGAATTCTGTTTTAGTTTTAACCATAATTTTAACTCTTTTTTGCATTTTATTTCTAAATGTGTTTTTTATTTTTATATCCACTACACAACTTGTCCTTCAAATTTACTAAACAAATCAATAACCTACAGTTTGTTAGGATAGAAATTAACAAAGAGTAAACTAACTAATATTCTACTTTTTTTTAGGTGGTCTAACAAAAAACGGAAGTCCTTATTAATTTGCTATTATTGGCCAGACACAGGAAGTTAAGTTAATTTTGTGATATGCAACTAAAAAACAACAGCAACATCTAAATATCATTTTAGCTGCAGACAAATAACAGACATGACAACAACAAAATATAAAAGAAATATTTAAAACAACATTCAAATAAAAGTAAAAGCATAAAAAATCTAACACAAACATTTAGTGATGCATAATTTTATAAGAGTGCAAATAATTAAGAAAACAAATTTATTAACCGAGTAAAATTTTTTTTACAATCGGTAGCCTACCACACTCATTCTACAACTGGTTCCACTGCAACCGATTCCATGGAACTGGTTCCGGAACCAGTTCCTGGGATCCTATATGGAAGGTGTGGGTGACGTAGAATCAGTTCCCGAACTAGTTCCAGAACTGATTCTAGAGCAACCGGTTCCACTTTGGAGCCATAGAAGGGGTTGCTTCTGGGACAATTTCAAACAAAAAGGATCGGTGTTAGAATCGACAGTAGAAGGGGTTGTGAATGAAAAGTAGCTATTCTACAACCGATTCTTTGGAACTGAAAATTTTCCTGGGAATATACAATTTAATATTGACCAAAGAGAAATTGAATGGCATAGATATTACATCCTGAAGAATATCTAGAAAAACACTTCAGAAGGGAAGTCTCCCGACGCGAACTCGCAGATATTAATGAGCTTCGGATATGTTGCAGAGACAAATTTAAAGGACACGTATTTTTTTAGCTGCTTAATCTGATATTTAGGGGTTAAAAAATGGTGTTGAAAATGCCCAATTTTTGGTTTTTCCGATGTATTTCATATTTGTTCCAAAGTAACTATAGAAAAATTTGGTGTCATACGAAAGGTATTTGAGAGGAATATTTACAGATGTATAACACATGCTAAGGTTTGCTTATCTGTTTATGGCATATCACAAAACATCAATATATTAGCTGGATTTGTATTGGATGTATACAGGAGTAAGGGTCAAATTCACATATCGTTAGCTGAAATGCAAAACTACGTAACTAACAAAAAATTCAAAATCGGTTTTTTGATCGATTATGATGCATATCAACGAGTTCCACGTCTTATCCAATTTTTACTGTCATATAATAAAAATTAGACATATTATTAGCGCAAATCGAAAGCACGTAACTACATACTTGTTGCTTGAAAATTGTAACTAACACATATTTATTTCTATTGAATTTTATTTATTCATAGTAGGATTTGAATTTTTATATTTCACTAGCGGATAGTGCTACAACGCTCCCCTCCCCTAGTCGTCCTATTTTCTCATAATTATAGTGATTATAGTTTGAAATTTTTACTTTGTTAATTATAATAAATTTTTTTTTTGGAGATCCCACA
This sequence comes from Leucophora obtusa, assembly GCA_949987735.1. Classification (NCBI taxonomy): domain Eukaryota; kingdom Metazoa; phylum Arthropoda; class Insecta; order Diptera; family Anthomyiidae; genus Leucophora; species Leucophora obtusa. The sequence continues at coordinate 55,286,817 of OX465299.1, forward strand.
GTCAATATGATTCGTGTATTAGCGTATGATCCCTCTGGAGTAATTTATTTTAAATTAAGTGCAACAGATGAGTTTAAGGAATTTCCACAAAGAATTGGAAACAAATTAAAAGCGTTTGAAACTTTGAAGTTGCATTTACAAAGAATAAAAATTTCAAGCAAAAAATGGCAACATCTTCAGGACCTTAAACCATTTCTTCCACCCGATTGTCATTATTATTACAATGAAATTCCATTTGAGAAGTAAAGGTTTAATTTTTTTCTTTATTTGTATTGTAGTTATTGTTGTTAATTATCTTTTGCTTTTGTAAATCATTTTTTATTTTCATATTTAAAAAAAAAAAATAAATATATAAAGCGATATATTAAATAACAAGAGAACAACTTCTTTTATTCTACATTTTATGAATGCAAAACAAAATTTTCCTTGAAACTTAAAAAAAATTCATTGTAGTTACGTGTTTTTGTTTAAGAAAATACGAGTTCAAAAGCGCATAACTAACTTAACTCTTTGAAACATTAATAAATTATTACTTTTATTCCAGAAATGAATTAATCAGTCTATATTTAGAAAATCTGCGATATTTGATTACCAAAACTCCATTTATTTTTCAATATATAACATTTTTTGTTTCTCCTGTAAAATAGTAAAAATGTTAGTTACGTGGTTTTGCATTTCAGCTAACGATATGCTATTTAAGTGAGGGGGTGTTTCGGCTTTTTTCAATATTCGGCCTACTTCGAGTTTGAGACGATTTTTTCTGAAGGTCTATATTTTTAAAGATTTGGGAACCTCTGAATAAACATAGGCAATATGCTTTTTTTTTGTCAAACTTCATATTTTTGAGGACGCATTATCGCCATGCAATAGTAATTTTGAATATCTCTATTTCGAGACATACTCTCATACAAAAATTTGTGAAAACAGCACGTTTTTACATATTTTTTAATGCAACTATATAATAAGTTTTCCAGCGCTATGTAATACTACGAGGGCAGTTCGAAATGTTCTAAGCCTAGCAATGAAAAACAACCCAGCAAAATTGTCGGATTCAAAAAACCGGTTGTAGAACAACTTGTTCTTGCATGCAACCTGTTCTAATTTATGTTCTATCATCGGTGATTTTTGTTTGAGTTTGTCCCAAAAGCAACAGGTTATGTTCCTCCAAACTAGAACCGGTTCTAGAACCGGTTCTGCGACAGTAAGGTCTTCCATTTTGACTTCCAGAAATCAGTTCTGGAAGTCTCCAACTGTTTTTACCACCTATTCCACGGAACCGGTGGTAAAAACACCTATTCTAGAACAAATTCAAAGGCAACCAGTTCAGAAAAATTTTGCTGGGAAGAGCTAGATTTTTAAAATTATTTTACTTTTCAATATAATCTCCTGAAACTTCAATACACTTTGTCCAACGTTTTCTAGCAATTCTATCCCTTGATTAAAATAATTTTCCTGAAGCTCCTCAAAATAATCGTTTATAGCTGTCATTGCATCTTCATTCGAGGTAAAACGTTTGGCAGCAAGGAATTTTTTTTAGATTTGGGAACAGGTAGAAGTCAGAGGGAGCTAAATAAGCAGGATAAGGTGGTCAAGCAATTCCTACTAAAATTCGTTGAATTTTGAAATTTTCATTCGAATGCGTTTTTGGTCAACAGTTAACAAATGCGGCACCCATCTTGCAAAAAGCTTTTTCGTCTATAATTCTTGATGGAAAATAAAATGTAGTACCGATTTTAACAAAAAAAAAAAAAAAAATAAGATTGGTCTTGCGGCGACATAGGTAGGTGTACCAAATTTCATCAAAATATCGTAATATTTGCGACCTGTAGAGTACGCACAAAAATATAAAATATTTTATATAAAATCGAAACAAAATGTGAGTCTGAGTCGATCGGTGTACTGAAAGGTGGGCCTATATCCAATATTTTTTTCGTGTTACAAACATCAGCACACGTAGTAGAGTAGGGTATAACTACCAACATTGAATTTAAAGCTATACAGCCTTACTGTCAATATTTTCCAAACGTATATTTTAGTTAAAGTCGACTTTAGTTAAAATATTGGGTGGCAGTATGCCTTGACTTGGTGTATTTTTGGAGCATTCTGATTGGTTGATTTATTTTAAACCAATCGAAATGCTTGAAAATACAAATATTTTTGTAGGGTTTTCATACACAAAATGAAAAAAACCGTATGATTAAAAATAAAGTCGACTTTAAATTTAAAATACTCTTTTATAGTAAGGGCCATAATCTCTATTTTTTTACAATAAAGGAAGGTATCGACTACAGAAAAAAAATTTATTTCGATTTTTTTTAAGTTTTATTTGAATGGAGCATACGTTTTACTATATTTCAAAATTACAATAAAAAATTCGAAGATTTAGTAGGTTTGAGGTTAAGAAGAAGAATAAACCTTCCTCAAAAGTAATAAACACATTAAATTTGCAAATCAGACTAGATCCAGTTTCTGCCTTTTTATGGACAGGCTTCATCAGTGATCTTCCATTAAATTGTATTATTGTTTATATTTTTATTGTCAGATTGTCTCTATATGAATAATTTCAGAAGTGATCAAACAGACATATACAAACATTCTACTTCAGATTTTCTCTGTTTATCTTCTTATTTCCTCCGTGTCACCTTTTCATATTGCCACATTGACGTATAGTTTGTACGTACAAGTGCAGGCAATTTGTGTATATTGGAGACGGACAGCCAACAGGGCATTTTTATTTTATAAAATGTTCATTCTTGTTGAAGGAAACGGTAAGGGTTCCACTTAAGCTAACCGCACCCCAAACCATTAGGGAACCGCCATGTATTTCTCTTTGAGAAACACATGAGATCCTTTCTCAAATCTCGCCAATAGTCTTTTAAACCATTTGGACCATCAATATTAAATTTTTTTCATCAGAAAAAACAATCCTCAAAATAAAACATTAGAAAATTGTTAAAATTGGTACCTAATGCCAGTTATTTATAAAAATTATTGAAATTCGTACCGAATGCCAGTTAGTTGAGATGTGTTTTTTTCGCAAATTCCAACCGTTTTATCGCATTCAAACATGGCGCTTTTTTAAATTTAGCTCGAGTAATGTGGGGCGGTGCTTTAACCCTCTAACCGGCCTAAGCTTTTTTGCAATGAAATTTATACCATGTGTTCCTCACGAAAAATAAACAATAAGTTCTTCTACAAAATTTTTTTTCGTTGCCTACTATAGGCGATACGGGCCAAAACAGTTTAATGGTGAATCTCGAAAACTAGCGCATAAAAATTACTAGGCTTAGGCACAAATTATTTCTCTTACCAAGATATAATTTCAATAAAAAAATTACATTTTTATTAAATTTTTTTACATTTTTGAAAAATGCGAAATTGAGCGAAAATGCACCAAATCTTTAATATATATTATTCAAACTTATAAGCTTTGCTACCTGTACCAAATATATTCTTTTTACCAAATTTCAAAAAATACGTCCATTCGCTTTGAAGTTAAGGCGATGTCCTTTAAAGGTGTCCTTATGGAATCCTGTACGTCCTTGGACCAAAGTAAGGAACTTTTTGAATAGCTTAAGCTCCAATCTCACTTCATGGTCACTATCAATTGTTTTAGTCAACTTAAATATGTTTTTAAGAATTTTGAAACTTTTGGTTATTTTAAAATATTTAATTTTCTGAAATTTTACGAAATTTTATTTTTGACACTTTCTCGCTTCCAAACCGTGCATTGTATACAAAAAAATTCTTTACAAAAAATTTTATAAATTTTGTTTTCTGTTGAAAAAGTATAATTTCTTATTATAAAATATCCCTTTGGCGCATTTCTGGTCAATTTAATATACGCCGCCTGGAGGCGGGCTTGCCGGTTAGAGGGTTAATGGCTCTCAAAACCGTACTTGTCGACACATTCAATCCCAATTCCATTTTTATCATATTACCGCTTCGTACAGTGTTTGTAGAAATTATCAACTAATTTTCATATCTTTCATTGAAAAATATTTCGATTACTTTTTCTAATAAATAAAAAATTTTGATGACTGCTGAATTTGTGAATTTGTGCACAATTCTACACTTTTGGCAAAAAAAGTGTTAAATTTCTATGACAGCTAGTAAAATCGGTTCTTAAGTTCTGTGGCACTTCTTTTTCTCTGATGTACCATGAATTTTAAAAATATCAGATGAAACCCATTTTTACTGGGCAGCCCCATATCCTGAAGTAAATAGCTGCAATTTTCTTTGTTTGAAGCTCTCTTTTTTGGGGAAATGTCGTAAGGTCGGTAATCGGATTAAAGGCTCAATTAGACGTGCCATAACCATAACCATATAAAACAGCTGTTCAAACCAATCTTATGGGCTACAATGTATTCGATTATAGGTGACATGCCATAACGCCATAACCATAACCGTAGATACCAATTGAATTTTGGTTGTCTGCTATGGCGTTATGGTTACGGCTATGGCGTTATGGCACGTCTAATTGAACCTTAAAGCATATTATTTTTGTGTATGTTAACTAAAAATGCGACAGTGACTAATTTGTTACACAAGAAGAAAAATAAATGCCTTCGAATCACAGAACAATTTCCTGGTTACCGTAAGAAAATAAATCATTTTTGGGCAAATTTTTAATTGTTAGTTGTTTTGTTTAATTTGTGGTTCATTTTATTAACAGTCAAAAACAAAAGAAAATTCTAACATTAATGAAATGTTAGAATTCCTGTTTTCAAGTGAATTTTCAATTTTTTAAATTAATTAATTAAAACTCTTTGGAATCATAATGTTATAATTTAAGGATCATATTCTGATAAATATAGATATTTTATAATATGGTTGTCGCAATCATAAACTCAAGGGGTCTCTTCGATGTTTCTTTATTTACGGGTAGGGACATTGTGGACAAAATCATGTCATCAACTAAAATTCAATGAGAAAAAAAACACTTTGCCTTACTTCAGCGAACTTAAAAGGGCGCTTCTAATTATGAACTAGTTCTTAAATCATGTTTATTTCTTGCTGATCTATTATTTTTAGTAAATTAGTTTGTTGTTATTTATCTCATTTACCTACTTTAAAATACGAGTATAATCTTACCACGTTTGTCCTTAATTAAGAGCTGTTCCACTGGATATTTTCAATAGAGTTTATTACCACTTTGAATGCAATATTTAACTAACCTGTAATGAGAAGAAAATAACAAGAATATAATTATAATTTTTTTTTAAATTAAAGTACATACAATTATTTTTTTTTTATTACAATTTAATTAGCAATTGCAATTTTCTATACAATTAGGCCTATATAATGCAAAAATGTACAATAAAAACAAAACCAACTTATAAAAATAGCTTTTATTGTCTACATATTATTAAGATAGGTCATTATTTCCTGTTTTAAGGCCTGGTTCTTGCTATTTTGTTTTCACTTTTTATACGACTGTTGCCTTAAAAAAACGAGTATATCAAAGATCATGTCGAAATGATAAAATACTACAACTACAAATGACGATGATCTGCTGCTAAAAAAAAGTGTTTTTTTATATTTTAACCAGCCACCCTTAAGAAAAAAAACTAACATTATGCGTAGGTATTTTGTTTTAGAAACATACTTGGTACTACAGAACATATGAATTATTCCCGTTTTCTTTATTTCAACAGACAGGAAACACTTTTATTTTGTAAGGTGCCAGAGAGTTTTCGATTTCTTAAAAGATTAAGATAAAGTATAGCATAATTTTTTATAACACAATAAAAAACAAAAATGTCTCGAGGACACAAAGCTATAAAATAAGCCATAAGTTAAAGGGTTTTTTTTTTCTGTTTGTATTGTATCTTTTGTGGTGTATTTTATAATTTATATTAAAACACCCTCAGTTTTAAATTTATTATAAATGTTAAATACTTTGGTGGCCTACTTATTAATATTGTTTAAGTCGTATATATAGTTATCTTAGGTGATACATAATTCGGAATTTCCCATATGATTAACTATTGTAGGTTTTGAATTAAACACGCAAAAACTTTAACATTAGTCATTGTTGTTTTTTTCAACAAATTTATATTTGTGTATTTAGATTAACTGTAGCCGGAAATATTGGTTTAAAAAAGCCCAAGCTACAACAAAATTTATAAACATTAAGGGGAATTAGATAAGAAAAGTAATATTCTATATAAGTCATGATATATAGTCCAAAATATTTAGATATCTCTGCTTATTTCTTTTGTAAAAGTAACACATTACTATTGCAAAGTTCAGTATAGATGAAAAAGAAACTTTTGTTGATATAATTTTTTTGTTTACTGAATTTTGCTTAAACGAAAAATATTTATACAACATTATTGCACATTAGAGTCTAATTTTTTCAACATTTGAATTTCATTTATTACCCACACTGATAGAATTTTCGTTCATACTATTAATGAATCGATTTCATTAATCTGAATTCATTAAGTTAATGAAAAATTTTAATTCAGTTAATGAAAAATTCATTAATTACATGAAGTTTTTCATTATATATTTTCAACTAAGGGTTTTGAATTTGCTAATTACTAAAATAGATATATGTTCCAGTAATGAACGCTAGGGTTGCAAACTGAAATTATTTAAATATAAAATTCCAAATAATTACATCATTTTATTTTGGCTATTTAGATGAATCGGTAACGCGGTAATGTTTACATTCTGGTGATTGCGGGTTCAAGTCGAGTTTCGTTGATGTTAGTCTAAGTTGATTTGTTGATAACAAACTCGATTTGCTTTCAACATTCATATAAGTAGACGATTATCAAATATTAACCCACTCAAGAGATGTCAAAAACGTTATAAAAACAAAAAAGAAATATATGTACAAATAAAAATTAATAAAATAAAAAATAAACAATAAATAAAAAAGTAACGCAAAAAAAAAATATTTTTTTCAATTAGTTTTCACTTAATGAATACGTTTCATTGATTTAATGAACGCGTTCTTTGGGGACTTTTCAATGAAAAAAATCATTGGATTAATGAACAAATTCATTAACACTATGCACAAAATTCTATCAGTGCAGTCAGTCATATACAAACGTCGTAGCGTTCGCAAGGCTAATATGTGGTACAAGTCAAAGAACTGCAACTGCTGATTGCAAAGCCATCATACTTAATCAACACCCGAATAAACATTCGTTTGCGTTCAAGCGCCGAATATACTCAAATACATATATTCGTTGCTAATTTCAAATCAATCAAACCAAGTGATTTTTTATTTTTTTTTTTTTTAAATAGAAGCAACACTCAGGAAATTTTTCCTATTAATCAACGTGTTGCTTCTTTTGGAAAGGGGATAGAAGATGTGAAAGGTGGTGAAAGATGAAGGTGTTCACATATGGCAACACTGTAATTGCGCGAGATGTTGAATTTTAGAACAGTTGTTTCGCGCCATCTGATTGTGAGTTGGCAAACTTTGTTGAAGCTTGTAGTTCATAGCCCTGTTATATTATTTTACTTCGGTGGGGTTAAGTGCTATTGGAATACCGAAGGAGGACGCTGCGATATGTATGAGGCATAGAAAAAACTCACACATATTATTATTTTTCATAAATTGATGTTGCCTTGGTTGGGCAGAGTGGGCCGATTTGTATGTACAAACATTTTTTGATATTGTACCATCGATTTTTCGATAACTTTTGGCATGAGGAAAAAAATTCCACTACGACATATCAAAAAAATCATTTTCGAGGCGTCCAAATTTTTTGAAACAACTAATGAAGTTGTAAATAATATAACATTAGAATCTTTCCAGAAAGGTCTTACTTATGAAAATCGGATAAAAAATGTGGCAACTAGAGGTAAAAGTATGTATATAAGTAAAATTATTACCCATTCAAGGCTTAGAAAATTCAAATAACAGTCTGAGCTTTTTTGCATCATGTGAAAATCACGATCTTGAATATTCCTCTCTTTTCAATTTCGCTATTTTCTCATCAAATCTAGTTATTTTTTTTAAATGCATTTGGCGTGATAAAATATGATGTTGCTATTATCCGGAACTCTAGCGATTTTTACAAGTTGTCCGGACGTCTTAAAGCAAAATTTTTAAGAAAATTATAAATTATAACATGATGTGTTCGAAAAATTTCGCTAATCTTCGCTTATTTTTCAACAGTAAATATCTTAATTTATGATTTTTTTTTTGTAACTTTCTAGGGACTTTTACCACTTTTCATAAAAATCAGTTTTCCCTCAGTCGAAATGCAGTATTAAAAAAAATTAAAAAAGAAACATATTTCAAAAAATCAACAGTCTCTACGATTGAATAAGTTTTCGACTCATTTTACTTCAATTTATATTAAAAAAAAAAAAAACTCAGAAATAAATTAATATTTTAATTTTAAATTATTGTCGTTTATTTAACCTTCTTTTTTTATTTTTAACTTCACAATTTCCTTGAGCTTAAGGTTTGTTTTTTATGTATAAAAAGTTTTTATTTTCAATATTTCGCTACTCCATTGTGCAGCATCTTCAGGAAATAACAATTAAATGAACAAATTATTGACAAAAATAAATGGAATGACTTCTAAATGTATCACTTCCTTCATTGCATCGCAAAGAATTACTTCCTTAGGAATGGGTTTTAAACAACTCCTAATGCTGCAATAAATATATGCTAGTCAGAAGTTCTTTTTCATGGGTGATATTTTGTATGGGGGTTGCATAGGAAAGTGCTGGCACAGAATCCTACACAATTAATAACTTTTTGTAGTTTTCAATGTAAAATTTTCATTTTTTATTTTTGTACACTCAATTTTTGAAACGATTTAAAATTTCTTTTTAAATTTTCTATTAAGTTTTAATGAAATTTTATGGAAATTTAAAAATTCTAAGTAAAAATGTAATTCTTCAAATATTTTTTTTAAATACCAAAAAGGTAAATATTACAATTTTGTTTGAATTTTGATAAAATTTTTACGAAATATATTTATTATTACACTAACAGAAAAGAAAATCCTGTAAACATTTTAGTTAGAACTACTAAAGATAAATTAAAAATTACCTTGCAGAAAAAACTACTATTTTGCAAATTTAACAGTTTTATTTTTCCTGTTCTTATCTTACTAGTATTTAGCAAAAAATCTGCTAATATCAGCAGTTTTCTTTTTCAAGGTCATTTTTAATTAGATAATTTTTAGTAGCTGTTTCTCCTATTTTTACAGCTTGATTTCTTTCTATAAGTGTATTATTTTGTATAAAAAATAACACTTAAAAAAACAACTTTACATATTTTTCTAATATGTTAAACTCGTATATATTTGTTAAAAAAATGAAGGAAATGAAGATAACAACAATTTACTGAACAAAACTGCTAAAAGTCAGCTATCATCTATAACAAGCGATAGCACAGGGGGTAGAGCGTCTGCATGAAATGCCTACAAGTGTGGGTTTAAACACCACATGCTGCATTATGATTTTCTTTTTTTTATTAAATTAAAATAAAAAGAAGTGAAAAAGAACTTCCTTGTCATTGGTTCAAATATAAATCATTTGTTTTTTAAAAGAACAACTTCCTTCCTATGACAAGGTAATGTTAAATTCATAGGTGAAAAACCCGAAAAAGAACAACTCCCTATTTAACAGTTGCAGTGCTTTAACTACTTCTTTTTCCTCACTTTTTTCCTGGGTATGGACTAAGCGCGGGTGAGAATTGGCTAAATAAAATCTAAACTAAATTCAGGTTTCCAAATTTCACTGACATTTAAAAAAGCTTTCAAAAATTGTTTAAAGAAATTTTAAACCCTCTTGTCAATTTGTATTTAGTTTAGAAGTGGCTAATTAAGCCCCCTCGCACAGGGCCTAAAAACAAAAAAAATATTTAAAAAACATATTTATTACACGAAAGAGTCGCTTTAAACTAAAATCCAATATACAGTTTGAAGTTGTTGACAAAAGTAGCTTCGTATCTTTGTGTGGGCTATATCAAGGTGCACAAATTCTTCCTTTAGTTTGTTTTTATTTAAATAAAATTAAATTAAAATAAAAAAAATTAAGCAAACATCATTAAATATGCAGAAAGTATGCACTCAAAAGCAAAATATACAAAAGTATTGGGGCTACTAAATACAAACATGCATTTACATGAAATTTTCAGCCCTGGGCTGAGTTTATGTATTTTTTGTTAATATTTTTTAGTACTCTTCAGATCGAAAAAGTACTCTTACAACAATTTTTTGATACCGACATAAAAATCTCATTTCCCATGCCTGGTTGCCAACCTTGGTAGAAATTTGTTTCATTAGTGCTTTTCTCTATTTTTATCAATATCGCTAACTAAAGACAATTGTCGCTAACTGACAAAATAAGGAACACGGACAAAATTATTTTGAATTTTAGTTGTTTTGAAATTGTATGAATTAACCAAAACAATTTTAACATAACTTCAAATATTTTCTATTGTATTAAGCAGGCTAACCAAAAAAGCTCTAAAAACAAAGTTTTAAGGGTATCGACTATAGAAAAAAAAATTTTGATTTCTTTTATATTTTATTTGGAAAGACCATACTTTCCCTTATATGCTCTGAAAATTTCAGTAAAAAAATTCGGGCAAATAAAATTTCCACATGGTTTTTGTAAAATACGTTTTAATCTCAAGTGATATTCTCTATTATGCTCTGAAAATTTCAGTAAAAATAAATTCAAGCAAATAAAATTTCCACATGGTTTTTGTAAAATACGTTTTAATCTCAAGTGATATTCTCGGCGTTAAATTTATGTATAACATTTTTGTAGTTTTATTTAATTTTTTTTTATTATTTTTTCTTTTTACTTAATTATTTTATTTACTATATCGCATAACAAAGATACAAGATACAAACTACACCCAAAGATGCAAGGATTGAACGCAGTCTTTAAAGAAAAGCCAATGACGATTCCTCGATGGTGGGCGAAGGCACGTTATATGGGGCAGGCAATCACGGCTTTTTATAAGCCATAAAAGTGATCAATCGTCCTTACTACTTATCTAAAATTTTCAAATCTATATTTTAATTAAAGTCGATTTTAGTGAAAATATTGGGCGACAGTATGCCTTGACTTGGTTTATTTTCGGAGCATTCTGATTGGTTAATTTATTTTCAACCAATCAAAATGTTTAAAAATATAAATATTTTTGTAGGGTTTTCATACACAAAATGAGCAAAACCGTATGATTAAAAATAAAGTCGACTTTAAATTTAAAATACTCTTTTACAGCAAGGGCCAATGTATATAAAAAATAAAAAATAAATATAAAACAAATTAAAAAGTGTATGAAATAAAAGCATTTTGACCGAAATGAAATGCCTAATAAATTCTCTACCATCGTTTTTAAGAATATTTGGGTTCATATATAAAATACCCTTTAACCGATTCTTCTCAAATTTGGTACACGTGTAGAAAACTGCAAGATATAAATTTTATTCATACACACTTTTTTAAAATTTTGCTGTTTTCTTAGCGTAAAATTAATTTTAAACTTTAAATGCGTTTTCCCACAACCCTGAGCTCAAAATCGGCTGCTACTCTGCAAGCAAGGCAGGTTAACCGATTTTGATCCGGGTTTTTTCTTTCGTAGGCAACAAAAAATCCTTGTCCTTATCGTGGCGTTTTTTTTTTTTTTTTGAATTTTGGTAAAATAAATTTTCTAGCTTTTTTTGGAATTTTAAAGGTAGAGAATTTATGAGGACTAGAGAGTTTATCTGGGATTAAGAATCACTTCACATTTTTATTTTCGGATAATTAATGAAGGCTGCACAGTAGACCATACCACCGTACAGCCCAAAAAAATAAATGTGCGCGGTACACCTTTAAATATAAAGTATTTTTGCAAGGCGATTTCAAAAGCAATTTTTTCCCCGAACATAGGGGTCGCCTTTTTTAATTTTTCGTTATCGCTTCGACATTTAAAGTCAGATTTTAAAGTGTGATATAATAATTTTTTTGCCTCGAGGAGACCAGTGTTTAATATAAAGAAAAAATCCAATGGAAAAAAAATTTAAAAACGCGACCCCTACATTCGACAATCAAAAAAATAAAAAAAATTCTGCTGGGTTTATCGAAAAACTTCTTTAAAAAACATTGGACCGTACCTCAAAAAAAAGTTCATACACCGTCCAATCTAAATTATTTTTGCAAGAAGGTTTCGAAAAAATTTAGTTTTCTTTGCCGAACGCTGGGGTCGCCATTTTACATTTTTGGCTAAATCTTTGGCATTTACAGTCGGATCTTAAAGTATGATACATCGATGTTTTTCTTTCGAGGGGCCAATGTTTTGCTCTAAGGGCCATTGACCTTAAGTATCCCGTTCTATTACTACCCACCAGATATCAATTGCTACCACTCTAATGTACAACCCTAATGTCAGAAATTTAAAGCTCATTAAAAATCATTAAACTTTTGTTAAGAAAGTTTTTCGATAAACTTAGCAGAATTTTTTTTGGTTAACGAACGTAGGGGTCGACTTTTTAAATTTTTTTTCATTGGAAAACACTGGTCTCGTCGAGGCAAAAAATAGATATATCACACTTTAAAATCCGATTTTAAGTGCCGAAGCTATAATGAAAAATGTAAAATGGCGACCCCTACGTTCGGCAAAACAAAATTTTTTTTGAAACTGCCTTGCAAAAATACTTCATATTAGAGGGTGTACGGCGCACTTTTTTTTTTTTTGCCTGTAAAGTGGTACGGTCTACTGCACAGTGGCAGCCGATTTTTCATTTTTTAAAAAAGGTCAATAATGAGGTGGCAACCCTTTACATTTTGGTTGCCAGAATTTAAAACTAATAATTTTTCAAAATACTGCAAAAACATATATTTTAAAGAGAAAAATTATGAAAATATTGTTATTTAAATTTTTAACAACCGTCCAAATATGCCCTTTAAAATGCTGCTGTTACAATATTTACCCCAATATTGCAGCAACTTTTTTCAACGAATTCGAAACTTAAATCGATTGTGGCTGTCCAAAAATACACTGTATTATTATTAATTTCTGGTAATAAGGTCATATAATTTGATATGTATGTATTATTGTATTATACTAATTGTAGGAGGAGGTTTGTTGAACAGTGTAATTAACATTTATCATGCAAAAACCATGTTCTGCAATTTTTATAGTAAAATATTAATATTTTTAATAGTTAAATTTATAAGTACCAAATTTAACGTGTTGAAATCCATGTTATATTATTTAGTGTAATAATCAACAATAAAAATTAACTTAATTTTAATTTAATATTGCAATTTGATAAATATGTATTGAAATAAACGCTCCATATATATAAAAAACAAAATTATCGTAAACCCTTTATTAATTTAATAATATTTTTTCTATCCATACATACACGGGTTTTGATATTAAGCAAAGAGAAATAGGGACACATGATACCCAACAAGACAATACGATTTGGAATTTCAATTAATGGTGCAATATATAATTAGGTGTAATTAAAAATGGGTCTGTGCTCTAACGGAAATATACATATTTTTTTATTTTAGTTAAAAATACTTAAAATTAGTTAAAATGACTTTGCAGAAAAAACTGCTGAAATTAGCGGATTATTTTCCTAATTGTCTTGTTTCCGAATTGGTACGTTTCATACACATATATCGTATTTACAATTTTATAGATAAATTCAAAATTGCGACCGAGATTTTTTAGGGAGTTTACCTATTTTTTAGGTGGGGCTTGAAACCTCACTTGTAAAACTTTTGCTGTTCCAACATAGCCAGGTGTCAAAAGTTAATCTCTCAATTAGTTTTGACTTTCCGAATTGGTACGCCTCACCTAGAAATTAAGTGGACCGATTTTAACTATTGCCAATACAATTTTTTCTTGACACAATACAAACATATATTAAACTTCTTTCAATTATCTTCAAAAATGCCACTTGTAGTTTAATTACAAAGATATATGGACAGACGGACGGACATCACTAAATGGACGCATCGAATTATTCAGAGTCGTACGGTTGCTAAAAGATTTAGTCTACGGCCATTATTTTTGTTTTAGCTGTTTCAAGGAGTGAACAATAATCTACCAGAAAATGACACATTTTGTTGCAATTATTTATGTTTTGTATTTAAATTTAAAATTTGAACTTCAAATGTTTTAAATAATATCAAGTGTTTTTTTATTTCCCTTTATTAGCATACATGATATAATACTTGAAAATAAAACGGAACTGGATTAATACAAGATAACACTTATATTAAAAAATAAAAATAAATAATTATAATTGGTGTCGTGTTATGGTTAAAGTGTTAGTTAAACATGCAAATTATTACAAGATAAGCAACTTCGTGTAGAAATTAATGTTAAATAGATTAAATGTATTAAATAAAAATTTTGTGTAAAAATTATACAAAAAACTTAACACACATGACATTTTATTATGATAATAAATAAAATTTTGAAGGCCGGAATTTTTTGTAGGTATTTAGGGCCAGTATTACAGGGCGAAACTTGAAGGATTTTTGTCTTAAATTTTGATTAAAGTAAACGTCAGTTTTATAGTCAAAACTAAGAACAAGTTTTGTTTTTAATATTTGTTAAGTTAGAAATTTTGTTTGAAAACACTGTGAGACAAATGGTAGGGGTCAGTGATCAGGAAGGGTTCAAACTACCGGGGAAAGTTATATCGGTAAAAAAAAAGAAGTTATACGTGTCCCGGCGTTTCGCTGGGTCACCCCTAGGAATCGAGATATATCGATTTGACCTTTGGTGGTCTTTTTTTGACATAACTCGAGAACCACTAGTCCGATTTTGCTCAAACAATTTTAAAAAAATTAAAAATTACAATTCCTTTAATCTGTTCATATAACGTTTTTCTATAGTGAACTTAGCTAAAATTTTAGAAAAATTTGTTCTTAGTTCTGACTATAAAACTGGCCCTGAAAAATTTCTAACAAACCGAGTCAAAAAAATATAAACGCGAAAGCAATGGTAAGGCACTTTAACAGGTGGTACAAGCACTGGCAAAAAAAGGTTTTCCCAGTCTCAAAATGATAACATCATTAGACAAAAGGACCGGTGGTTCAAAAAGTAAGGAAAAAGCACTCGCGAACACAGTTTAAAAGTTGGCAAAACCAATAAATAGATGGTTGGAAAATACATTTTCCAAAATAAAATTAAAAGAAAAGTTTATATGAATTTTGGTCGTGTCGTGATTTAAACCCAGGCCGTCACATTGGCAAATACCAATGAAGTAACCAAATACAGTAAAACTTGGTTAAGATGAACTTTAGGGGGAGAAAGGAATTGTTTCATCTTAAGCGAAGCTCGTATTAATGGAGGAAGTTTGTGCAGCATCTTTTTTATTCACAATTTAGATTTTTAATTTAATTAGGAATTTCAATACAAAAATATCTATGTTGAAAATTTTAAAATTTTGTCAAATCAAAAAAATATTTATGTTAAATTCCCAATTTTTTAGAAATTTGTATTAGAGCACCGTAAATTGTTATTCACGTGGAAAATTTTCACTCAAACTTTAAAGGCCTTAAATAGTAATTTAAATTCTGAAAATTAAAATTTTTTTATTTAATTATTTATTTTATTTATTTTATTTATTTTATTTAAGTCTATGGATTTTTCCTTACAGACTAGTTACAGAGAATTATACCCAGATGTAGAATAATAATAAAATACAACATATAAAATATTAAAATTAAAGATTTTATCTTAAATTGTTCAAATGTAGTATAATATCCCTTTTTATGATGTGCAAGCTTTTGTTAAAATCAATGTAGGGGTATAGCATGTTGAATTCATCACAAATACGACGAAATGGATCAAAATTGGAGTAGTTTGTAACATAATATTTTATACTGAGGAAATCAATATATCTTGATGAACGAAATGGAATAAATATGTTTATTTTGCTGAGCAGGAATTCAGAGTTGACATCACCATTGATCAAATTAAACAAAAAAGTAACATTCAGCATGCGTCTGCGACTTTTTAGAGTAGGTAATTTTATAAGAGCAAGGCGATTTTCATAAGCGGGAAGTTCTGCATTAGCAGCCCACCCAAGACCACGAAGGCAGAATAATAAAAATTGTTTTTGTACGGATTCAATAGAGTTTGAATGAACAACATACTGCGGATCCCAAACAACTGACCCATATTCAAGAATTGGCCTAACTAAAGTAGTATAAAGCTGTTTCGTAGTATAAGGATCAGAAAATTCTTTGGCCCAACGTTTAATAAATCCTAAGACACCTTTTGCCTTATAAACTGTTAATGAAATGTGAGATTTGAAGTTTAACTGCTTATCCAATAGAATACCAAGATCATTAAACGAGTCCACTCGTTCCAGGTCAGCATTGTTCATTGTATAAGAGCCATTAATGGGAATTGATCTTGTAAAAATCATGTATTTACATTTGTTAACATTGAGATCCATCAAATTTGTATTGCACCAGGAAGTAAAATAATTAATATCATTTTGCAAAAGTACTTGATCAGTGGTATTATTAAATGAAATAAATAGTTTAACATCGTCTGCATACATTAAAATGTTAGAGTGTTGAATAGCAGAAGGGAGATCATTTATAAAGAGAGTGAATAACAGAGGTCCTAGATGACTACCTTGTGGAACTCCAGATGTTACGTTTATCATACTGGAAAAAGTATTTCGAAATTTGACACATTGTTGACGATCATTAAGGTACGAGCTAATCCAGCTCAAAAGCGTAGCACTAAAGCCTATTCGGCCAAGTTTGAACAAAAGAAGATCATGGTTTACTTTATCAAACGCCTTACTGAAATCCGTATATATAACATCAGTTTGTTTTCTGTTGAGAAAACCTTCATTAACAATGGTTGTAAGCTCTAATAAATTTGTTACAGTAGAACGGGATTTGCAGAATCCATGTTGTTTTGAAGATAAAATAGAAGAGGCTTGGTGTGACATCACATCATATACAAGTTTTTCAAATAATTTTGGAATAGTACTTAATTTAGCGATACCTCTATAATTCGAAATATCCGATTTAGAGCCAGATTTAAACAGTGGAGTAATAAATGATTGTTTCCAAACAGCCGGAAAATACCCCAATTTAAGGGATTTGTTAAAAAGATAAGTCAGAGGGATACATAACAGATGTGAACATCGCTTCAAAATACAGCTCGGAACTCCATCTAGACCCGCAGTAAAAGCCATTTTCAATTTGGTTAATTGGCTTCGGACTGTTATTTCATTGATGGGTGGAATAATAATCATTGATGATTCAGGAATTGAATATGGATATTGATTAGGATTAGTAAACGTTGAAGAGGAATAAGTGGATACAAAAAAGTCAGCAAACATATTACTTATGGACAAATCATCTGTAGACTCAGAATCACCAAACTTCATATTAGACGGAAAGTCAACTGAACGTCTTTTGGAGTTCACAAATTTATAAAATGATTTTGGATCACTTTTTAGATTGTTCTTAATTTTAATTAGATAGTTTTTATAGGCATTTTGATTTGCCATATTAAATTCGGATCTTGATACTGAGTATTTCATGTAATCTGTAGACGTTCCATTTTTCTTATAATTTTTAAACATTTTATTTTTCTTATTTTTTAGACGTGTAAGATATTTCGTATTCCAAGGAGGACCAATAGATTTAGAAGGCATCATTTTAGGTGCAGACGTTTCAAAACATTCATATAAAATTTGATAAAATTTATTCAGACACAAGTCAAAATCATTATTATAACGAGACAGCACGTCGATCCAGTCAATTCGAGACAGCTGACGATAAAGTTCTTCATAATTTGTTCTATTAAAACTAAAAACTTTTTTCTTTTGCGTATTATTACCACGCGTAGGATAGGAGGAAGAGCAGGTTATTTCAACTGTGGGATGATATCTGTCTTCAGGAATTGAAATTGGAGAATGGCGCGTGACACAAAACTCTGATGGCTCATTTACAAAAATAAGATCCAGTAGTTTACGATTAGAGTTAGTAACAGGATTAATTTGGAAAAGGCAGTTACTAGATAAGCCATCAATAAAATCAGCTGATGAGCTAGATGAACGAGAAGAAATCAAATAGTTGGAATCTGGGATCTCTTCCCAAAATATTGAAGGCATATTAAAATCACCAACATACATAACCAAGTCCGAAGATTTAATTTTTTTTAAAATGAAATCAACTGCTTTTTTGTGATCATCGTAGACATAATCGGGAGAACGAGGCGGAATGTAGGAGCAGATTATATAAAGACATTTTTTGTTTATTTTTGCCAATACACATATAATCTCAATATGCAAAAAATCATTTAATATAATTTGTTCAGATGAAAAATCATTTGTTACGGCAATTAGCACACCACCACCACCTTTGTTTTCTCTTTCTTGTCTAAAGATTTGATATTTGGAACAAAAAATTTCGGAATTATTAACTTTTTTATTGAGCCAAGTTTCGGTAAATATTATTATATGGTTGTTGAAATCATAGCTGTTGGAAAATAGCGACGGTAATTTAGTATTTAAACCATTAACATTTTGATAAATTATAGATATTAGTTTTTTGGAGTCTGATTAGCAGATTTGGGTAAACGAGCTGCATTTTCATCTCGATATACAAATTCTCGTACCACAGCATTTTCCGGCCAAAAGGAGGGGTTTACCATTTGTTCAAACAGCTCTTCAGGAACGATTATTTTAAAAGAAGCTCTATTTCTTGAATTAATTCTATAAACAGCTATATTATCAGGAAGTGCATTATTGAACTGAGACTGCAAGTAGTATTTCATTTCTTCGACAGTTGTATCATGGAGAAAACGTGTAGCGAAGATGGTTTTTCTGGGTGGTAAACGTGGTATAGTTCGGAGTTCCCTCGGTGCAGAGGTAAGTTGAGATGATGATGCTATTTTAGCAATTACGTTGGCATAAGGAGTATTTATAGTGTTGGGATTATCGCCAATAGATGAAGCAGGCGGCATTGGAGATGACGCATCGAAATTAATCAATCTAGTAGAATTTTGAGTATCTACTATCAAATTATGAGCATTAGTAAAGGATGGTATATTAGCAGTTGTAGGCATCGTAGACTCATTGTGGATTATTGATGAAGCATTATTAAAAGATGGTGGGACAGCAGTTTGGGGCATCAAAAGAGTAGTAGTTGTAGTATGCATATTCGCAGAATTTAAAGCCGTATTATTAGCAGTTGAAGGCAATGTAAGAGCTGTATTTGCGTTATTATTAGCATTTGTATGGGTCAAAGAAACAGTAGTATAATCAGGGTTTTCTCTATTCATGATTCTGGGTGATTTACGGCGATTTGGAGAAGGTAATTGAGGTGATTGGAGTCCCTCTAATGATTTAAAATCATCGAAAAGCTTTCCATAAGAGTTTATTTGCTCGGATAAATTAACTAAATTGTTTTGAATTTGCAAAAAATTGTTTTTAGTGCTTTGGAAGAAACGGTAAAAATCAGCGCCAATTTTTTGGCAGCCATTACAGCGCCAATGCAAGTTTTTATGCTTCGATACAGATTCAGCCACTAAACCAGTTAAGCCACTGCATTTAAAGTGACATAAACCATGACAAAGCCAGCACATTATCATTCTCTCATCATGACCTTCTAAAGAACAGCCTTTTTTTAAACATGACATTTTCGAGCGATTTAATATTGTTTTTCTGGGAATTTAATTTTTTTTAATTAACTGGCAACACTTATTTGTTTAACACAAATGTTTGTTGTTGTTGTTTTTTTTTTTTTTTTTTTTTTTTTTTTTTTTTTAAAACAAAAAAGAGTACGGCACTTGTTCTAAGTTACTTGAATTATTGTTATTGTTTTTCTTTTTTTGTATTTTCTTTTTATGCTAGGTTCTATTGAGTTAGATGTAATTTCTATTTGGTATATTTTATTGTTGTAAAAATGTTTTGAGTTTGATAATTTAGTTTATTGTTGGTAATTTTATGTATTGTAAAAAATTATAAAACTGATATCTAAAAAAAAGCGACCTTTCGAGTAACTTTTTAAATTGATTTTTTGTAGATAAAAATTAAGATAAACATCCACTGTTAACGGCTGAGAACAATCATTAGAAAGCCACAATCACAACAAATACAAAATGTCACTTTTTCACAAGCAAAATAATATTCTTGTATATTAAATTTGCGTGAAAACAAAGTCTACACAATTTTCACGTGAAATTCATTGTCGTGAAAAATTATTTTTTTTTATGTGGAGTATAACAGTTTTTTCACGTGAAACTCAAACAACTTACTGTGCTTAAAAATGGAAAATTTTGTATATGAGATTTTTGCACACAGTTTAGTTTAACCAAAGGTTTGCCTTAAGCGAGTTATTTAGTATTAACAGATGTCTTTTATATGAGATTATCCGAGTGGCTAAAAACTTGGGTATTCAGTAGGTTAATCTTTATAGATTTAAACATTTTTAGAGTGATATTCGGCTTAAATTTCGAAAAAAAAATACATTTGTTATCGCTAACATTTTATACCATATATATGTATGAGCAGCTGAGATGCAGAACTCGTTCGTTACAAAAATTAAAAAAAAAACGAGATGACAATTGATTCTGACAGTTCTATTGGCGCTTTGTGAGAAAAATTTCGATTTTTCAACTGTTGAGTTTTTAATCAAGAATGGCATAACATTTAAGAATAAAAAAAATTCAACTAATTTGCTTAATTTAATAAGCCGCAACAAGTTTTTTGCTTCTTCCCAAAATTTGGTTAATGTGTAACGAACGAGTTTTACATCTGAGCTACTCATATGTATATTACTCATACGCACCCATGTACAAATTTTCCAAATACGGTACAATTACATTTGTACCATATTCAATGTAAATTTTCTCGAAAACGAATCCGAACGCATCTCCAATTTTTTTCTTACCAATAGAAAATTATCTGGAGATTCTTTTAAAAATATTTAAAAAATAAAAAATAGGGTGTTTTTTGATAAATTGAAATTTTTTATAAAAACACAAAAAATCCAAATTCAGAACTCGTTCTGAAAATTTTAATTTTTTTTCATTCAGAAAATAGCACGTGAGCTCTTAGGCCCTTGATATATGTCAAAAAATTTTAACAAATTGTTAACTAAAAACGCTTTTAAATTTTTTCAACATTTGACTACCTAGCCCACTTTGTAGAAAAGTAGGAAAATATATACAGTGGTGGCCACTCATTTAAGGACATTCAAGTTTTTTTTTTAATTTTATTGTTGTTGACTTTATTTTTAAAGATCAAAGTAGTGGCTAAATTCGCCACGAAAGGCAAGGACATGGTTCAGAAAATTGTACATAATTTTAACGTAATTTTTGTTTTTTCATTTTGTCACTTGTTTTAAGTGGGCGTGGCTTTTAACGAAAAATTAGCGATATCAAAGCGATATTATCTACAAATAGTCGCCACACTTAAAATTGCAGCACTTTAAACGTGACCAAATTTTTCTTTAGTCGTTTTTTAACCATAAAAATCGCAAGATCTGATGCAAAGCACAAAGTTGTCATCATTAGCTTCATTTTTTTTGTTTGTTTTCAGTCTGTACTGGTATACCTGCACATTAAGGCAGGTAAACAATTTGACTTAACTGCGTTTTTGGCTTACCTGCACAATAATTCTTGCAAAAGTTGGTTGTGCAGCTAAGTCAAAATTACTGTATACCGATCGACTCATAATCACTTTTTGTTTCGATTTGACGATGTCCGTATGTCTGCATATGCATGTCGGCCCAAGGATTTTGTTTAAAATCAGTCCATGTTTAGACCTAGTGCCCATATAAAGGTCCCCCCCAAAATTGGCTTGTTTACACGCTGCAGGTCGCAAATACGAAGATATTTCAATGTAATTGGGTTCGCTTACTCACATGGTCTCAAGAACAAATCCTATTGATTTTAGATAGGATTGGTTCATATTTGGACCTATTGCCCGTATAGATTATATTTTCGAATTTCTCGTCTTTTATCATTTTATAGAAAATTTAAAAGACGAGAAAAATAACATTAAAAAAAAACAAAAACGTAGCAAAAATAGGTACCAGTGATATTCACTTGAAAATTACTATTCGCAAATATATATACATAACAGTTATATGTAAGTGCTTTGAATGAAATAACAAACAACTTTCAAAAAAGGAAAAAGGGTAATTTTTGACCCCACTTTTAACCCTTTAAACCCCTAAGAAGGATCATAACACTATGCGACAGTCAAAATCGGGATGGCATGAAACCAACGGGAAATGTTATATCGGTCAAAAACAAGTTATACGTGTCCCGGCGTTTCGCTGGGTCAACTCTAGGACGCGAGATATATCTTTTTTTGATATAACTCGAGAACCACTAGTCCGATTTTGCTCAAACAATTTTAAAAAAATTAAAAATTACAATTCCTTTAATCTGTTCATATAACGTTTTTCTATATACTCAACAGTTTTGCCGGTAAAAATAAATGTTTGTTACCGCTACCATAAAAATCAATAACCTTTTTTTTATTACTTTTTTTTAATATTTTAGGCAAAAAATATTTTTTTCTTCATACATTTATTTTTACCGGCAAAACTATTGAGTATATAGAAAAACGTTATATGAACAGATTAAAGGAATTGTAATTTTTAATTTTTTTAAAATTGTTTGAGCAAAATCGGACTAGTGGTTCTCGAGTTATGTCAAAAAAAAGACCACCAAAGGTCAAATCGATATATCTCGATTCCTAGAGGTGACCCAGTGAAACGCCGGGACACGTATAACTTCTTTTTTACCGATTAACTTTCCCCGGTATTTTGAACCCTTCCCGATCACTGACCCCTACCATTTGTCTCACAGTGTAATCTTATACACCCCAACCTTTGAATTCCTATCTCTACAGTATATCCAGATTTCATCAATATCGGCGATTGTTATATGAGATCACTCCCTTGTAAGTGCGGAATATATTCTGAAATCAAAATTTAGCCTTTGCCCATTATTCTAAACTAATTTCTCTAGCAAATTTCAACTTAAATGGCAAATTCTTTTAGATAATTTTATTTTCTTTAGAAAATCGTAAATGCAAATTGTGAATGTTCTTTTTTTCTCAAATATAGTCATTTATTTTATTACATTTTATTTTCTTCGTCAGTTTTTTCAAAAAACTTCCTATTTCTAAACATTTTTTTTCTCAAAGATTAAATAGCCATAAAAATAACGACAACTTTTTAAATATTATTTGCAATAATATTTTTGTAGTACATTTTACTTAATATTTAACAACACATAGGCGCACATAGTTTGTTTAATTTTTAAGTATAAGGAAACATATAAAATTAGTTTAAAAATATACTTGTTCTTACAATCTGTTAGCATTAAAAAATAAACAAATGTTGTAGTTGCCATTTGATTTTATGTTATACGCAGGTTAAAAAACGTTTAATAGTTTCAATATGTCAAAAACAAAAGAGAAACAATAACAGAAGAGAACAAATCGAACAAGGAAGGTATCTTCGGAGTCACCCACCGATTTTTCTCGAATTTGAATAGTCATGGCATAACACTGTGGAACAAATTCAGGTTAGCAAAAGTTAGGTCGATTGTGAGAGTGAGGGGTGAAAATAGAGGCTAAATTAGAAGACCCATATCGCGGCGTTTGCTTATGTTAGTTCGAATTTTTTCATATTGTTTATATGGTTTTTTGGCTATAACTCGTCGACTAATTGATATTTTTTAAATCTGTAAAAGCCAAATTATTGTTGGAGACCTGAACAACAAATAAAATAAAAAAAAAATTGATTTGATTGATTTTTTTTTTAATTGTTGTTCATGTCTCTAGCTATAATTTGGCTTTTACAGATTTAAAAATATCAATTAGTCGACGAGTTAGAGCCAAAAAACTATATAAAAAATTCGAACTAACATAAGAAAAAGCCGCGATACGGGTCTTCTAATTTAGCCTCTATTTTCACCCCTCACTCTCAGAATCGACCTAACTTTTGCTAACCTGAATTTGTTCCACAGTGTAATCGGATATCAAATAAAAGATTTTGAAAGGCCTACGTTTGACATTGACATAATATACTTTTTGTAGGTGGAGAGTTGATACTGAAGGCCTCATATGTTGCAAGTCACCTAATTTAAGTGATGGGTTGTAACCGCTTGTTTCAATAGTCCCTTTAGTTTGGATTATAGCCGACTTTTTCCGAAGCTCTTTTTTCTTCTAAATGCCTTTTATTTTAAATGGGTAGCAACTCTGGCTGCAAACGGTATGAACATTTTTCATTTTTGAAGAACTTTAACTACGTGTGATAGAAGGTATCACATACCCAAATTTCAGCTAAATCGGTGGATGACCCAGGGGATACCTTCCTTGTAAGAAGCAGAAATGAAATAAACGTCTAAACTTTTTGAAAATAACATAAAAAATTAGGCGGAAAATATTATGCAAAAATATGTGAAAAGTGCCGAAATGACCAAACCCACGGGCGGATTTTAAGGAGGATATTTTTCAAAACATTAATTTACAGATATAAATTATTTATGTTCAAATGTAAGCACAGGGCATGGGGTCATATTTATGGTACAAATTTAATATACACAACTTAATATTAAACCCAATTTTCGTGTTTTGTGTAAAACGATGCCGGCCAGAACGTTACAGAACGTCACTGCTACAGAGACACAATTAAAATATTTTATATGTTAACACCGCTGCAAATATATTTAAAAACCAAAATAAAATTTCACTTGAAAACAGGAACACTAACATTTCATTAAATTTAACTTACACAGAAAAAACTAAAAATGAGTTTAAGTTACGAAATTGATGATAATAATTAAAATTTTAATTGATTTTGCACCTATCACTCAAATGATACTATTAATTATTATAAATTGTATACGATTAGTTGAAACAATTAAATGATTCAATTAAATGTTTGATGAAAAATTTTTTTTATTTTGATCATATGTTTAATTCGATATTTTAGGTCAATTATTTTTTCTGTGTACATTATATTTTATTTTTGACAGTTAATAAAATGAACCACAAATTAGTCAAAACAACTAACAAAAATTTGGTTTATTTTTTATTTTTATTTTTTAGGAATTCTCATTAATTTTAATTTTAGGAATTCTCATTATTCTACATTTTCTGTTTTTTTTAATGACTTACGAATGTATATAAAATTTACATTTCTTTAACAAATTAATGTAATTTTCACTTAAAATTTCAAAACTGAATTGCTACTTAAATAACTAACAAATTCTGACTACAGAAGTTCCCTGAGTACATGATTTGTAGTGGGATAGCTGTGGTTTTTAACAAGACGGCGAAACATGTCAAATAAAAAAGGTCTCATGAGTAGGGTGACCATTTTTTTCTGACTTCAAATCAGTACAAATTTTAAAAATATTATCATCCAAAAAAATATTATCATCCCTATACAGACCCCAAGACAAAACTTTTTTTCCATGAAAAAATCCAGTTTTTCAACGGAAATTTCAATGATCTGTTACCATTACTTTTCTAATTTTTTTGGAACAGATTGATGAAATTTAGCCATGCTACGAATGAAGTCAAATATGACCCCAGGATAGTATGAATGTTAAATCTTCCGAATTTTTATTCAGGCCAACGAATTTCTGTTGTCACGCGCAAATTAAATTGTCTAAATTAATTTTCTGTAGATACTAACCAATCGATTCGCTACAAATTTAGCTGTCAGAATCTTTTTTCTCTTGCTAATTTCTGCATGATTTCTGAAATAGAAAAACTTCACATTTTGGCTACGTTTTTCTACAAAAATACGCAACGTTTTTAAAAATGAAAATCTTAAGATTTTGTATATTTTTTCTATTGAAATCCCACAGAATCGAATCACCACGAATCTTCTCTATGTATGAAACTACATATTAGATTAAAAAATTTATATGTAGAAAAAATCATTTAGAATGCTTTCTGGTAGAGAAAACCTATCACATTCACAACAATTTATCCTACAAAGAAACCAGATTGTACTTGCATTTTGGCTTTTTTACTAAAAAAATGTAATATTGTTTTAAATGACAAAAATTAGTACAGTCAGTACAAATTTTAAAAAAATCAGTACAAATCAGTACACGACTTTTTCATCAGGACATGTGTCAAAAAATCAGTACATGTACTGATCAAATCAGTACAAATGGTCACCCTACTCATGAGTGCATTGGGCTTGTGAATTAGCCTCAAGGATCGTGCGACTTAATACCGCTGGATTACTTTCTGTAGGGTATGTGAAATGGCTAGTCTATCTTTATGATTGGTGGTTAAAAACATAAATGAATGATAACAGCTGGACATTACGGTTACGCTTAAATGCACTGGCAAAAGGTTTGTTGGAACTTATAGGCCAGCGTTGGGGGTAAAAAAATTGGGTTTAAAATAGCTCTTCTACAAACAAACAAATCGGTTTTTTTCTTTTTTTTTTAATTTAATTTAATTTAATTTCATTATTTATTACAATAACCTAGCCGAAAGGCCATAATCGGTTACAAATACTACTAAAAGTTTGCAAAGCAAACAATAGAATTTAATACAAATAAAATAAAGTGTTAAATAAAATTTAATTTAAATATAATAATCTTCAAAAAAAAAAAAAACAATATAAATAATAAATAAGAGTGATAACGGATTTCTTTTCAAATTCCAGATCTATCAAAAAAATTTAGAGAAAAAAATAAAAATAATGGCCAAAAACAATAATAAATTAAGTATTTGAAAATATTTTAAAAAGTTTTTTTTTTTATAAAACAAAAAAATTTTTTTCATTAAAAAAATATCAAAAATTATTTTACCTCCCAGCTAAAAAAGAGATGCCGAGCAGTAGAAAAGGCACTACAATTGATGATCTAGATGTACTTCTTTTTTAACATAAACACTAATGATTTTAACATTGAGTTGTCATAGGATAGGAGTACTCCCAGTACTTTTTGAACTAGTGCAAAGCAATCTCTTTTTCACCAATTAAAAGTTAAAAAAAAAATTCCTTACAAAAAAAAATTATATTTTTTTTATTTTAGAAAAGTTTTTTTATTGCCGTCACCGAGTATCGAACTTGCGACCTCACGATTGCTGGTCTAGCGCTCTACCGCTGAGCTATTCTTTGATACGAAAGTTGACTGGCATAAAAACACCACTTTGTTAATGCAAGATATTGTTCCTTATTTTCGTCAATAAAAGTACTTATTAAACAAGTGTAAAAGGTGCACTTGCAATTCAATATTGTTTTCAGTACTATTTTTACAGGTACATAAAAATCGATTTCTCACCATTTTTATACCCTACACCACTATGTGCTCAGGGTATTATAAGTTTGCGCTGATGTTTGCAACACCAAAAAATATTGGTCCTAGACCCACCTTATAGTATACCGATCGGCTTAGAATTTTTTTTTATTTCGATTTAACGATGTCCGTCTGTCCGTCCGTCCGTCAGCCCGTCTGTGTGTCTGTCCATGCATTCTTGTGCGCACTCTACAGATCGCAAATATTAAGATATTTTGATAAAACTTGGTACACCGACCTATGTCGGCCCAAGGACGACGCCTATTGATTTTGGTGAACATCGGTCCATGTTTAGACCTAGTGCCCATATAAGGGTCCTACCAAAATTATATTGTTTATACGCTGCAGGTCGCAAATATGAAGATATTTTGATGAAATTTGGTACACCGACTTATGTCGGCCCAAGGACGAAGCCTATTGATTTTGGTGAACATCCGTCCATGTTTAGACCTACTGCCCATATAAGGGTCCCCCCAAAATTATATTGTTTATACGCTGCAGGTCGCAAATATTAAGATATTCTAATGAAATTTGGTACACAGACCTATTTTGGCCCAAGAACGAAGCCTATTGATTTTGGTGAACTTCGGTCCATGTTTAGACCTAGTGCCCATATAAGGGTCCCCCCAAAATTGGCTTGGTTACAAACTGCAGATGGCAAATATTAAGATAGTTTAATGAAATTTGGTGCGCTAACTCACATTATAGAAAATTTTGACACAAGCCCCATTTTAACCCATTCGAATTTCGGATGCAAACATTAGTTAGCTTTTACCCAGACTGGTGTAGGGTATTGTATAGTCGGCATGCCCGACTTTAACCTTTTTACTCGTTTTTTTATATATATGTACATATTTTTAAAAATTTTAAAATTAAAAAAATATTGAATTTAAACAAATAAATAATAAATATTAAAAAATAAAATTAATAAAATGAAAAAAATTAAAAAATTTGGTCCCGCCGGGAATTCAACCCGGGACCCTCTGTTTGAAAATGCCAAATGATACAAAAATCACTTTTTATGATCACTTTTAGAGCAATTACTCTTTAGAAGCAATACTTAAGTGATTTTTTCGATGTGGTTCAGAAGAAATTCTAAAGAAGCTATAAAAATGTATTAACGGATACTTGGGAAACAATAAAAGAAGTGATTTTTTGAAGTTGTTCAGAAGTAATTCTAAAAAAGCTTTAAAAATGTAATAACGGATACTTGGGAAGCAATAAAAGAACCCGAGTAAAAAAGTTTTGATATAATCATATATTATTTTATGTAATTGCATATAGTAACTTATAGTTACATATGTTCACATATGCTTTTAAATTCAAGCATATATACTTTTATATAGTCATATATTAGATATTTTTTCCTCAAAGGTTTTAATATGGAGACATATGTGATTTTATATTATTACATACTGGCCTACATATATATGTATGTGCTATATATAAGTACATAAAGTAACATATAAAAGATCTAATTACATATACGTTTATATATAATTTAGTATGACACTATACATAATAATATAAAACTATGTGGGTCCATATAAAAAATATTTTATAATTTGTGTTAGTTATGATTATATATTGACGAATATGAACCCATATATAACTTATAACGTTCTTTATAAAATCATCTATAATTATATATCATCCCACATAGGCAATTTTTTCATTTTATATAAAAATATATAAGGTGCATATAAAACCGTATTATATTATATTTGGTTCCATGTTATCAATGATTTTGAACTAGTTTGAGATTTAGTAATTACTAGGGATTGGCGCGTGACACGAAATGTTCGTGAGTCACGTTATTCACACGTGAGTAATAATTACTATACTTAAGTGATTCGTGCGTGAGCGTGAGTAAGAATAACCCGTGCATGATTCGTGTGTGAGTTTATTTTTTGCATCATATGTTTTTAGTAATTTTTACTGTTTTGCGTGAGAATTTTCTGATTGTAAGTTTTTAATATACTCATGTGTGCTGAGTAAGAAACAAAATACTCGTGCGTGAGTAATTTGTTTTTGTTTAGGAGCATGAGTCAAAAATGGCTTACGCACCCATAACATCAACAATACTGAAGCTGTAATACGAAATTCTCTATTCTATAACTTACACTTGACTGATTTTTTATATTATATCTTGGTTGTACAGTTGTGGCCAAACATTTAAGTCAATTCAAGTTTTTTTATAATTTTATTGTTGTTGCTTTTATTTTTAAAGATCAAAATAGTGGCTAAATTCGCCACGAAAGGCAAGGAGATGGTTCAGAAAATTGTACAGACTTTTAACGTAATGTTTGTTTTTTAATTTTGTCACTTGTTTTAAGTGGGCTTGGCTTTTAACGAAAAATTAGCGATATAAACCTCTTATCAAATTACATAGTAAAATTTAGGCAGTACTGATCGGTTGTGTAAAAACTGTATATTTTTGTAAAACCTATAAAATTTCCTTAAGTCTTGCATTATTTTTATCTACAAATAGTCGCCAGACTTAAAAGTGGAGCACTTTAAACATGACCAAATTTTTATTTGTTTTTAGCGATTTTTAATAAAGTTAACAGCACTGAATTTTTAAAGTGAATAGTTTTATGATTTTTTACCACAATATAGCAAATCAGTCAAGATTTTTTTTACGTTATAGTAAAAAGCATTTCATGTTAAAATTTCAGTGTTGTTAACTTTCTTTTAAAATCGCTAAAAACAAAGAAAAATTTGGTCATGTTTAAAGTGCTTCAATTTTAAGTCTGGTGACTATTTGTAGATAAAGATAATGCAAGACTTAAGGAAATTTTATAGGATTTCCAAAAATATACAGTTTGTACAGAACCGATCAGTACTGCCTAAATTTTACTATGTAATTTGATAAGAGGTTTATATCGCTAATTTTAAAACAAGTGACAAAATGAAAAAACAAACATTACGTTAAAATTCTGTACAATTTTCTAAACCACCTCCTTGCCTTTCGTGGCGAATTTATCCACTATTTTGATCTTTAAAAATAAAGGCAACAACAAAAAAATTAGAAAAAAACTTGAATTGACTTAAATGCTTGGCCACAACTGTATATCATAATCCTATTAACTTTAAAATTTCAGTGTTGTTAACGTTATTTTAAAATTACTAAATTAAAAGAAAAAATTTTTCATGTTTATTGCACTGTCATGATAAATCTGGATAAAAGTAATGGAAGATTTATCGAAATTATAATATCTCCAGCAGACCTGGGGTTAATCATTACATTTTGTAATTAATTTAACAAACTGTCACCGAACTGGCCCCTTTATATGAAATAGGCTGGTCACTTTTACATGGCGTTGTCATAGGAGGTGGAAATTGACCCCTTGTGACATGTCACAAGACAAATCCCAGGACAGGTTCCTGAACTTTGTTTTTTATGAGAGTTCAGTAACCTGTCCTAGGATTTGTCTTGTGACATTTCACAAGGGGTCAATTTCCACCTCCTATGACAACGCCATGTAAAAGTGACCAGTCTATATCATATAAAGGGGCCAGTTCGGTGACAGTTTGTTAAAATTTCCCGTAGGGTAATTACACATGCAATAAGATAATTACATGTAATTGTAATTGAAAAAAAACTCAACTACAATTAATTGTAATTGCAATTCAAAAATGAACAATTGCAATTACAAGTAATTGAACATTTTTTATACCCTACACCACTATGTGGTCAGGGTATTATAAGTTTGTGCTGATGTTTGTAACACCAAAAAATATTGGTCGTAGACCCACCTTATAGTATACCGATCGGTTCAGAATTTTTTTTTATTTCGATTTAACGATGTCCGTCTGTCCGTCCGTCCGTCCGTCCGTCCGTCCGTCCGTCTGTCTGTCTGTCCATGCAATCTTGTACGCACTCTACAGGTCGCACCTATTAAGATATTTCGATGAAATTTGGTACATAGACCTATGTTGGCCCAAGGACGAACAAGTTTGATTTTTTTGAACATCGGTCCATGTTTAGACCTAGTGCCCATATAAGGGTCCTACCAAAATTATATTGTTTATACGCTGCAGGTCGTAAATATTAATATATTTTGATGAAATTTGGTACACAGACCTATATTGGCCCAATAACGCAGCCTATTGATTTTGGTGAACATCGGTCCATGTTTAGACCTAGTGCCCATATAAGGGTCCTACCAAAATTATACTGTTTATACGCTGCAGGTCGTAAATATTAAGATATTTTGATAAAATTTGGTATACAGACCTACATTTGCCCACTAACGCAGCCTATTGATTTTGGTGAACATCGGTCCATGTTTAGACCTAGTGCCCATATAAGGGTCCTACCAAAATTATATTGTTTATACGCTGCAGGTCGCAAATATTAAGATATTTTGATGAAATTTGGTACACCGACTTATGGCAGCCGAAGGACGAAGCCTATTGATTTTGGTGAACATCGGTCTATGTTTAGACCTAGTGCCCATATAAGGGTCCCCCCAAAATTATATTGTTTATACGATGCACGTCGTAAATATTAAGATATTTTGACGAAATTTGGTACACAGACCTATTTTGGCCCACGGACGAAGCCTATTGATTTTGATGAACATCGGTCCATGTTTAGACCTAGTGCCCATATAAGGGTCCTACCAAAATTATACTGTTTATACGCTGCAGGTCGCAAATATTAAGATATTTTGATGAAATTTGGTACACAGACCTATATTGGCCCAATAACGCAGCCTATTGATTTTGGTGACATTAGTTGGCTTTTACCCAGACTGGTGTAGGGTATTCTATAGTCGGCATGCCCGACTTTAACCTTTTTACTCGTTTTTATTTAAAAAAATAATTTTTGTATATTGATAGATATGGTCCTATATAATATGATAAAAAGTATAAGGTTAATATTTAGATATAATTGTATCAAACTATGTCCACTTTTATAACATTTTATATAATTTTATACAAAAAGATATAATTTGATGTAATTGGATGAGGACAAAATTCGGATACAATTGCATCGAATTGCATAAAATTGTATCAAATTGTACCAAATTGTATACAATTGTATACAATTCGATACAATATGATACAATGAGACGTTCTCATTTTTCGGATATAATTATATCTAATTACATAAAAGATTATATATAATTAAATATAACTTTATATGGCTCCATATCATTTTTTTTTACTTGGGAAGTGATTTTTTGAATTTGTTCAGAATAACTTCTAAAAAAGCAGTAAAAATTCAATAACGAATACTTCTGAAGCACTGAAAGAAGTAGTTTGTAAAGCACTACTTGCAATATTTTTTGCTGGGCCTGTAACCGGATTTGAACTCGAAACCTTCTGACTACAAAATTTTTTAACGAAGCGTCATAATTTTTATTTAGTTATTGCTCTACCAGTGAAGTGATTTTTGTACCATTAGCAGCTTTTTGGATTAGGTGGTACTGGATAACCACTGGTTGCGAACGTTTGCATAGCACTCTAAGCCAATTCTTTCCCAGTACATAGTTTTTTTATAATCCCCTTAAATTTTTGTAAAACAAATACGGGAAAAACTCTTTTTGCAAACGTTTCCAGTCATATATTTTTACTCAGTGGTATGCAAGTACTGTAAATTTTTTATAGGGCAGCTACAGTTATTATTAAAAGGAACTGCAAAAAACTTTGAAGACCACTATTCGCATGCAATCAGGAATTGGAGAGTCTTTGGTAAGAGATCATAAGTGCCCAGTGTAGTAAACGAACACTTTAAAATCCGACTTTAAATGCCAAAGCTATAACGAAAAATTAAAAAAAGGCGACCCCTACGTTCGGCAAAAAATTTTTTTTTTTTAAATCGCCTTCCAAAAATACTTCATATTGGAGGGTGTCCGGCGAAATTTTTTTTTTGAGGTACGGTCTAATGTACATAATCTTCATTAAAAAAAAATTTTACAATAAAAAAATTGATTTTCAAAAAAATAAATTTTGTATTTCTTTTTTCAATACTGCATGCACATAGGTAACGATATATTTTTTAATTTTTCGCAATACAAAAGTAATAAGAAATGTCATAATTAAAGTAACTAGTTACCATTAGACCGATTTACGAAAAAATTAAAAAAAGTACCCCCCTCAAAACAAACATTGGTTTGTTCTATGATGATTCCCAAAATATTTCGGGTCTAGCAATGAGATCTCACGAGCTGAGCCATTTTTGAAAAAGGTAATTTTTTTTAGTTTTTGTAAAAAATTTGCATTTAGCTGAAGAAACCATACTCAATATGGGTATCATATGAAAGGTTTTTTAGAGTCACGTCCAGCTGTATATACAACATGTTCAAGCATATCCTGACATGTCCTATTTCCAAGGATATTCTACAAAAAAAACAAATTTTTGTCTTTTTTGTATGGAGATATTTGTGATTTAAATTTCAAACTTACATATCATAATCTATAGACGATTTAAGTAAACATGTGTTTCAGATTTTATCAGAAATTCAATGTGATGAAAAAGTTAAAGTTGGGCCGGCCGACTATATGATACCCTAGACCAATCTGGTTCAAAGTAAACTAATGTTTGGATCCGAAATTCGTATGGGTGAAAATGGACTTGCATCAATATTTGTCTACAAAATTATACAATTTGTTATGTGCATTTAAGAGAAAAACGGAAATAAAGTCCATATGGATGACAGGTTCAAATATGTAACGATCCTATCTGAAATCAATAGACTTTGTCTTTGGGGCCACGTGAGTCAGTGTACCAAATTTCATCAATATATCTTCAAATTTGCTAGATGCAGTGTGCGAACAAGCCTAGATCTACTACTAGGTCAAAACATGTACCGAAATCAATGGGCTTGATATAAGTCGGTGTACCAAATTTAAAAAAATACCTTAATATTTACGATCTGTAGTTTGCAAACATTTTTGCAGGACCTTTATAGGGAAAATGTGTCTTAACAAGGACCAATTATAAACAAGCTCAATAGGCTTTCTCCATGGGCCCATCGAATTAGTGTACCAAGTTTCAGTAAAATACCTTCGTATATGCGATCTGCAGCGTTCCAATTTTAACCAAAATTAAAAGGTTTCGCCCTTGGGCAATGTAAGTGTACCAAATTGTATCAAAATATGAGAGCAGTTCGAAATGTACTTAGCCTAAAAATTAAAAACAAAAGCTAGATTTTTAAAATTATTTTATTTTTTAATATAATCTCCTGGAACTTCAATACACTTAGTCCAACGTTTTTCTGCACTAATAAAAAAAAACCCATACAAATAGGTCAAAATTGTGCTGGCGCAAATACATGTACTATTTCCTGTTATTATGGCAGAATTTTTACCTATTTGTACGGGCTTTTTAAGAGAAAATAACAAAAAAAAATTAGTTCAATTTAATTAGTTCAATTTATAATAGACTTTTGTACTAATTTTTTTTTATGAGTGTAGACCATATCATGGACTTTATCTATCATTTCTGGCATTGTTGCAGTTTTTAGACGTTCACTTCGTGTTTCACCTCCAATGCTTGTACGACCACGTTTGAATTCAGCACCCCAATTTTTTACTGTTGCATATGAAGGAGCACTTTCACCTAACACATTCACCATATCACTATGAATTTCTTGTCCCGATAAACATTTCTTATGTAAATATTTAATCACACCACAAATTTCTAATTTTTCCATTACAAATAAAATCACTGAAGCGCCTTTTTTGAATACCTGTTACTATATGAATGAGTTGACAGATCGAAATGAAATTTAACATGTGTTCATATGACGGATGGAAGTTTCCATTATACAAAGCTTTTTGCACTGCCATCATCTATTTCAGGCTAAGAACATTTTGTACTGCCTCGTATCTTAATATTTATGACCTGTAGAGTGTGCACAAAAATACAAAAAGACATTCAGATGGATGGCCAGACGGAAAGATAGACTAACTAAAAAGTGATTCTGAGGCCATCGGTGTAGGTACTAAAAGGTGAGTCTGGAATCTAGACTGGATCCAATTATTTTTGGTGGTATAAATATCAGCACAAACTTATTATTCCATGTCCACGTAGTGATGTAGGGTATAAGAAGGACGACATAGCTTTAAGAAAGAAATTTAGAGAATTCCAAATTAAAATTATTTTTTTCTAAAATGGAAAAAATATTTCAAATGAAATACGGATTTCTGATTTCAAATTGCGAAAACTCTAAAAGAAATTTCCGTTTTCCATTTTAATTTTAGAATTTTTCATAAAAAAATTCTGATCTGCCATTTGTAATGAAGAAAATTTCAAATAAAATCGAAACTTCTTATTTTTATTTAAGATTTTCAATTACAATCAGAATTTTTTTATTTGAAATCAAGAAATTTTTAAAAAATGTTTTAAGGCTTTAAATGGGGAGGAATTGTCAAAAATGGCATGGTAGAAAATTCTACATATTAAAAATGTTCCCAAGATTAGCGATTTTTTCTATATTATTTATTTTTTCTCGATTTCAGCGATACATCTAGACAAATACTTTATCAATTTCCACTTTGACTTCGTCTTCACTTTATTACTTTCAATGCGTGGACACATGGTTGCCCACCTCTGAACTAATGCATAAGGTAATAAAATTAATTCTCACTACCAATATTAGAGAAGCAATAACAAAAACAATTTATTAAATACATCAAGTAAATATAATGAATAATACAAATAGAAAAAAGGTGTAAAGTTGATCTAAAAATGAAACATGTCTACTATACATAGAAAAAGTTATGGTACTACTTGGATACAGCAAAGCAGAGCAAAAAAAAGAGAAAAAAATTGCAAATTGAATAACAAGCAAAATTGATTTAATAAAAATACACAATGTGAGTTTTCAAAATGAAACATATTTAGCAACATGATTGCTGGAGCTGACTAGCAAAAGCAATTGATGATACTGCTGCAAATAAAAATCTACTTTGCTGCAACAAAGCTGCTAAATGGTATAGTACACAATGATCATAATCAGGTCAGCGACTTTCATGCACTTAAAAATCAAAAATATGCGCTTAAAATATGCAGTAAAAAAAATACAAAATATGCACTTAAATGGAAATATGCACTAAAAA
The DNA here is from genome assembly GCA_949987735.1 of Leucophora obtusa. Classification (NCBI taxonomy): domain Eukaryota; kingdom Metazoa; phylum Arthropoda; class Insecta; order Diptera; family Anthomyiidae; genus Leucophora; species Leucophora obtusa. The sequence goes on from OX465299.1 coordinate 55,323,172, forward strand.
CCAAAAAATATGCACTAAAGATCCAAAAATAAACGCTTAAAGCCAAAAAATGCACTTTAAATTTATCGATTTTTAAAAACCATATTTATTACACGAGAGGGTTTGGTTAAAAATTAAGTCCAATATAAATGTCTAAGTAGATGACAACTTAATGTAGTCCTTCTAGTTAAGTTCTGCGTTAAAGTTTGCAAAATTTTCCTTTTTTTTCATTTTTTATTAAAACTTATTTTTAGTTTTTTAAAAAATATGCAAAAATTTACAATTTAATGAAAAATCACAAAATTTGCAAAAAATATGCACTTAAAAGCAAAATATGCAAAAATATGGATTTATAATAAAATATGCAACAACAAATCCATGCCATTTTGTTGCGAATTCTTTGATTCGGAAAATTATATGGTCAAAATCATTGTTGGATTATTGACTACAAATATGCATTTGCATGAAAGTCGCTGCCCTGATCATAATGATTGTCGCCTATTTTATGGATTTTTTCTACTTTTTTCGATTTTTTTTTCAATAATGTGTGTTTTTATTTGTTTCGGGTTTTCAACATATTCAAGCGTAATAAGAAATATTCTTGCTATGCTTTTGTGTGTTTTTTGAAAAATATATGCAATGCGAATCCCCCAATGCTGCAAAACATCATCACATTATCTATCTATTCTAGTGGAAGTAAAACTTAAATAAAACCAAACATTATGTCATGTTGTTTTAGTATTAAAAACTGTTGCATGTTACTGTTGCTGCTACTTATGTTGTTGTTGTTGTTGTTATTGTTAAAGTTGCTGCTAACAATTTGCAATGACAATTGTACGCGTGCCATCATAATCATAAATGAATGTTGTACATCATTCCCTTGCCTGTAGTTGTGGTTGAAATGCTGATGGTGATGATGATGCTGCAGCTTCTGTTTTTACTACTGATGATGACGATCAACTAACTAAGCAACCAACCAGCCAACTTGCTAAAACACCACTCCTGATCATTTTTTCTGTCATGTTGAAAAAATATTACATTTGTAGCATTTCTTGACTAATAGCTACTTATTGTTTTTGGTTAATGGATATCAAAATGGATTTAATTGCCCCATTTATGGTTATGCAGGGCTTTCATAAATTATACTTAATATGGGGAGGAGGCTTTGCTAAAGTTTTGTGTAAATGATTTGTTTTAATGTGACATTTATTGTCTCTCTTTTTTTTTCTTTATATTTAGATTTATACATTAAAAGTTTGTGTGTGCCTAGGCAAAAAGGATGATGTCGTTCTCCTTCTTATTTTCTTTTTAATTTTGTCAATGAAATCAAGCATAATGATTACCATATTTATACATGAAGTTCTAAAGATCTTTTATTTTATGGGAAATACTTAAGATATAAGATTATTTAATTATCTATAAAACAAAAGGACCATAGGTTGTAAAACTAGTACTTGTTTTAAATGTTTATGATTGTAAGAAAAATGTTGTTAGTTTTAATTCTCCGGATCATATTAAACTTGTTAAAAGAATTTTGTTTAATTAATCTGTAAAAGAAGTTGTTAATAATGGAAAACTAGTTTTAGTGGTTTTTTTAATTAACGATGTATTCGAGTAACTCATTGGCATATGTCGTCCCCCCTCCAGAACTACTTGTGCTCCACCTAGAATTTGAAAAAGTTTAATATAGATTTTTTAATTAAATATCGAATAACGGTCATGCCCAGTTCAATTCTCAAATATCTCATATATCTTCGGAAATTTTGATTTGGAAGAAATTTTTGATTTTGCTTAATGTTAGAGAAATATCGGAAATATAGTCCAATCCTTTCTAGAATTAACAGTTTTGCCCAAATTCCATTAAAATATCTTCATAGTTGGAACCTGTAACTTGCGAATACGCCACTTTTGGCGGGACCTTTATAGGGGTACATGGTCTGATCATGGACCGATTTTAATCAAAATCAATAGGCTTCGTCCTTGGGCTAACTACAGCGTGTGCATAAGGATACATGGACAGACGGACATCGTTAAACCGAACCAAAAAGTGATTCCGAGTCGATACGTATAGCAAAAGGTTGGTCCAATATTTTTTAGTGCCACAAACATCAGCACAAATTTACTATACGTAATGGTGTAGGGCAAAGATACAAGCCAGCCGATTTTAGCCGGTCAGCCGACACCTTTGGTAAGCTGATTCAGCCACTGAAATAATCGGCAGAGCCGATTAACGCTAGTTTTCCGGACTAGCGGTATCAAAACTAACAAGAAAATACTCCCAAAGCGGAATCGGTGATCTTAACCCTCAAATCGTCACCTAAAATGCAAAAGGGCGTAACAACACTTTTTATTTTTTTACAGGAAAAGCAAAAAATTTTGTAGAATTAAAGATATTTTAGATTTTAAGGGCATATTTCTTTCTCTTGCTTAAAACACGACTAAAGACTTGTGTCTGAAGATTTTTTTTATTTTTTGTTAATATTCTTCAAGTTATGGTTTGCCTTTTGACATTGGCTTTTCTGAAACAAAAAGACGTAACAACAACAAAATTTATTAAAATTTATTTTTATAGTACATAAATATTTTAAAATATTTGTTAATTTAATATTTCAAATGATAAAAAAACTTTAAAAAAATTAAATTTATTAAATATGTATGTAATAATTCTTTACATAAAAAGAAACAATAATTCAGTATAGAATGTTAAAAAATTATATTTAATTTTCAAATGGAATGTTGTCATAAAAGTAATGACAATCTATAGGAAGTAAAGATTTGAGATGTTCCCATTTCTTCTTCGAAATTTTTAATCTTTGGGTATGTACAGGCGCTCCAGGATTCACTCAAGGGGGGGGGGCTATACATTTTTCGTATCCTATACGGTAGTCCTATTTCTAGATATTTTATGAACTAGATGCAACCGGACATCGGACAAAACAATTGCATCAATTACGGTATGATGCAATGGTAGGTAGCACACACGAATATAAGGCAATTTTCGCAGAAAAAAATTTTAAATGTGAATAAAGAAGCAAAATAATCTAAATTATGAGAAAAAAATAAGAAAAATATTGGTAATATCAGAAATTAAAAATGTGCAATAATTTATGAAATATCTGAAGATAAAAATTTTTCAGAGTGAAATTTTATCACTAATTTTTGCTTAGTTTTTTATTTTCGATATATGCATATTTTTTTGTAATCTTTTTTCTTAATTCTAACATTTTTTTTAATTTCTATTAATTTACAAATATAAACTAAACAAGAATTTTTAAAATTCAACGAAATTTTTTATTTTTTAAATAACAAAAACTACTGTTTACTGTAAAAATACTGTTTTGGTGGTTGTTTATTATGATATTAAAAATAACTGATTTAAATAACTGTTACGAAATTACAGTACTTTTCGTTAGGTGTTTTCTTAAATAACCGTCATAAAAGTTGTTGTGCATTTTTGTATAGAAAAACAACTGTAATTTCTGTTAAAAACGACAACTACTGATTACTACACAAACAACTGTCATGTAGTAACTGTCAAACTTTTTTGAGTGCACTCACTCGAAATATGTTCGTTAACATCAAACGAAAAAATTACAAACACAAATTGACAAAAAAAATCTAAGCGAACTTAGTTATTCAAAAATAAAAAAAAATACTTTTTTATACAAGTGTGTTGTTACGCCTTTTTGTTTTTGAAATTCATACACTTGTTGTTACAGCCTTTTGAATTTCGTTCGTAAAATCGTTATTTGTTGACATATAACTTCAAAATTTTGTAGGGACATGTAATTTTGTCTAGTGCATCATAATCAATAAAAAACTCGATTTTGAATTTTTTTGTTGTTACGCCCTTTTGCATTTTAGGTGACGAAATGCTCTTTTTTTGAATTCGATAATATATAAACTATATATTTGGCATCGAAAGTCTACTATGGAATAAATATTAAAATTTAATGGATCACTGATGAAGCCTGTCCATTAGAGTGGGGCGATTTGTATGGACAAAAATTTTTTGATATTGTGCCATCGATTTTTCGATAGCTTTTGGCATGAGGAAAAAAAAATCCACATTTTTTATCCGATTTTCATAAGGAATACCTTTCTAGAAAGGTTGTAATGTTATATTGTTTATAATTTCATTAGTTGTTTCAAAAAGGCAACACAAGATGGCGCTAATCAGCATTTATTTAAAAATTGCAAATTCGGGAGCCTCGAAAATGATTTTTTTGATATGTCGTATTGGAATTTTTTGTTCAGTACAATCCCAAGAATCAGAAACGCGAAGCGCCCATTAAGATGTTCAAATCGCCCCACCCTACTGTCCATACAAAAAAGCAAAACTTATATCTAGTCTGATTTAAAAAATAATGTTTATAATTTTTAGAGAAAAAATATTTACTTTTCTTCTTAATGTCAAACCTACTGAATTAAAATTGAAAAAATGCATATTAATTGTAGCTGTCTATATGACGTTAAAATAACGCTGTACTAAAATACATTATGAAACGCACTGTGGCAACCCGTCTTAAATATATGCAAGTTGGCTACTCTTGAACATAAAAACCACAAATTATACCAGATATGAATCAACTGATTTGGGCAATATGGCCGACGGAAAATGAGCAAAACAAAACGCAAAAATTTAAGAAAAACACAAAATATAAAGCACAATAATCTAAATACAAAAAATGCGCAATACAAAATATATGGAGATTTTATATTGTTATCTCCCTTTTGACTTGACTTCCATGTAAACAAAACCATACGGTTCGAGAATACTTTTTTGTCACCTGTCATTGGTTTCACATCTGGTATTAATCTGTGGTAAAAACCATACGCCAGTGTAGCAACATTTGCGAAAAACGGGACACAGATTGGAAGAAAAACAAAAATCTAAAAATAGAATGTTTGTATGTGTCTGTTTAGACAAAATACTGGTCAAAAAATTTTTAAAAATCCTGCTTTTCATAATACTGTTTTGCAAAATACTGGATTTCACAATACTGTATTGCAAAATTCTGTGAAGTAAAAATGCTGGTTGACAAAATTTATTTTATTAAAAATAACTTCAACAAAAGTATATATTTTTCAAAAATTAACAAAAACATTTAACAAAAAATTAATTTCAATGCATTTTATAAACTTAAATTAGTACAAGATTTTTTGCAATTCGCTTAGGTAGCCTGTATGGCTTAATTCACACCTTTTTCTTATAACTCTTTTAATGTAACGTCTTTGAAATGGAATTTACAGCTACCACGATCTCATTACCCAACTTTCTACGCCCAACAACAGCTTTCAGTCTTCTATGCCAAGCTTCCACACTATTTTGAGTTCTTGGGTAGGATTTCTTACTGTCATTGTAAACCGACCAAAAGGTTCCAGGATACTTTGGGTGATATGAGCCCTTGACGTAGTTTTTTTCAAACCACTCGCACAGTTAAAGCAAATCTTCATCTTCATATTAAAATTTTTGTAAAAATAAAGCAAAAAAGCGCGCGCTTTTGCTTTATTTTTACAAAAATTTTCGCCGCCCAGTAAAACAGGATTTTGCAAAACAGTATTGTGTTATACAGTATTTTGTAAAACAGTATTACGAAAAATAGGATTTAGAAAACAGGATATTGAAAACAGGATTTTGTTATACACAGGATTTCGACCCGAACCCTTCTGTGGCAAACTTCTGAGTAAAGGCAATAACAGAAAGCTGAATAGGAAAGAAAACAATGAATTAGTTACATTGCATTCAAGGCCTTACTTAGGTGAGATGGCTAAGCTGTCGTCGCACTTCAGTATAGTTACGTTTGTAATGTGGGGACATGTTTTCGAAGCCCACAGCCGACGGCTAGTAAAAAAAAATTATCATATAGAGACAATCTGACAATAAACCTATAAACAATTAAAAATTTAATGGAAAATCACTGATGAAGCATGTCCATACAAAAAGGCAGAAATTAGATCTAGTCTGACTTAAAAATTAATGTTTATAATTTTTAGTGAAAAAAAGGTTTACACTTCTTCTTAACCTCAAACTTACTATATTCAAAATTCAATACCAAAAATATTGGATCCAGTGTTGTTCTTTCAAAAGTTGTGGCGATTTTCGCTTTTTGAAAATTACGAAATTTAGCGAATTTGACACTAAATATCAATAAATTTTGACGAATTTAATTTTCCTTACTACAACTTCTGAGTAGGTACATAATCTGTGTTTAATTTCAAAAAAAATTTTTCAGCTAGTTTTTGAGTTAGAGAGATATGTGAAAGAAACTTATTTTATCCTATCCTATCCGGATTCCATTTTTGCCTAAGAAAATTGTCAGGGGAAGAGCTTTTCTGAATTTCTAGAAATATTTATTAAGTTAAATTACAAACTCAATGAGAATTTCTTGTTCTCGTCTAGAAGCGTTATTTAACATTTAAAATAACAAAGAAAATACAAACCAGCAACAAAAAATTTACCACAATTGGCTTTGTTTTCATAATTTCAACTAAAATATTTCATGTGTTAGCTGTGTGAATTTGATATTGAAATTTCAATTGCTGTTTTATCAATTCCAAAACGAAATTCTGAATTTCAATTTATATTTTTTTAATCAAAATTTATATTCTCTGAATTACACTTGCAGAGCGGGGAGAATTAACTTTTTCCCATACAAAAATCAAATGCCCTAAAAATGTTTTTTATAGGAAAACACTTGGCGCCAGTTATATTGTCAGAACTACCCAGCAAAACAAAATTTAAGTCATGCATAACAAACAATTCTTTCACTACTTTAAAAGTATCCGTTAGTGTATTTTTACTGCCTTTTTAGAAGTATTTCTGAACAACATGCAAAAAATCAATTAAGTGTGGCTTCTAAAGCAGAATGGCTTTAAAAGTGATCCTAAAAAGTGATTCGATTCCCGGCGGGACCAATATTTTTTTTATTTTTAATTTTTTTTATTTAATTTCTTTAGTTATAATTAATTTTTCAATTTTTAAAAATATATAGAAAAAAATTAAGAAAAATTAAATTATTACAAGTGCATGTGAAAATATTACTGATACTGAAAATAGTACTGAATAAAGCACAATATCTCGCTATAACAATGTGTTGTTTTTATGCCAGTCAACTATCATATCAAAGAGACGCTCCGCGTTAGAGAACTAGACCAACAATCTTGGGGTCGCAAGTTTGATACCCGACGGTGACAATAAAAAAATTTGTTTAGATAAAAAAAATATATATTTTTTGTTTTTTGCGAAGAATTTTTTTTCATTGATGAAAAAGGGTTTTATTTGCATTCGCTCAAAAAGTACTGAAAAATTATTGAAGTGGGAGAGCTTCTCTCCTATAAGAAATCAATGTTAAAATCATTAGTGTTTTTGTTAAAAAGAAGTACATCTAAATCATTAATTGTAGTGCTTCTTCTTCTGCTTTGGTATCTCCTTTTCAATGGGATACACTGGCGTTTGTATGAACATTTTTGAATTAAGTGGGAATCCTATTAAAGTAATTAGGATTCTAGTTTAAGTAATATTTTTCTTAATTAAATTAATATGTCAACATTTTAGATTTTGTTTCCGCATTTCAAAAATAATCAAAAGAGAAAACAAACTTATCCCGTTAAGGGGCGATGCTAGGAGGCAATGATTGTGTGGAGGGTTGCCGGTTTGATTCCAGGCATACACAAAAAGTTTTTCATATAGAGACAATTTAACAACTTATTTTATTAAATTTTCTCAACTGACGGCAGTCTGGTATATTCCCTTGTAGCTGTTAAATTTGTAGACAAAAACAAACCTTTTCGAATTGAAATAGAATTCGGTTGTAACGGTTGGGGCAACCGAATCAATTAGGTTGGCAAAAAATTCGATTGCCACAAGAGTGTGGGTTCTTAAAAATTAATTATATATAATTTTGAAAATTAACACTCAAAATTAGTTAAAGTACTGCGGATTTTTAGTATTGTGTTAAATGAAGATAACTAAAATCTTTGTTTAAATTACTGTTTTAACTAGAAATTTGTTAAAAATTAGTTAAATCGATTTCAAACCCAATTGACAAATTATTTTAAGTGTAGTTTTTTTATTTGTCATTTTGTTACACAAAAACATTTTTCAAATCACTCCTTTTAAAATTTTATCTTATCAAAAATCGCAGCATTTAAAATGCCAATTTTTTAGATCATACCAAGAAAACTTCTTAAACTAAAAACAAATTTAAGCGTTGTCATCAATATAATAAAACATTGCATTCACAATTACTTGAGGCATATAAAAGAGGCATCTCTTCTGATATTGTAAACTTACAACATTTAGTTACAACATACGTTGAGCTTATATTTTGTTTTTGCATCGAACGTTTATTGTATTTCCTCAACTGTGACAAACCGTTAACGACAAAGGGAAGTTAGACGCCTTCTGGTGATGATAATATAAACAGCAATAACATTTGGCTGACAAAGAACAGCAAAGAACAAAAACAAAAAAAAAAAAAAAAAAACAAATAAAGAACAAAAAATGAGATGTATGAAAATAAATTGAAAGCGAAAGTTTCTTTAAAGGTGGTCTTTTAAAAAATGACAACTTGCAAAAGACAAATATGATAATCTACAATATACACTTATATAAATAAGTAATAAAATAATAAATTCACACATAAGATGTTTTAGTATCTTTAAAATAATAAAAGATGCATACAAAAATCAGGGGGATCTATATAAAATTATAACTCTTAACACCAGCTTTCGAAAAATTGCTAATTACACTGCCCAACAATAAATCTCTCTCTCAGTAATTCCACTGCGAAATTAAAGTACATCATCAATTATAAAAAACCACCAAAGAGGTTTGCAGAGTTAGCTAGGCCTTTTATTTTATGGTCCCTTAAATTATCTTTCTATTTTTATATGATCACACCACGAAGGTGACAGAGAAGGTGCTCATATTTACCAGATTGTGGGGACACCTCTAAAGTATCCCTAAAAATTATCCATTTTAGCAAATCACTAAGAAGTTTTGTATGGAGAACTACAGGGTGTCCTCAAACTTTTAATAACAACCCATTTGGAAATTGTGGTTTAAAGACAATGTCAGCAGCGGCATTAGGGGACAATTCAGTAGCTGCATACATTTACCAAAGATGTCTTAAAGATTGTCTGCAAATTTTCTAAAAAGATGCTAACTTGCCTAATAGTCATCATCACAAGAATTGATTTTAAATTCGTGCTGACTAACTTACCTTAAGTAACCGTATTTCTAGAAAATGCCATAAGAATCGTAATCTAGATGTAATTACTTTTCTTGCATTGCATAAAAATCAGGGACGTAACAGTTATAACTTTTATTCAAAAAAGTGATTGTTTTACAATTATTTCTTGTTTGAGTATTTTTAATTTTCTGTTTATTTGCTCTGTTTGATTTCTATTTTTAATTCAAACAAAAACAATCCAAACACGATTTTTATTTTTCAAAAATAATAAAAGTTATTTTTTGATTTTTTTTCTTTATCAAAAAATAACAATTAAGAATATAAATCAAAAGCCATAGAACCAATGACTTTCACCAATTATAATATCCTGATGATGTCAACTAGTGTTAATAAAAGATTGAACAGTGATTTAAAGTGAGTAAATATGTATATTCAAGCAACTTCCGGCATTCAATTAAGGTCAATTTTTGATTTTTATTTTATTATCAAATAAAAAAGTTAGTGCTTAATTTTTTCAAAAAAATCATTCTGTAACTTTTATAAAAAGTTTTAAAATAAAAATCAAAAAACAACAGAAATTTATAGAGTAAAATATAAAAATTGAAAAAATTAAAATCTTTGTCAAACTTTGTGATTTTTTTGTGCAATATGATTTATAAAATATAGTGCATTATTGAAATATTATAATTAAATAAATTTGGATGGTGACTTGTTTAGAAATATAACAGTTATTTTGGGTCTCTGATAAAAATCCAAAACCGATTACAAAATATTTAAGTAATTGCAATTACCCCAGACCATTGTAGGGTTAAAATGAGATAAATTATGAAAATCGTAAAAAAATAAAATATATTTTTCAGAAAATTACAATGTTACAATAGTGTTCTTTTGCAAAATCCATAAATATTCAGATATAAATTTTTGTCCCTCTTGGGTTATGATAACCTAGTCCCAGGTATGGCCAAACATGGGATTTTTTTTATAAATTTGCAAAATTATAGTTTTGAGTTTTTTAAAATTTTGTTCAACAAAATATAAACGAAAGTGGTAAACGCATAAAGTTTTTTTTAAATACACCCCAGAGAATAATTCTACTGAAAATTACACATATCCCTCTTTTAACTTAGCAGTGACGGCAATAATTTAGATAATAGTAATCATATTTTTGTTTTTAGCTAGCTGTAACAAAATCACTTCCGATTTTTTTCTAATTCTGACACAAGAAATTATTTTCCGAAAATTTTGTGAAGCCAAAAGTGAAATTTTTGAAAATCTTTGTTTTTTCCTGGAAGTATATAAAAACATGGTGCTGTTTCTTGGGGAATTTGGTGAAAAGTGTCTAAATAATTCTGTTAACACCAATTTTTATATATATTTAGTAATAAAAAATTAGCAATTAACATTTATATGCACATGGGGTCAAAATGACCCCAAATTTTAAAAATATAAAAAGTGTCATTTGACATGAAAAGCGTATTCGTTTACTTACTACAAGTTACTACTTTTATTACAGCTGGAAAAAATCAATACAAAAACTAAACGAACACACTGGAAAATTAACATAAAAACCTTCAATAAAGCATTTTCTAGAAAAAAAAAATAAAAATTAACCTGTTTCGAGCATTGTGTCAAAAGGCCCCATTTGTTATGTTAAATAACGCTGGTTGGCTGAACAAAATTTAGTTGGCTGCACTGTTGGGCTGTAAGCTTAATTTGCCAATGGGAAAACGTTGAGACTCTGCTTTTTGGTATGAAAATGCAACCCTCTTTTTGTATGAATATAAAAGGCACAGATCATATACAGATAGGAATCAGCTGATTTGGGCAATATGGCCGACAGAAAATGAGCAAAATGAAATGCAAAAATTTAATAAAAATACTAAATATAAAGGACAATAGTCTAAAAAGAGACGGATATATACAAAAAATGCGCAATACAAAACATATGGAGATTTTATATTGTTCTCTACGGTTCGGGAATACTTTTTTGGCACCTGTTATTGGTAACACATCTGTGTATTAATCTGTGATGAAAGATATTGTGTAGTACCGAGTCAGTACTTGAAAAGTATTGAGTAGTATCGAGTATTCAAAAGACATTTTACAACTCTAATTCTGAATAGAAAATGTGTATTCTGAATATGTTTATTCTTTTCACTGCAAGAATAAAATTTAATTTTATTTAGGTCATGTATTCCCAGATCGAATAAAATGTCTCGAATAAATTTTCAAATAAATATGCAATAAGACCAATTAAACAATAATTGAATTTAGGATTTATTTTGCCCCCTCAAATGGTTGGTATTTAAAGGGCTAACTGTATGAAATAAGTTTAAAAGAATTTTTTAGATCTTTAGATTTCCTTTTTTATATATTTCCTTTATTCACATTTTCTCAAGTCATCATATTTCGTTTTTAAATTTAAATCTCTTTTTGATAACACACATTACCATCATCAGGAAATAAGCTTAAAAACAGGATTATCCCATAATTTATGATCATTACTTAAAAAAAAAAACTCATAACAAAAATATATACATATAATGATCATTAGGATCACCTTTTTGTCTAGAACATTAACATGATCAACTCTTTATACAGCCATGGGACAAAACAACACAAATAATAAGGTCATACACATATTTATCCATAGAACGGTTACAAATGACATGACAGAAAAAAGTAATTGTGTCATATAAAACATTAAACATGAATAAAGAGGATATTTAACAACAAAAACAACAACTGCATAGCGAAGGCATATGAAATTTAATGATATCACATAGCCCAAGTATGAAACCGGAAGAAGGGTCGAACAATAGGCATCAACATTTGTCAGCAAAAAAAAAAAAAAAAAAAACAAAGTAAGAAAACGCAGAGGAAGTAATAGACAAATAGTTAAGAAAAATATGTAGGAAAATGAAGAATAATACAAAAGGGAAGATTAACTTATCTTTTCTTACATGAATTACATGCATATCTGCTGCAGGGTATTAATGCAATTGCAATTGGTACAACTATATAAAAACATAAAAATATACTACATAAGTAAGAACTAAATAAAATTCACCTGTTGTTTAATTGCACAGAAACTCTAAAAATGTTTCAGCATAATATCGTTGGCAGAATATCGTTTAAAATAGTTTGATTAAAAAATAACTCAAAATGTTAAAATGTAACCTCTTTTTGGAGTCAAAGTGTCTATTAAGAAGAGCTCGCATTCTCCAACAGTGCTTATGTTATCGAACGAATATCTATATAGTAACACTGTGCAACAAATTTTGGATGATGACCATCAGCCTCAATGTTGCAACATTAAGTGAAAGTAGACCATAATACAAACAAATAGAATAATTCTTAACAACAAGGCTTTAGGGAACCTTTATAGCGTCAATCGGTATAAACATGAACCGATTTTAACCGAAATCAATATGATTTCTCCTTTGCCTACTGACTTGGTGTACCAAATTTCATTAAAATATTTTAATATTTGCTCCCTGTAGCATTCGCACAAGAATATATGGACAGTTAGATGGACCGACATCGCTAAATCGAATCAAAATGATTTCGAATCGATCGGTATAATAGGTCCAATATTTTTCGGTGTTAAAAATATCAGCACAAACTCATTACACGCTGTCCATGTAGTGGTGTAGGATATAAATAGGGTGTCTGTTTTTAATAAAATAATTAAAAATATTGATGAATTTAATTTGTAGGAAAACAATGTTAAGATTTTCAAATAAATTAATTTTTAAAAAATAAAAAGGATAAAACAAATGCTGCCAAAAATGGTATTATGAACAAAAATGATTATTTAAGTAAGTAAATACTTACCGCTCAATTCATAAATGCTTTGTAAAGTTATAGCAGGTTTACAATACGTCATTTTCATGCAAAATTTGTTCAATAAACCTCCTATAATTTTACAAAGCGTTTATGAATTTAGGGGTTAGTGCACAATTAAAAAATATACCTCCGAGAAGTTTTGCTCGTTTTTTGGAATCAACGTGAACTTTCTGAACTTTAAACGTTTAAAGCCCAACGTTAGCTTTAACTCTGCTCACAAAAGTTTCAGAATATTGCACGCACCATCCCACTTCGCACCCAGAAATGTTTTGAATCGCGCTCCATAGCTATTCCACCCTTTTGGATTTGGTTTCATTTCTGGGACCTTTTGCCTTATCTGTTCCAGGCTTTCTTTCAATTATTACCCAGCAAAAACAGGCAATATTACCGAGTAATCAAGCGAGTAAGTAGCACACAAAGGGTTTCACTACTTACCAGGCTATTTACTCGCAAAATTACTTTTGTTCGCAATGTGCAAAAATTCATGGGTGGTCATTACCTCCTGGCTTACAAAAAAAGTGCGAATAACGAGTTATCCATAGTGAAAGAATAAGTAGTTACTCACAAAGATAGAATAAGTGGTTACTCAGAAGTTAGCAAATAAGTGGTTACCCTACATTGTAAAATTGTTGCTCATATTGGCAAAAAAAAAACTTTTTACCTTGAAAAATTTGCTAATTAGTTCAAAACAAATTTATAAATAAAATATTAATATAAAAAAAACTTAATCAGTACTTATTTAATCAATTAACAGTAAGTCATTATTTTGCACGAATATATAAGTACTTCTGTAACTTATTATCGGTAAGTCATTATTTTGTATTTTAAAGTAATGCAAAAGGTGATGATGACCCATCATTGCTTGGTAATCCGTAAGGTAATGACCCGTAATTACCATGGTTTTGCTGGGTAAGTACGGGTTGAACTTTTTTACCACTCTGGAAACAGATTGCCTGGTCACTCGTAATTCTCCATTGTAAATTAATAAACCACTCGAAATTGACATTTCAAAATCTGACATACTTCCCAAAGTATGACAAAAAAAAATTATTCTAACTAAAGGTGGAAAAAGTTACTAAGAAAAATATGTAGGTATTCCCCTTTTTAATGGCGCACTTCTTAAATACAAATCCAGACTACACTACCATCAAAATGTTTTTTGAATTATTACAATTCAACAGAACTGTGCAAATTCTGGTTGTTCAAAATCAGAAAAATTATTTTTTTTTTTTGTTTTGATTTTTCTCAAAAGGAAATCGTGATCTTTTGGGATTTTTAGGATACAAAAATGAATTTATAGAAATGCAAAATATGATGAAAATCGAGAGACCCTCGGTGATTTTTTTTATTTTTTTAAATATCGTGGACTTTCTGCTATATGAATGAGCTTAAATGGTATTCAGACACAGAAAACCGCAAGCATGTGGTTGTTATTTGGATTGTGAAAATTTAAAAAAAAATCAGACCACATTTGGATCTAAATAGTCCCATATAAACCCACCCGATATTTGCTTAAATGGAATTTTAAGGCAATTTAATTAAAATTATTCACCGGGTACAATTATTTTATTTTATAATCAGAACAAACCCAAAATGCCACCTTTCCCTCCTACGGCTACACTCAAAATAATAAATCTGTAGGCTGAACAGAAAAATTTGTTACTTAAACAAAATCTATTCCTATATTTTGGCTTCAAATTAAATTCTTTGTTTTTATCACATTTTTTTGTTACATTTAACAAATCTACATTTAATTAAAAAATTAGTAAAACTACAGTTTTATTTGTAATTATACTGAGTCGTAAAATTTCTTAAAATTTAGGGTCTCGGCAGCCATCCCGGGCTAGTCCATATAATCTAAAGGCTTACATGCGTCACGAACCTGTTTTCTGAGTGTATGGTCCTTACTGTCATACATGTTTGTTGCAATCAAATTGTTGTAGAAATAAATGGTCGCCTATAATTATTTTATACACAGATTATACACAGATATGAATCAGCTGATTTGGGCAATAAGGCCGACAGAAAATGAGCAAAATGAAATGCAAAAATTTAAGAAAAACACAAAAGAGACAGATATATACAAAAAATGAGCAATACAAAATGTACGGAGATTTTATACGGTCATCTCCCTCTTGACATGACTTCCATGTAAAGAAAACCATACGGTTCGAGAATACTTTTTTAACACCTGTTAGTGTTAACACATCTGTGTATTAATTTGTAATTTTATAGTTAAATTCCCTCTTTTTCAATTATCAAATTACTCTTCTCAACAGTCATATATTATCTGGTCAAACAGATTCCTCTCTTGGAATTACATTCACATTAGTATGGGCCCAGAAGAAGAGCGCAGAGGCTAGCGATTTACGCTCTGAGAAAAATTGGACCCCCAAAATAAGTGTATGCCCAGAATAAGAGCGCAGAGGCTAGCGATTTACGCTCTGAGAAAAAAAACGCGGCCGAAATAACGACGTACAGCGGCAGCGACATAATTGAGCATGTGCTATATATAACAAGGAGAATTTATGCCACTCATATGTCTCTTAGTTTACTGCAAACATAATATACAATGCTAAACGATGAACTAACGAGCTACTAATAATGTTTAATATCTCAGTTGAATAAAGAAAACAAAATTTTAATAATTTAAAAATTTTATTTTTTTTTTTTTTGCAAAAAAATAGAAAAAGAGTCAGAAGAGCCATTGATTGCATTTGTTAGTTGTACTCTTTGATATTACAAAATGTAGTGAAAACCAGCAAAAATAACAACAGAGTTGACAACATTGGTGAGAGTATGAGAGAGAAAAAATGAGAGAATAACAAAAACCGGCATTAAAATAAAATAGATTCTATCTCACAACCAGTGTTGCCATTTCAGTGCTTTTCGGGTATTTTTTGGTGCTTTTTTCATTCTTGTACCCGGTGATTTTTTACAAATACCCGTTTAAAAAAAGCGGGTATTTACAGTGCTTTTTCAGATTTCTGGCAGTGCTTTTAGTGCTTTTTGTACAGTTCATATTATTGGTATTTGTTCTCGTTTTTTAATATTTTTCAAACAATTTTCTGTCAAAGTTGAAAAACTAATACGAACTAAATAAAAAATACATTTTTTCACAATGTTTGTAGTACAATTGTAAATAGCAACTTACATATATTTAAACTTAAACATTTTTAAATATTAGTTTGGTGCTTTTTTACCCCTTTTTCGGTTATTTTTGAACTATTTTTTACACGATTTTACAAAGCTAAAATGTGTTTTTAAATTCTTGACTTAAATTTTTCAAAAAATTAATATCGTGCTTTTTTACCCCATTTTTGGTAAATTTTTACCCTTTTTACCCGTCTTCACAATACTCACAGTGCTTTCCTGCCTTCAAAAGTTGGCAACACTGCTCACAACAGCTACGCCCAGCGATTTTTAAATGTCAAATTGTATGGAAAAAATCGCTGCTCTCTTAATCTGGGCCTACACTTATTATGTGAATTTGAGAGAGACCATGTTAACCATGATCAGGCTGGCCAGACTTGGGGTTTTGACCCCAAATTTGGGGATATTTTGTTGGTCTTGGGGACAAAAATTTTGGTCTTGGGGACAGGGGATTTTTTTTGGGGATTTACAAAAGGTTTTGGGGATTTTTTGGGGATATTTACAAACTTTCGTAAATTTTGGAGATTACATTCATTTTGAATAGTTTTCAGAAAACATTAGACAACAAAAAGTACAAATTTACCATTTTATACATTTTCCAAGTATCTAAAATATTGAAAAAGATAATTTTTTTTGAATAAGCAGGCATTAAAATGTATTCATTTTATGAATTAGTTAATAATTCATTATCACCTTAAATCAGTTGTTTAAATTGAATAAATCACTGATTTATTTATTCATAGTTGAAATGAATGAATTTTGATTCGATTAAGTTGTTCGTTTTATGATATGATTTGCGAACTATAAATCAAGGCAACCATTTTTGGTTAAATTGATTTGTTAAAATTGAATCAATTAGCTATGAAAATAATAAACAAAAATCAAGCTGATTCTTTGAATAGGATATTGATTAATTGAAGTAGGAAATAATTCAATCAATAAAATGAGTTTTGCGAATCGATTGGTTAAAAATTGAATCAGATTTAAAAGTCGAATTAAAGAATTATATTTTTAAAGGCGTGATTGTGGAAACAAACTTGAAAAATTCGAATTTACGAATTCTTTAAAAAATTAGTTCAAAATCTTGAAAATTTGAGCAAATTATAAAAACTCGGATTATCTTTTTCAAAATTTTTTCTAGTTGGGGATTTTTTGGGGATATTTTAAGATTTGTTTGGGGATAACGATAAATAGTATCTGGGAAGCCTGACCATGATACAACCATAGATGGTAGCAGGCTCGCCAGATACTTTTTTCGTTATTCCCAAACAAATCATAAAATATTTCCAAAAAAATCCCCAACTACAAAAAATTTTAAAAAAGGTACTCGAGTTTATTTAATTTGTTCAAATTTCCAAGATTTTAACTAATTTTTTAAAGAATTCGTAAATTCGAATTTTTCGAGTTTGTCTCTACAATCAGAATTTTAAAAATATAATTCTTTAATTTGACTTTTAAATCTCAATCAATTTTTTAACAAATCGATTCGCAAAACTCTTTTTATTTATTGAGTTATTCCCTACTTCAATTAGTCAATATCGTAACACCTTCCATATAGGATCCCAGGAACTGGTTCCGGAACTAGTTCCATGGAATCGGCTGCAGTGGAACCAGTTGTAGAATAGGTGTGGTTGGCTACAGATTGTAAAAAATGTTCCTGAATAGGAAATGTTTCACAGTGTAATGCGTGTGATATATTATAATTTTGTACGAAAGTAAAATTAAAAAAGTACAATATTGAAAAAAAAATGTATTAAAATATACGAAATGACTATATGTTCCCAATAACCATAGTATGATCATAACGATCACAAAATTTACTACATTTCCATAATATATTCATTGGAAAATATTTTCATCTTAAGAAAAATATTGTGATAATTATAAATATATTATGGTCTTGGATGCATTGTGAAATTGTATCTTTAACAATATTTTTCCAAGCGCTAATATCACATATTTCCATAATTTATTTATGTTTATATACGATATATAAGTGATAACTAAAATTACAATAATTTAAATTATTTAAATGTGTAAATTAGTCATTGAATAAATAAATGTAAGTTAATGAACGATTGCACGAAAATAGCTATTTGTAATAAACTAGGTATTTCGTTCACTTAAGTTAGAGTAAACGGCAAAATTCTAGCCCGCTTAATGTAATGCCCGAAATTAATGTATTTGATTAAAGTAAATCCACTTTTCGTTATCTTTATCATTTAAAGTCACAATAATTATATTTTATTTAAATTTTTTTTTAAATAAAAAGTTTATTTTTCGATCTTCTATCACAAATGATACGATAAAGTTTATTCAAGTTTAAAGATTAAAGTGCTTATGCATAATAATTTAAAAACCTTCTAACACATTTATAAAACTAATTTTTATGAAAAATAAGTTTTATAAGCCATTTATAAATTCAAAAAGTGATTATGCATATGACACTAATATTTTTTTTATTATTTGTTATAACAAAAACCAATTTAAATGTTATTTTGAAAATGATGTCTCCATACGTGATTTTTCTACCAGTAAGTTTATACTACCAAACATCATCAGAATACCTTTGTAGAACAATTTTTTAAGGAATTGGGTGGTCTTTTTATGCCAACTTTTATATCAAAGAATAGCTCAGCGGCAGAGCGCTAGACTAGAAATCGTGAGGTCGCAATTGCGATAATCGGTGGCGGCAATAAAAAAACTTATAAAATAAAAAAATATAATTTTTTTAACTTTTAACTGGTGAAAAAGAGCATCCTTTGCACTCGTTCAAAAAGTACTGAAAAAATCGTTGAAGTGGGTGTACTCCTCTCCTATGATAACTCAATGTTAAAATCATTAAGGTATAATTAGTTTGTACGTAAGGTCTCGTGACGAATCAGCTGATTTGTTTTTGTTCTATGAAAAAGCATTTGAGTCGTTAGTTTGTCTGTAATTTAACGTGCCGTGCCGTGCCGGATGAACCTGTTGAAAACAGAATTTTTGTTATCCGTTAAGTGACAGCGAGTTGACAGCTGGTATTTTGAGATCTGCGATGAGTGGCTTGTCACCGCCGCCGTCGAACATTTTTTTACACGGTAAAAATCTAAAAATAGTATATATTTTTTTTAATTTCCTTTTTTTTACCGTTAAGACGATGTTTTGTATATGACAACTTAAAGTTGGCTAGCCGATCAGCTTTTGGCTCACAGCCAGCTTCAAGCCGCCGCTGTAATTTTTTTAATTACCCACCGCAACCGTTTAATCCGGTTGGCGCAGATCTCTGCTAAGAAAAACAACATTAAACAGCTGATACGTTGTTACGGAAAAGACTAACTACACAAAAGAGCCATCCGGCACATTACAGAAACGTTACGGAACGCAAAGACTAATGGAGCCTTTAGTGTTTATGGTAAAAAAAAAGTACATGTAGATCATCAATTGCAATTGCCCACTCTAGAATGCTTTTTGCCCACCACAGAATTTTAAAAAATCTACCTATAATTCCTGTATCTATAATTTTGATGGCAAAAAGTATCACAATATTATTTTTTTATATCAATTAATTCTGTGCTTTTGATTGGAAAAATGTCTACTGACGGTTTTTGACCACCTCGGTAATTAAAGTGGTCAAAATATGGGGTTAGACAGGTTGATCTTAGATTTCTTTTCTCTATCAAAATTTCAGATTAATCTGAGAGTATAGTTTGGAATAGATTCCTTGTACGAGATTTTCTTCAGAAAAATAGATGCACTCTTCAGAATTTTCTAAAACCACATGGCGATTTTGATAGGATAAGCTACCAGGATTATTGAATTTTGAAAATTATTAAAATTTTATCAGAAGGGAGAGTCATTTTTTTTATGAAAAAATTTTAGGCATAATATTGAAAGTGTTTTTTAAGATTAAGAGTCTAAGAATGGTCAAATAAACGGCCGAACATTAATGGGTCCCTTGCCCACCCCAGATAAATGGTCTAGGTATGCCTATGTCAATTGCAGTGCTTTTTCTACTGCTTTGGCATCTCTTTTTTCGCTGGGTCTTTAACTCTATTGTAAGCATTATGAAAAAATTTCCAAATAAAATAAAGCAATTTCAAGGTGTCAAATTACTACCATTATTATGTGTCTGTGTTTAAACCACCCTTAAATGTGTAGTTGATGTTGTTGTCAATTAAGGCTAATCTCATTAAACAAACTAATCCTTGAGAATGCAAAGGTGCAGTTCAAAAAATAAACAAAGAATGTATTTTTTAAATTATAGATCCTTTTAAATACTGATCCTTGTTTCATCTACCTAACAACAAAATCAATAATATACGTTCAGCATTACATCTCAATTAGATAACATAACAGATATTTTAGATAAAATGTATATATAATATACATATGAGGCATTCCATAGCAACTGTCCAGCTAAAGAAAAGTGTATGGTTTCAATATGCCACTTAGAGTATTAATTATCCTGTATGATATGAATACAAATTTTAACGCCCCTCAGAACTCGTTCTGAAATTTCGGTGTGCTGGATAATAAATTCTATTTTATATTTTTAGTAAAACGTTAAATTTACAAATATTCTTGATTTGCTCAGTATTTAAAATTTAAAAAATATTCGCTCGTTTTTCTTATTTATGAATATTTCATATCTCATTACTTTATAGGAGAAGGAAAACACATTAAACAACTGAAAAACTTTGAATATAAAATTTCTTTGAATGCACTTTAAAATTAAAACTGCGTTCAAAGAAAGTTTGTAGGCCGGCTTTCTGATATTTAAAAATTTTTCTTTTCCTACAAAATAATAAAAAATTCTCGTACAAAAATTTCGACTAAATTCTGTACACCCAGAAAACAGATTCAGTACTGATAACCGCATTTGTAGCCAATCGCATGGTTCAGTTGTGGTAGCAGAATTTTTCAGTTGTTTCAACATAAAACCAATTGAGACAGGACTAATTTGACTGTGGCAACGGAATCTCAGTTGCATCAAGAATAATTATGTAGCCGCAACCGAAAAATTCATTTGATGCAACTTGATTGGCAACAAATGGGGTTGTCAGAACCGAATCTGTTTTCTGGGTGTAGCAGCCATTAGAAGATTCTGTCGAATACCATATTTTAAAAACTAAAATTTTTATATGAGTGTTATTGAAATGATAATAATATGTTAGGATTTACTATTCTAGAGCTATTGTTTGTTTGACAATCAAAGTGTGTTGGATAGTTTTTGCCATTTCTTTTAATTTCTATCAATTTATTTCTCATGATATTAAATGACAAATATTTTAAATCACGTATGATCTATAACTCAAAATTTTTGTGTGGTTAATTCTCTTAATTACCTTTGATGAAATTTCATATTTCTACAAGTCATGTTTAAAATCCGATTTTTCAATAATATGGCTTAAAATAATACTTTTATGTTTATAAAAGGCAGTGGTAGTACATAAGGTAAATACATGTGGCTTTTAGTGTTTAAGCCCCATTAATAAGAAACATAAGAGGAAAAGAGAAAACTAAAATCGTTAACCTCGATTTATTTCATGTATTAAACTAGCAGAACTAAAAAGGGCGAAATAAAAATTATATATTTTAAAAAATATATAATATGAAATATAAAACTTAAGCTTAAAAATACTCAAGCTGAAAAAAAACTAAAATTGTAAAATCCCCAACATGATCTGGCATGAAGAGTAAGCTTACTTAATGTATGGCATATAAACACGTACGAGTGAGTATCCGAGTAAAAAAGAAATTTATCTGACTCAATATCTTATCATATCCAATTTGATAACCTTTAATGTATGCTACATGGATAATATAATAAATTGGATGAATCCAATGATATCATACTAGATCTTAATGTATACATTTGGATGAGCTAACATCAATTTATATCTCAAAATTCAAAGATCTATTTTATCCCCAAGGATAAACTTGGATATCATTGATCCGAAAAATGGCAGATCAAATTAGATCAAGCAATATATTTCGGAAATTTGTGAGATCTAAATTATCCGAAAAATGGCTTTTCAGATTGGATCTGACAATAATATTTTATTTAATATAATTTATAAAAAAATATATTTAAAAAAATATATTATGAGAACCAAAGTTGCTACGCTCGTTTTGTCCTCAATTATTATTTTGTATTTTACAAATGTATCCCTCAGTTTATTTAAATCAAATCAACTGTCTTGTTTAAAAAGTCGTTTGCCCGTTAATTTAAAATGATTTTTTTTTTTAATTGACCGAATCAGCCCAAAGGAAATTCCTTACAAACAAACAAACAATTAAAACGATTTTGTTTACCAACTCTGTATTTATATCAGCTGTTAATGTTGACTATAGTCTGGCAACATCAACACTTGTAATCAACTGACTGTCAATATGTGTATGTAGGAATGTGTATTTACTGTGAGTGGTAGATAAAGTATAAAAGGAGAAGCAAAATAGAAGAAATGGGCAGTCTTAACCCTGGGTTAGCCACACGTAAACTTAAATGTATCTCTGCGTATCTGAATTAATGAGTTAAATAAGAACAGAAGAAGAAGTTATATATCACAATATATCATTAGTTGAAGCCACAAATGTATATACCAACGGTGGGCAAATGCGGCCCTTTGTTGATTTCAGTGCGGCCCTTGCTGAAATTCGAATTTCTATTTTTTTTTAGAATTTTCAGTAAAATTTTTTATATCTAAAATTTTAATTAAAAATTTAGTGCCAGTTTTAAAGTCAGAACTAAGATTTTGATTTGGAAATTTCTCACTTAAGAAATATTCAAGAATCAAAATGATGTTAGGTCTGACTATTAAACTGACTCTTAATTATTTACCATACAAAATAAATTCAAATTTAATTTAAAGTTAAAATAGCACCTATAGGGACAGTTTTATGGTCAGAATTAAGCACTTAAGACTTTATACTCAAATTTTACTTAAGTAGGAATTTTATCTGAAAATTGTTTACTTGAGTTTTAGTAAAAATTCGTAATTAGTTCCAACTATTTGTAGTAAATTTAGAACTGTGTGAAAAGTTTGCATTTTAATTCATAAAAAAGCACTTAAATGACTGACCAACGGTCTTTATGAAAGCCGTACCGGAATTTGATTGGAAACGGATTGGATTGGATTTTGTAAACGGATTTATAAAAATTAACGGAAATGGCATTACAATGACGTCATAGAACTTTTCAAATACTTTTATTTCAGAAAATTTAAAGAATATGTGCAACAAATAAATAACTAAAAATTGGCTATCAAAATATGCTATTTAAAAAAAATTTAGTAAGATCTGAAATATCCTCATCAAATCCGAAGAGTTGAGTTATAGAATCCAACAATCGTAAATTTCAGTAAGAACAATGTAGGAAATTTTCTTAGTTTTCTTTTTGTACGGAAATTTCCGATATTGGGTTCTATAATCCGTAGACAGGAGGATTTGATGAGGAAATTTCCATTCCGATTAAATTGTTTTCATTATTATTAATATTAATAAAAATCTTTAAATTTAGTAGGTTTGAGGTTAAGAAGAAGAATAAACCTTTTCTTCAAAAGTTATAAACACATTAAATTTGCAAATCAGACTAGATCCAGTTTCTGCCTTTTTTATGGACAGGCTCCATCAGTGATTTTCCATTAAATTGTATTATTGTTTCTATTTTTGTTGTCAGATTGTCTCTATATGAATACTTTCAGAAATGATCAAATAGACATATACAAACATTCTTCTTTAGATTTTTTTTTTGTTTATCTTCTTATTTTCTCCGTGTCACCTTTTTTTTATTTAATATTTTATGACGTCATTGCAATGCCATTTCCATTAATTTTTTATTAATACGTTTACAGAGTCGAATACGTTTCCTATTCAATTCCGGTGCGGATTTCATAAAGCCCACGAAAATTTTTAGTTTGTAATCACCTTTTAAATTAGTCCTTTTGTGCATGGTGTCCCTCTGAAAATTTCAATTTATTTCGCTCTGCGCAATAAAATTATTAAATAAAAATTTAATCAAGGAGGCTATTTCTTATTCACTCTCCTATAACTCATTGAATTTTAAAATATCGTTTGGCAAATTCCGGGGATCAAAGAAGAAAACCTTAAAAAAAATATTCCCAGAATTAAAAACTTACACAATTTAAAACGAAAAATGTGATACTCTGCTCCAGTATGGTTGAAAGCTATGGTATGGTAAAGCTATAAATATGGTTGAATGTTTGGATTCGAATGGGTTGAAACGGACTTTTGTCACAATTTGTCTATAAAATGATAAAAAAAAATAGGGTAACGGAAAAAAATTTTGGTTTTACCTAATTTTAGGTGCATTTAAGAAAAAATCGGAAACATAGTACATATGGGCGACAGGTTAAAATATGGACCGATCTTATCTAGAATCAATAGGCCTTGTCCCTGAGCACATGCCAGTCAGCGAACCAAATTTCATTAAAATATCTTCCTATTTGTGACCGGCAGCGTGGGGAAATCCAATTCTGGGGGCCTTCATATGGGCACTATGCCAACCCATTCAAACCAAAATAAACAGCCTTCGTTCAAGGGTCGATATAAATAGGTGTACCAAATATCATTAAGAGATCTTAATGTTTGCGATCTTTAGCGCGTACACATGAATACATGCACAGACAGACAACCGAAACAAAGTAATTCATAGTCGATCGGTATACAAAAAGGTGGGTCTGGGTCCAATATTTTTTGGTGTTACAAACAAGTTGAGAAGTAAAGCAGTAGTTCCATTTAGTTTAGTAGTTTTACTTTCTTAAATGTGTGGTGCGGCCCTTCATAATTTGTGAAAAACTATAATTGGCGCTCGGTGACAAATCCGTGCCCACCCTTGGTATATACATATATAAACTTTTTACTCGGGTATATACTTGAAGATATAAATGAAAACTAAACCACACATACTCTAGGGGAAATAATACAAGAAAATTGTATTCAGTGGATAATAGCAATATATATATTTTTTTTTTTTTTGAAGGTGGACAGTTTGTTATTGGATTGATCAGACAGACAAATACGGACTCATACATATCTACACAAAAAGCTGTATACATATGTAAGTGCTTATGTAAAAACAATATCTCAAAAGCATTAACAGACATGACAGCAAAATAAAGATCAGCTTAAGTAACAAATGAAAACAAAAAATAACTAAACGTGTGTGTTTGTTTATTATACTTTTTTGTTTGTTGTAGATCACTTGCAAAAAATAAATTCTGAAGTAATAAGAAAAAAAGCTAATGAAGAGTGAGATAAATGTATGAAAAATCTTAATAAGCCCAAGTAAGACAACAACTACAACTCTAGCTTTAGTAGAGAATTAAAAAATGAAAAAACACCATTATTTTGTTTATACTCTTACATACCGCACATACATAAACAGTACACTTTAACTACATAAACGCATGTATACATTACATGATACTATGGGACAGCATAATATAAAAAACAAAGAAAAAAGTAGTTAACACCAGTATTATGCAATTTCACATTTTGAAGATAATGCTTGCATTACATTTGAATCTTTAGCTTAACCCAGAATTAGACATACAATACATAAATAAAATTAAATCATTGATTTAATGCTTAACCCTTCAATGTACGAGATTCCACTGTCATAAAAACTCAACTGATTTTATCCAACTGAATTGTATTGGTTACCACAGGCTGGCACTGAAAATGCTTCGACCGAACCCTTCTCGAGGGTGCAGCTGGAATTGGGCACCAAGCGGTACACGGCTAAGGTCAGGGCTTTGATCGTAGTATCACAATGTAATGCGTATTGTACACATTACTGTGATGGACTCTGACCATATGTAAGTGGTAACCGTGGCTTGTTTTCGGTCCGAGCGTCTGTTTTCCAATAGTGGGCGACTTTAGGGCTGCTATCAAATTCAGGCTTCCAAAATCCAGGCGCGTCTGTTTTCCATATTGGGCGGCGTCCTGGTCCGTGTCTATTTCCCAGTGGGTTGGCGGTTTTTAAATTTTTGAAAAGGGTGAAGTTTATGTATCATGGGAAGAACACAAGAAAATGATTAAATCCGGGCGGTAGTATACGTCCAACCAGTGTTAGCAATGACTGCGACCACCGACGGGTACGGTGGAGAACCTTCGTCTCCTCTGCGTGTCGCCAGCGGTCACACATTCTCTGCCGTGGTGGCGTCCCATGGCGGATGTATCAAAGACGTCGCGTCTAGAAGCTTGACACGTATGGATGCCGATGTCGGTTCAGACTCAGATCTAGACCGTGTCAAAACTGTTCAATCAAAAGATGAAAATGAGCTCCTGAAGTCCCCTAGTACTCAAAAAGGTGTTCCTCTTGATAAAAGTGAGAGACCAGAACGCAGTAAGGAGGGCCTTAAAGCTATTGCTGAATACAAGGCTGCGATCCGAATTCAGCATCGCCTCTGCTCAACGACCAATCTTTCCGCTGAAGAGAAAGATCGGCTACAATGGGCAACAGGAGCGATTGAGAAAGGTCGAGCCCACTCTAATAGCAATAAAAAAATATGCTGCAAGTAACTCACGGTTTGCCAATTGTATAGAGGAGGCTGTGTTTAAGAGCTTGCAGGAGAAAAGACAGCGGTCGATTGATGAATCTTCGTCCGCCACTAATCTGGGTAAACCGAAGAAGCGCAAGCAACATCATGAGGATGCAAGACCTAGCACTTCGAAAGCTGCCGTGGAACCTTTGCCTAAGTGTGTTAAAGTTAGTGAGGTGATCAAACCTCATTTGTGCGTGGTTCTTCTAGACATGAGCAATCCTTATGGTCAAATGTCCGGTGAGCAGTGGAACGTGGTTGAGACTCAAATCTTTGAGGAAATAGTTGCAAAGATGGAAGCTGAACCGGACCAACCGATGCCTTCGTTTGATGGAGCGGGTTGGTTCAATGGAGTTAAGCTCATCAAGTTTAAAGACGATGCCACGCTGGGATGGGTGAAAACAGTGGTTCCGAAGCTCAAAAGCCTGTGGAAGGACGCTCAACTCAAGACTGCTGATCGAGCCAACATCCCGACAATCCCTAAGGCTAAAGTGAAGATCCCGAGCATTGTAAATCTGGAAGTCACCCTCCGCCTACTACAAAGTAAAAATCCTGATATTCCCACTAGAGAGTGGAAGATTTTGCATGTTGATAAGGGTAATAAAGATGGCCAGAACTATATACTGCAGATTACAAAAGAAGCTGAGGACTTATTGTATCCGCGGTATGGCACAATGTCTTGGGGCGTGGGAAGTCTGTTTCTCAGGTTGAAGAAACGACATCCGAAGGATGCGAACAATACTTTGGAGGTCGGTGAAGTGGAACGGGACCAAGTCGCTGCCATCGCGGCCGCTGCGAGATGATGCAGCTGGAACTCTTAGATGATGCTAAAGGTCCTGTAAATAACTCTCCAGGATTGTAAAATGGCTTCGGTCGAACTCCTTCTCATGCTAGATGAGGTTGTTACGACGTGGCGCTAATTCAGGAATCCTGAATCTATACGGGTAATCAGTTATCTGGGTTAAGGTCGCGCGCCTTTTATAAGTGCTTCCCAAAAGTGGTGAGTAGCATTCGATCTTCTATACTTGTTAGGAAGAACTTACGCTCACATATTCTTTTTAATTACTGCACCGATGATCTCACGGTTGTGGTAATAGAGGATGGTAAAGATGATTCCACACTCTTTGCATCCTGTTATATGCCACACAATGTTGTTGAAACTTCAGAGGCTTGTCGATGAAACTTGCGCCAGGAAAGTTTCAATTTGACATTGTTTATAGGTGATAAGATAGATGTGGACGCTTGCAGGGTGCTCTCGCCTCCTTCTTTCTCTGACCACTGCTATAACGCTTTTGGGATAACTTATATCATACCGGCTATCAAAGTATTTAGGAATCCTAGGTTAACTAACTGGACCAAATACACATCGTTGTTAGATAGGGAACTACATCACTGACGGAGAGTTACAAGTTCGGAGGACGTTTTGGTAGCGACCGTTGTAGGTTCCTACGAGGCATCACGAACCAGGTGTAAGTCTAAACCGCCTTGGTGGAACAGGGTGTTAGGCTGTGAAAGACGCGACCTTCGTGAGCTCTTTAAATTTGCGAAAATTGCAGACCGATTTGAGTGCTGGGGAGAGTACAAAGATGCACTAAGAATCTATAAACGGAATATATGTAAGGCCAAATGAAACTCATGGAAAAGTTTCTGCGGCGACATTTTAGGGATTTGGAGAGACTACTAGACTATGGAAGATGCTTGCAGGAAATCCGTCTATGCCGAGCACTGTGTGCACGGAGGATGGGGAGTGGACAGCAGCGGGGAGACTCTTAGAGCCTTATTGACATCGCCGGCGCTTTCAATAATGTATCACCGGGTGCAATATCAGAAAATGTGGCAAGAACGGCAGCTGCCGTGCAGGCTGTGAATTGGATAAGTAGCCTTTTAAGCTGCAGGATAATATCTGCGGAATGGGCCAATGCAAGGATTTGTAAGGTGGCGCACAGCGTAACTCCCCAAGGAGTAGGTCTGTCTCCACTACTATGGACACTTGTTGTGAACGGACTTCTCGGAGAGCTTAGGAACGGAGCGGCTAAGACAACTGTGTATGCAGATGATGTGACCGTTATCGTCACTGGCAAGTACCTAGTTACTATTAGCACTGGGGTAATAAACCAGTGGGCGGCCGGAGTAGGACTGGACGTTAATCCTGCAAAGACTGACTTGGTGCTCTTTACTAACAAGACCAAGTTGGATCCTTGGACCACGCCAAGGTTGGGTGGTATCAATCTTGCTCTGAAACACCATACAAAGCGTGAGGGTGATATTGGACAGCAAGCTATCGTGGAGGCTCAATGTTGAAGAGAGCGTCAAAAATACCGCAAATGCCCTCGATGCATGTAGGAAAATGCTAGGAAAAACATGGGGTCTGTCACCTAATCTGAAGCACTGGATCTATACGACAGTTGCTAGACCAATTCTACTCTATGGGTTACTTGTTTGGTGGACCGCAGGCACCTGGAAAGTACGCAGAGACTTGATGAACTATGAATCAATGGTGCACTACGTAGTGCGCCTACTGCAGTGCTAGATGTAATCTTGGATTTACACCCAACTAAGCAGGTAGCGGAGGGGGCTGCGAGAAAATCTGCTGTTCGCTTGGGGACTACAGGGCAATTTAGGTATGTGCCTTATGGACACGGAAGAATCATTGAGGGGATGAATTGTAGCAGTGATTATATTATCCCCAGAATGGGCTTCAATGGTGAACTTTGCGTCACTATAGGTGAATATGGATGATTGGCAGGTCTCCGCCCTGACCACAGAACCTTTAATTTCTTCACGGATGGTTCGAAGATGGTAGGGGGAGTCAGAGCTGAGGTTTTCTGTCGAGAACTGGGTATCGAGGAGTCATATAAACTCCCCGATGACTGCAGTATTTTTGCAGAATTTCTGGCAATCAAAATGGCTGCTGATCTTGTAAATTTCCAGGAGACTTTCGGTTCTTACGTTAATTTCTACATCGACAGCCAGGCTGCGATTAAAGCTATCTCCGCCAATCTGGTGTACTCATTGACTGGCCAAGAGTGTAGGGACTCTTTAGGTAGACTCCGTGCGACGAAAAGAAGACACATCCACTGAGTTCGGAGCCACCGGGCCATAGAGGGAAATGAGATTGCAGACGGTTTGGCGGAATGGGGGGTCCACTTTCCTGAGGAAAGAGCTTTGGATAATCGTGTGCCACTTCTGTTCTTGAAACGGGATGTAGACTCCAATGGGGAACTATAATGGGAAATCTGATGCGGTTTGGGGAACGAAATGTGTAGAGTGTGGAAAATTATGTGGAGATTCTACGATCCCAAGGCGACGAAACTTCTACTCTCCCTAACCAGAAGCGACTGTAGACTTCTGGTGGGGACACTGACTGGTCACTGCTGCATTGCGGTTCTTGCCGAGAGAGCAGGAAAACTTGCGAGTGATAATTGTGGGTTTTGTGGGATACCAGGAGATAGGAGACGGTGGAGCATATCATGTGCCGCTGTCCGGCTCTTGCGCACTCCAGGGCAACTTGCTTGGGAGAGCATTTATTCCGATATCTGCAGAAAATCTCTGGAATCGGAATCTTGAAACTCCTAGTTTTGGTAAGAGAGTGTTACAATCACTTATGTTTGATTTTACGCGGGGTTATCGTTTCTCATCTGGTAATGCTAGGGACCTAGTGGTCTATGTGAGGTCGTTTGTTCAACCCCAGTTCAACCTAACCTATCGGTTACCACAACCTCGTAAACTTGGTTGTCAAGAGCGTATACGGTTGGCAAAACTACTGATTCAGTCGTAGTAACTGACTCGATACGGTTGCAATCGAATTATCATATGGGTGTACGTTTAAAAACTCTTATATTTTTAAGTGCTTATGCATAATAATTTGAAAACCTTTTAACACGTTTATAAATTAAATTTTGTATGAAAAATATTATAAGATATTTATAAATTTTAAAAGTGATTATGCATATAACCCTTAGACTACACTTTTGAAATTAGCAAATTTCTATTTAATTAATTCAGTTATTCCAATAGGATGTGTCCTATTTAATTCACAAGATTTTTATTCATCAAAATTTTATTGTGGTTCATTCAGCAACGTGTCGGAAAAAACACATATGCAATCAAAAAAAATTCCACTGAATTTTAAAATTTCGGAGTCTTTTACGGGTTTGAAAAATGGTCATTCAGTTTTAGGCATCTTTTGGGACTGCTGAGACAACTTTTTAGGTGATTTTCAAAAACAATGATAATCATTTTTTAAATCAGTTACTCTAATCTTAATCTTAATCTTTTTTTTTTATCCAAACAACTTTTTGTTTTTGAGATAATAGAGCCTTCTAAAATTAATCATAAAAGACGCTAACAATTAAGGCAAAATGATTTAATTCAAAAAATGTTTCACAAATTATTGTATTTTAAAGAAATTTTTCAGTAGAATTTTTGAGTAGAATTTTTCCTGAAAATTTATAAAATTAATACTTTTGTTTGTATTTTTTAAGATATTTAAATCAAAACTCTTGAAAAACACATCATAACACTGGAACAAAATAAAAACGCTTCAAAAACAGCTTTATTTTTTATTTTGAGTAACTTTTCATAGAAAAATTAAAACTTTTAACTGCACAATTTTTTTGAGCTTCAGGTTTATTTTTTATACATAAAATTTTTTTTATTTTCAATATTTCGCTACTCCAATGTGTAGCATCTTCAGGAAATAACAATTAAATTAATTTAATTGTTATTTTAAAAATAGAAAAAGAATGTTAAATAAACGACAAGAATTTGAAAATTTTAATTTTTTTAGAACTTCTTGGCTCATACAAAATTTTACTACAAATACCATATTTTTAACAATGAATTTTGTAAATTTACAATTTGTTATAAACTGAAGTTAAGAAAATGAATTTAAAAAAACCGGGTATTCGACAAAAAGCCGGGTTATTCGATATTCGAAAAATTAATATTAAAAATTTTTAAAGGTCTAGTAGTGTTTCAATAAAAACTAGTCATTAATTGAATGCTTCACTTGCCAAATCGATTAACTCCAGTTTCAGAATTTTATAAATCTTTTATTTCAAAATATTTTATTGACTCCTAACTGTAAAATATTTAAATCAAATTTCTCTGATAACAAATATTAACACAACTAAATAACAAAATTTAAAATTTAACAAGAATTTAAAAAAACAATATTTACTATTTTCTCATTGAGACTCATTAATTTTTCTTTATGGAGTTAATCGATTTGGCAACTGAAGCATTCAATTAAGCTTCAAGTAAAAACAGATGCCTGTCAAAATAACTTTGAATGCATTCTCAATTTGTCTCCCCTATGATTTTTTTAAGAAGTTAATATTTTTGCAAAATTTTTAAATTTTGGAGTGAAATGTAAAAAAACGTATTCTTTCTTAGCAAAATATTAATTACAAGCCCATAGTACCCTCTGCTAAAAGAGAATCCTACTAATAAGGTTTCTTTATTTTTTCGCTTATTTTTCAAGTGTAAATGATGATGATCACTAGCAAGCATCCACAAAAGAGATTAAATTTTATAAACACAAGAAGTCAAGACAGCAAAGAAAATATAAAAATTAATATTTTTTAAGAGCTAAAGCAAAAAAAAAAATAAAAAAATTTTAAAATCACAACAAAAAGTAAACATATTGTTGTGTTGGTCTCTAATGTTTGAGGAAATGCTTAAAAGAAGGAGAATCAGCAAAAGAAAAAAAATCAGTTTTGATGTTGGGTGTTTGTTGTTATTGTTGTTAAAACGGAGTTGTTGAGCTGCTTAACTAAATCCGGCTTAAAAAACTGACAGTAAATTAATGTTGACGCATAGTCATAGTTTCGTTTTTTTTTCTGAACACACGGTCAGACTCAAGACTAAATCTTACAGACAGACTATAGCACACAAATACTTAGGCGTACTATTCGGCTCACATAGACTTAAAAGATAAACATTAATATTTATATATTTTTTTGTGTGTACTTTTAAAAGACATTTAGCAAAATAAATGAAAAGTCACACATTAGCATTAGAAAAGACAATGATTTTTTTTTTAAAGATCTTTCAAAATACCGACGATGATATTTAAATGTTTTATAAATGATCGAATAATGGAAACGTTTCTCTATATAAACTAGGATGGAATTAGTTTTATTTAATGACATTGGGGTGTAAAAATACCGATTAAATTTAGCTTTTCCTTGTTATTTCAATTGGGAGTTTTGAAATTTCTATCACGATTTTGGATTGCATAAAATGTATTGCTTTAGAAATGTATGTTTAACTTAACAGTAAAGTTTAAGTAAGTTGTTTCGATTTCACGTGAAAAAACTGTTATATTCCATACAAAAATAATGATTTTTACGATAATTAGTTTGAGGTGAAAATTGTGTAGACTTTGCTTTCGCGAAAATTAAATGTGCAGCAAGACTATTATTTTTCTAGTGAAAAAGTAAAATGTCATGTTTTTATTAGTGTATATTTAAAAAAAAACAAAAAAAATTTACATATTTAGAATTCAAATTAACTTTCGAGGCCTTCTAAGTTCGAGTGAAATTTTTTCCCGTGAAAAATAAACTTACGATGCTTAATTTACAAAATATAAATAAATTACTTTTTGTGTTTTATGTTAAAACTTTAGAAACATATCTGAAATTTTCCAAGTTTTTTCCAAAACTGATTTTCTAGATATCTGTCGTTTATGATCTTCAGTTAAGATCCTTAAAAGAATTTTCTGACAAGGCAAGTACTTATCGCCTGTGATATTGTCCGTTTTTGATGAAATACGAATATCTTTTGAAGAAAAGAATTCTAATGCTGGGGTACCTGAGATTATGAACCATTTTGGGGATTTAAGTTCTTAAAAGTGGGTTCAAGGATTAGAACTTTTCATGTTTTTTATATTTATTTGCAATCTGAAATATTTAAAAATTTCTTATTTTTCCGGATGGGTATTAAAAAGGGCTTATCAATGGTACTTTTTATACTTTTTTCTTTTTTGGTACTAATTCTTCGTTGCAAAATTTCAAGGTAATTAAATTGTAAATAAATGTAAAAAATATTTTTGAAAAACTCCAGCTAAATCATAATCAATCTTCGGCTTGCGCTTTTGATCTAACAACCTAAAATTTTTAAACAAAGAATAAAACATTTTCGAAATCGATATTTTTATTGATATTCGATTTTCCCTTATTTGAACAAAATTTGTGAGTACTTTAGTACAGTGTTGTTTTGTCATCATATAGACAAGCTGCAATTAATATTATAATTAATATGCATTTTTATTAATTTTAATTTGGTAGTTTTGAGGTTAAGAAGAATAAGAATAAACCTTTTTTTCTAAAAGTCAGATTGTCCCTATATGATAATACCATGTATTCCTACATTACAAACGTAACTATACTAGAGTTCGACAGCTTAGGCATCTAATTTACGTAAAGCCTTGATTATAGTGTAGCTAAATAATTCATATGTAGTTTTCTTTCATATTCAGCTTTCTGTTATTGTTTTTTACTTTAAGAAGTGATCAAATAGACACATACAAACATATTTAGCATATTTAATTCCTTTAATCCTTTAATGTATGTCCCGATAAAAATAAAAAAAAAAAATTCTACTTTAGATTTTTTTGTTTGTTCACTTGATTGTCCCGAGTTTCAAAATTTTTCGAATTTAATGACATAATAAGACTTAAATGGCGACTATTACATGTATTGAGTTGATTATGGAAAAATAGCATCAAAATTTTTGGGGGTAAAGTTAGCCTTGGCAGTGCATTTTTTTTTTTTTAATTTAATTTTTTGAAAATTTTTAGACAAAACACAACTGAAATGATTAGTAGTGCTGAATGTATTATGTGGAAAATATTTTCAAAACTTCGTAGAGTAATTTTGGTCCACCGCAGCATCAGTTAATTTGAAACGTACAATTTTTATTTGTTTTAGTTTAAGCAAAAAAAAAAAAGCAAACAAAAATTTACTTGTTTCAAACTAAATAATGCTGGTGTGGACGAAAATTACTTTATGGAATTTACTAAAAGAAAATTTCAAAATATATGCTCAGAACTTTCAAATATTTAAGCCCTATTTAGTCCCAAAATTAGAGAAAGGACTTGAAAAAAAAACAGTACCGAGGTCAACTTTAAAACGTTTGTAGCGAACTATAAGTAGGTACACAGAAAAAACTAAAAACGAGTTTTAATTACGAATTTGATTATATTAATTAAAATTTTAATTGATTTTGCACCTATCACTCAAATGATACTATTAATTACTAAAAATAGTATACAATTAAACAATTAAAATATTAATTGATTAAATTAAATATTTGATTAAAAACAGTTCATCATATATTTAATTCGAAATTTTCGATTAATTAATTTTTCTGTGTACCCTCGAAAATTTTTGTTGGTATTTTTTCCATAATAAACTCGTTAGTACATATAATTACCCAGTGTAGAAACGGTAATGACATATCATTATTTTTTGGACTACCTGTAATGACACCCACTTACATTCTGTATTATTTTAAAACATATAATAATGAGTTACTGATAATGACTTATTTTTATCACTATTTCAAGTAGAAAATAATTTTTTAGAAATTTTTTGAAATCTATTTTTAGACTCAATATTTTTTAAACACTGGTAAGGGTATATGTAACCACATATTTTTTGATTTTTTGTTTGTTGGCGAGTAAGCTGACTTATGTGCAGCAGGTCAATTATGTTTTTATCTATTAAATATTACATGTCGATATAGCTCAGATGGTAGAGCTGTTGACTGGCAATCTGTAGACCCAAGTTCGATTCCCGCACCAGCAAATTTTATTAAAAAAAAAAAAAATACAATAAAAAATATTTTTTTTTATATAATTTATTTTTTAGAAAATCTATTTTTAGACTCATTATTTTTGTCAGTACTGGTAAGCACATTAGTAACGATATATTTTTTGATTTTTCGTATGCTGGTGTGTAACGACAACTCATTATTTTTCGCGACATCGCCATATAAAGGTAATAAGAAATGTAATAACAAAAGTAACTAGTTACCATTACCAAGTATGTAGTTACATAACCACATATCTGGTAATGATTTTCTACACTGGGTAGAGTGCTATTATGTAAGATTTTGCAATTTCGGGAAACCCTACTTACTGTTCACCTTTTTGAGTTAGTTTTAGTTTAACTATAAAATTTCCTACGATAGAAATTTTTGTTTCCTTTCGTTAAGAAAAGAGAAATATTTTTCGTGAAAAAATTATGAAAATCAAACTTTCACTTGGGCCAGGGCTGCAATAAATTAATCTTCATAATGTAATAAATAAGTTTTACGAATTTAGCACATTTATCTACATTAATACAAAATATCAGCCTTACTATAAATATTTTCCAAATGTGTATTTTTGTTAAAGTCGACTTTATTTTATAACTAATTTTACTGTATTTAATTTAGTGTTTTTTCATAATTCTTTAATTTTATTTTCAATTATTTTTCTTCTATCAAAAACGTATAAGAAATCTAACAAATCACGAATTTTTGCAAATCTGACACGAATTTTTGCAACCTTGTTTTTATTGGCATCCCTAATCTAGTTGAAAATATGGCAACAATTTAACAAATATTTTAACTGTGTATTAGTGTGTCATCGTGAAAGTAGAACAGATTCTATTACAACGATAAATCGTTGTCGTTATCGACCCAGTTGTGAATAGTGTAACAAAGAATGGCTTATTTTTATTGCATAAAAAAAGTCCTCTACTAAAAAAAATTATATCACTTCTGATTATATATAAATGTATATCCGAAAAATGAGAACATCTAATTGTATCAAATTAGATCATATTTGACACAATAGATATAATTTGATGGAATATGATATGGTTTGATACAATTTTATCCGGATTTTGTCCTCATCCAAATATATCAAATATAATATAATCATGTCCAACTAGATATAATAGTATATAATTCGACACAATTATACATAATTATATGAGGCATATGTAACTATATATATAGGTCTATATAATTGGATATTGTAATACATTGCACTATATATTGTGCAATATATAACAGAATATAGTTATATATTTAGGATATAATTTCATAAAATTTTATATAACTATATCTTGGTATATGTGTTCCAATATATAATTATACAAAATTTTATATGATAATATATGACTATATCAAAACTTGTTTACTTGGGTCTGTAAAAATTTTAGTTAAAACAACTAAAACTTAGTACAAAATTTCATTGCAGAAAATAACTGCTAAAACCAGCAGAAAAAGTTACTAAAAATTAGTTAAAAATGATGCTGCAGAAAAAGTTGCTGAAATTAGCAAATGTTTTTGTTAAATACTGGTAAAGTAAGAACAACAAAATTAGAACTGTTAAATTTACAGAATTTTAGTTATATTTAAGTTAACTTGTAGTTAATTGAAAATAACAAAAATATAAATATTGTAAAATATATATTGTAAATATACAGTCTGTAAGAATTGCATTGAATTCTGTAGATGAATAAATAAATAAAATATGCAAAAAATTCTGCTAAATATTAGTAGACTAATAATAGCAAAAACAAACTGTTATTTCTAAAAAATTTTTGTTATTTTTAAACTAAATTTAATTGAATGCCAATAGCAGCCTATTCCGCTAAAATCAGCAGAAATATTTGATAAAAAAATGTATAAACTGCTATTTTCAAAAGGCTCGATTTTTATTTGCATTAAAAATTCCGAAAATTAAAAAGTGTTTTTTATGAGTTTAAAGGCTACTAATAATTAACCAAAAATTTTTTGCTGATCTTAGCAGGTTAATTTTCTATTTTGCATTAACAAAAATTTAACTCAAATATAACTAAAATTCTGTAAATTTATCAGTTTCATATTTGCTGTTCCTATTTTACTGCTATATAGCAAAATTATTCTGCTAATTTTAGCAGTTTTTTTCTGCAGAATCATTTTTAACTAATTTTTAGTAACTTTTTCTGCTATTTATTTGTACAGAATTATTTGTATGAGTATAAGTAAGTAACATATAGAGTTTTAGCTATATTTGAGTTAAATTTTAGTTGATAGAAAACAACAACTTAATCTGATAAAATCTGCACAAATTTTGCTAAATAATCAGTAGACTAAAAAAATCACAAAAAATATAAAAATTTTCAAGTTTTTTTTGTCGATTTTTTTAATGCAAATAAAAAACTAGCCTTCTGAAATCAGCATTTTGCTATTTTTTTTAGCAAATATTTCTGCTGGTTTTAGCAGGGTAGACTGCTATTTGGATTCAACTAAATTTAACTTAAAAAAAACAAAAAATTGTTTTTGCTATTATAGGTCTACTAATATTTGCAGAATTTTCTGCAGATTTTATTTATTTACTTATTCACCTACAGAATTCAATACAATTCTTACAGAGTATATATTTACAATATAATTTGCCAACATCAATTAACTGAAAGTTAACTCAAATATAACTAAAATTGTATAAATTTAATAGTTTTATTAAATTTTCTACAAATCTACATTCTACAAAGAAATCTCCTACTTTCAGCAATTTTTTCGGCAAGTTAATTTTTTGTAGCTTTTTCTGCTATTTTAACAGGTTTATTTCTATGAGTGAAAGTTTGGTAATATTAATCTTACCGGCATACATATAGTACAATACCAACTTACAACATTGTTTACTATTCTAAATAAAGATAAACCAGTTGATAAAAAAATGTAATATTTTATAAATATTTTTATCATAACTTTATATAAACAGCAGATTAATAATGGTTTTACAAAATTAATTTTATGCCAGTTATAAAATATAGAGAAGGTGCGGGTAATGTGGAATATTCAAAGTAATAACGCTAAATCTTTACACTCCTTTATTATTCGATTACCCAACTGAGTTGAAAACAAAAATATTTTATCTCATTATTTCGAAAAGATTCACATGAAAAATCAAAAGTGCCTCAACATTTTTAATTTGAAAAACAGTCCAAAATAATTTCATGGCCTTTAGGGTACATAGTTACTATTGCAATATTCATATCTGTATGAAATTATTTAAAATTATTTGTTGTAATTTAATTAATAAATAGTTTAGCTCGAGGTCAGTTTCTTAAGAATAATGTTATTTTAAACTGACTTCGAACTTAACTATTTATTTATTAATTAAATTATAAAAAAAAAAATAGTTTTCAATACCTTTTTTACTAAAATTATTAAGAGATAGACAAACGCTAAATATCGTGACAAGAAGTAAAAATGAAGAAATGCATTGGAAATCCTATTCTTAAAATTACACTGGGCTAGTTGAAAAATCCGACAAGCGAGACACCCGGTGGGTAAACCTAATTCGCGTACGCTGAATCCAGTAGTGCTATCCGTTTTTCTAGGTTAGCACTTAAAAAAAAAGATATCATGGTACTGGGGACGCCAAAAAATTCAATTTTTCAGACTTTTCGACCCCTTCCAATCCAATCAGCGTTGGGTCAAAAATAAGCAAAATCGGTGAAGCGGTTCAAAAGTTGTGAGTGAAAATGTGAGGACACTTCGAAATTTCTATACAAAATAGTACATATTTATTATTGCTTTGTTAAATTGTTTTAAAATGAAATTTCTTTTGAAATAAAAAATTTGTATGGAGATTAGGGTTATGACTCATTTTTAACAAAAATTTTACCTATCACCACCCCAGGTTTTAAAAATTCAAGTGCTTTAAATTTTGCTTGAATTAAAGTATATTTAAAATTCTAGCACTTGTTTATTTAACAAAAATATTTCAAACTTGAATTTTTGTTTCCCTTTTGCTGGAGTATGCTATTGAAATAAAATGTAATTAAAGTTGTATTCAAGCCTTGAAACTGGAAAACAGGGCTGGAATTGAACTTGTTTTCAACTTGAATTCCAGTGAAATTGTTTATAGGGACGTAATAGG
Organism: Leucophora obtusa; assembly: GCA_949987735.1. Classification (NCBI taxonomy): domain Eukaryota; kingdom Metazoa; phylum Arthropoda; class Insecta; order Diptera; family Anthomyiidae; genus Leucophora; species Leucophora obtusa. Next base: position 55,362,825 of record OX465299.1, read on the forward strand.
CAATACTAAATTGATAATAAAAATCGTGTTTGCGGGTCATTTTGGCAAAAAAAAACCTTCCGCACCAACTGCAATTTCTAAAAATAATTTGTGCTCGGGGATTTTGTTTAATTTACGTAACGAATTATTACAAGAATTATTGTAAACCACAAAAATTGTATCAAAAAGTCCGCCCAAAAAGGTTTCGTAATCTTTACCGTAAATATCTTTTAATATGTATCGCGTGATTCTCATTTGTTTAAAACTTCGAAGAAATATTTTAATTAAACTAAGAAAACATAGAGCAAATTTCAACCCTTTTGGTGCGAAAAAGTAAGATTGCGTTTCTTAATATTTTTTATGGCCTTTTTGGCTAGGGCATGTAAAATTTGACATTTGCAAATAAAATCAGAAAGTCATAAACCTAATGGAGATATTTAAGGTGTCCTCACATTTTCAATCACAACTTTTGAACCGCCAGACCGATTTTGATAATTTTTGACGCATAGCTGCTTGGGAGAGTAACAAATAACTTTTATATTCAAATATCTTTTTTTTAAGAGCTAATCTAGAAAAATGGTTAGCACCACTGGCTTCATCATAGCCGTGAATGCATGAAATAAAGTAAAAAAAAACTAAATTCTTTTTATGTCTTACTAAGACTACAGTCTTGCGAGTTTTCGCATGGATTCATATCCCTGCAAAAAGAGAACATCCACTTTTTAATGCATGACTTTTTTCTCTACATTCAAAATAAGATAATGCAAAAATAAGATAAAACAAATACAACAACACATAGCGACATGACGCACAAGCATAGTTTTCTACTGAAAAATTGTTAAATTTACAGCAGTATCGGATCTTTCCTATGACACGTACGTGTTAAATTCATTGATGGAAATGCCAAATTTTGAACTACTAACAGCTTCAGAAAAAACACAACTCAAAAATAAAAGTAGTGCAAATTTGGCATTTCCATCAATGAATTTAACACGTGCGTGTCATAGGAAAGATCCGATACTGCTACAAATTTAACAATTTTTCAGTAGAAAACTATGCTTGTGCGTCATGTCGCTATGTGTTTTTGTATTTGTTTTATTTTATTTTTGTATATTATTTTATTGGATGTAGATAAAAAAGTCATTCTTTTTGAAGTACTCCTTAATATTTTTGCTGGGATGTCATACCACATAAGTCAATAACCAATTCGTAGGTATAATTATATATCCGAAACAATCAATAGTTTCCGCAAGAATGCTGTATTCCATATTGCCGGCCTATCCCACATTACCCTCACTGACTCTATCTATCTTAGCAAAACAACATTAATTATCACTTTTTGTTTTGTCAAATGTAAACAAAGATTAGATTAATGCGGTTTATTTTTATTGATATAAAATAGGATTTTGATAAAATATTTAGTACAACGAAACAATCAAAACATTTGGAAGATTCACATTGAGTGCGTTTAGCAGACGCTCAACTGTTGGTAATCCGCTACTTAACAATCTGGTGAACGATTTGATTAGCTACCGATAAGTCAAGATGTTGTGGTAGCGCTACCTTGTTTTGGTAGCGTAAAAATTTTACGCTACTTTTGAGCAGTTAATGATACATTAGCTGTTGTTTGTTTTTTTGTATATTTTGTTGAAAGAATAATAAACATATTCAAATATAATTATAAAGGAATAAAAAATTTCGAAAAAATCAATGAAACATCTACAAATATTTTTAATTTAAAACAAAAACAAAAGTAGCATCGTTCACCAGATTAAGGTAATCATAAAGCGCTACATATCAATTGTAGCGGATTTCTCTGGTAAACCTGTCCATTGTTTCCTATGTCGATTCACAATAACAATTTTAAAAAGGGGGAAAATTTAGCCGCCACCCCCGCATAAAATAAAATTCGGATGTGATTTTTCAAAACGCCGACACACGTATATTTTTTTTTGGTCTCCTGTACCAGAATCCATTGTCAGAACACCGTAATTTTTTTTCGTGTTGTACTATTTTATTAGTATTTCTTTATATAGTCTACGGAATTAATCCTTACAGACAATAATATTAAAAAATACTATAATCGAACTATGTGTTCATAATTAAAATGATATTACGTTTAATACAATTAACTTTGTTTCAAATATCTACAACGACCGCGAGAATTTCTTTTTCATATACACACTAACACACACTCAAATATTGTCAAATTATTGCCATATTTGCAGAAATTCGTATCAGAGTTTCAAAAAGTTGTACTTTGTTAGCGTTATGATTTAATCCAGTCCAAACAATTTTTAGTAAATCCTATTATATATACCATAAGTTTTAATTAAGGCGATTCGGATTAACTTTATCAAAGTTTTTCCTACACTCAACCAAAAAAGTCTGTAATGGCTACTGAAAATTTTGCTGTTATTACGGAAAATTTAACTGTTTTGAGCCCAGCGGTATTTTTTGCTAATTTTAGAAACATATGTCTGCTGATCTGTAGTACAACAAAATTAGTAGAAAAAACTAGCAATTGTTGTAAACTGCAGTTCAAAATTGATTTGTTAAAATCAGTCAAAAAACTTACTAAGTATCAATAATTTTAGTACAATGAAATTAGTATAAATAATTAGTTGCAGTACATTGTTGTCAACTGTAATTTAAAATCAATCTGCTGAAATTAGCAAAAAAGTGTAATAAAAAATAAACAAACTGTAAAATCTAAAAAAAAAATTATAAAAAACATTTTTTTTCTATCGATTGTAACAAGCGTATAATTACTTCATCGTACTTGAAATTTGGAGTGAAAATTGCAAACGGTTCTCCAGTTATTAGCTTTTTATGTATTGGAGATACAATAAAATTTTCTGAGTGTTATTTCCAAACTAAGAATATATCAATAGTAACAAATATAAACTAAACAAGAATTGTAAGAAATAAAAAAAAAGAGTTTTTAAATTAGTATATTTTTCTGCTCTCGGTGTTGAAAAATTAGTAAAATATTTTGCTGAAATCAGCAGCGAAAATTAGTAAAAAAATCCGTAGACTGCTTTTGCCCACCACAGAATTTAAAAAAAGCCACCTATAATTCTTGTATCTATAATTTCGACAGCAAAAATTATTACAATTTTATTATTTTTTTATATTAGTATCAGTTGATCCTGTGTTTTTGATTGGGAAAATGTCTACTGGTTTCCTAGGAAAATAATTTAATGGAATCTAAGGGTCAGTTTTATAGCCAAAACTAAAATCGTTATTAGTTTTAAGTATTTCTTAAGGGTGGGTGCGAACTGGCTAAATAGAATCTAAACTAAATTCAGGTTTCCAAATTTCTATGAAATTTTAAAACGTTTTCTAAAATTGTTCAAAGAAATTTCAAAACTTTTTGTCAATTTGTATTTAGTTTAGAATTTATTTAGCCAACTCGCACAGGGCCTAAATAATAAATGTTTGAAAATCTTTTATGGTGAGAAAAATATCTTAGATTTAATATTTTTTTAAAGAAATAATTTGATTCGCGGTGAGTATGAAATCCCCACCGGAATTGGATAGGAAACGGATTGGATCATGTAAACGGGCTTATAAAAATTAACGGAAATAGCATTACAAGTTTTAATATATTTATGTTTTAAAAATGTAAATAGATAAATATATAACATTTAAATTTTTTTATTAAAATAATTAACTTAATGAAAATAATTTTAATTGGATTGGAAATTTCCGTTTAAAAATTTCCGTACAAGCAAAGGACTGAGGAAATGTCCTACATTTTTCTTACGGAAATTTCCAATTGTGGGATTTTATAAATTAATGAGGAAATTTCCGATCAGACTAAAATTGTTTTCTTAAAATAACAAATTTTGGCAGCCAATTTTTAGCGTTATTAATTTGTTACACATATTCATTAGATTTTCTGAAAGATATTTAAGAATCCAATTAGATTTCCAATCCAATTCCGGTGAAGATTTTTCAGAAAGACCACGAATATCTAACATGGAATTTGCTTCAAACTAAACGCTCTATTTTGATGAAATTTCAATATTTTCTCACAGTTTTTGATCATCATGTCAATTTAAGTGGTCAAAATATGGTGGTCAAAGTATGATCATATATTTCTTTTCTCTATCAAATATCCAAATTTTATACTATTCTGAGAGTATAGCATTCTTTGCACGAGGTTTACTTCAGAAAAATGAATGCACTTTTCTGAGTATTCTATAAAAACGTGGAGGTCAGAAGTGTTTTAAGACTACACGGAGGAAAAAGACGTTTTTGTATATGTTTGGAGGTAATCAATGTATGTTTACAAACTACCATATATGTATTTGCAGTGTGCTTCCAATTATATTGTTTTTATAGTTACTATATATATATTTCCCGGTAATAATTATATTTGTGGATACAATTAACATATATTTGGAAAAACGGCGAATTTCCATTCTTGATACATATAAAGTTGTATGTAGCCATTATAACTTTTGTAGTTGGTAATAATCGTTTGGTTTAGCTAGACTGCATCTAGTCAGAAAATTTAGTTATATTTTTCCTTTATTTATTAATTTTATTGTGCAAGATGTGAAAAAATAAAATAAATTAGTATAAATAAAACATAAAATTGTGTTAAAAAGAAAAAATATTTAATTGTGTATATTAAAGTATTAATTTATTATAAGAGTTTTTAATTAATATTTGTTAATAAAAATAAATAAAAAATAAATGAAGAGATTGTAGTTATTGTTTTTCAATGAATGTATTAGATGTAAAATTCAGTTATTAAATAATCGCCAAACAGTAGATGTATTAATTTAACTTTTTATGTTTTTCCATTAAAATATATAGAAATTTGGAGAGTAGAATAAATACGCCTATTGTTTGGCATATATTAATAATTGCTTTATAACTAAATGTATTATTTATATATAGTATTTGCATGGAAACATAATTTGTCTATAACACACATATTATATGTTTGCTGCCAAACATATAATATTTGTCGATAGCGTCATTTCATTTCATCCAAACATTATATATTAACATAATATATTTGCTTACAAACATAATATATTTGCATGCAAATATATATTGTTTCTAGTAAAAACACGGCGTATATGTTTAACAATTTCTCCAAATATATATATATTACCAGCAAAAATATATTTGGGACAGGCCGTTTTTTTTCAGCGTGTAAGAGTCTGAGAATGGGCAAATAAACAGCCGAACATAAATGGGTCCTTTGCCCACCCCAGAAAAATGGTCTAGGTACGCCTATGACCTTGTTACAACTGAAGGTATAATATAAGAATCCTTCCAATGTTTAGGAAAGTAACCGTATTTGATGGACACGATAGACAAAGGAGTACACTCAGAAATAAATCCGTAAAAATAGCAGAAAAAAGCAACTATAAATTAGTTAAAAATTATGTTGCAGAAAAAACTGCTGAAATTAACAGATTGTTTTGCTAAATACTACCAAAATAAGTACAGCAAAAATAAAACTGTTAAATTTACAGAATTTCAGTTATATTTAAGTTAACTTTGAGTTAATTGAAAATAACAAATTGTACTGTAAAATTTGCAGAAAATTTTGCTAAATATTAGTAGACTAAAAATAGCAGGAACAAACTGTTTTATCTCAAATTTTGCTAAAATCAGCAAAAATATTTGGAAAAAAAAATTGTAAACTGCTGCTTTCAAAAGGCTTGATTTTTATTTGCATTTAAAAAAAAATCGAAAAAAACATCGAAATATTAAAATTTTTCCTTTTTGATTTTTTAGGCTACTAATTATTGACCAACATTTTTTCTTGACTTTAGCAGGTTAATACACAAAAACACTAACAGTGAAGTGTTCTTTAAAAAATTTCTCTACTAATAACATTTGTCACCATTTTACCTCCCTAAACATCGGAGATGTCTTATAAAAACAGTTAAACTTAATAGTTTTTTTTGCTACATCACACATTCGAGTTTCATATTGTACAAATCAATGTTTAAGCATTGGGTGACTTCCCAGTGTACGAACATTTTGTCAATTGTTAAATTTAACCAGTCAAACACGCTGAAAAAAATCACCCTGCAGGAAACATATTTGCTGGTGATATATATATGTTTGGAAGAATTGTCGAAATATATTTGCCGTGTTTTTAATATAATATGTTTACCAGCAAATATAATATTTTTGCCTGTAAACATATGTATGTTTGAATCATATGAAATACATCTACTCGCAAATATATATATTTATCATTATTATATTTGCACTCCACAAAAATAATAATGATAAAATAAAATTGCAAATATATTTTTGTTTAAGTGGGAAAATATGACTAACATTCAAACATTACAGTGTTTGGCTGGAGACATATGTATTATAACGATAAAAATAAAATAATTGGAAACACACCTCAAATATAAGTATAGTAATTTAGAAACATATGTATAATTGTCTGTAAATATATCCAACAATCTCTTTTTTCTGCGTGAAGATACAAGGTTTAGTTGTTTGTATATCGTAATATTTTGTTGCTTTCGATTAGATTTAGATAAAGTATTATGCATTTAATGTATCATAAAATGTATTAAAAAGCAACTTTTGTTAGATTTTTGTTTTTAATTTGATCGATTTTTATTTCTGTTAAATGTGCTACAAAGAATGTCATTGTTACTGTTTGTATTTGATGAAATTACAAGAAAACGGATTTGATTGCATGTATTGTATCATTATTTTGTTAAAGGTTTAACACTGTTTCTATTGTTGGACAAAAAGTATTAAGAAAATCTACAGCAACTGGATTAATAGTCACGCCAATGATGATTGTATGATAGAAAAATTGTAAGGTATATTGATTTATTTATATGAAGAAAAGTTGACCTTTAAATAGTTGTAATTCTACAAAAAACAAAAATATATAAATAATTTAATTAAAGTCTTAAATGATAACTAATTTACAATATATCCATAATATCCGATTTCTGATTACCGAATTAAGCCACATTCACAATGATGGAGAGTACTTCACTCTGCAGAGTGGAGTGTACTTAAATAGAGATGGCGTGGCAAAAAATATGTAAGTGCGAAAACTAAAGGAACAAAATCCACTCTGTACAGTAGAGTATTCCAGAGGGCAAATTACCGCAGTCGTGATCGAGTTTTATTCGATAACAATTATTGTTTATTAATACATTACAAAGATTAAAACTAAGTTAGAAGTGAAGCATTTCGTTCCTTTATTACAAATATGACTTAAAGTTGCAACAACAGTTATTCCTGTCCTTTTATTTGCACTTAAAAAACGTGATTTTTTTAACAATTTGAAACGCTTAGTTTGTATACTCAATGAAAAAAAAGTGTTATCATAGATATTCATCAAACAGTTTTATTGAATAAAAATTTATAAAGAATTTCAATATACATATCGTAATATTAAATCAAAAAAGCCGTAAGTTACAAAAAATTCAAAATCGACTTTTTGATCGATTATGATGCACCGTATCAAAATACATATTCCTGCAAAATTTTACACTCCTACGACAAAACACGACGATTTTATTAGCAAAATTCTGAACAGCCCCCAGTGTAAGCGCAAGCAATTTTAAAAAGTTTTTTGCTTCTCCTGTAAAATTTTTTGAATGTAACTTACGGCTTTTTTGATTTCATATGACGATATGTTTGTTTAATTTTTATTTTTAAGTTCAAAAATAAAATAATTGTACAATGAAATATTTCATCATATTTATAAAATTTTCATAGTATGATGAAATTTAATTAAAATAGTTGTTAAATGTTTTCTAACAAACGTTGGTGTACTGAATAGAAAATTTCCAAGAAAAAGAATCAATGAACCGTTTTCGAGAAATCGGGTGTTTTAAATTTTTGGTTGATTTTTATTTACTTTTACAACTTTTTACTTAAGTTTATACATATATACTCAAAAATCATTAAGTTCACTCATAGAAATAAATATGTAAAAATAGCAGAAAGAGTTACTATAAATTAAAGGGTTCTTCAACAGGGACGCTACAAAAGTAGAAAGACAGGGACAGCAAACGACGCCATATTTCTTGTCGCTCTTTTGACATTTCTCTTCAGTAAGGTTTGCCATTTCATGATGGAAAGATATACGAGCCAACAACGAGTCGAAATTATTAAAATTTACTACCGACATTCGGAGTCAGTGGCCTCAACGTTAAGAGCGCTACGTCCAATTTATGGTCGTCAATATGAATGGCTTCGTCAATAAACAAAATATGCGTTATTGGTCAGACAGCAATCCACACGTACTCCATGAGTCATCATTGCATCCCGAAAAAATTACGGTTTTTTGCGGTTTATGGGCCGGCGGCGTCATTGGGCCGAGTTCTTCCGTGATGATCAAGACCGGCACGTTACTGTGAATGGGAATCACTACCGTTCAATGATAACCGAATATTTTTGGCCCCAATTGGATGATATGGACTTGGAGGACATGTGGTTCCAACAGGACGGCGCCACAAGCCACACAGCGAATGTCACAATCAATTTATTGCAAACCAAGTTTGGAGAACGTGTTATCTCACGAAATGGTCCAGTCGATTGGCCGCCTCGGTCGTGCGATTTGACGCCGTTGGACTATTTCCTGTGGGGCTACGTCAAATCTATGGTCTATGCCAACAAGCCAGCGACGATTGATGAACTTCGTACGAATATCTGTCGATTTATGCTTGCAAACCGTCGAAAATTGGGTTCAGCGTCTGGACTTCTGCAAGCGTGCCCGTGGTGGCCATGCAAAAGAGATCGATTTCCATACATAATGGCATCGAACGTACTTTCACAGGAATAAAGAATTTCATTGATATCCAAAACCGTTTTTGTTTTATTTAAAAAAACTTTTGTAGCGCTCTTATTGAAGAACACTTTAGTTAAAAATTACCTTGCAGAAAAAACTGCTGAAATTACCAGATTTTTTTGCTGATATACTAGTGAAATGGGAACAGCAAAAATAAAACTGTTAAATTTGCTGAATTCTAATTACTTTTCAGCTAATTTTTAGTTAATTGAAAATGCCAAATTATACTGCTAAATCTACAGAAAATTTTGCTAAATATTATCTACAACATTTTTGTTATTTTTAGGTTAAATTCAGTCGAATGCAATTAGCAATCTATTCTGTTAAAATCAACAGAAATTTTTGCTAACAAATTATAAAACCGCTGATTTTTTGTCTACTAATATTTATCAAAATTTTCTGCAGCTTTTATAGTATTATTTGCCATTTTCAATTTACTACAAGTTCACTATCTCTGGTATAATTAAAATTCTGTAAATTTAACTTTTTTTATGTTAGTTTTGCTTATTTTACTAATATTTAGCAAAAAAAATTTGCTAATTACAGCTGTTTTTTCGGCAAGGTCATTTTTAACTAATTTTAAGTAGCTTTTCTGCTATTTTTGCAGGTTTGTTTCTATGAGTGTAGAATCTTAATGATTTTAGTAAAATTTCTATTTAAATAAAAATGTTCGTAAAAATATAAGATGTTTATTCAAATCGGATATAATAATTGATTAAACTAAAAGGTTTTTCTCCATGCAGTGGAATTTCATGGACAGTATTTTAATTTTGTATACATTATGGTAGACGAACGCAAAATTGCTTGGGTGATACGGTCTTTTAAGCCCTACAAATCAGTAGGGCCGGATGGTATCTTCCCGGCACTTTTGCGGGAGTCCCTGGACATTATCATGCCATGGCTGCTTCGTATTTTTAATGGTAGTCTGGTATCGGGGTATATACCCTCTGGGTGGAGAGAGGTCAGGGTGGTATTCATCCCGAAAGCGGGGAGGATAAACCACAGCACCGCCAGGGACTACAGGCCTATTGGTCTCTCGTCGTTTTTATTAAAAACGCTGGAGAGACTGGTAGATGTTCATGTGAGGAGCATCCTCTCTGCAGACAATTTTAGCAGAGCCCAACACGCATACCTCAAGGGGAGGTCGGTGGAAACGGCTCTGAGTGAGGATGTTGGCACAATTTAGGATGCTCTTCATGACCGTGAGTTTGTGTTGGCGACCTTCCTGGATGTGAAAGGAGCTTTCAACAATGCGAGTATATCATCAATCACTAGTGCCTTGGGGGGTACTGGCACTGACCCGCAGATAACCCTGTGGATGGGCAATATGCTCAAGAGCAGGGCTATAAACTCGAACATAGGCGATGATTGGTCGCGGAAGGTGGTCACAAGGGGTACTCCACAAGGGGGGGTCATTTCTCCTCTTCTGTGGAATCTTGTGATCAATGGAATCCTTGACTCGTTGGGGAGAACGGGGACGAAGATGGTGGCATACGCTGACGATGTTGTGCTACTGATCAGGGGAAAATTTCTCCAGACGGTCAGTGATCTCATGGAATCAGCGCTTACGATGCTGTCCAGGTGGGCAAGGGAGAACGGTCTGGGAGTCAATCCATCTAAAATCGAAATCGTTTTGTTTACAAGGAAGTACAAACCGGAGAGGTTTAATCTCCCTACTTAGATTGGAGGGAGTTACTCTTCAACTCTCGGGGGAATCGAAGTACCTGGGTATCATTCTGGACTCTAAACTTTCCTGGAAGAGGAATACCGAGGAGAGAAGGAGAAAAGCCTTATGTGCTTTTTATACGTGTAGGAGGACCTTTGGGAAGAGGTGGGGTCTACAGCCGTATATCATCCACTGGATGTATGCGGCGATTATCAGACCAATCTTGACCTACGGGGCACTGGTGTGGTGGAGGGCGGTGGACACGATCATATCTCTTCACTCTCGCAAAGGTGCAACGACTGGCTTGTCTGGGTATTACGGGGGCGGCCCCTTCTACACCCCATGCAAGTTTGGAGGTGATGCTTGGCATCCCACCACCGGATATTTATATCAGGGGCACGGCGGCAAAGGCAGCTCTCAGACTCAGGGAGATGCAAGAGCTGAGGCAACGCACTTGGGGGCACAGTACCATTCTGCATGGGATTGGTGGTGCGCTATTGGATCGTAAAACGGGCTATATTTTACCGGTCACGAATTTCTAGGGGACTTTTGAGGTGATTGTACCGACCAGGGAAGACTGGGCAGCCGACTCCGTTATTCGGAGTGGTGATATCGGTTCGAAGATGGACACTATGGTGGGGCTATTCGGTGTGATAGGGGATATATCGGATAGGGAGACGAGGGCAAGGTGGACAACCTTGACCAATTGTAGGATATCTCGGACCCTATGGCCACTGCCTGAACCGGAGAGGACAAAGATTCTTCTTGGTTTTGGCAAGCGGACGATCGGAATGCTTGTAGGAGTCCTAACGGGACACTGCGCGATGGGCCGAATGGCACCCAGGCGGACTACTGCAGGGGCTGTGGGGACGAGGAGGAGGAGGAGACAGTGCATCATCTGCTTTGTGAATGTCCGGGACTGAAGGAGCGGCGACTCAGATATCTGGGATGCAGGTTCTTCGACGACCTGGACAGTCTACGCGATGTTTCCCTGTCTAGTCTTGCGAACTTTTTGAGGGGATCGGGATGGTTTTAGATTTTTTCGGGTCGTGATATTTCCTTCCATGTGGATGAGGGCAAGATTAAGAGAATTGCAATGGGCCTTATGGCCTCCGAGTGAACTCGCCCTTCTGGCGGGCTCCAATTCAACCTAACCTAACTTAACCTTGTATACATTTCTTACTTAAATAATTTGTTTATCGCCTTACCTTAGCATTTACCTAATAAGATAACATTAATTTCGATTTAAATCCATTTAGACAAACGACTTTTCGATGTTCTAAACAATTTTTATCAACTTTTTAAAAAAGCATATCTTGTCTGTTACTTTTTTTTCATAATCATAATCTATTTTAGGCGGTTAAATTGTTACAAGCAAAATCATATTTCAAAAAGTAAATATATTACACAAAACTTACACAAGTTTACAAAATAATTTCATTTTTTTTTTGAACTGATAAGCGAATCCCACGAGACGCCTACACGAAGATAAAAACCTAAGGTTTGCCGATTTTTTTTTACGTATACTGGTACCTTAGTTTTGTAATATTTCTGACATTTAGTTGTTGTGTTTTTTTTTTTTTTTTTTTTTACTATAGACTAACACTCAGGGGATGCCCCCTACTAATGCAATGCATTGTGTTGATATCAGGAAAATAGGTTATGGGAAGGAGGAAAGAGGGAGTAGTGTTTGTGAACGTTTGACTTGAATTTCCCTAAATTGTAAGTATCAGGAAAGACATCTGCGGGGAGTCGGGCGGTTCGACTAATGAACGAATTCTCTCTATAATGCGTTGTGCGACTAACTGGACAATCAACCACAAACGGATGAGATCTACTGTACAAGCGTGTGTTACGGCCAAAAACACGGGGCATCGGGATAAGTGCACTTATCTCAGCAGAACACCTCCCATGGTAGTAACGATAGAACAGTGTTACACAAGCCACATTCCGACGATGCTCCAACGAGTCAATAGAGCTGGATACCCTACTGTCATTAATGAGCGCCGACGCCCTCCTTTGTACACGGTCCAAAAGCTCCAAAATAGACTTTGAAGCCCCTGCCCATATGGGAGTTGTATTCCATCTTCGGCCGGATATAGGTGGTATAAATAGAAAGGAGATCAGAAGAAGTGAAGTAGTTATTACACCGGTTAAGAAAGCCAAGACACTTGAATGCCTCTTTCGACACTTGAATGACGTGATCTTTCCAACGGACATCACACTGGATTCTCATGCCCAGAACATCAAGAGCTTCTGATTCCTTAATATTGATACCACCCATGTATACAGATGACAATGATGGCTCCGCGGTTTTATGAGTCAGCAAACAACATTGGGTTTTACGTGGATTAAAATCGACCCTATTCACGCGACCCCACTCAGAGATTGTACTAAGGTCTTGATTGAGTGTGTCATTCATAATCTGCCTCCTGCCCCCAATCTCTGCAAGGCTTGGTCTATGATCGAGGGAATATGAATGGCAAATGTTACTGTCATCTGCAAAAGAGTAGATAGGATTGGAAGTCTGACAGAGGAAAGATAAGAAATAGAGAAGGAGAAAGAACAGAGCCTTGCCGTACCCCTGCATTCAACTGAAACTCATTAGATGAGACCCCATCTATAACAACTCTTATAGTGCGATCCCTGAGAAAACTCGATATAAATCGAGAGAAGTCATCACCAACACCAAAAGCAATGAGCTTTGACACGAGTGCTTTATGCCACACACGATCAAATGCCTTGGAAATATCCAGCGCAACCACTTTGCTTTCACCAAATCTGTGAATTGACCGACTCCAACGTTCCGAAAGAAACGCCAGCAGGTCTCCCGTAGAACGACCTCTACGAAAGCCATACTGTCGATCATTAAGAAGCAAATTGGATTCCAGATAATTAACAAGATGGTAGTTTACCATGCTCTCTATGACCTTCGAGAGCGCAGAGCAGATTGCGATTGGGCGGTAATTTTCAGGGTTGGTAGCCGCACCCTTTTTGGGGATTGGCTGAACATTGGCAACCTTCCAGCACGATGGAAAGATACCCATGCGATACGACGTGCTAAAGAGGGTGCCAATGGACGCGATAGCGTTGAAGAGCACTGTTTCAGTACCAGTGCTGGTATACCATCCGGGCCCGCTGACTTATCTACGTCAAGATCCGCAAGAACCCTTTTAACGGCTCGTGGACGAAAAAAAATCTTGGGCATAGTATGTGATACTCTTTCGAGCACGGGCAGTGGTTGATCGCTTTCTGGCAGAAAAGAATTTTCCACGAATAGTTCAGTTGGCTTTATCAACCGGGTCAGTGAATATTAGGTCATCCTTTGAAATATAGTTGAATTGCGCCGCAGGAAAAATTTTGTTTATTTTCTTTTTTTTAATGTTAGGTATACCCAAACTTTTTAGATAATATAAAAATTAAACTTTTTGATGGAAAATGCAATTTCAGAAGTGATATACTGTTAGTGCGCAGCAGAGAAAATTTTGTATGTAAAAATCGCGCGATTTTTCCGAAAAACTTTAATTTTACTTTTGGATTGTGTCTATTTCATATCTAAATTTTTATTTATTAAGTATAAAAAATGATATCGGCCAAGTGGCCACCGCCAGAATTGATGACCATACGGACACGATTTATGGCATTTTCCATCACTCTTGCCAGAACTTCCGCCGATAGGTCCCCGCATTCCTAACGGATATTCTCCTTGAGAACTTCAAGCGTCTGAGGCTTGTTGACATAGACTCGTGACTTCAAGAAACCCCACAAAAGGAAGTCTAGAACAGTGAAATCGGGCGATCTTGCCGACCAGTGCAAATCACCAAAACGAGAAATTAGGCGACCCGGAAATGCAGCCCTCAAAATTTCGATTGTAGGTCGCGCAGTATGCGCCGTTGCTCCATCCTGTTGGAACCACATGTTTTTTGAAAAAATAAAGTACGATGACGCATTATTAGTTTCGACATTAACCAACTAGAGGCGATTAATCGGGGAATCTGTCCATCGATTAGCCGAATTGGGAACACTATATTTAATCCAATAAATATTTTTAGAAATTCTAAAAAACGTCATCCCCTGACGATTTTCTTAGGCAAGAATGAAATCCGGATAGGGACATGCCTTCAACAAACTCTTTTTCACAATTTGTTGGAAAAGTTTTGAAATTTTTGGCACATTTAATTCCTTTAATGCAATTTAGACCGACAAACATATATTTTAAAAAAAATGTTACTTTCAGAAAATTTCAGATTTATTTTTAGTAAAAATATGGTATGTAAAGTGCTAAAACTTAAATCAGTGAAATGATTAAGAAACAATGCTCGGTGGGCAGAATGGCTGTAAACAAGTGTCATTGATTTAAATCAATAAGTTTTGTATCACATACAGACATAACATTAGAATCAAACCTATAACATTCACAAACACAACAATAATAACATTCATGTGTATTAGCAACGCTATTATTAATTAACTTAAAACGTTTTTGTGGTAAGAAAATCTGAAGACAAGACACTATTTTTTTTTTTGTTTTTTCTATTATCAGTTCAGCGGCATATGAAACGAAGAAAAAAAAGTATTAGAAAACAAGAATACAACAAAATAAAATTGACATAAAAATTCATCAACAAATATTGTTTGTTAGTTGAAAGGAAAGGTAAGGTACTCGTACTAACTCAATACAAACACACACAGATACATTCTCATTTAAACATATAGAGTACTCACACAAAATGACACAGTGACAACAGATAATTGCACGCGTGACACATCAAAATATTAAAAAACTAGTAAAAAAGTTAAAGTCGGGCATGCCGACTATACAATACCCTACACCAGTCTGGTTAAAAGCCAACTAATTGTTGGATCCGAAATTTCAATGTGTTAAAATGGGACTTGTGTCAATATTTTCTATAAAATGATATAAGAAGAGAAAATCGTAAATATAGCCCATATGAGCGATAGGTCCGAATATGGACCGATCCTATCTAGAATCTATAGGCTTTGTCCTTGGGACCATGTGAGTCAGCGAAACAAATTTCATTGAAATATCTTCGTATTTGCGACTTGCAGCGTGTAAAAAAAGCCAATTTGGTGGGACCCTTTTATGGGCACTAGGTCTAAACATGGATCGATTTTAACCAAAATCAATAGGCTTTTTCCTTGGGCCGACATGGGTCGGTCTACCAAATTTCATCAAAATATCTTAATATTTGCGATTTGCAGTGTGTAGCCAAGCCAATTTTGGGGGGACCCTTATATGGGAACTAGGTCTAAACATGTACCGATTGTAACCAAAATTAACAGGTTTCGTTCTTGGGCCGAAATAGGTCGGTTACGAAATTTAATCAAAATATATTAATATTTTCGACCTGTAGAGGGCGCACAAGAATGCATGGACTTACAGACGGACATCGTTAAATCGAAATAAAACGTGATTCTGAGCCGATCGGTATACTATAAGGTGTCCAATATTTTTTGGTGTTACAAACATCAGCGCAAACTTATTATACCCTGACCACGTAGTTGTGTAGGGTATAAAAAGAACATCATTATGGTGATCGTGTATGGGTAAGCGGTATGTTTTTTTTTTTTCAAATACGTAAAGCAAATAATAATTATTGATGATATAAATTTACAGATAATCGTATGTACAGACACATACAGACATGAATACATTTTATATCTGTTTAAATTATTGTTAAGATTAACACATTTTTAAGTATAAACTTCAAGGTTTGTCTTTCATTCATTGACTTTGAGTAAAAAAAATATGAAAATATAAAACAACTTAAAACGTCAATGAACGATTTTGTAGTTGTTGTTATTTTATTCTTCAACAGCTTAATACACATGCTTAATATTTTAATGTACCCTACATTCTACTACATCGAAATATTGCAATTTTTATTATTCGAATATTTGTCTTCGCTTGG
Organism: Leucophora obtusa; assembly: GCA_949987735.1. Lineage (NCBI taxonomy): Eukaryota > Metazoa > Arthropoda > Insecta > Diptera > Anthomyiidae > Leucophora > Leucophora obtusa. The sequence goes on from OX465299.1 coordinate 55,379,218, forward strand.
AGAATACAATTCCATTAAAGTTTAGCTAACAAAATTTTCATTACATTAATAAAAATTTTCTTAACATATTAAACAAAAAAAATCCCAAACATTAACCCACAAATGCTCTTTCTTCTGCTGGCAACAATATTTAAGGAGTGCGCCATTAAAAAGTGTAATACATAAAAAGCCGAATAGAAGATGACTGGAGTAAGTTAAATTTAAAACAAAAACTACTTATTGTTGCATTTTTTATAGATTTAATTCGGTGTCATTTTACGTAATATTTTAATCTCATGACCCATGTGAAAATGGGATCGTATATAAGCATTGGTTCGTCTATGATCATATATGCGTATAGCTTATCATATATGACTATAGATACTACAATATATGACCATATACATATGGTCTCATATACTTATAAGTAGCTTAAGAAAGGTTATCTTAAGTGTTAATGATCTCTTTTACTAGTTCTTAAAAGGATTTGATGATATTTTCCTTATCTTTGTCTTTTCTAAGCTTGCTTGACCTTTTTTTAGCCAAAGTTAAAGAGATTAAGAAAAAAATACACAATTAAAAATTTAACCGGTTAATCGACCTTACCGAAATAGAGGCGATTAGTCGATTAGTCAAAACTCGGTTATTAATTGAGTAACCGAATTTTGTGAGGCCCCAAATTTGGCCACAGATTTCATACGTTAGCGTAGGGTACTCGCTGAATTACATTCAGCATAGTGGTGTTGGATTACATCCTTTACCTTTTTCATTGCTTACATTCCTAGTAATGAAGAGAGAACAACCAGGAGAAATAAACAAACAGAGAACAGGCAGGTGCAGGAGAGAAAGAGTGAACTGGCAAGTGCAAGCAGGCTTGCCAAATACTTTTTTTCGTTGTCCCCATAAAAATATAAAAATATCCCCAAAAAATCCCCAACTAGAAAAAATATTGAAAAAGTTAGTAGAGCTTATTTAATTTTCTTAAAACATTATACGCATAAAAACTATAGTAAAATACAAAAATTGCACTAAGAATAACCGTTTTTAAAAATTCTTGGATTGCTTTTGTATAATTGTCTAGAAAAAATCTCAGAATTTAGAGACTTTTAGGAAGAAAACGTTAAATTTTCATAAAATTATTTAAACAAACCAATTAAACCCTAAACATATTTTATTTTGAAATTTTCAAGAATTTAAAGCATTTTTTCAAAGAATTTTTAGATTTGAATTTTTCAAGTTTGCCTGCTTAATACAATAGGCCTTTATTCATAATCGATATGATGTTTTTTTGTAAAAGAATATTTTAGATTCTGGGACATTAATCATATAAAACTCAGGCAAAAAAGATTTATTTGTGTTAAAAAGATTTAAATTAATATAGAAAATCCATAAAAGGGTGAATTTGTTACTTTTTTTGAAATTATGCCTGATTTTTTCTGAAAACTATACAAAGTTAATAGAATCTTCAAAATTTATGAAGGATTTTAAATACCCCCAAAAAATCCCCAAAACATTTTTTAAATCCCCAAAAAAAAACCCTGTCCCCAAATGAAAAATTTTGTCCCCAAGACCAATAAAATACCCCAAAATTTAGTCTGGCCAGCCTGGGTGAAAGAAACAAGAGAAGAAATGCAGGAGAAAGAAACAAAGAGAGAGAACAGGCAATATGAACAACGTAGCGAGAAAAACAGGGGGATGGGAACAAGGTGAGACAGTTGCAAGAAATAAAATAGCGGCCTTTGGTGTGATTTATGTTGTATACGAACTAAACAAACTTGTTTACGAGCTAAGTGTGTGATGCCGTTAGGTCGTCAAACATTTAAGAATTTGTAGCAGCGACAAAACTACATAGATGTTGCAACACGAGCTATAAAAGGAGGCAGCAGTAAGACAGAAGTGTTGTGAGGTCTACCGCGAGGAGAACAAGTTTTTTTCTTTCGGTGCGTCAAGTGAACAGGTTCAAGTTTATCCGCAGTCAAGTGAACAGGTTCAAATTTATTAACAGTCAAGTGAACATGTTCTTGTAACGATTATCAACAGTCAAGCGAACAGTGGCTCTAGAGATTCACCAACGGTAAAGTGAACAGGATGTTATTGGTGATTGATCAACAGTAAAGAGACACAACTTGGTGAAGGCGACCGGTGTGTAGCAGACATCAGATATATCAGTGCGTGTTACATCTGCAGCTTAGTAGCGACAGGTGCTGGATAACATCCAGAACGATTAGTGCAGATTACATATGCAAGCCTATTAGCGACAGGGGCTGGATTACATCCAGAGAGAGTAGCGGGGATTATATCTGCAACAAGGCAAAGTCAGGAGAAAAACAGATTGAAGTATTCGGTCTTTTCTTACATTTGACACCTTACTTCGTATTCGGTTACGTCAGGCAAACCTCACCGAGTAGCCTTCAAAGAAGCCCAAATCAACCACGAGGGAAGAAGCCGGACGATATTAAGAGACGGTTGTGGCAGAAGCAGATTAATATAAAAATAAAATAAAAGACATTGTATAGAACATCTATTATAGCGACAATAAAGAAATTCCATGAAAACAGTGAAAAAAATTTACAAAAGGTATTTTCAGTTATTCAAGAGGGAAAGAAATTTTAATGTAAGAACCTGAATGCCGTTGAGCTATCCCGGCGTAACCGGAGGTTCCTTACAATTTTAAACAATATTATTAATTAGTGTTATTTTTGTTCGGTTTAAGATCAAATATGCAAATTCCAAATAGAATTTACAATTTATATTACAAAAAATAGAGAAAAAACTTTCCGAACCGAACAAAAATACCACTCATTGTAACAGTCTTCAGATCAACTAAAAATCTACAATGAAATATTATTAATATTTTTACTCGATACAGTGAACAGTTGGCACAAAAACATGGAAAAAAAATAAGGAAATGTGAAAGAAGTCTAAATAAAAATGAAATTTCAGATTTTTGGTTGCTGGATCTTCTAGTTTAGGTGTGTACCTAATATTCCTTTTTACACTTTTGATAATCTGAGAAACTTAAGAAAGTCTAAAGGTACAGTAAAATTCCTACAAAATCATATTGTGATCATGAACGAATATTTCGGTATAACACATAGGCTTGACTGTTTTGTTAGAAGAATTTAAATTATGTGGATATTAAATAGGATTATAGTAAAATGTGAAAGGTTTCACTGTCTTGAGTTTTAAGAATGGCATAACCACCATACAGGTCTACGATAAATTGCAATGGAATTTTTAACATGTCCCAGCAAAAAGTAGACACGTTTTAAAAACAGTACAGAATTAGGAGTTAATTTTTTTAGCGTTTTTCTCTTCTTTTCCTTCCAAAAATAAAAGACGGCAGAATTTTTCATATTGTTGTAATTTGTTGCTTCTGAATGCGGTATCGCAAACAAAAATCATGTCATATACTGTAAAGACGTGTTTTCGCTCTAGGCTGGGATAAGCGCAGAAGTATCCAGGGTTCGCCACAAAAATTTATATTTCTCAGCGGTCATAAAAGCAAACACAAGTTCAATTTAATTTTCTGATACAACGTTATAAATCATATTATTTTATTTAAAATTTTTCTTTCATATTAACCCGACGATTATACGAACAAGTAATAACAAATTATACCCACCGGCATGTTTGTGCGACAGTTATACGAACAAACTTAACTAAACTTGGCCACCGGCGTGTTTACCCGACGTTAGCAAAATATGTTTAATTTAGAGATATGTGGCAAGTATTTTATCGACTATGGCCACCGGCATTTTCTCCCACCACCAAGAGTATAAATTAAATAAATGTTTGTATTAGCCACATGGCACTTCATGGACTAAAAGATTTCTAAAGTAAATCCACCGGTTTATGGCTACGTGTTAGAGTATAAGCAAAATGCAAAGGTTCCCGTTTTTTTCATAAAATTTGACAATTTAAATTTTCCGTGAGAGATAAAACTCAAGATAAAACTCATTTTATTTTCCCAACGGAATTTATTATTCTCCTATTTTTACTCTCAAATTATTTTTCTTATGTTGCCATATTTTCACGCAATCACTTCAATTTCGTAAACAAAAAACATATGATTTCAATAACAGTACAAGTACGTAGGATAACATGGTTGATTTCTTCATGCACATGCATTATTAAATAATATCGAAGGATTTAACTTTATACATTTATAAAAAAAAACAGCAATACTACTTTCACAGCCTTTTATTTTAAGTAATTTCAAACAACAACAATATGTTGAAATGAGGCAAGAAGAAAAATATAAAATATAGAGAACTTGACTTTATATGTGATCTCTGTCGTAAAAGTCAGATTCCGTTTCCGTTGCTATTTTGTTTATTTTTCTCCATCACGATTTAAGATTTTCCGTTTGTATTGTGCTTATTCTCTTAGTTTGGCTAACGCAAAATTAAAATTTCACATTTCTTCTATTTTCCTTCGCCTTTTGTTCTTTATCTTTACAAATATTGATAATCAATTGTTTACAAATGTTGATGTTGCCAGACTAATAATAATATGGTCAACATCAACAGCTGATATAAATACAGGGTTGGTAAACACAAACATTCTAAATTAATGGGCAAACGACTAGTTAAACTAGACAGATTACATAAATAAACTAAACGATACATTTTTAGTAGATAAAATAATGATTGAGGCTAAAAGGAGTGCAGCAACTTTGGTTCTCACAATACAAACAAAAATTATATATAAAAATATTTTAAAAAAATCTTAGCTCAATCGAACTACTTTATAATCATTTTATAGTTAAAATCTCTCTTTTTTCGGTTATCATATTTTTCTCTCGTCTGCAATTATATATTATCTGGACAACCATATTCCTCTCTTTGAATTACAATCATATTATTATTTTAATTGAGAGATATCATGTTCACAATCATTGGTATGATTTCGACAACTATAAAATGGTCAGTATATTTTTTTATGAGCGTCATCGATCAGTTAGCGTCATTGTTGTTTGAGATTTTGTGAAAAGAAGTTGTAAGAAGCAATCTAAGAAATTAACATATTTAAAAAAAACAATATAAAAAATAAAAGAACAACTTATTGGGGTTCATTTTAATAATAACATTGTTTGTGGAAGAAAGAATTCAGTCTAACCAGGAACCTTGAAATTAGATGTGCGTAGTATTATAAAATAAGTAAAAAGTGATAAAAAAAAGTGATTTATTTTTTAATTTTTGTACTCACACAAACAACCCTACGGGAAATTTTAACAAACTGTCACCGAACTGGCCCCTTTACATGAAATAGACTGGTCACTTTTACATGGCGTTGTCATAGGAGGGGGAAATTGACCCCTTGTGACATGTCACAAGACAAATCCCAGGATAGGTCCCTGAACTTTGTTTTTTATGAGAGTTCAGTAACCTGTCCTAGGATTTGTCTTGTGACATGTCACAAGGGGTCAATTTCCCCCTCCTATGACAACGCCATGTAAAAGTGACCAGTCTGTTTCATGTAAAGGGTCCAGTTCGGTAACAGTTTGTTAAAATTTCCCGTAGGGAAATTATTGTTGAAGAGCGTCCATAATAAGGAGTACTACAGCTTTTCGTTTTGTACGAAACTCAAGTTGAAAAACTGTACTAAATTGAAGAAAATGTAAAGAGTGCACAAAATATTCATAATACGTTCCTAGTGAAAATAATATGATCCTAAGTGATCACAAAATTTTCGATATGACAATAATATGATCATTGGAGAAATATTATGATCATCAAGAAAATATTATGATCATAAGGAACATATTATGATGATTTTTGGATGTATTGTGAAATTGTATTCCTAGCAATATTTTTCTGTGTTTTATAGCTTCCATAATTTATTTTTATCTCTATATATAAGTGATTACTGAAGCTAAATTTAATTATGTCTTTACTTAAATGTGTAAATAAATAGATGTGCTATTGTCAATTAAAACATGCATAGCTTTTCAATCCAGCTTCATCAGAATTCTGGGAGAATACTATGGGGAGAATAGGACAATAATATGTAGGACTATAATATGCTAATATTGGGAGGACTTTGCAATCATAGTGAAGTAATTTATTGACCATATTACGATAAAAAAGAGGTAAGAGTATGATTGTCACAACTATGTAACAACATGATTGTCACAATCCTAAACCCAAAAATATATGACGCTCTTCAAATATGGTCATCGCAACCATGTTTTTTCTTTGCGTGCTTTAATTTTATTAGAAACAATAAATCAAGAAGTTAAACAGCTACTATACCAATATGTATACCCTAGTCAAAAAAGGGTTAAATGTAGGGTATTTTAAGATAGAATATATCGAATTTAACGTTCTTACTTAGTTTTAAAACTTAAATCCATACATATGCAGTTAAGCCTTAAGTCTACATGTATGAAATATTATAAGAAGTAACAAAAACAACAACAACAAAAACAAAAAATACGTAAAATCATGTATAAATACGTCAACTAAGCATTATAAATTATTATAATCCAATCGGATTTGAATAATTAATAAATTTTTATAATGATTGTTAAGACTTTTTTGAATACAACAGCAACAACAAACATGCATAGAAAAGAGCCCAGCAAAAATATAAAAATAAAATCTAAAGACTACAAAAATATAAGAAATCGACATAAATACTATGGTAAGGTGTATAGTATTCATATACAAATAATCCCAAATAAATGTGACGCTTAAAGCAAAAAAGATCAACTATACAAAACAGATACTCACACACACATACATTATTTGAAGAAGAGGAATAAGTAGAAAATCTATAATAGTGGCTATAAGATACAAAATATAAGAACAAAAATATCACACGTATCAAACTATAGATTTAGCCTGAATATGAAACAATAGGTGTTAAGACGGAAGGCAATGATTCAGAGGAAAGAAAAAATAACTAAAACTTAACAAATCATACAATCACACACAATTTAAAGAAATTGGTGTGAATGGAAAAATATCTTTTGGTGTTGTTTATTTTTCTATATAGGGTTAACATTGGTAAAGAACAATCATATTAAACACATTATGGCAACCATTAAATGCACATTTGACTACTGGTCTTGAGTGTATCGTAACTATATAGTAAATGTGGAGGTATCCCCAAACAATGTGTAGTTGTGTTGAATACAAAATAATACGAACAAAAAATATGTGACATCTAATAACCGAAAAAGTAACAAAAACAGAGAAAAAAGTATGAATGAAATAAATCATATAAAATGTATAACAAAATATTTTAATTGAATAGAATATTTAAAAATTTGGGGTGCGAATAACATCTAAAAGTCAGAGTTAAACGTTAAACATAAATATTTTTATATAAATTTTATATTCATAACTATGGTGAAGCACTAACCTTTGGGTCAGTTTAATAATCAAAACGATGAACTAATTCTTTCTAAAATTTGATTTTAGTGAGAAATATTTAAATAACATTTCTGGCTTAGGTAATAGTTAAGATAAAAATTGTTCTTATTTCTGGCTATTTATAAAACTTTACAAAGTTTGTTATGCAAAAATAAAACTGGTAGACTGCAGTTAAGCTCAAAAGAAGGATTATTAAGAAGTCATCATGAAAATTTAAAGCAAGTCTTTTGTTAAGCCCGTATAGGGTTGCCATTTCCCTTCTGAGAAAAAGAGGACGTCAACCTCAAAAAAGGAGGATATTTGTCTTAAATTAATTTTACAAAAATCAGCAACGCATATAATATACAAATAAATCTTTTTTTTTTTTTTTTAAATAAAACAATTTTTATTCCCACTAAAGAAAATTCACAAAAAACAAAAAAAAAAATCATTGTGAACTTAAAATTAGTGGTACATAAATAAACAATTAACCAATTCATTGCATACATTTTCAGGAATGAACATTTCTATAATTTCTTGATACGAATCCCTGCAAACATTTAAAAGATATCTTCCAAGAAGATAATAAAGCGATATCTTCTATTTTTCATTTGAATGAAAATAATCAAGTAGTATTTTGAAATTGTCTTCCTTTTATCATTTGGAAGATATTTTTGAGATATTTGAAAAAACCAATTCCAAATTTGTGTTTTTTGTCATAATTTTTTATGATATTGCGGCAATATCACCTTTTTATCATCTGGAAAACAAACACAATTCGTTTCAAATTTTTGAAAATGTTGTAAAAAATAATACAAAAAACAATTATAAGAAATATGGGAAAAAATTCGTTGAAAAATGAGGATTAGTGAGCGGAAAAAACCGGGTTTGATGGCAACAAGATAATGTTTTTGTCCATGGATTATGTATGATTATGTATATCTTTTTCAGAGTAAATTTAATAATAAAAAATATAAATCGTTTAGTTTGTTTGGAGGAGTTAATTTAGCGATATCACCTTTTTATCTTCCAGGTGATAAATTAGCGATATTGCCGATTTCTCAATCATAAGTATCGCTTTCGTATTGCTTGGGAGTATCGCTATAGAGAGGAGATTTACTCCCGAAAGGGGGATCTTCCGCAATAAGAATATGGTTACCGCCGCAATAAAGTTTTTCTTCCAGAATATACGATTGCGAAACATTTTCGTATTTTAATGTTTGCAGGGATTGTAAAGAGTTTCATGAAAGTTTTTCAATGCTTCCAATCTGAGTTAATACTGTCGCTTTTCTTCAAATATTCATAAAACTCTTAAAAATTCATATCAAAATTTTTTTTATTTTATTATCTAATAATATCAGAAATAAAACTAGAAATAGTTTCTGGATGGAATTTTTTTTCTGTCGTATACTGCGCCACGATTAAAAAAAAACTTCACAAAAACAAAAATATCATTCTGAACCAGTGATGCGCAAAATTGATTTGCAATTGTATTAGTGAGCAAGAGAGAGAACTGCACTAGGAAAAAAATTTGACGAATTAAAAAATATGTCTTTTTACATATTTATCAATCTCCATATTTTTATACAATTTTAATGAAATTTTCTGCAACATATTTTTATAGATTTTAAACAAAATCTTCTATATTAATACTTTTATGGCAATTTGTTTATATTTTGTTATTTCTGTTAAAGATATACTATTAAAGATATTACTATGAAAATAATCATAATGTCTTTTTATAACATAGTCCCTAGATTCCTTAAATGTTTTATAACGTAAAAGGCATTGCATGATATCAAAAACATTTTTCATCATATATTTTCTGAATATCATAAATGTTTTTAGTGCACTTGAAAAAAATATCAAAACACCCGCTAAGCATGTGCACTCGTCGCTGTCTCAGTGACGACTAAATTAAAGAGCATAAGAATATGTGTGAGGTAGAAACGCGCACCACTGTTCTGAACTTAAAATTAGTAGTATGTACCTGAATAAACAAAAAAGAAAACAACGATTAACAAATTTATTGCATATAATTTCGGGAATGTATATTTCTATAACTTCTTGATACGAATTATTAAGAGTTTCATGAATATTTTTCAACGCTTCCAATTTGAATCAATATATTTCTGTCGCATTTCTTCAAATATTCATAAAACTCTTGACAATTCATATCAAAATTATATTTGACTCTAATAATATCAGAAATAGTTTTTGGATTCAATTTATTTCATTTTGGCGTCTACTGCGTTTTGATTAAAGAAGATACACATTATACGTTGGCATTATGTGTTGGTAAAAAAATTAAAACTCAACAAGCTTTTTCATTTCATAGCAAAAATCATTTTTTCAGGATAAGGAATTCATTAAATAAATTTTCATCATTAAAAGCAATTTTAATTTTTTTTAATTCAACAGTTGGCTCACTGCTGGTAAAATAACAGCGACAAAACAGCGATACCAACAATTAAAAAAAAAAAGTTATGGAGAAAAGTGCAAAAAGTAGGACTGCCCCGGACGCCCTTAAAAAGAGGACGGTGTCCGGGGAAAAGAGGACGGATGGCAACCCTAGTTGTATATCGTCAGCTAAAATGCAAAATGGCGTAACAACACTTTTTATTTTTTTACACTAGAACCAAAAAAAAAACGTTGTAGAATTAAATATATTCTTTTCGTTTATTTAACCTTCTTTTTAAATTTTTAACTTTACTATTTTCTTGAGCTTAAGGTTTGGTTTTTATTTTTAAAAAAGTTTTTTATTTTCGATATTTCGCTACTCCAATGTGTAGCATCTTCAGGAAATAACAATTAAATGAACAAATTATAAACAATTTTAAAGTTTGAAAAAATTTGAAAAGCATTTGTATTATACCAAAAACTTTGTTTGCTGGTATAAATGTATACATACAATTTATATTTGACAAATGCTTTTCAAATTTTTTCAAACTTTAAAGTTGTTTATAATTTGTTCATTTAATTGTTATTTCCTGAAGATGCTACACATTGGAGTAGCGAAATATCGAAAATAAAAAACTTTTTTAAAAATAAAAACCAAACCTTAAGCTCAAGAAAATAGTAAAGTTAAAAAATTAAATATATTCTATATTTTCTTCTCTTATTTAAAACACGTTTATAGACTTATTTCGACATATAAGTTTAAAATTTTCTAGGGAAATGTAATTTAGTCTAGTGCATCATAATCAATCAGAAAATCAGCTTAATTTTTTTTTGTTGTTACGCTGTTCATTGGACGCAAATACTTTGATGAATATTTAAATTTGGAAATAAGGTTTATATCAACATCTATTAAATCAGATGGTCTTTCGGAATCTGAAAAGCAAGTTCTTGCTATATTTCCATCATTCGTGTTACATGATCCTTGTTTTGGTTGATCAATAATTAACCCACATGTGAGATATTCATCTTGAACATGTTTATTTTTTTGTTTATCTTCCTATTTCGTCCGTGTCACCTTTTCACAAATGTTGCCGAACTGACGTATGGTTTTTACGTACAAGTGCAGGCAATTTGTGTATATTGGAGACGGACTGCCAACAGGGCATTTTTATTTTTTTTAATAAAGTGTTGTTTTTTCAAACGCTTCATATAGACCAAATTTTATTTTAAGCCAAAAAACAGTAATAAATTTTGTTGAAGTAACAAATTTTTCTGTTTTGCCAACAGATTTATTACACTGTGGGACAAATGGTAGGGGTCAGTGATCGGGAAGGGTTCAAACCGGGAGGGTTCAAACCGGGGAAAGTTATACCGGTAAAAAAGAAGTTATACGTGTCCCGGCGTTTCGCTGGGTCACCTCTAGGAATCGAGATATATCGATTTGACCTTTGGTGGTCTTTTTTTTGACATAACTCGAGAACCACTAGTCCGATTTTGCTCAAACAATTTTAAAAAAATTAAAAATTACAATTCCTTTAATCTGTTCATATAACGTTTTTCTATATACTCAACAGTTTTGCCGGTAAAAATAAATGTATGAAGAAAAAAATATTTTTTGCCTAAAATATTAAAAAAATGTAATAAACAAAAGGTTATTGATTTTTATGGTAGCGGTAACAAACATTTATTTTTACCGGCAAAACTGTTGAGTATATAGAAAAACGTTATATGAACAGATTAAAGGAATTGTAATTTTTAATTTTTTTAAAATTGTTTGAGCAAAATCGGACTAGTGGTTCTCGAGTTATGTCAAAAAAAAAGACCACCAAAGGTCAAATCGATTTATCTCGATTCCTAGGGGTGACCCAGCGAAACGCCGGGACACGTATAACTTGTTTTTGACCGATATAACATTTCCCGTTGGTTTCATCCCATCCCGATTTTGACTGTCGCATAGTGTAATTAACCCACATGTGAGATATTCATCTTGAACATGTTTATTTTCTGAACTTCTTAACAAGTAGTTAAGAAGTTCAGAATCCAAGCAATTCTACTTTAGATTTTTTGTTTATCTTCCTATTTCGTCCGTGTCACCTTTTCGCAAATGTTGCCACACTGACGTATGGTTTTTACCTACAAGTGCAGGCAATTTGTGTATATTGGAGACGGACTGCCAACAGGGCATTTTTATTTTTTTTAATAAAGTGTTGTTTTTTCAAACGCGTCATATAGACCAAAGTTTATTTTAAGCCAAAAAACAGTAATAAATTTTGTTGAAGTAACAAATTTTTCTGTTTTGCCAACAGATTTATTATTTTGAGTGTAATAATTCCAAAAATTGATTAATTTCCAATACAATTTATGCAATTTTTATTAATAATATAAAATTATTTATACAATTTTCTTTATTTAATGAAAAGATTTATTGCTTAAATTCTAACAAATCTTCATCGATTTAATGAAATAATTCATTAGTATAATGAAAATAATTTTCTTAATGTAGTAAACATTTTTCGTAACCACATTTTTACAGAAAATAATATCAATGATGTTTAGCATAGACTATCAAAATATCTCATATAATTCTTAAAGTTTTGCTAATTCTTTTTAAGTTATCACTCTGTTTTTAAAACAAATAAACCACATAAGATAATATTGCAGCAATTTAATATTTTCTGTTGACTTTTTGTTTCAGTCTTACGATATAATCTTTTTAATGACTGTATTTGGTTTAGCTTAAGATATACATAATCTTTATCAGGTTGATAAGAAAAAAGATATTGCCGATAACAAAATATAAATGCGATAAAATCCACAAAAGATACTCGTAATCATAAACTACATACTCATATGAGTAAATATTATTAAGCTTTTTTAAGCAAATAGAAAATTCGTTAAATAAGAAGTATACCAAAATAAAATCAGGGTAAATTTTTAAGTACCTTGACTCACATACATAAATACGAGTAAAATAAAAATTAGCAGATATAACGAAATGATATACTCATATAATATTTATTTAATGCGTCAGTTTAGTGCTTACAGTATGTATAATTTCCACTTCTTAAACTTAATTTTAATAAGTTAATGCGTTTTGTATTGTCTGTAGGTCTGTTTGTCTATCCGGCTGCCTTTGTTGGCTTAGCATTCGCCCCTATTCAACGTATTTATGAAAAAAAAAAACAAAAAATTATAAAGATAAGATAATCCCAGAGACCTATTAAATACGTTTTCATATTTTATATACTTAATAATTAAGTATTTATACAAATGTACTTTTGATTCAGCGAAAATAAACTACATACGTATATGTGCCATTTTGCTAAAACTGATTTTCATTATTTTTAAGTATTTAAGGGCATTTATTTGTATTTTATGTGCGAACGTAAATTATGTATGAGAACGACGATATTATTTTTATTTTTCATTTTTATCAAAATCCTTGTTGATTAGTGTTAAGCAGAGGTGTGCAATATCATTCGTTTTCTTTCAGTGAATACAAAATGTAAAAAATAAAAACCGGGCCAAATTTGGGATTTCACAAACTTACGGAGGGCCGCAAAATACTAACTGTGAAACTATTTTCTTACTGCCAATTTTTTGACAGGTGTAATAAATATTGGGAAGTAGAAAAAACTAAAGAAAAGTTTCTTGGTTTCCTAAACCTAAATCTAAAGCCAAAAATTCCTTCCAATTGCGTTTTGAAGTTGTGAGTTTTTTTTTTGTTTAAGCCCTCACGCAGAGAAAATACTTTATGGATCAATATTGCAAAGAAAAAAAAAATTAATATGTTGATCACTTCTGAGTAAGGACAATAACAGAAAGCTGAATAGGAGAGTAAACAACGAATTAGTTACATTGCATTCACGGCCTTACTTGTGTGAGATGGTTAAGCTGTGGCACATTAGTATAGTTACGTTTGTAATGTAGGAGCTTGTGTTCGATTCCTACAGCCAACGGGTTGTTGAAAAAACTATCATATAGAGACAATCTGATAATAAATATAATATGTCGCAATGTATCAAATTTTTCGTATTTTGTTGTACTGTGCTATTAATCAAGGCTTGTTAATGGAAAACATGACTGGAATTAAACTTTAGTTCAACTTTAATTGCAGAAAAATTGTTTATTGGGTATATCGATACCATAGATTCAATACTCTATATCTGCAAAAATACAATTGTTCAGGAGAGCAATAAAACTAATTCACTTGCTTATAAGATTTTTTTTAATCAATCTGTCTTCTAGAATACTATTTAAAAATGGCAACTTATTCCTATATATACTTATTTTGAAATTATTTGCGTTATTTACGTCGCTAATGCAGATATAGAGTTCTGAAATAAAATTTTTATATAATTTTATGATAATACTAGCAGATATGTAGTTTTGATAAATATAAAAAATTTGCGTAATTAGGAACAAATGACCATGTAAATCTCTCTGTACTCTTTGTGGAACACAATATTATGTGCCTCCAAACATCAACGAACACAGAATTGTTAATCAGGGATGGAAAAGTCTCGTTTTATTGAAATTAATAATCCAAGAACCATTATATCCATATCTTATTCCAAAAATTAATGGTTAGTTTGGAAAAAAAATTGGGAAAAAACATTTTCCAAAAACGAAAAAGTTTGCATTATTATATTCGTTTGCAAAATGTTAATCGCTAATTAAGTTTCTTAATTCATTTTCTGCGGCATAAATCCTTTTATTCACAATCCGCCATTATTTGGCATTTTTTTCAATGCAGTGAATTTTAATCCATAATCCAAGACTATTACACTCATATCTTGCCCAAAGTTTGGTGGTTAGTTTGCAAAAAAAAAAAAAATGCGAAAAAAATTTTGCGAAAAGGATAATTTTACACCAATATATTCCTTCGCAGAATGTCAATAGTTGATTAGCTCTTCTCAGTCATTTTCTACACTTTTTCGCATTCCGCCGCTATTTAGCAATTATTTAAGTGTGACTTCTTAAAATTTATAATCTATGGATTGCAAAAAAAGATACGAAAAAAAATTACAAAAAGGAAATTTTTTGCATTAATATACATATTTCTTTACAGAATGTAAATCGCTGACTAAGATTTTTACTACAATTTTTGTACCTTAAAGATTTTTTTTCGCGTTCCGCTATTATTTTGCAAATTTTCGAGTGGGGTTTTTTAAATTTATAATCTAGGGACTATAATACACATTTCATGAAACAAAGTTTGGTGGTTAATTGCAAAAAATAAAAAATCGCGAAAAATAAAATTTGCAAAAAGATAAATTTTTGCATCAATATATTTGTTTGCAGAATGTAAATCGCTGATTAATTTTTTTAATTAATTTTTTATACCATAAAGCCTTTTTTGCCCTTTCCGCGATTATTTTGCAATTTTTTAAGTGTGGTTTTATTAAATCTTTAATCTTGGGAATATAATACCAATTTCCACACCAAAGTTTGGTTCTTATTTTGCAAAAAAGAAATCGCGAAAATATTTTGCAAAAAGGAAAATTGCATCATTATATCCGTTTGCAGAATAAATAAAGTTTGGTTAGTTGCAAAAATAAATCTCCGAAAAAAGATATTCTCAAAAAACTTTAATGTATATGTACCTTATAGAATTCAAATAATTTAAATTTATATGCAGATATAGCCCAACAAACACCAGTTCAAGCCTTAGAGAAATTTTGAGATTTACATTGTATATCAAGCGTGTATTTTAAATCTGTCTCAATAAATAAAATTGAGTCCATAATTTTATATTGATTAATATTTGAAAACGATTTGAGAAATACACTTGTAAAATCTTTGAAATTTCTATATAAACTTCTGTATTTTTCTCTAGTATTTTTCTATTTAAAAGAATAGGTTTGAGATTTATCATTTATATCAAATCATTTTCAAATTGAAAACAAGTTCTTTAAATTTTTATAAAAATTATTTTCACAATAGGAAATTATATTTATTTCAAGTATTTGTGGAGTATTTTTCTATATTCGATAATGATTTGAGAAAAATTTGTTTGTATAATGTATCTCAAATGACAAAAAAATGTCATTAAAGAAAATATAGATTAGAAAATTTTGAGAATAACGCGTAAATACGCTTAGAAATAACTAAGTTTACAGAAGAGGCAACGCGTTTTATATATGTTAATATTCAAAAGGAACTAAGAAGGTAAGTAATATAATATGATAACGGTGAACACAAAAAATCAACTTATTTCATCAAAATTTTACAGATCTCAATTCTTACAGTGAATTAATCAAATAGCGGCAACTTAAAACTTCATCAAGATTGTGCTTTGAATTGTTCAGGTAAGATATGATTTAAACTGAGCATTTTTAAGCGATACTTTTTTCATTCTCTCCAAAAAAAATGAGAGAGATGTTGTAGTATTTTTATTGTAATTTATTGCATCTAAGTGGGACATCGCGAACAAAATTCATGTCGTATTTAAAAATTTCTTGACTACCAAAAATTATGAACCTAGCCCACCTTCAGCGATATCCGTTCATGTAATCTTGCGACCATATTACATGTAGTATTTATAAAGATAATTGGACGCCAATTGGTATATAAGGTTGTACTGAGCCGGGGCAAACCCTATTGAATTGGGCTTACATTAGGTTGTATGGATGCACGTGAGAAAAAACACCAAGAACTCCCCGATCCTCTCAAAAAGTCCGTGAGAACAAACAGAAAAACATCGTACAGACTATTCAGGTCTTCAAAGAACTTGCTTTCCAAATATCTGAGTTTCCACCCCTTCAGTCGCGGACAATCACTAAGCAGATGCTGTACTCCATCCCTCTCCTCCTGGTCCCTACAGCCCCTACAGTAATAAGTACGGGAGTGCCCCAGCGCACAACTATTAGGGTTACCGCGCAGCCGCCCGTAAGAATTCCTATAAGCATACTGATTGTCTGGTTACCAAAATCACGAAGTGTCTTCGAACAATCGGTCAGGACATCCATCTGTAACGGGCCGGCGACTGACCCAGAGCCATTCTTCGTACACTCATTAGCGATTTCGTTCCCCACGACACCAACGTGTCATGTGAACTATGTGAAGCTGACCGACTTCCGACAGATCTGATTAGATTGGTTAATTTTTCGATATCTTTAAAGTACCGCTGTTCTTAAAATACCGTATCCTGAAATAATCGGAATACTAATATCTTAAAATACTGTGGCCTAAAAAACTAAAATACCGTTATCCTTAAGATACCGGAATCGAAATAAATGACATAACGTTGCCCTTAAAATACTGTTATCGAAATAATCTAAAATAGCCTTACCCTTACAGATAACCGCATTATTTTGATTACCAACAATGATTAAAACAAAAGATGATGGTCAGAGATATTAGACATAAAAACTTAGTTTGGACTTTAGAAAGAAAAGTACTTTACCGTAGCGATTGGGGTGGTCAATCCATTAAGAAAGACATTTCTCTTGAAATGCTTAATTTTAACTTTTACTTTCTGTCTGCGTTATAACCACTTTATCATAAAATACTTGCTAGCTTTAACTGACTAATAATCCCCGTTACTTTATTTTTTAGGATAAAATTGGAAGATACCTGTCACTACAAATTCTTGGGTCATATCACCATTCCATGCCAAACGATCTACGGAAAAGGATTTCTTCCGAAAAACGAAAAAATATATAAAATTATTCGTTTTCCCAAAAAACTATGTATTGTTGTTGCACAAAAACGAATAATTTTATTCGATTTTCAGAATACCCCTGAATACATAATATTAAAAAAAATTATCTTATTTACAATAAATCATTCTTTTATTTTAAGGTATCTTAACATGGCCGACAACCATTTCAACATCCGGGATTATTAAGTTTATATGAAATTTTGTGTTATTTAATTTTGTTAATATTTTTTTCTTAATGTCATTCTATAAAAATATAAATTTTTTTTAAGTGTAAAAAATAAAAAAAAAATGTGAAAAAAGAACTTTATTTTTTATATTGGAGGACGATTTGATATATTATATAATTCTCAAGCTTTTATATACAGTATTTCTCTATTATAGAAATAATATTAATAAAAATAAAAAATTAAGTTAGAGGTAGATTTGAAAAATATTTGCTTTTTGTGTTATTATAAAGCATAACTTTCGACTCTAAAATGATTTGAGAACTACGCTAGACCTCTAACTGCCGTTTTTATGGAAAACGGCATGATTCTCGAATTGAGAATAAAAATTCTCAACCCTATTCTCAAAGGTAACGTTTGAGAATTAAGTTTGTTATCAAATCTATATATATTCGGTTTCAATAGTAAATGTTTGTTGGGAGACTTCTGTATTTGAAAATAAATTTGTTTGTAGATATGGGAAAATGTAAAATGTTCAAAAAAGTGGCAAAGAATGGGTATTTCGCTTCCAAATTGATATCATAGATGGATATAATATCAACAATGATTTTGCCATCAAAAACTCATTTTGGCCAAAATTGCAGATATAGAGTATTGAATATAGTATCTCGATATGAAGCATTTTTAAGTTTGAGGTATAATTGCACAGAAATTACATAAAAATATGTTTATCTTAAGCTTTTTCGAAATAAAACTGTCCCGTTTTTTGAGAATTAATCTTTTTAGCCCCAATATTTTTCAAGGCCCTAAGCTTTTAATTTATAGTTAGTTTATCACTGGCTACAATATTTAATTTTTTTATTTTTATCTAAAGCTTAACATGGCAAAGTAAAGAACTTATATTTCATATATGACTAAGTATAAAAATATACAAACGTTAATGTATGTATGTTTGTATGTATGTGTAAACGCTGTATCGGCTGATATCACAATTAATCCGTAAAAGGTGCGATAAAAATTGATTTCATTTAGTAAAGCTTAAATTATAAGCAAACAACACTATACCTGCAAGCTTTATTTCTATATATCTCTGGGTGGTGGTGTCAATAAAGTGTTTATCTCTACAAAAAAAAAAAAAAAAATGTGCTCACATCACACATGTCTTTACGACTGTATTAAAAGTTATAATTGATTATGCGAAATAATTACTTTATCTGTTAAATTCTTTTTTCCAACCGAAATTACTAAAACTCTATAAAAGTATTGATAAATAAATTAATTCGAAAAATTTTAAAAAAGTATTTCACAATTTAAATATAAATTTGTCATAAATCGTCGAATACTTAAACATATGTTTAACGTAGATTAAAAAAAAATAAAATTATAAATAATAAAATTAACAAAAAATATAAAATTTTATCCATGACAAGTGCAAAAGGCTTAAATAGAAATCTTTTTGTTTTGATACACCCAAGATATAAAAGCATAAAATAATCACATACTTTTACGCAGACATCAAATCAAAAAAATAAATCCGTTTGTTTCTAATTTCTCTTAATCATTTCAAACATATATTTTGTTATATTTTTCGTGTATGTTTTTATATTCTTTTGGGGCTACTGTTTGGTTTTTTTTTTTTTGTTTTTTTCAAATTCTTTTATAAAAACTATATCATTAAAGAAATATTTGAAATCATTAAATCATATTCTTTCAAATAAGAAAAGTATGATATTTGCGGCGTGTATGCCTCAATATAAAATTGTTTTTAAACAGTCCATGAAATTATATTATGGGGACTGCTAATTTTTATTATCTAACAATTATTCGAAAACATTTCCATATTTAAAAAACTTCTTTATATTCTGCTGTACAAAAATGTTTTAACATCGTCAAAAATTCTTTCTATACACTTGTTTTTTTTTTTTTTTGTTTTTTTAATTTCTATGACATTTTATATCAAGTGTCTTTCTCAAAGGGCGTCAAAATTCGGATAAGTGATAGGAAGCTAAAACTAATTTTTTTTTTATTTCGTAGTGTTTCGAACTATTTAATGATAGACAAATTCGGTATTCCATCACCCAGAAAACAGATTCAGTTGTGATAACTGCATTTGTAGCCAATCGCATGGTTCGGTTGTGGCAGCCGAATTTTTCAGTTGTGGCAACAGAAAACCAATTGAGACAGGACTAATTTGAATGTGGCAACGGAATTTCAGTTGTATCGAGAACAATTCGGTAGCCACAACCGAAAAATTCATTTTATGCAACTGAACCATTCGATTGGCAACAAATGGGGTTGTCAGCACCGAATCTGTTTTCTGGGTGATCAAATGCACATCCAGTGCTAATCTATACTTAGAACAGAGCACGCGGAGAAAATATCTTGCTCCAATATTATTTCCGTTATCATATTCTCTAATGTACAATATTCTCCTCTTCTAATTACAATCATATTATTTTTTGAATTAAGTGAGACCATGTTTGTAGACTTAAAATAACACGTCAGTAAAAAAATCTGTCAAACGAGTTACGAATCCATTTGACTAATTTTTAATAAATTTTTAGTGGAAACACTGATTTATATAAAGATTTGGGTTATATTTAATTAACACCATACTAAAAATCCTCAATACTTTTACTTATTTTGAGTGATAATTTTAAAAATTGTTTAAAAATATGTTTTAAGAGCCCATTTGTTAAACTTTACACAAGTTACTGTTAAAATATAGTATTTCAACATTTCTAATATTGTCCGGTAGATGACCATCAGTATATCCACAGGTTTAAAGATGGCACTATTTCTTTCCCTTCCGATTTTTGAAATGGTCCATATCTCGAGAAAATTTTGGGTTTAGTTTAGAGGAAAAAAATTGGCTTTAGTTTAGAAGATTTTTTGCAAAAAAAGAAAAAATTAGATATAATAAGAGCGCTACATAATTAAAAAATTTAAATAAAACAAAAACGGTTTTGGATATCAATGAAATTCTTTATTCCTGTGAAAGTACGTTCGATGCCATTATGTATGGAAATCGATCTCTTTTGAATGGCCACCATGGGCACGCTTGCAGAAGTCCAGACGCTGAACCCAATTTTCGACGGTTTACAAGCATAAATCGGCCGATACTGCTGCAATTTCATGTACGATATTCGTACGAAGTTCATCAATCGTCGCTGGCTTGTTGGCATAGACCATAGATTTGACGTAGCCCCACGCTCAATTGTTGATCTGCTAGGACGATTATGACGACCATAAATTGGACGTAGCGCTCTTAACGTTGAGGCCACTGACTCCGAATTTCGGTAGTAAATTTTAATAATTTCGACTCGTTGTTGGCTGGTGTATCTTTCCATCATGAAATGGCAAACCTTACTGAAGAGAAATGTCAAAAGAGCGGCATGAAATATGGCTTCGTTTGCTGTCCCTGTCTTTCTACTTTTGTAGCGTCCCTGTTGAACAACCCTTTATATGTAGGTTGAATACAAATTTTAGAGAAAAAAAATTATTGTGTGTTGAGATGTATGAAGGTATGTATAGTTGATATTTTATTTGGTAAATTAATGTTTTTTTGTTTGATTTAAGATCACACAAGTAAACTACAGAGAAGAAAAATTTTAAAAATTCGATAAGGCCAGCAGCATAGAATACGTATTTCCGGAACCATATTAAGTATCCTATGCCTTTATGGGTTAATATTTGATGATGATCTATTTATATTGAATTTAAGGAAATAAACACATGTTAATAATTCAATTAGAAAAACATGAATGAAATTTTAACAACAGTAGTCACAGAGGATCAAAATAACATTGTTAAAATTTCGTTGATGTTAGTCTAATTGAGTTGTTAACATCCCAGCAAAAAAAAAATTGCAAGTTGTGCTTTACAAACTACTTCCTTTAATGCTTCACAAGTATCCGTTAGTGTATTTTTACTGCTTTCTTACAAGTTATTCTGAACAACTTCAAAAAATCACTTCATTCATTGCTTCCCAAGTATCCGTTATTACATTTTTATAGCTTTTTTAGAATTACTTCTGAACCACATCGAAAAAATCACTTAAGTATTGCTTCAAAAGAGTAATTGCTCTAAAAGTGATCGTAAAAAATGATTTTGGTATCATTTGGCATTTCCAAACAGAGGGTCCCGGGTTCGATACACGGCGGGCCCAATTTTTTTTTTATTTTTTTTTATTCTATTAATTTTTTTTTTAATATTTATAATTAATTTGTTTAAATTCAATATTTTTTTAAATTTAAAATTTTTAAAAATATGTATATATAAAAAAAATGGTGAGAAATTGATTTTTATGTACCTGCAAAAATAGTACTGAAACCAATATTGAATTGGAGTGCAACTTTCACACTTGTGTAATAAGTACTTTTATTGAAGAGAATAAGGAACAATATCTCGCATTAAAAAAGTAGTGTTTTTATGACAGTCAACTTTCATATCAAAAAATAGCTCAGCGGTAGAGCTCAGCGACTAGCAATAGTGAGGTCGCAAGTTCGATATCTGGTGGCGGCAATAAAAAAACTTTTGTAAAACAAAAAAAATATAATTTTTTTTGTGAAGAATTTTTTTTAACTTTTAATTGTTTAAAAAGAGCTTCCTTTGCACTCGTTCAAAAAGTACTGAAAAAATGTTAAAGTGGGAGTACTCCTCTCCTATGACAACTCAATGTTAAAATCATTAGTGCTTATGTTAAAAAAGAAGTACTTCTAGTTAATCAATTGTAGTGATTTTTCTACTGCTTCGGCATCTCTTTTTCGCTGGGATGTGTTTATTTGCTTATAACACAGCTATACAAAATATGACAATATTTATAAGTTGCACAACTTTTCAGTGATTTTAGGTTAATTAGTGGGTGCTGATTGCGAATCTGCAACCAGTTTGTTCAAATAGGATCTAGCTTTTGCACAATTCGCGATTTAACCTTTTTTTAATTTTTCAGCCGATTTTTTCAATAAAAAATTTATAATTTAGTAACTATAGCTTCGGAAAGAAAACGCTTTACACAGTTTAGGCTTAATTCCGTGGCCTATTTTGAAAACTTAAATGTGTATCAATATCTCAATAACTTTTCTAAATATAGTCGCTGAAAGTCAAAATTCAAAATTTTTTAAAGGTTTTTTTAAAAAAAAAATTTTAAATATAAGACGAAGTCCGATTTTAAATATCAAAGCCAATTTGGAAAGAAAAAGGTCCAAAATTTATACACATGTTATATTGCATTAACAAATTATGTGTAGTTTTAGAGCCTTTTGTAATTAAATTTACACTTAAAATGAACAAAAAAATATTTTACTGTACTAAAAATCTACTGTACTATTACAGAATTTTTTTTTTCCAAAAATATCAGATTTCATTCAATATTGGTTTTACATTTTATTAAATACACATTATTTTAGTGCATCTCGAAGCTGAAAAAATGCGTATTTCATTGCTTATGAAGGCCTGATTTTATTGCTTCTTAATTGCCATGGAAGAAGCGCTTTTCACCTGCTGAAAAGAGATATACCAAGTGAGACATCACGAACAAAAATCATATCTTCTGGAATTAGTTAAGGAAGCGCACGGCTATTAAATAATGAATTCCAAAACTGCTTCTAGGTATGCAGTATTGCCGGGTTTAAATAATATTTTTATTTTAAAGTCGATCTTATTTTTTATATAGGGTTTTGTTTATTTTATGTATGAAAATCCTACAAAGATATTTATATTTTCAAACATTTTGATAGGTTAAAAATAAATTACCGAATCAGAATGCTCCAAAAATAAACCAAGTCAAAGAATACTGCCACCCAAAATTTTAATTAAAGTCGACTTTAAAAAAAAATATACCTTCTGAAAATTTAAATAGTACGTGCGTTTATTTTATTTAAAAAGTGTTCAATTGAAATCGGAATTTCTTATTAAACAGAAATTGCGAAATTTCCCCTTGTCATTTGAAATTATTCTATATAAAATTTTGAAAATCTAATTTGAAATTTAATATAAAATCTAATTTTTACAAAGAATCAGACGAGTCCTTTAAAAAAGAATTTGTGAAAAATACTAATTTAAAACCGTTCTTGTTTCAAAAATTTTCCACAAATTTGTTAGGAATTTTATTTAGAGCAAATTCGGCTAAAAGTTTTTAAAGATAAATGTTTTTAAGTTTGTGTTTTTCCCAAAAATGTTTTAACGAATTCGTCTGAATCTTTTTGTAAAAACATGCAGTGTTAGATCTTCCAACTACATTTCTCCACAACATCTAATTGTACTATAATCAAAACTAATAGTTTTTTAAATGAATTTGTAAAATGTCTATTGAAGTTTTTTGCTTCGGCTGTAAAAAAAAATGTTTGTTACGCTTTTTGTATATTGAATGATAACTGGTTAAATTAAAATAAAGAAAAATGTTTTTTTTTCATTTAATTATGCATAACAAATTTTTGTTTCTTTCGCTTAATCCTTTTTTTTTTTTGCTGAGGGGGGCGAAATTTCCCTATACCCCCCCCCCCCCCCCCAACAACAACAAGGTTGCGTATGAAAAATTCGAAATATGATAAAAAAAAATTTCATGACCAGGAGATCTGAGAGTTCATCCTTTAAAATACTATTTCAGCAATTGTAGTTTTTATAGTACGCTAATGCTTGTTGCTGAATTGAGTGGTACGCGAGCGACAAAAGTTGGAGATCCCTGAACTAGATCACAGGCATAGCAAATCTAAAAATATAATAACATTTACGGGTAAAGTTTAAATATTTTGACTGCACGCGTACATGCAAAGTAACACCTTATTATATAAATTTATAAAACAAATGCACATGCTTTTATTTTTTTAACGCTGGGTGTAAATTTCTTCTTATATTTAATCTTTCACATAGTTAATAAGCTCAATGAATTCGTTGTTTTTTTTTCAAATAGATTTACTCATACATACACGTATGATGATTTAGAATTTGTATTTGTGTGAGTTTTTTTAGGAGGGCGGTGGTATGTTGCTTTTGCTTTGACTGATTTGTCTGTAAAATTTTGATGTTGTTGTTTTTGTTTGTGTATATGATTTTATTTCGATGGTTCTTTTTTATTGTCTCGTAGGTGATTATGAAATGATTAGGCGTGTTAATTTATTTTTTCAACACTTTTGTAGAATGAAATAGATTCCCAAATGATATTGAGAAAGTTATTTGTTTGTCTAATATTTTAATATAAAATAATTTCGAAAATGATTTATAGAATGGTTATTAAAAGAAATTTACAATAATTTTGAATAACTCAAAAAAAAAGCAAGTGGATAAGAAAAAAGACTCATATAGTTTTTAAAAGATATAAAAAATTGACAAGGAAACTGTACCTACAATAGAGCGTACCACCTTAAAGGCAACAAAAAAAAGTTCGCCGTACACCCTCCAATATGAAGTATTATTGCAAGGAGGTTTCAAAAAAAATTTTTTTTTTTGCCGAACGTAGGGGTCGCCATTTTACATTTTTCGTTATATCTTTGGCATTTGCAGTCGGATCTTAAAGTATGATACATCGATGTTTTTCTCTCGAGGATACCAGTGTTTTTCTCTCAAGGGCCATTGACCTCAAGTATCCCGTTCTAGTAGTTAGACACCAGATCTCAGTTGCTACCACCCAAATGTACGACCCTAATGTCAGAAAATTAAAGCTCACAAAAAATCATTAAACTTTTGCTAATGAAGTTTTTCTATAAACGCAGTAGAATTGTTTTTTATATATTGGTTGCCGAACGTAGGGGTCGCCTTTTTAATTTTTTGTTCATTGGATTTTTCCCTTATAGCAAAACACGGGTCTCCTCGAGGCAAAAAATTCCAACGAAAAAATAAAGAAAAAGACGCTGCTAAATATATGAATTTTGTATATTTATGTTCAAGAACTACCATACATACCCGCATGCGCGGTTCCAGCAATTAATATAAGGGGAAAAATCATACGCCACAGAAGACAAATACATTGAGTTGGCCACTGAGGCGTATGATTTTTCCCCTTATATTAATTGCTGGAACCGCGCATGCATACCCGAGTAAAAATATTTTTTATACAACCATTTATGATTTTATAGATTTAAATATCGTTGAGTATTGCCATATGTAACACCAAGTATAATTGTATAGGATTATATCTAAATATATTTAGTTATATATAATCATATTAATCAAATTCACCATTTTTAGGATTTAATAAATTATTTTTAGACATAATTAGGTTAACCCATATGTGAATTGATCCGGGAAATGGTGGATCTGGCTAATATGATTTTATTAGTTAAATATCTTTTGATATAATTATATAAAAATATACATTTCACAATACACGACGAGATATAATTATATAAAATCATAATGTCCCTTAAAATAACGATTTGTCGATTTTTGTTCATTACATCCCTCAGTTTTATTGAAAATGGTCCCAAGTGGAAAAAATCGATTTTTTTTGTTTTGGAAAACGTTAACTCGTTACGAAAGTTGGATGAAAATGGCACATTTTAGAAAAAAGTGTATTACTATTAAAAATTCCCAAAATTCAAAATTTAGAAAAAAATTGCATTTCCCAATTTAATAAAAATCTGATAAATGTTATTCTGTAAATTTTCTAGTGGGTAATTTTTTTTGTGAAAAGTGAGAACATTAACCCTATGTGGATCAAGTTAATCAAAATAATAATTTTTATCAAGTGGAAAAAAAAATTTTTTTTATTCACTTGAAGTGATATTTTTGCGAAAATTATGAAAAAAAATTGTATTCTGTAAATTTCCTAGTGGGTCGTTTTTGGCCCAAAGTATAAAAATGAACCCCATATGGATCATGTTACATAAAAAAAATATTTCTATCCAGTTGAAATTTTTTTTATCAATTTAATGGCTTTACAATCTCGTAGTCATAATTAATATTAAGTTTCATGGGACTTGTATGACCCCAGGCAACCAAGGGTTAAAGATTTTTTAAACAAATGTAAAGATAATTATACTCTAATCAAATTCAAGTGGCATTTTTCCGAAAACTATTTAATTTGATGAAAATATTCAAATTTGAATGTTATTTTAGTTTGACTCAAGATCATAAATTAATACCACTTTCTGTATAAATTATTTTCAAATCAAAGAAAGATGATACAATTTTTACAAGTAAATTACAAAGAATAAAAATTATTGAAAAAATTCGTAAGACCAGCAGGCAGAATGCGCATTTTCGGTTTTCGCTACAAAACCATCATCAGTGCCTTTCGCCTTTGAGTGGGTTAATATTTTGATAATCGTCTACTTTTTCAAATTTTGTTAAATTTTGACAAAATAAGCAATTTTTGTAAAATGCCCTGGAAAGCAGTCGCTCCAAACACTAACTCGAATTATCATTTTTCCAATTTTTTTTATTTTTTTTCTTTAACATCAACTATTATGTGGTACAAATAGCAATTGACAACTCCAAATTAGGCATTTTAAAAAATCTTTAAAATTAATTTAAAAAAAAATTAAAATTAATTTTAAAATTTAAAATGAAGTCAAAATTCTATATCTGAACCATTTTGACTATACTAAATGAATAAATGAAATAAAAAATAATTTTCTTTCGCAATTTTGAAATTTTTAATAGTAATACATTTTTTTTTTGCCAAACTGTGCCATTTTCGTCCTGCTTTTGGCACGGGTTAACGTTTTCCAAAAAAATCGATTTCTTCCATTTGGGACCATATCAAATAAAACTGGGCGGTGTAATGACAAATCTATTTTTAAGGGACACCCTTATATTATTAAAATACAAGGAACTACTATAAAATTTTTAATAAAAAATAAATTTTACTTAAAATTATTTCTAATATTTTGTTAAAATTCAGCAATTTTGCTGAAAATAGTCTAATATTATATAAAAAAATATCCATAAATCACACGATTTGTAACTACTAAGTGTTAATGCCATGTGTTATTTTAATTTTCAAAATCTATAAATTCATCAGGCGTATTAGCTTTTTAAGCTTTTGAAATACCGACAATTTAGTTTTACCAAATAAATTCTAAAACCTTTAGAGTTATCAGCTTTGTGATTTAAAAAACTACGAAGAAACCTACCACGAACAAACTAATATTTATAAACATAAGCAATTACCCAGCAAAACCTCTTATTACCAGGTAAAGGGAAATGGAATAAGAAACCAAAAATTGTAACTACCCAGTCAGAAAAATACAAACGGGAAAGCGGTGGCAAAGTACTTTAACAGGTGGTACAAGTACTGGCAAAAAGTGCTTTCCCATTCCCAAAATGATAACATCATTAGACAAAAGGACCGGCTGTTCAAAAAGCGCCGGAAAAGCACTGGAGGAACAAAATTTTTAAACGTTGGCAAAACGCTAGCAAAACCAATAAATAGGTGGTCTGGGAATATATTTTCCAAAATAAAATTAAAAAGAAGTTCATATGTATTTTTTTTGGTCCTGCCGTGATTGGAACCAGGCCGTCAGATTGGCAGACAATTGCTCTACCCACTGAGCTAACGAGACATATAATATTTAATGGCTAAACACATAAATGAGTGATAATAGCTGGACAACTACTGGCTGTGCCAAAATGCTAGTACTGGCAAATAATTTTTAGTAACTAGTATGCCAGTGTTGGGAGGGCAAAAAAAAAGTTGGTCTTGAAGGAGCTTTCCCACAAACAAAAAAATTGATTTTATAAAACAAAAAAATTTTAAATTAAAAAAATCCAAAAAAAAATTTTTGCTTGCAACCGGATTTGAACTCGGAACCTTCCGACTACAAACATTTTTTAACGAAGCGTCAGCATTTTTATAAAATCATTGGTTTTCCAGTGAATTGATTTTTGTACGCCTGGTAGCATTGGCTAGGTAGCACTGGATAACCACTGGTTGCAAACCTTGGCATATCACTCTAAGCCAATTCTTTGCCAGTGGTTTTTTTTTATAAACCACCGAAATTTTTTTAAAAAAAATACTGTTAAAACGCTTTTTGCAAACGCTGGTAAAGCGTCCCAAATGAGTGTTCTGCCAGTCATTTATTTTTAATACCTTGGTTACCCAGTGGTAATGCAGTGCTTGATTTTTTGTACCACTGGCGATTTCTGACTGGGTACTTACAATTTGGTCGCATAACACATTATTTTAATATGGGGGAGTCATTGGGGGTAAATGGTTTCCTAAATCGTACCGGTATAGGCTAAAATAAGTGATTACGAAGGAAGTATTGAAATAATTCGTTACTTGTAATATTAAATTCACTAGTTATATAAAATAAGTACATACTTGTATGGAGTGAAATAAGTCGTTACACATTAATACATATTTCATTGGTTACATATAGAGAATAAAATCAGGCGTTACCAGTAATGACTTTGTTTAAAAGTACACCGATTCGAGCAATGCAATTTGATTATAAATTTTTATTAAATCGTGCTTTCGCATAATAAGTAGTTATATAATGCAATTCCAAGAACTTATTATTTTTATCCTTATTATATAACACAATATCAGTAATATATTATTTTAAAGCCTCCAAGTAAGTAGTGATATATCTCTATATCGGTAAATCATTATTTCATACCTCCCATATAAGTATTGATGTATCACAATATTAGTAACGTATTACTCTAAGTTTCTTAGTAAAACCAAGGGTAAAGGGGTACCCATTGCCAGGCAATGCGTGAAAAAGGTCCAACCCATTACCAAGGTTTTGCTGGGTAGTAGCAAAACAAAAAAATAAATAATTACTCTGATGAATACAGGGAGAATCAAAAGTGTAACAGTGTTCAACTTGTTCAGATATATTAAGGTAGTCCACAAGTAGTACTAATGGCTAAATTTCATAAAATGCAACGCCTCACTTCAACTAATTTTTTTCAATTTTTAATTTTGTAATTCACGGTAATTAAACAATGGATTTCGCATTCACTTCTAACAAAATTGTATGAAAAAGTGTTTTTGCAAATCACGAGAAAAATACTTTCATCACTTACACTGCCAAATCAATCACTAACATTTTTTAGGCGTTGTATAAAAAGTTATGCATTTAAACACACAAAATCATTTTCATTTTGAATATTTACTAATTTTTTTTAACGATAATTATAATAAATAATTTAAAAAATTCGTCCGACAGAATAAAAACAGATGTAACTGATTTTTTTTTTTACAATTTTCAAAACAATATTCAATTTTATTTTGTTTTCTTTGTTTTCATTTGGATTGCCGATCAAGGGTTGCTAATGTGAAATTATAGGAATCGCTATAAAAAAAACGTTGCAATTTTAACATTTTCCTGCAAGGATGACAAGCCTAAAACAAAAATATTTGACAATTTAGTTAATAACGTAAAAATCTATCTCGAAAACGTGGGGATTAAAAAAATAAAATTTTTCAGTCCCCGCGCTGATGTGAGTGTAGGTGATGCATTAAACGCAGGTGATTTACAAAATTTACACATAAATCTTGGGTGACATGACAAACCCAGCGGACATTATCGCAATTTCTGGTTTTGGGATTATGTCCGAAAATGTTTCGACATATTCCTTACACAGGCAGCCTTTTCGGCAGGGACCATCCTTTGACTTTTATCAAAAAAATCAGATTAAAAAAGTTATTTTTTTTTTTTGGGCGAAAATAAGTTATTTTTTGATCTTTATTATTCGAGCAAATGTAAAAGTTTTTCTTGACTTTTATTTTTTCGAGCAAAAATAAAAGTTAATTTTTGGTTTTTATTTTTTTGAACAAAAACAAAAGTTATTTTTTGATTTTTATTTTTTCGAGCAAAAATAAAAGTTAATTTTTGGTTTTTATTTTTTCGTAACCCTGCTTAAACTTTAATGTACGAGTATTTCTTCAAAAATACAACTTGTGTATAAATTATATTTTTTTTACTAGTTTTGACAGTTTTATTTAAATTCTCATTTTATAAATGTATTAAAACAAGATTAAGATAAGTAAAAATTATCATTACTTTTTATGTTATTGTTATCTTTACGTATTTAATTATAACGAATTTAAAAATTTTAGTATTTCTTTAAATATTCATATTCATATAAATATGTACGGAAAATATGTAAGTATGTCCCCGCATATATCAATTATAAAACGTTTAATTTTATTGTGGTGATAATATGTTAAAACAGCAACAACAAAGCGACAAAAATTAGCTGTTATAATTCTACATACCCAAATTATCTTATAGATAAGGTTTAACACACAAAAAAGGCTTAATTTTTGTTGTTATTTAATGTGAATAAATATCTATTTCTATTCATATAATTAAGTATACATTCAAAGAAATGCCTAAATATTTCTTTTGTTAATTACACACAACGAGTGACTAATAAATTAATGATTTAATCCATTTGATAAAGTGATTAAGCTTTTTGTTTTTTTTTTTTATTTAGAAAAATTTAATTCTTTTTATTGTGGCTTCTTAAAAATTAATTCTTTTTTCGCTGCTTTATACATGTATATCAAATAAGAAAAAATAAAAATAACCAACAACTTCTACAGACCGTCGGCATACATACGAAGTTGTATAAATAATGTAAAAAAATTTGAAGAAATAGATTATACATTTAATACAAGCGTATCTAGATAATAGCATTGTAACTGTATTCTGGATATATCTTTGAATTGTAAACCAAAACTTTTAACCATTTTTTTTATATGTAAATTATATTATATTTACATGGGACTAATTAATTGGTGATTTCATTACCATTACATTGATATTAATTTAATGAAATTATATTCATTACCACACAGATAAATATACTTTGAACATACAATTAAAAATTTTGTAAATACAATTAAATTTTTTGTAAATATAATTAGGATCATATACATATTTAATCACTTCTAAAATTTATAAGTGACTTATAAAACAAAATTTTCATACAAAATTAATTTTAAAAACGTATTATAAGATTTTCAAATTTTTAAACATTTAATTGAAATTGAGCCAATAATTTATTTTGTAAATTCAAGTAATTTAATTCTTGAATTTATTTCAATCAAATAGAAAACAAGCACGTTTGTTGAAATTCAAAGCATATTTTAACAAATGATATCATAATAAGAAACCGAGTTTGTTGAAATTTAAAGCAAAATCTAGCAATCCAATTTTAATTTAATTTTTAATAAAAATCATATGAATTCAATTTTAAACAAAAT
Source organism: Leucophora obtusa (assembly GCA_949987735.1). Classification (NCBI taxonomy): domain Eukaryota; kingdom Metazoa; phylum Arthropoda; class Insecta; order Diptera; family Anthomyiidae; genus Leucophora; species Leucophora obtusa. The sequence continues at coordinate 55,410,949 of OX465299.1, forward strand.
ATATAAAGCACTTTTTATTTAATTTTTTTTCTTATTTCGTATTTAATATCGGCACTTTTAGTATTTTTGTAGCGTTCACGCATTTGAATGATAAAGTTATGTCGTTCATGAACGAAGTAGTTCATTTGAATAATGCACGCTTCAAAACTTTTTGTTTTTTAATTGAAATGGCTTTTTAGGAAATTGTAATATTTTTGTTCCGGCAAAACTTCATTTTATGGGGCACCCCTCAAAAAAAAAAAAAAATATGACCCCCTCTGGAATTAAAAAATAAATTTTTTTTCTATATGTTGGACCCAGGACCCGCTAGATCCGAAAAACCGAAACACGCCCAAAATGGCACGTGTGACGACTCAAATTAAAGAAAATTTTCTCACGATTCCAAATATGCATTTTGTTTTAAGATTCGGAAAATAGAATTCAGGCTAGGTGCATTTTTGTCATTTTAGGTGTTAAAAAATACTATTTTGAAAAATGTACGTAAACTTTTTGGTGATAAAAGTGTGGGATTTTTTTAGGAAAAAGTGAAAATTTTACGAATTTTAGGGGGTTTTTTGTATATTATGGGACACAGCGTCGCAGGCAAAAAAAGTTTTAAAAAAACCGCGGGATTTTTTGAAATTTTTTTTTTAATTTTTTGGTACATAGCGTGCATAAGTTGGTAAAGTTTGGTAAAAGTTGGTGTTTTTTTTTTTTGAAAAAATTAAAATTTAACGAGTAAAAAGGTTAAAGTCGGGCATGCCGACTATACAATACCCTACACCAGTCTGGTGTATTGTTTGGATCCGAAATTCGAATGGGTTAAAATGGGGCTTGTGTCAAAATTTTCTATAATGTGAGCCAGCGCACCAAATTTCATTAAAATATCTTAATATTTGCGACCTGCAGTTTGTAACCAAGCCAATTTTGGGGAGACCCCTATATTGGCACTAGGTCTAAACATGGACCGATGTTCACCAAAATCAATAGGCTGCGTTATTGGCCAACATAGGTCTGTGTACCAAATTTCATCAAAATATCTTAATATTTGCGACCTGCAGCGTATAAACAGTATAATTTTGGTAGGACCCTTATATGGGCACTAGGTCTAAACATGAACCGATGTTCACCAAAATCAATAGGCTGCGTTATTGGGCCAATATAGGTCTGTGTACCAAATTTCATCAAAATATCTTAATATTTGCGACCTGCAGCGTATAAACAGTATAATTTTGGTTGGACCCTTATATGGGCACTAGGTCTAAACATGGACCGATGTCCACCAAAATCAATAGGCTGCGTTATTGGGCTAACATAGGTCTGTGTACCAAATTTCGTCAAAATATCTTAATATTTACGACCTGCAGCGTATAAACAGTATAATTTTGGTAGGACCCTTATATGGGCACTAGGTCTAAACATGGACCGATGTTCACCAAAATCAAACTTGTTCGTCCTTGGGCCAACATAGGTCTGCGTACCAAATTTCATCAAAATATCTTAATATTTGCGACCTGTAGAGTGCGCACAAGATTGCATGGACAGACAGACAGACGGTCGGACGGACGGACATCGTTAAATCGAAATAAAAAAAATTCTGAGCCGATCGGTATACTATAAGGTGGGTCTACGACCAATATTTTTTGGTGTTACAAACATCAGCACAAACTTATAATACTCTGACCACATAGTGGTGTAGGGTATAATGAATGTTTGGTGGTTTTTTGTGCATTGTGGGACATAGCGCCGCAGGTTAAATTTTTTTTTTTTAAATCGCGCGATTTTTTCAAAAATTTTTTTCATTTTTTGGTACGTTGTGGTCACGTTTGAATTCTTAAGAAAATTTCCGTTTATTTGAGTACCCATACTTTATAATTAGTACATTAAGTGGCTATTTTAGACTCCCGGGGGGTCTTAAATGGATCTAGTGGGAGCCACACTTTACGGATCATAAAACCAAATGCATTTTTGAAATCTGGAGAAATTTTCCTTTAATTTGAGCACTTACCATTTTGGGTGTGTTTCGGGTCCCAGGGGCCCCGGCCCCTGAAATCTGGAGAAATTTTCCTTTAATTTGAGCACTTACCATTTTGGGTGTGTTTCGAGTCCCAGGGGCCCCGGCCCCCTTAACACCATATAGAAAAAAAAATTTTCTTTTTTAATTCCAGAGGGGGTCATATATATTTTTTTTTTTTTGAGGATTGCCCTATAAAGTAAAGTTTTGCCTATGTTCGAAATTAAGAAAAAAACAGTCAAAAAAGAAAAAATATTTTTCATCAAGATCTATTTTCATACCCTACACCACTACGTGAAGAGGGTATAATAAGTTTGTGCTGATGTGTGTAACCCCAAAAATATTGGACCTAGGCCCAACTTATTGTATACCGATCGGCTCAGAATCACTTTTTATTTCGATTTAACACCACATGTTGGCCCAAGGACGACGCATATTGATTTTTGTTGAAATCGGTCCATGTTTAGACCTAGTGCCCATATAATGCTCCCACCCCCCCCCCCCAAATTGGTTTATACTAAAGATATTTTAATGAAATTTGGTATACAGACCTATGTCGGCCCAAGGACGAAGCCTGTTGATTTTGGTTAAAATCGGTCCATGTTTAGACCTAGTGCTAGGGTTGCCACATCGCAAAAGTCTAATAACTTGACACTTCGCAAAAAATAACTTGATTTAAAAAAAAAACTTGACAATAAAAAATGTGCATAGGGTGATTCTTAATACAAAAATTTATAATTTTTGAATACACTCGCCATTTTATTAAGATTCATAAAAAAAATTTCGGTTTTTTTTTGGAACTTTCGGGTACAAACTCGATAGTGCTTCCAGCCATTGAAGTTTGAACACAAATTGACGAAATTGATTAGTGTTTTATTTTTTCTTTTGTAGCAATTATTCCTGTATAATAAGAAGAAAAAGATGAAGTCTGCAAGAAGTCGTTGACATTTTTCAAACTTTAGGCCAAAAAAATATATAAACTTTCGTCAATTGGAAATTTTAACATATTTTTTTCTGAAAGGTAAAAAACCAAAATTTTTTTTTATAAATTCATTAAATGGATGATATATAATCAAAATAAAATAGCACTTAAGGTTTTTCTTGTCCCAGTAAAATTATTGTTTACCGATTTTTAAGGAAAATCGTCTTTCGTAAATCTCCACTCGCGCTCTCAAAACCAAAGATATACCTTAAGCGCCATTTTATATTGATAATATATCATCAATTTAATAAATTTATGAAAAAAAAAATTTTGGTTTTTTACGTTTCAAAAAAGAAAATATGCGAAAATTATGAAAAATTTATATATTTTTTTTGGCCTAAAGTTTATACATTTCAACGACTTCCTGCATACTTCCCCCTCAATTCATAAATGCTTTCTAAAGTTACAGCAGGTTTACAAAACGTCATTTTTATACAAAATTTGTTTAATAAACCTCCTATAATTTTACAAAGCGTTTATGAATTTAGGAGTTAATCTTTCTTTTCTTATTGTTTAGAAATAAATGCTACTCAAAAAAATTAAAAAATTTATAAATTTCATTAGTTTTGTAATTTTACATGTTTTTTTTTTAACTACTGATACGACAAAAATTCAATTTAACTTGACAAAATAAATTTGACCTTGGCACTTGACAAGACCTAAATTAACTTGACAATCAAGGCCATTCAAGGCCATGTGGCAACCCTACCTAGTGCCCATATAAGGGTCCCCCAAAATTGGCTTTTTTTACAGGCTGCAGGTCGCAAATACGAAGATATTTCAATGCAATTTGGTTCGCTGACTCACACGGTCCCAAGGGCAAAGGCTATTGATTTTAGATAGGATCGGTCAATATTTTGACCTATCGCCCATATGGCATATATTTTAGATTTTCTCTTTTTTTTTATCATTTTATAGAAAATTTTGACACAAGTCCGTTTTAACCAATTCGAATTTCGGATCCAAATATTAGTTGGCTTTTAACCAGACTTGTGTAGTCCGCATGCCCTGCCTTAGCTTTTTTACTCGTTTTATTTTTAATAAAGTTGCTTATTTTCTGATACCTTTAACTTGTAGACAACCACATTGAAAAAAATATCTAAAATGTGAACAGTGCGTAAAAAAGTTATAAAACGAATAAATTAGTTCACGATACGCAGTTCAGTCACAGCTGAAAATAAAAAAGACCGGTATGAACGAACTAGTTCAGTAACTCGAATTGACTGACAATAACGACAGAGTCAGCAAAGAACTTGTTGAATTTCAGCAAACTTGTAAATTTGTAATATAAAAATAAATATTTAATTGATTTAATTAAAAATGTTGTTGCAACGGAAATTGAATTTTTAACAATTATTTTTCTCACCTAAAATTTGATTTCATTGATGGCGATAATATGTGGTGATAACACTATGGAACATTTTTGGGATTATTGTCTGGGGGGTGAGAAATTCCAAGTCAGGGTGATGGTACTAGGTCAGTATAGTAAAACCCGATTTTGATGAAACAAATTTAGAAAAATTTAGAATTACAATTTCTTTAATCCGTTCATATAACATTTTTCTTTATAATCAACAGTTTTGCCGGTAAAAATAAATTTGTGGAGAAAAAAAAATATTTTTTTGCCTAAAAATTAAATTTTTTTTTTTTTTAATTCATAAAAAATTTTAATTTTTAGGCAAAAAAATATTTTTTTTTCTCCACAAATTTATTTTTACCGGCAAAACTGTTGATTATAAAGAAAAATGTTATATGAACGGATTAAAGAAATTGTAATTCTAAATTTTTCTAAATTTGTTTCATCAAAATCGGACAAGTGGTTCTCGAGTTACAACTAAGCGAAAAAACATCAAGATAAGGAAAAAATTTAAAAGGTCATAAAAAGAAATGACACATACGAACGCCAAACCCTTTGAGGGTTTTACTATACTGACCTAGTACCATCACCCTGACTTGGAATTTCTCACCCCCCAGATTGACTGTTGTACTGTGTAATTAGCATGTTTTTTAATCACCTGGATTTAGAATTTTCCATACAAAAAGTGGATTTATTAAATCCAAAAAAAAGCTGGATTTAAAAATTTTTAAGATGAAAAATTTATAGAAATATTTAAAAAAATCCTGTAAAAATTGAAAATCTCATAGATGAAATAGTATTTAAAGGATTTTTTTTTTTGTAAAAATTTATGAAATTTTTAAAAATTTAGATGGACTATTATAATATCAAATTCATCTAATTTTCATTTTATATTGAACGATGCAAAATCTGAAACTTAATGCATAACTAGATAGGATTAATAGATATCTATTAATATATAAATATTTAATTAATTAATATATGATTTATTAATCTAGAGAAAAAAAAAATTTAATTTAATTAAGTATTTCAGTTTATAAATATATAATATATATATATATAATTATTGATTATGTAGATCCATAATAAAAGCACAAATATATGAAACAGCCTATTAATTTAATGTAAGAAAAAAATTTAAAAACTAACAAATAAAAGTTTTTTATTAAATTTTTTTTTTATGAAATATGTTTAGAAAAAAAACTACACCTCACCAAATACATATTTTTAATCTTGGACATGGAGAAATAGCTGAAATAGAAATGGCAATTTTTCACTCTACAGTAAGTAATTTAATTAAATCCAATTAGTGAATATTAAATATTGCAATGGAATTTTTCAATTGTGTAAAAATATAAATTGAAGTGATAAAACTGAAAAGGCAGACTGTTTATCGCTGTTTTATATAAAATATAATTAAAAATTAAAAGTTAAAGTAAAATCCTTCATCATCGAATTCGGTATTAAAAATTAGGATGAAAGAAGTGTCGGACAGAAAATTCTTTTTAAAATAGGGAGAATCTAACCCCATCTGTTGAGCACTTTTAGAACTACTTTTTGGATTTATTAAATCCAAGTGATTAGAAAAACCGGCTAATATTGTTTTCATTACCGTTGATAATGCATCAATTAAAAAAATAATTTCTTTGCGAAAAAATTGAGGAAGTTCGCTGAAATCAGGAATGGAAATTACTTACTCAGGCTAATACTCGTCAGCTAAAGTAGATCTGGCGTAACCAAATACATTTTCCAAAATTAAATAAAAACGGGGCTACTGGTTCGATTATCTGTCATGGCATACACAAAAAAGTTTTTCATATATACCCAGTGTAGAAAATCATTACCAGATATGTGGTTATATAACTACATACTTGGTAATGGTAACTAGTTACTTTTGTTATTACATTTCTTATTACCTTTATATGGCGATGTCGCGAAAAATAATGAGTTATGGTTACACACCAGCATACGAAAAATCAAAAAATATAGCGTTACCAATGTGCTTACCAGTATTGACAAAAATAATGAGTCTAAAAATAGATTTTCAAAAAAATAAATTATATAAAAAAAAATATTTTTTATTGTATTTTTTTTAAATAAAATTTCCTTGTGCGGGAATTGCACCTGCGTCTACAGATTGCCAGTCAATAGCTCTACCATCTGAGCTATATCGACATGTAATATTTAATAGATAAAAACATAATTGACCTGCTGCACACAAGTAAGCTTACTCGCCAACATACAAAAATCAAAAAATATGTGGTTACATATATCCTTACCAGTGTTTAAAAAATATTGAGTCTAAAAATAGATTTCAAAAGAATTAAAAAAAAATCTAGAAAATTATTTTCTATATCAAATAATGATAAAAATAAGTCATTATCAGTAACTCATTACTATATGTTTTAAAATAATGCAGAAAGTAAGTGGGTGTCATTACTGGTGGTCCAAAAAATAATGATATGTCATTACCGTTTCTACACTGGGTATATATACAATTGAACAATTAAAAACACTTTGATTGATTGACATATAAACTAACCACTGACGAGTCTTTGAGTGAGACGAAACTGCGGCATTCTGATGATCCCCTTGTGTTTGTTAAATTTTTCAATAAAAATATTTTCTTCTTCTTCTTTATATAAATTAACTTTAGAAAAAGTTCTTAGTAATTAATTATAATATTAATTATGATTGTCCCAATGTAAAAATTTGCCCAGCGGCAACGACATCTCCGATCACAACTAATTAAATGCGAATTAGGCGCATAATAATGTGATAATTACTTGTGGAAAGGAGATAATGATAGGATTAAAGTAGTAATTGAAAAATTAGTTTTAGTTAATTCTGGCTCTTCCGTAATAAAAAAAATGCTTTATGTAGGCTGTGATTGACAAAAGTTTAATTAGCCACACTCATCGCTGTGCCGACCCGACCGTGGTGTATCTCGTTAAGAGGTATTGCCATAGCCTGTATAAAGTGTTTCCGGTTCGATTCCCGTTCATGGCATACACCAAAAAGATTTCCATATATACAATTTAACAGTGGTATGCTAACCATTGGTTAGCCCACGTTATCCATAACATTGAAAAAATCAAGAAATAGGTAGTTTAAAAAAAGATTTCCAGAATTTGTTTTCAACAAATTAAAAAAAATTGTGCTGTACATGGTTGTAGTGGATTTAAATGAATAATGATAGTGGTTAGAGCTAACCTATAAAAGTCGGCAAAAGATTGTTGATACTAAATAGCCAACATTGACATGATGTTAGAAAAAAATGGAGAGTCTAAAAAGTTTAAGTTATAAAAAAACATTTTAATTATATTTTCTTTAACAAAATTTGCTTGTGCTGTGATTCGAACACGGGCCGCCAGTTTGCCAGAGAAGCGCTCTACACTCTAAGCTAACGAGACAAAAAATTATAAAAAATTTTAAGTCCGTGAAAGGAATCGAACTCGGGACCTTCTGATTTTAGACCTTATTTTAACATACACGGAGAATAAAAAATCGTAATTAATTCAACTATTATTTCATATAGGAATTAACACCGCAATTTTTTAAGATAATTTTAAAATTCAGTGCGAGATAACTATTTGTATTGTGAACCTTGGCCACTTCAACACTTGTTAGGCGCCAGTTGATATTTCCACTAGAAAGTTTAGCATTTTTGCCTATTACGTTGCTTAGAACATTTTCTCATTTGAGCATTATTTTTTTTTTTTGTTTACCCAAAAGTGAAATTTATGTATGTGTCAGCAAAAAAATGGAATTAGTACGTCAAAATTTGCAGCCAATGATTTGTTATGATTTTCGATGTGGATTATCTAGACAAGAGTGAATAAACAAATAAAATTTAACTTTCGATGATGACGCTGGATCCTGTGAAACGTTGCTATAACGAATTTAATTGCGGACATCCTTCGCTCCAGGACGAATTGCAAGAAGGTCGTTCAAAATCAGTTGTTCTGCCAGAAATTGATGCTGTGCAAAAACTGATAATGCAAGATCGTCACGTGAAATACTCTGACAATAAGGCATAAATTTTACCAGCATAAGTAAAATATTGCCTCATAATTTACCCTTAAAAAAGATTTGTTTTCGCTGGATTCCTCATAAATTAATAACAGCTAAAAAAGATGTTCGAGTCGATTGGTGCAAACAACTGTTCAAAAATGCAAAAGCGGCGCTTCAAAAGACGTGTATAAGATCGTTACAGTTGACAAATCATGGATGTGTGCATATGAGCCTGAGTCTAAACAGCAGTTGATTGTATGGGTGTTTCATGAGGAACGAAATCCAACAAAAGTTGATCGCTCTCAAAGCACTTTGTAAAAAATTTCCTTTTTTTTCTTTTTTTTTTTGTTTGAAAAACTGGCAATGTGGATACAGTGCGGTTAGAATAGCGTAGAACAGTTAATTCTGAATGGTACACCACCATTTGTATGACAGAAGTTTTCGGAGAAATGAGAAAAACCGTCGGCTCAAACAAGTGACTTTTGAACACTCAAAAGATCGAATTAATGGCTCATCCGCCATAAAGTTCTTACGTAGCACACAATGACCTTTTCTTGTTCCCGCACATCAAAGATAAACTACGTGGACAATGATTTTCAAGAGCAGAAGTCGCCGTAGATGCATTCAAAAACCATGTTTAGGAGGTTTCAATAACAAATTCCTTTTTTGTTGTCATTGTTAAGCACCGTAAGTTGTTTGAGTTTCACGTGAAAATTGTGTAGACTTTGTTTTCGCGCAAATTGAATGTACAATACTATTATTTTTCTGGTAAAAAAGTAACATTTTGTGTTTATTGTGATTGTGGCTTTGTTTTAAAATTAAAATTTTGTTAATTTTTATAACTTAAATTTCAATTTGGGGCATTTAAAGTTCGAGTGAAAATTTTTCCCGTGAGAAAAAACTTACGGTGCTTTAGGCTCAAAATATAAATCGTTACCCGTTATGCATTTTATTAAATTAACATGGGGTTTCTAGAAGACGTTCGTTGTCACACGAATGAGTGACTACGTGTATTTTGTTTTTGTATTGCATGTATTTTGTTATTGTATTTTCGTTCGTGTGAAGCAAAACGTCATCTAGAAACACCACCTAAATATCATTCTGTTAAAATAAATTTCTAGAAATTCTAAAAACGTCGTCCATTGGCGATTTCCTTAGGCAAGAATTTGCCTTCAACAGATTGTTTTTCACTGTGGTATAATGGTTAGCGCGTTGGACTGTTACACATTAGGTTGCGGGTTCGATCCCCAACCAAGGAAACATCAATTTATGAAAAATACTAATATGTATGAGTTTTTTCTATCCCTCGCAGCGTCCTCATTCGGTGTTCCCATAGCACTTAACCCAACCGGAGTAAAATAATATAACAGGACTATGAACTAAAAAGTTTCAACAAAGTTCGCCAACTTACCATCAGATGGCGCGCAACAACTGTTCTAAAAATTCAAAATCTCGCGCAATTACAGTGTTGCCATATTTGAAGCCCTTCATCTTTCACCACCTTTCACTTCTTCCCTTTCCCCTTTCCAAAGGAAGCAACACTTTAATTAATAGCAAGAATTTCCTCAGCGTTGCTTCTCTTTAAAGAAAAAAATAAGTTTTGTGATGTTGGAACATTTAACCCTAGAAGTGCATTGTTAGTCGATTCGACTAACATCAACTGTGCTTTACAAATAGCGTGAAAAATAGCGATCCCGATTAACATAAATTTGAAATAACGAATATGCAAGTGCTTGTGCAAATTTAAACGTCACTGATAGAAAACATACGATTTTCATTTGTTAAGGGCGTTACAGTTAAATGTGATGTAACTGTAACGTGCCGTAGCTAAAAAGTACACTTATAGAAAACCGTAAACGACATTACTATTCAGCATCTATTTCGTGTGTTTTTTTATTTTATTCTAAATTTTTCAGTTTATTTGTTAATTTTTATTCCTTATTTGTTGTTTGAATCCATTTTCTTTATTCATTTTATATTTTTTCCGACTAAAAGCATTCAGCTGTATCGAGGACGGATAGAAAATTCTGATTTCAACAGAATGATCCGGCAAGTACGTTTACATTTACGTGTTAGTAACCATTCGTATACACTTCTTCTTGTGGTTTCGAAACTGCTGATTCGTTACAGTTACGTTTACGGTTGGGTAACTCACCCTTTAGTTATACATAAATAGATGTCTCTTCGTTGCTAGATCTGTCAAAACGGCCGAGTTGTAAAGCAAATTGAGATAAATTTATTGTTGTTTTTGTTTTTTCTTTGTTATTTTAAATGTTGAATGACGCTCCTAGACGAAAATAAGAAATTCTCATTGAGTTTGTAATTTAACCTAATAAATATTTCTAGGGATTCTAAGAACGTCATCCCCTGACGATTTCCTTAGGTAGCCAGTGTAGAAAATCATTACCAGATATATGATTATGTAAGTACATACTTGGTAATGGTAACTAGTTACTTTTGTTATTACATTTCTTATTATCTATATATGGCGATGTCGCGAAAAATAATGAGTTATGGTTACACTCCAGCATACGAAAAATCAACAAATATATCGTTACCCATGTGCTTACCACAACTGACAATAATAATGAGTCTAAAAATAGATTTTCAAAAAAATAAATTACATAAAAAAAAATATTTTTTATTGTATTTTTTTTTTAATAAAACTTGCTGGTTATCGAACCTGGGTCTACAGATTGCCAGTCAATAGCTCTACCATCTGAGCTATATCGACATGTAATATTTAATAGATAAAAACTTAATTGACCTGCTGCACACAAGTAAGCTTACTCGCCAACATACAAAAAATCAAAAAATATGTGGTTACATATATCCTTACCAGTGTTTAAAAAATATTGAGTCTAAAAATAGATTTCAAAAAATTTTCAAAAAATTCTAGAAAATTATTTTCTATTTAAAATAATGATAAAAGTAAGTAATTATCAGTAACTCATTACTATATGTTTTAAAATAATGCAGAAGGTAAGTGGGTCTCATTACTGGTAGTCCAAAAAATAATGATATGTCATTACCGTTTCTACACTGGGTAAGAATGAAATTTGCATTGTTTTTCACAATTTGTTAAATAAGTTGTGGGATTTTAGCACATTCAATTCCTTTAATGCAATTATTGTTTATCCCGATAAAAATAAATTTGAAATAAACAAATATTTTAACATTTTAGATTTTATTTTCGCATTTTAAAAATAAGTATAAGCGATGACAAGGCACTCTAACAAGTGGTACATGTACTGGTAAAAAGTTCTTTTCCATTACCAGAAAAAGAACATCATTAAATAAATGGACCTGCTGTTCAAAAAGCGCCGGGAAAGCACTGGAGGAGCAAAATTTTCCACTTTGGCAAAACGCTGGCAAAACCAATAAATAGGTGGTCTAGAAATACATTTTCCAAAATAAAATTTTAAAAAAATCATTTATTATTTTTGTTGGTCCTGCCGTGATTTGAACCCAGGCCCTTATATTGGCAGACGACAGCTCTACCCACTGAGCCATCATTGGGGGGAAAAAAGTTGGAGCTTTTCCATAAACAAAAAATAATTTATTTTATAAAACAAAAAATTTTTTAAATTAAAAAAAATATTTTACTTCCAACCGGATTTTAACTCGGAACCTTCTGACTACAAACTTTTTTTTAACAAAACGTCATCATTTTTATAAAATCATTGCTCTACCAGTGAACAGATTTTTGTGCCGCTGGCAATTTTTGACTGGGATAACCACTGGTTGCAAACGTTGGCATATAGCACTCTAAGCCCTTTCTTGGCCAGTTGTTTTTCATAAACCACCGAAATGTGTGTAAATCAAATAGCTCATTTAGTAAAATCATCATTAAGGCATATGATACCAATAAAATATCTTAAAAGTAGATTTTAAAACAGTTTTTTCGCTCTCCTGAAATCTATTAAAAAACACATCCCGAGTAAAAACAGTTACATATAGTCGTATAAAATGCGATTAAGTTATATCTGTATAAATATACTGTTTCATCCGAAAAATGGCCCGATGTAATTGTATCAGTTGTTTATCAGTTTTTATCTAATTGTATTAGTTTAGATCTCAACTAATAAAATTATACACTATTCAGATGAAATTATATCCAACTTTTGACCTGATACAATTTTAGCGGTTTATATCTAATGGTATCTGTTTAGATCGTGGTTGGTACAATTTTATATAAATAAAATATATTTGTATACGACATTTGCCTTATATAATTGTATCAAAGTTTTAAAGCAGATCTAATTGCATCAGGTCAAATTTCAGATATAACTATATAAGTTTGTATAGTAATGTATCAATTTGGATCTAAACTAATACCATGCGACATAAACCCATAAAATTGTATCAGGTCAAAAATCAGATAAAATTTCATATGCTTAATATATAATCTAATCAGTTAAGATCTAAACTGATACAATTAGATAAAAAGTGATAACCAACTGACAAAATTATATCGGGCCATTTTGCGGATGAAATGGTATATGGATCACATTAAGTTATATATTACCATATAGAGCTCCATATTAATTTTTTTTAATAGGAATGTGACATTTTGCAGGCCGGTCGACATAATGTTCCTGCTTAATTTGTTTTTGCTACATGTAAAACCTATACTAAACTATTTTTAACATTTTGTTATGCACACAACCGCTAGAGGGCGCAATGAAACTATAAAAATTCTTACTGGAAAAACGATATATATTTCTACCAACCATATTAAAAAAATTTAATCAGATTATATCGCGGCCCTATGCTCCTTGCAGGAGTAAAAGGAACGAATATATATATATCGCAAAAATGGGGAAAATCTTGAATAAAATAAGAACTAATTATAAAATTTGTTCTAATTAGATTCTTATAGATCCGAGTTTTGACCCATTATAATTGTATAACTTTGAGACAATTATATATAATTTTATATAAAGAGCAAAATAGCATCATATATCCCACATAAAAACATTTGTAATTATGTAAAAGCGAATTTGATTTTAACAAAACTTTTTACTCGGGAAATTCCATTAACAAATTCACTCGGAATAGATGGGCGTCTAAAATGGTATCGTATTATTTCAGATATAATAAGACTGTACGTCTGTATTAACAATAAAAATACTTAGGTTACACAGTACAACACTAAAAATGCATCGGGCATGCGACATATCAATTCTGATAGATTTTAGGATGAGTATCACGAATGTCAACACCAAATTTTAAAATTAGCTCTAGTTTTTGAAATATTCGCAAATTTAACTTTTAGCAAAAAGTCTGTTTTTTTGTTAAAATTTCTTATTTATTCATATACCTGACTAAACTACGGATAATTTTGTATATGGTTTAAAAGTATAGACTTTGGGCTTTCAGAACTATATTTACTTATTTTGATTAGGGAAAGGATCTAGGATATATTTGCGATTAAAGTCAAAACTTCACTTATTTTCCTATTTTGCAAATCTAGTAAAATGTCGTAAATGACGTAAATTCATATTCCAATAAATTCTTTTTGTCAAAAAAATCACAACTTTTGCATCAACATTTTCCGAAAATTCAATCTGAAACACAAATTTTATCGCCAATTTACAAAAATGTATATTTTTGTTAAAGTCGATTTCATTTAAAATTTTGGGTGGCAGTATGTTTTGACTTGGTTTATTTTTGGAGCATTCTGGTTAGTTAATTTATTTTCAACCAATCAAAATGTTTTAAAATATAAATATTTTTGTAGGGTTTTCATACACAAAATGAACAAAACCGTATTTTTAACAAGAAAACGGACTAAATTTAAAATGTTCTTTTATAGTACTTTTTTCAACATGCATATTTTAAAATCATTATTTTTTAGGAATTTGCACTTAAATTATCTAAAACTTTGTTGAAATTGATTGGAAAATATGTGTATAACATATTTCAATGGTTTTATCTGAGTTTTTTAATTTCAGGTTCTTCGCAGACTCCTTAATTTGTAGATATTAAAAAAAAACAATCTTTTTCAGCTTTAGCCAATTTTTACTTAAAATTAACACATAAAGTACGAAATTTTTTTGATGAATTAAGTAACATGAGATATTTAGTAATGGTATAAATTAGAAAATTGGATATTCCTTTCATCGCAGATTAATTATTAGCGAAATCGTGCAAAAAGAGAAATTTCAAATTTAATTCACTACATATGAGTGAATATAATCGCAGCTGTCAAAACGTGCGATATATCAAATTAAAGGGCATATTTCATCCTATTAAAATGTTGCAAAGAGTGGCGTTCATACTTTTAATTTTACATTTTTTTGCAAAAAGTTTATTACAAAATTGAAATTTTCTGCAAATACGGTTTTGTAAATATTTCTTAAACTATAGTTAACTTTAAAATTCTCAGGCCATATTCGTGATCTACGTCCCAATGTCTATTAGAAATGATCTGTCGCAATCCCGATGCATCAAATTTTTCTTATTTTGTTGTACTGTGTTATTTAAGCGCCGGTATTTAAGACTTTTTGTATAAAAAAAATTTAACCATTTCACAATATTTTGGGAATTGAACTAAAATTTATATTCAAAATATTATTCATAAAGCAAATTTGCACATGTCAATTGTCCTTGTAGTTTTTTTTTCGTAATTTGCATATCAAAATGTTGACAGCTAATTATTAACACCTTAAGACAAAACTACCTATGGAAAATATTGACATACTCTAAATATTTAGTGCAAAAGAACTTACCTGTTGTCCGGCATTGGCGGCAACCCAAGCTTCAGCAAATGTCTCCATAGCACTTTGAAAATCCATGGCGTTTTTTGACATAGACACTCACACTCTTTAGCAAATATTATTAATTTATAAATATTTTATAGCAATTAATAATAGTTTGGTCGAAATGAAAAAATTAACACAAATAAAACGAATTTCAAAAATTATTTTTTTTTTTTCTTAATAGAAAACGTGTAAACGTTCACATTTTTTCTTTATTAAACACTATTCAATCAATAAATTTTTTGCTAAAGATTTTTATATTTTATAAAATACCTTATATATGTATTTCTATTAAGGTTTAACGATTTGATGTAATTATAAAATTTTTTACAGTTAATAACACACGCGCGGATATGGTTAATAAATCGAACAAGTATTTGCATGCAGTTTTGTGTTGACGCGACTTCATTAGCGATAATGGTTGATATAGAAATTCTGTAGGAACTGTGATTGTTATGGTTGGTTTTAAAGGTTTGAGATTTACGGTTGAAGGATGTGTGACAAATTTGTTAATTTTTTCAATCATAAAAAACTTAGAAAAAAGAACTAAAACTTCAAGTCATAAAATTTATTTATTAGGTATAGTAGGTGTAACTATTTAAACAACAAAGATGTTTAGAGGGACAAGTTGTTGAGACCATAAGAAGTTCCAATAATATTTAAAAATTTTGTTGTAGATAAAATTTCACAACACGATCCCTTTTTGTGTGATGTCTCAGGTAGTTAAAATAGAATATTTTTAATACTGCTGTTGTTGTTTAATGTTTAGTTAAATGATCATTGCTTAGGGCTAATTGTCAAAATTTTGTGACAGCTGCTGCTCCTATTATTTAACTGTCAGTGTGTATGACAGTTACAGGAGACACTATAGTTTTGTCAGTGTACACTCTCATTTGTAGAGAACAAAATATGCCGCCAGGTTAAAATAAATAGCAGACATTTAAAAAAAAATGTCATTAGCACAAACACTTTATTTTGTAAAACTAAACATTAAAAAAAATTAAATGTTTTTTTCAGAAAACGGAAGTAATAGAGTTTACGCGCCAAAATTATAAAACGTACTTCAATTACTCATATAATTATTTATTTAAATTCTTCTAACATTGTTTTACACATTGAAATAACACTTTATTTAAACACTCGTTTTGGATAAATTTCATTTACTCGAGAGGGAGAAAAAAAAGTGCTAGAAAATTAATATTATATATATTCTCGCACTTTCTCGAACGGGCGCCTTACAATGACTGTCAACACGCAATGTCAACTACGTTATGATAAGCTGTCAAATAGTATCAATTATATTGTTTCTTCTCCGGCCCCCATAGTTTAAGCATGTAGTGTATTACTTTTTTTGTTTTTATTGGTATCACTGTTTTGTTTTTAATAGTTTAAATTCTTCTTATCAATTACAATTGTCAATTTGTTTTGAATTTATCTAAAAAAAAAAAATCATATGTATTTGTTTCATACAAAAACTATCCCCAACTTGAATTTATTTTTGTGCAAACGCGCTTCACAACATGCTTACCCAACGCAAGTTGTCGCACAACTAATATATTACACTCACATTTATCCAAATTTTTTTTGTATTGTTTTATATAAATGTGTGGGTTTTTGTGAGGGTATTCGTGAGATTATGCTCTTTTTCTCTTTTTTTTTTAAATTGCTTTACTCTTAATTTACCACTACTAGGTTAAAAGCTAGAATTTTCTATAAGCACCCGGTTATTACCCATTTCCACTTTACATATTTGGCCAGATTAAGGATTAAGTTTTTATTGTAATGCTGTAGCATAAAATGAGTGGTAAGTGGGTATCAGATAACTGTTAGTGGGAAGAATGGGTTACAAAAGAAGTATATTGTTATAATAGGAAATAACCTTGTAGTTGGGCGGCATTTTGGCTATTGTCTTAACAATCGGTCACAGATGTTTAAACTTGTTATCGTTCTCAAATACTAGCAGAGACTTTTAAATAAAATAGATTTTTATAACAATATGCCTGGAAAGATAAATGTAATATACAAGGTGGTGCAAAAGTTGTCACCCGATGTTTTTTGACTGTAATGTTTGGATTATGTTGGATGTCTATTTTTTTTTTTTTTGATATCGTCCATTTTTTGATATGGCATTTCCCATCACTCTTGCCAAAACTTCCGCCGATAGGTTCCCTCATTCCTGACGGATATTCTCTTGGAGGACTTCAAGAGATACGATTGTAGGTCATGCAGTATACGCCGTTGCTCCATCCTGTTCTAGCTACATGTCTTCCAGTCCCAATCCTTCCAGTTGATGTAGGAGAAAGTCATTCAGCATTGCTCTGTAGCGCTCGCCGCTCACAGTAGTCATTTGGCCCTCGGCGTTTTCGAAATAACAAGATCCGATGACGCCTGCACCGTAAAAATCCCCCCATACAGTAACTTTGAGAGGGTGTAATGGCTCACTGTGTATTATACGAGGATTTTCGATGCCTCAGAAGCGATAATTCTGCTTATTCACGTATCCACAGAGACGGAAATGGGCCTCGTCGCTCATGATGATTTCGATGAAAAGTTGTCTTCCTCGTGGTTAACAAATATTCCGCGTTCTTGACCAGTATAGCGATTCATGTCTTATTGACTTTTATTTTTAAGCGCTACAAAAGATTTTTAAATAAAGCAAAAACGGTTTTGGATATCAATGAAATTTTTTATTCCTGTGAAAGTACGTTCGATGCCATTATGTATGGAAATCGATCTCTTTTGCATGGCCACCACGGACACGCTTGCAGAAGTCCAGACGCTGAACCCAATTTTCGACGGTTTTCAAGCATAAATCGGCCGATACTGCTGCAATTTCACGTTCGATATTCATACGAAGTTCATCAATCGTCGCTGGCTTGTTGGCATAGACCATAGATTTGACGTAGCCCCACAGGAAATAGTCCAACGGCGTCAAATCGCACGACCGAGGCGGCCAATCCACTGGACCATTTCGTGAGATAACACGTTTGCAATAAATTGATTGTGACATTCGCTGTGTGGCTTGTGACGCCGTCCTGTTGGAACCACATGTCCTCCAAGTCCATATCATCCAATTGGGGCCTAAAATATTCGGTTATCATTGAACGGTAGTGATTCCCATTCACAGTGACGTGCCGGTCTTGATCATCACGGAAGAAATACGGCCCAATGACGCCGCCGGCCCATAAACCGCACCAAACCGTAATTTTTTCGGGATGCAATGATGACTCATGGAGTACGTGTGGATTGCTGTCTCACCAATAACGCATATTTTGTTTATTGACGAAGCCATTCATTATGACGACCACATATTGGACGTAGCGCTCTTAACGTTGAGGCTACTGACTCCGAATTTCTGTAGTAAATTTTAATAATTTCGACTCGTTGTTGGCTCGTATATCTTTCCATCATGAAATGGCAAACCTTACTGAATAGAAATGTCAAAAGAGCGGCAAGAAATATGGCGTCGTTTGCTGTCCTGTCTTTCTACTTTTGTAGCGTCCCTGTTGAAGAACCCTTTATATGGAACTGATATCGCATTTAAACTTTTGTTTGATTTAGTTTGTTTAAATGGCATTTCGTTACCAACTATTTAGCGTTTTTTTAATCACCTGGATTTATAATTTTTCATACAAAAAGTGGATTTATTAAATCCAAAAAAAAGCTGGATTTAATAAATCCATAATAAAAGCACAAATATATGAAACAGCCTATTAATTTAATGACAGAAAAAAATACGAACGAAAATTAAAAGAGAAACAAAAAAGTTGAAAAACTAACAAATAAAAGGTTTTTATTAATTTTTTTTTTTATGAAATATGTTTAGAAAAAAAAACTACACCGCACTAAATACATATTTTCGATCTTGGACATGGAGAAATAGCTCAAATAGAAATGGCAATTTTTCACTCTACAGTAAGTAATTTAAT
Organism: Leucophora obtusa; assembly: GCA_949987735.1. Classification (NCBI taxonomy): domain Eukaryota; kingdom Metazoa; phylum Arthropoda; class Insecta; order Diptera; family Anthomyiidae; genus Leucophora; species Leucophora obtusa. The sequence continues at coordinate 55,429,988 of OX465299.1, forward strand.
TAAACCCAATTAGTGAATATTAAATATTGCAATGGAATTTTTCAATTATGTAAAAATATAAATTGAAGTGATAAAACTGAAAAGGCAGACTGTTTATCGCTGTTTTATATAAAATATAATTAAAAGTTAAAGTAAAATCCTTCATCATCGAATTTGTTATTAAAAATTAGGGTGAAAGAAGTGTCGGACAGAAATTTTTTTTAAAATAGTGTTGAGCACTTTTAGAAATACTTTTTGGATTTATTAAATCCAAGTGATTAGAAAAAACGGCTATTAATTAATTTCGTTCGCAACTTCGTTGAATTATAATAACAAAAAATGTATATTTGTAGACAGTGATGCCAACTTTTTTGAAGCAAAACTCGCAGTCAGGCCCTTAAAAAGCGTTAAAAAACGCTGTATGATAAATTTAATAAAAATATTTACTTTTTCAAACTACACAGGTAGAAATTATGAGTGGTAACAAAAAAGAAGCACATGCAAAGTACAAGTAGACCGCGTTCTTACAAAAAGAAGTCCACTAAATTTGGACGCTTTAACAATGCTTGAAAAAGGTGACTTCCTAGCGCTTGTTTTCCAAAAACTTTATTTTGTTTTTGAAAAAGAAGCTCTAACAAATAGTGGATATTTAAATAATTTTTGGCTCCAAAATACGATAACTCCAAGAAACATCTATTTTTGGAGTAATTTAAAATTCTTGAGTGATAAGAGGTTATAATTTTGTGGCAGGAAAAACACTTTGGAAAGCATTATATGAAACAGTGTTATCAATTCGTTGTCAGAAACACACTTTAATTTTTTTATTTGGACGTTGACAAAGCATTTAATTTTTATGCTTCTGGGTGCTTTCCCAGGAATTTTTAAAGCAATTGCACCACCGTGGCATGGTGTTATCATTTCGGCGTTGGGAAAGCACTGTAAATAAGCACTCATACCAGCCATTTCGGTCCATTGCCAGTGCTGGCCCATTTGTAATTTTATACCTGAGTAAAACGTCAAAAAGCACTATTTTGAAACAAAAAAAGAATAATCCCACATTTTTATTTCTTTAAAAATGTTCAAGATTGAAAAAAAACTGCTGACTTTTTAATACAAATTTAAAATCAAAACCACTTAAGAACAATTTTAGGTAATTTTTGATGTAAAATTGAAAAAAAAAATCATGAAAAATTATTACTTGTATATTTTTGTTCAAAAACGTTTAAATTAGTTAAAATTTTACTAAAATAAGCTTTTTACCGCAAACGCGCTAAAATCGCCATTCTAGCTTTTTTTATAAAAAGCGCTAACAGAAAACAATGCAAGTTTTGGGTATTGTAAACACGCTTTGGAGCGAAAAATTCTTAGTTGGCATCGCTGTTTATAGAGATAGTCGCAATTTAAATGTTTAAAACATTTGCAACTGTAATTTCTTCTACTCCTAACGAAGTAATTAACACTTAAAAATGTTTGGATAGAACTAACGGTAATTGGATTATTTTAAATTATTTATTTCTTTTCTTTGCATTTTAGTAAAAAAAAAATAAAATTATTGCGTTCCAACAGGGTAATGTTTAAAATAATATACTCAAATAGAAATCCGTTTTTAAGTCCAAAATTTTATACTGAATTTAGACTGAGCAAAAACCAGCCGGTTTTTGTACAAAACGAAATTGCAAAAGCCAAGTCATTTTCCTGGGTATTTAGTTTTTCTTTGTCACAACACTTTTTTATTACACACTTTTCTTTCTTTTTTTATTATTAAATTAATGTAAAAAAATTATTAATACATTTAAAAAAGAATAACAACACACAATTTCAAACTAAACCAGAAATATTCTTAAAAAATTAAAAAATATTTTTTTGACACTTGCTTTACTTCTATATTCGTTGTAACAGGGTGTATCGGAAATTAATTATAAATGATACCGGGTGTATCAAAAATGCATATTTCAGATATTTTTACTTGGTTTTTGGGAGAAACCAGGTAGAATCTGGTTTTCAGTTTGTATGAAAATTGTATAGAAAAACTAAATAAAGTTTTATAGTTTTCGGCTCAAAAATTAAAAATGGCCAAAAACTACTAGGTTTTGCCGAGTCTAAATATACTATTAAAGTATTTTCAAAATAATTTTTGTCAAAAAGAAATTTCTTTTAAAAAGTCTGTTCCCAAACCAATGCAATTCATAAAGAGGGAAGACCCCGTGCAACAACTGTAATAGAAAGTAGAAAAATAAAGAAATTTTTTACGAAATATACCAAAGCAGTTCCCACTAAAAAATAAGAGCCCCAGAATAATGTCCCAGAAGTTATAGATTTAAAAAAAACCCCTATGTGTCAGCAAAAATCGAAAATCTCGACTCACCCCAATTTAAATTGGGCTCAACAGCAATGGGAACCACAGCAAAGCACGGAGGTAGAAATATTATGGGCGAGTTTTTTTTGGTAAAAAAAAGTTCAGTCATTTTAACTTGTCCATCTCTGAACATCACCAAATAATAGGATTATTTTTTGGAAATATGGCAATGTTGAAGGGAGTGTGAGAATAAAAATATTCTAGGATTCTCTAACTTCCCAGAAAAATTTTCTGTTCCAAAGAATCGGTTGTACAATACCTACTTTTCATTCACAACCCCTTCTACTGTCGATTCTAACACCGATTCTTTTTGTTTGAAATTGTCCCAAAAGCAAGAATGGGTGTGGTTGGCTACCGATAGTAAAAAATTTTCTTGTTGTTTTAACGACAAAATTCGGTAGTTAAGTTGGTAGTCTACTATGGAAACTTGTCAATTTAACGACCGAATTTTGTAGTTAAAAAGTTAGAGAATTGCCCCTCAGATGGGTGAGCCAATGTTCGAAGGCCTCCACCACAGCAAAGCACGGAGGTAGAAATATTATGGTATGGGGGAGTTTTTTGGTAAAAAAAAGTTCAGTCGTTTCAACTTGTCCATCTCTGAATATCACCAAATAATAGGATAATTTTTTGGAAGTAAGTAGAAGTAAGAAAGGAATAAACTGGCGAGGGAGTGCCTGCGGTTAGAACCCGCATCTATATTCAGGCTACGCTAAAGGCTCTAGGAACCTGCTGGGTATCATCTGAGCTAGCCACGGAATGAATACAGACACTCAACGAACTCAGTAGGAGAAACTCCCTCACACTAGGGTGAATTCCTGATCATGAAGGGTACGAGGGTAACGAAACCTCTGACTATGGAGCCCGTCGATCCTTCATCGGCCCGGAACCAGGCTGTGGAATACCCACGGGGTATGTTAGGGAGAAGCTCAGGCTGTGGAGGGAGACTGAATATTCTAGGTATTGGGAAACTTCTACTGGCCAGAGACAGGCCAAGAGATTTATTTCTTTGCCCGGTGGTGATCGGGGCGACTACTAACAATCGGCAAGACTTTGATGGGATACTTTACTGAACACTATGGTCTCAGGTAATAACTTCACAAACTGGGTGAATCGGACACTGATGTTTGCAGGTTCTGTGTGCTGGAGGGTCAGACATCGGAGCATGTTCTCTGCGAATGTCCTGCGTGACAGGAGACTCAGGTTTTTCGTTGATCATTTCTTATTACCTTCTGACATTTGGGAAATTTCTCCTAATAGTATTATTGTCTTCATCTCTAAGGAACTCCGATCTAATATACAAAATATACATAAATGACCTGCCCAATATGGTTTCTCACTGTAAAATTCAAATGTATGCTGACGATGTACAATTGTATGCTGGAACCACTTCTACTAATATCAACTATAAAATGATCTTGCTCATATAAGTAATTGGGCTAATATGAATTGCTTGTGTCTTAATCCAACAAAGTCAAAATGTATCATATCGGGAAATAATTTGAAGTGTTAGCAAAACTTTTGGTGAGATTAACTTTGTTTTGGTAAAAATCAGCTCGCTGATTTTCAGTAAACCCCGTTTTCTGAAATTACCAACTTTTTTGCAAACACGCTCCTGACTAAAAATTTGCTGACACAGCTACATTTTTTGCGGACTTATCTGACTTTTTTTTAATCCAAAACAGATGTACTGAAATTTACTAAAAATTGTGTTCACGAAAAGATTATTATAGAATTATATATAGTATAGAATTATATATATTTTTTCCGCTTTGTGACCGTCTGCTGCAGAAGAGGAACCTTAATGCCAAATTTCAACATCCTAGCTCTTGCAGTTTGGGTAGTACGTTAAGGGGGCAATTTTTCCTTTTCAATCCTCATTTTTATCATGTTCCTGGCCACAATTTTGGTGAGTTAGTCTTCACTCCAGGGAAGACGTATTTCAAATTTCAGGTTTCTAGCCAAAGGGATTTTGGTAGACCGACAAGGTCTTCCTTCACCATGGGAACTTCAAATTGCTATTGGGTTTGTCAAATTCGAGTGGCTTATTATTTTAGAATGGAGAATTTAAGACAAGTGCACAAAAAATTATTGAAACTATTCAAAATAATCCATTCTGGACTTATAAAAAAATTAAATTGCAAAAGAAGTGCGAGTGACCAGGTAATGTGTTTCTAGAGCAACCACAAAGTTCAACAACGACCTAATAATTGAAAGAAAGCCTGGAACGGAAAAAGCAAAGGGACGCAGGGATGACCAAAACCAAAAAGGTAGGGACCTATTGAGGCTGAATTAAAACATTTCTGCCAGTGAAGTGGCACTGTGCGTGCAATGTTCGGAAACTTTTTTCCGCAGGGTTAAAGCTAATATTGAGTTTAAAATAATTAAATTTCAGAAAGTTGCGGGCAAAAACGCTAAAAAGAACGGTGATGCAAAAAAAAAAAAAACTTTTCTGTATATTAATTTTTAGAGGCGCGTAAAATAATGTCTATTTAATTTAATCAAATAATGCCTATTTAATGAACGAGATTTTACCGATTCGATATTCGTTATTATTCGGCTTTATGCCGACTTTTTCTCTAGCACCTTTTTACCAAATATTTTAAGTGGCAACTCTGAGATCACAACACGGGCAGTATAGGCATCAGAATTTTTATTTTCCGAGTACTTTAGTGCTATGTACAAATAATTCTAAATTTCGTAACTTTTAAACATAAGTATTTTTATAGAAGAATATAATAGCTTTTGATCCCGCTTTTTAACCTTTAAACATGAGATTGGACCGTTACAAAAAATACGATTGTCCAGTTAAAATTTTGCGACAGTTAAAATTTTGTTCGGGAAATAACAACAAATATGTCAGTTAAATTCCCAGTTAGTAGCTAACTGGACACTCAGTAATCGGACGTAAGCAGTTTTAACAAACATTACTTGGTTAAAAATAAAACTCTTATTATTTCCATTATAAATCCAAAGAGACAATTTTAAGTGAAGGAATTTCATCAAAGAGAAAACTGTGGTATTTCGCAACTCACCGGTATTTTGTAAATGTGTGCAATCAAAACAAAACCAACACATGTAAAAATATGAGAGAAAAATGACGAAAGAGAAATTTTAAATTATACAAATGAGTAGTTGACAAAAGTATCTCTCTCTCTCTAGCTCTCTATGACACTAATACTACAATAAGGATTATGCATTATGCAAATGTTTGCCATAAAATATTGTTCTTGTACCAAATACAACCCATTGTGAACCTGTTTTAACAATCTTTCATGCACATCGTCATCAGCACAAAACATTGGAACAGCAGCTCTCAGAGACAATTCTTCTGTAGGCTTTTGGTATGTGTCAGAATTTTAACAACCCAAATATGAGGAAAAAACAACTAAAAAGACGAAGAAGAAACATGGATTTGTTTTACAATAAGATACAAACATTATTTTTGGAATTATATTAACCCATACAACTCTAAAACTAGTATTTTTAGTTTTTGTTTTGTGTTGGGGTAATGTGGTTTGAGTGGGTTGTGTCATGTCAACCAAAACCAAAAAAATAAAAACAAAAACACTGTAATACTCTGTCATAGCATAATGTTGTATAGACGATGTTGGAACATTTTCAAAAACATTAAAGAGTGCGAGTGAAGCACAAAACTTTTGTTATATATATTCTACTTAATGCGGATGAAGAGTATGTGTGTATTATAGTGCCAAAAATTCGTTATGCCTTGTTAAGCAAGCAACTCCCACTCCATGTTTGTTTTTTTATATTTGGCACCTTTCATGTTCTTTTATTTGCGTGTATGTGTTAACCATATATTTCTTCGTATTTTTTGTTGTTGTTTTTTTTTTTTTTGGCTAAAAGTAACACATATACAAGTAGCAGATAACCGTCGGTTGCTTGGTTGGTTGTTTGCCTGGCTGGCTGACCATATTCTATGATATTTTCATTTGTAGCACCAGATAAGAACACAGATAATGCGCGCGCATTACATGCGATTAGGTGCCAGTATGAAGGATTTAGCCAACCATTAAAAAGGAAATTTTTCTTTGGTTTGATGTATATACCAATATGGATTTTCGACTGGGTTGGTCTCTTGTATTTTTATTTAACTTGAGTACATAAATAACTAAATACAAGTATATACAGTTAAGAGCTTTTATGTTTATAATACATATTAAGAGGAGAGAATACATTAAGTGTATTAATCTTTTGTAGGAGAAACAGGTTTCTTGCTGTTGTAATGGTTAAACCAATCACGAAACGAATTATATGGTTTTTGCAAAATTACATCTATTTTCATTCTAAAAACCTAAATCCAGAACTGAAATCGTGAAAATTTAATAATTTTGAGAACGTTTATTGTCAGGGTGTTATTTTTTTGTGAATTCAAACAACATATTTTTGCACGAATTTACCATTGAATGGTTAATTCATTCTTTTTCTAAAACAATACGAAATTTCTAAAACAAGGAGCGCTTCTGTTATATTTATACATATTTTATGGTAGCGGTAACAAAATAAATGTTTGTTACCGCTACCATAAAAATCAATAACCTTTTGTTTATTACTTTTTTTTTAATATTTTAGGCAAAAAATATTTTTTCTTCATACATTTATTTTTACCGGCAAAACTGTTGAGTATATAAAAAAACGTTATATGAACAGATTAAAGGAATTGTAATTTTTAATATTTCTAAAATTGTTTGAGCAAAATCGGACTAGTGGTTCTCGAGTTATGTCAAAAAAAAGACCACCAAAGGTCAAATCGATATATCTCGATTCCTAGGGGTGACCCAGCGAAACGCCGGGACACGTATAACTTCTTTTTTTACCGATATAACTTTCCCCGGTAGTTTGAACCCTTCCCGATCACTGATTCCTACCATTTGTCTCACAGTGTTATGAATTCAAATAAATGATGTAGGCTGTATTACTGCAGATGTATCTTTTATCTAACGACATATCGAAAGTATAAGATGGAATATATCGTTATTACACTGTTCAACACAAAAAAAAAAATAATAACAACGTTCTGTCAACTGATTTTGGCAAAGGGGACACAAATTTTGGTATAAGGTGTGTTCAGCGAACTTACGTAAAATACTTTAGGAAACATTTTTGTGGAACATTTCAACCCTCTAGCTCTTCAATTAAAGGGACTTTTTGGCCCCTGTTTAAAAAGGGACAAAAAGGTCCCGTAAGTTGAGGAGTTAGAGGGTTAAAATGTTCCGCAAAAATATTTGTCATTAAATTCTACTGTAAGTCTCTCAAGATATCAAAGTTGAAAATTTAACTTCAATGCCAGAAGTAAGTCAAAACTTAAAATGTGTTTAATTTCGTACTTATTCAGAATTGGCGCTCAAATGTTCCACAAACATTTTAGGGGGAAACCATGTGAACCTTCCATTTTAGTTACAGGATGTGTTCAGCGAACTTATGTAAAACAGTACGCGGAACATTTTTGTGAAACATTTTAATCCTCTAACTCTTCAACCTACGGGTCTTTTTTGTCCCTTTCATTGAAGAGCTAGAGGGTTAAATGTTCCACAAAAATGTTCCTCGTAGTGTTTTACATAAGTTCGCTGAACACATCCACACGCCGATACAAGTATATTTTGCTTTGGTCGACTCTGCCAGAATAAGTTGTCAGAACCTTGTTGTTTTGGAAAAAAAATTTGATTTTGTTGTACAGTGTTATTAATCTCTTCCATCTTAATATAACGGTTTATTAAAAAAAAAAACACAACTTACACTGAAATTTAAATTTGTTAATACCTGCTTCTGTGGCAATTAGAATACAACTAATTAATAATGTTTCTTTCTTTGGGATGAGACACCAACAATAAACAATTTACCGTTATCTCATATTACGTCATTGCATTAGCAAAGCGAAATATATGTACATATATATTAGAAGCAGTCAATTGCGTTGTATGCTAAATTGTGATTTAACTAAATTGGAATATTATACAGCTGGGAGTTAGTAGAGTGCTTTGACATTAAAATTTAAAAAATTCAAAAAGTAATTTTAAAATAATGGCACACCAAGTAATTGATAGAAAGTTTGGTGTAATCATTCCGAGTAGAGGGTACTGAGGTAACCCAACTGAACTACTTGTAGATTATACTGATACTTAAAGTACCTCCGACTGGTTTCTGGATGATGTGAGTAGATACTATTTTGCTAAGGAAAAAATGGCAAAGGTTTTTACTCTGAAATTTTTGCTAGTTTGGATATGGCGAATTGGATAATCGATGGCGGATTGGCGAATATTAGTATCAGTATCATTATTTAAAGCTGGCCGCAGAGCTCCATGGACTTTCCCCTGTGCTTGTTCAACCCATAAAATCTCAACTCAAGGGGCTAAAAAATAAACTTCTTTGAGCTGGAAAAATTTGCTAGATATTCAGCCACGCCATATTCAAAGCCATATTTTTATATGTCTAAATTTTTTGTGAAAATTTGGAATTTGTTTACCTTTTTGAAATTTAAATATATATTTAACATTTCGCTAATTACTTTGAACATAGGTTAGGTTATGTTGGGAAAGATGAATGTAAATTTAAGATACTGTTCACAACCGACTCGTGTCCAAAAAATACAGGACCTACAATTATGCCCGAAATTTGGCTTCTTGTGCACTCTCATGATGCGGCGCACAGTACTTTGTCCCATAGGCACAATTTAAAAAAAATGTGTGCGGAACGTTAGTGACTTATACATTTTGAATAGGTGACATAACACCATAAATAAATATGAAAGAGGAATTCAGTATCTTCTCTTTTTGTTAACAACAGAGGGCGCTAAAGTCAAAAAAATTTTGAGCTAAAATAGTTAAACGAAAATCTAATTTAACTGCTTTACAAAAAACTTTGGCAAAAATTCATTTTTAAAGATAATTCTTTGAAACACGGTGGTTTCATTATTTTCTATATTCGCAATAAGTAAAAATTATTTTAAGTGAACATTTTTTATAGAATCAACAATTATTTAAATTTTTGCATTAAAAATATAAAAATTGTTTTTTCGGACTTTCTTATATATTTAGTTAGAATATTCTTCTACCTCAAGTCCAAATTCTAATATGATATTGTCATATTAGATTTTATTTGTTGTTTCAAAAAGGGGTTGATCATTTTCATGATAGACAATACAATTGTTTCGTAGGCATCACCCTACTCTTCAGTTGTCCGCAATAAGAAAATGATAACTTTCCTTCTCAAACCGAGACATTACATAAGGTACAAAAAACCAACGGGATGAGAATTGTTGAAAATAAGCACACCACGGCTAAAATCTCATTCAAATATTATTTTGTTTTGAGTGTTGGTTGTTTTTACAAAATGTATTGACAACAAACATACATATAAATAGTACCCAAAGGGTACTTTTATGTAATTGTTGCTTTCAAAAAGGAGTTGATTTATAGCTGGTTTTACCAAATCAGACAGTTCATATACGTAAGTACAAATTCTCATCCCGTTGATTTTTTGTACCTTATGTAATGTCTCGGTTTGAGTAGGAAAGTTATCATTTTCTTATTGCGGACAACTGAAGAGTAGGGTGTTGCCTACGAAACAATTGTATTGTCTATCATGAAAATGATCAACCCCTTTTTGAAACAACAAATAAAATAGGATGTATAATTTTCTGTAAAAAAACCACAAATTTAAAATTTTTAACTTTTTCTCAAGGTTGGTTACCGTTATCGTTATAATACCGTTATCGCTAAAATACCGTTTCAAATTGAATACCGTTATCGATACCTCTAAAAAAATTTCTAAATACCGTTATCGTTACCGATACCGTTATTTTTATGGGTAGTTACCGGTATTTTACCGGTATTTATTATTTTATATAAAAATTACAATTTTTTTATTTTATAATCTTGAGTGTTTTTTTTTACAAAAAATTTATAGATAATAATTTTACTTATTAAAACTACCAGTATTGAATTTATAGCTTAAAATCTGTATTTTCAGTACTTAAAATTAAAAATATGCCATGTTTTTACTTGTTTTTATATGTTTTTAACATAATTTTTAATACCGGTATGTACCGGTAATGCTGTTTCGATAACGGTATACCGTTACCGAAACAGTCTTAAATACCGTTGCCTTTACCGCTACCTAAACAAACGAAATCTGATACCGTTACACTTACCGTTATTCGTTTCGGTAACCAACTTTGCTTTTTCTACATATCCCAATTTTTTAATTTTATGTAGACCCAGCAAAATCTTTCATTACCAAATAAGTGGTTATATAATAGAAATTCATAGCGCCGCACAACTTATTTTTTGTCGTCTAAACTCATTATTTTTGTTTGGCGTGGTCGTTTTTATAAGTAGTCACGCTTACCCGCTCGCTTACGAAAAAATGAGAAATAAGTAGTTATGAGATTTTGAATAATAAGTGGTTACACACATGCTTACAAAAAGTTGAATTATAAGCGGTTATCCGATTGCTTACTTGATTCTTAAAAATAAGGAGTTAAGCAAATACTATTAGCTTAAGGAAATACATTCAGAAAAATTTTAGTTTTTTCTAGTGTGTAATTTTAGGACTCGTCATAAAAATTTAAACATTAAATATATTTACATATAATAAATAAAAATGTATAAAATTTAACTGTGTAAAAAGTACTTATTTAAGCTATTACGAGTAAGTCATTATTTTATATTTAGAAACAATGAATACAATAGGCCGTTATTAGGAAGTCATTATTTTATATTATAAAATAATGACTTCCTAAATAAATAAAATAATTATTTTTGGTAATGCAGATAGTAATGAGGTGTCATTACCAATATTTTGCTGGGGATATATATGTAGATGCTGTCCCTTAAAATACGATTTGTCGATTTTCGTTCATTACACTGCCAAGTTTTCATCTAGTAGGTACAAAACTGAAGAATTAAAATTTTTTTTTAGAAAACTTAAACCCGTGCTGAATTGCGGCCGAAAATTTTTCATTTTTGAAAAATAAAATAGCCTATCAATTAAAAACAGATTAAGGAAACTAATTTGATTTTAAAAGATATTCGTAGAGAGATAAGTAACGTAAAAAAATTACTTAAATTAACACTTAACGACGAGGAATTTAAAAAATTCACAGGTATGCAGAATTCTAGGTATAAAAATATTATATCAGTTAATGAACAGACTCATTTGTCCTAGATAGAAAACCTAAAGAATAAAAATTTAGAAGAATATTACCTTCAATGTAACACAGATTGGTTTGTAAATAAAACCAACATACTGTTTCCAGAGGAGAGCCAGAGGTTACTTTCACTTTGGTCAAAATTTGCCTTGCCAATAAATAACGAACATTTTTCATCCTTAGATTTAATTGCTGACTTAGAACAATGGGTTCAGACCCTTCCAGATGACAGAGAAAAAGATATAATAAGAACGAAAATAGCAAATAGAATTTTAACACACAAGAGAACTTTGATGAACAATCTAAAGGATAAATTTATACTGAATATTTTTGAGGATACGAGAAAGTTTTTGAGAAGATTTAGAGACGTAGTTGTAGTAACAAACGAGTAAAAAGGTTAAAGTCGGGCATGCCGACTATACAATACCCAACACCACTCTGGTGTATTGTTTGGATCCGAAATTCGAATGGGTTAAAATGGGGCTTGTGTCAAAATTTTCTATAATGTGAGTCAGCGCACCAAATTTCATTAAAATATCTTAATATTTGCGACCTGCAGTTTGTAACCAAGCCAATTTTGGGGGACCCTTATATGGGCACTAGTTCTAAACATGGACCGATGTTCACCAAAATCAATAGGGTGCGTTATTGGGCCAACATAGGTCTGTGTACCAAATTTCATCAAAATATCTTAATATTTGCGACCTGCAGCGTATAAACAGTATAATTTTGGTAGGACCCTTATATGGGCACTAGGTCTAAACCTGGACCGATGTTCACCAAAATCAATAGGCTGCGTTATTGGGCCAATGTAGGTCTGTGTACCAAATTTCATCAAAATATCTTAATATTTACGACCTGCAGCGTATAAACAGTATAATTTTGGTAGGACCCTTATATGGGCACTAGGTCTAAACATGGACCGATGTTCACCAAAATCAATAGGCTGCGTTATTGGGCCAATATAGGTCTGTGTACCAAATTTCCTCAAAATATCTTAATATTTACGACCTGCAGCGTATAAACAGTATAATTTTGGTAAGACCCTTATATGGGCACTAGGTCTAAACATGGACCGATGTTCACCAAAATCAAACTTGTTCGTCCTTGGGCCAACATAGGTCTGCGTACCAAATTTCATCAAAATATCTTAATATTTGCGACCTGTAGAGTGCGCACAAGATTGCATGGACAGACAGACAGACGGACGGACGGACATCGTTAAATCGAAATAAAAAAAAATTCTGAGCCGATCGGTATACTATAAGGTGGGTCTACGACCAATATTTTTTGGTGTTACAAACATCAGCACAAACTTATAATACCCTGACCACATAGTGGTGTAGGGTATAAAAAGATTATGAAACAGGAATGGAGAAATTATTATATTTTATTATTATATATAACAAATAACAAATTAATAAATGATTTATACAAACAGGAACACATTACACGCTATGTGAAAACTAAGATGACATCTAATGCAGCTACCGCTCCACGACTATATAGACTTCCAAAGATCCACAAGCCAAATATGCCACTGCGTCCGATATTATCTTCTGTAGATGTCCCTTGCTATAATCTCTCCATTTTGGTATCTTTTGACTTGAAATCGTTATTTACAAACATACCAACACATTTAGCTATAAAAAAACATTATAAGCGTGTTCGTTTACTTACTACAAGTTACTACTTTTACTACAGCTGGAAAAAATCAATACAGAAAGTAAACAAAACTTTCCAATTGTAGTAAAAGTACTAAGAAATTCGAGTAAATGAACACACTGTATGACACAATGGAACACCTTAAGAAATCACACAAAGATCCCCTGGACGTTCAAATACTTAAGTTTTATCTGAACGACAATTATTATTTTATGTATATTGGAAAAATCTTCAACCAGACGTATGGAATGCCTATGGGTAATCCACTATCCCCAACTATAGCCGACATTGTCCTGGACAACTTATTAGAAGAAACTACATCAAAACAATATAGAAATTAAACTCATCACATAGTATATAGGTAACTCTATCCCATATCTTGATATGAAAATATACAGGGAAAATAATAAAATTACAACAGAGTGGTATACAAAATCTATTGCTTCTTGACGAATAATTAACTACAACTCTGCACAACCAATGAGACAAAAACTTAATACAGCGACAAAGTATTCGGATATATTGTGTGTACTTACTAGAAGCTCCGAGTGCTTTCAAACTCTACACACAAGCTGGCTTACTTTACCCAGGGTATGGCCGCATTGTAATGGCCCACAAGCCAATATACTTCGTAAGTACACACAAGTATAGTGACATGTAAGTTAGACAAAATTTTTGAAAAATTTCAAATATTTTTAGTTTCATATACAATGGTTATACACAAGTATCCCACATCGTAAGTACGCACAATGTGAAGTACACGAAATCGATTACATTGTGTGGACTTACACGTTTTTCTAAAGGGTTTATCTCAGCTATTTATTTTTAAAATTAAAAATATGATGAAACAAGAAAATTCCGAAACCCCGAAAAATCCCGAAAATTTTTAAAATCCCGAATCCCGGGATTTGCAAAAACCAGTCCCGTTCGGCATCCCTAGTAGGTACCACAAAGAGAAGTTTAGGCACACGAATAGATGAACATGAAGCTGACATACGTAAATGTAAACAAACAACTGCATTGGCACTACATTGTTTTGAAAATGGACATACAGCTGATTTAAATAATGTACGAATTTTGGGCAAAGAAAGAAAAGAAAAAAAGCGCTACACATTAGAAAGTTTAATAATACAGTAGACGCTCGCAAATTAGAGCTTTCAGTAATTCGAACGTCCAGAAATTAGATTCAATGTTTGCAATTTTTTTTTTTTTTTTTTTTTTTTAAATTTCTTTATTTCCAATTAATTCTTTTCAATAGTGAGGCCTCTGCGCCGCTGGGGCATTATAGAGGCAAGTTGGCAGTGTGATCATGCATAATATACATAATATAAGCGTTAAAAAAAAAAAAAAAATATATATATATATTTTTAATTAAAAATTATCTATTATTAAAATAGCAAAAATTAATACAATTGTTTACAAATAAACGTTAATAAATTCAGCGTGAAGTAAATGAATAAAAAAATTAATTTATTAGAAAAATTAATTTATTAGAAGCATTTCCATATTTTGCAACAAGTATTCTTTTAATCTTTTTTTAAAAGTAGAAATTGTAACACATTCCCTTAAATATTGAGGTAGGTTATTGAATTCAAGACTACCTATGTATTCAATTCTTTGTTTAGTGGTTTCCAGACGACATCGTGCCGTCCATAAATTGCTACTGCTGCGGGTATTGATTAAATTTTGGTTTCTAGAAAAACTTATCGTATGATGGCCAATACAATGCAAAACTTTAAAAACGTAAATCAATAATTGCATTTTAAACAATCCTTGTATTGGTAACACATTTTTAGCAACATTTGTATACAGCAACAATGTTGAATACAATTGTGGGAGATTATAAACGGCTTTCAAGGACTTATTTTGAAGTATTTGCAGGGATTTTAATTCTGCAACTTTTCTGGACCCATATACCAGTACTAAGTAATTTAGGTGGCTTTGAATTAAGGCTTGAAAAATTATATATTTTGTTTTCTCATCCAGTTTGTTTTTCAGTTTGAATAATATTCCTATAGCAGGCGATATTTTTGATCTAAGTTGTTCTATATGATGATGCCACGATAAATTGTTTTGAAGAATAACTCCCAAATATTTTATAGACTGCACTTCTGATATTTCTTTTCCTTCAACAAAAATAACTATGTTGCTATTTCGATTCGGCTGTGGTCTAAATCTAATGAACTTTGTTTTGGTTGCATTTAGTACAAGTTTATATAACCTTGCATACTCTGAAATAAGAGCTGCATCACGTTCTACAAAAGTTTTTAACACTAAGTTTTCCTTAAATGGGTAAAACATACAAATATCATCTGCATACAAAAACATTTTTCCATGAATTCCTAAGTTATTTATATCATTCAGATATAACATAAACAACAGTGGACCCAGGACACTTCCTTGTGGAACTCCATAATAAACATTCTCAATTGAACTTTGGCTAGCATTAATTTGAACAAATTGCTTTCGGTTTGCTAAATAGCTTTTCAGTAAAGCTAAAGATCTGCCCCTTACTCCATAATATTGCAATTTTTCGGCCAAAATTGAGTGATCAACAAGATCAAACGCTTTGGTAAAATCGTAAAACATACCACCAACACCCGAGAAACCTTTATCCAAACTATCACATATAAAATTAACAACATTTATTACAGCCTCATCGGTCCCGCATCCCTTTCTAAACCCATATTGGTTAGGAAAAATTAATCCCTCATTTTCAAGAAATGATAAAATTTGACCATGCAGAATTTTTTCAAAAATTTTATCGATTACTGATAAAACTGCTATAGGTCTGAACTTCTCAACCGTATTACTTTTTATTTCCTTTGGAATTGGAATAATTTTGTGCATTTTGAGAACGTCGGGATAAAGAGAACAAGTAATAACTGAATTAAAAATTTTTGATATAACTGGTACAAGTACGTCTTTACATTCATATAGACATTTTGCTGTTATTCCGTCATTGCCAGGGCTTTTGCTTACTTCCAGTTGTGTTATTAGACTATTAACTTCAAAAATATTTGTGTGTTTGAATTCTAATTGTTTTCGAGAGTATATCAGAGTTCTCAGTGCATTGCAATTATCATCAGAATTAATTTCAATTTGTTGTTTTAAGTTTAACACTGAATTTAAAAAATACTGATTAAATATTTCAGCTTTCTC
Organism: Leucophora obtusa; assembly: GCA_949987735.1. Taxonomy (NCBI): domain Eukaryota; kingdom Metazoa; phylum Arthropoda; class Insecta; order Diptera; family Anthomyiidae; genus Leucophora; species Leucophora obtusa. Next base: position 55,446,316 of record OX465299.1, read on the forward strand.
AATATCGTTTTCAATGTTTTCACCAGCACTATTTTTTATTGCGATTGAGGATTTGGAGTTTCTTCCAAGAGTATTATTTAAGAATTTCCAGCATTTTCTGGGTTCCTGTTGGATTTTACATAGATTATCGTGATAGTATTTTATCATTGAGCCTTTACAGGCAATTTTAATAATTTTGCTAATTCTTTTTATGCTATGTTCTATATCAGCTTTATTCGTCTTTTTCTTTTTTAATTTTAAAAGTTTATTCTTATAATGGATCAGAGCTTCAAGATTCCCTTTAATCCACGGTGTTATCTGATGTTTTACAAATTTTTTTAGCTTAGTTTCTACTGTTGAATTGCAGACAGCATTTGAAATACATTCTTGTAAGTGGGAGGTCTCGTTATTAGGATTACCAGACAATTGCGAAATGTCAATGTTGCGACTGAGATGTTCCTTCACAAGTTCATAATTACAACGATGAAGCACTACTTCATGAAAATCTCGTATTTTTAAGGTTGATTTTAATCTACAGCAAATCAGGTTATGGTCCGACAAACCGCACTCAATAGAATCAATTTCCAGTCTATTTTGAATGTTGCTGAATACATTATCAATTGAAGTTCCACTGCTCGGTCGAGTCACCAGTGTATGACAATTATTGCAATCATAACTGCTAAGAATATGCATCAAATCCGATACATACAACAATGAAAATCGAGTGCAATAAATAGGAGAGAGGATATGAATAACATTACTACAAACTACACTGTAGCGATAATTTAATCTTAACTCAAATGTGATCGTAACATTATGAATTAATTGCTGTGATATTTTATTTATTTATTTTTACAATTATTTTTAATTAATTATACATATATGTGTTCTGTGACGTTCATTTTATTTACACTCATAAAAAAAGTTAGTACAAAAGTCTGTTAAACGCGTTCTAATTCAGTTGAACTAACTTTTCCTGTTGTTTTCGTTTAAATCCGTTGTTTAGCTCAGAGCTTTGAAGAATTAATTCCTTTTTGAATGAATTCACTACCAATCGAATTCAATTTTCTCTATAATTGAATGAATTCCTTTTCTTAAGTAATTCACTGAATTCGTTCAACTGAATGCGTTCATCAAACAACAAATTCAAGGAATTAATTCAATTGCAATAGTTCTTTTTATTAAATCAAATGAATTAATTCACCGGTGAACGCGTTCAATTTTATAAATCGAACGGAAAAAAAGTGAATTAATTCCTTACTGAATTAATTCACTACTGAATTCGTTCAATTTCATTTTCGTTCAGTGAATTAAAAAAAATAAAATTACGTTCAGTGAATTAAAAAAAAATATAATAAGTTCACTGAATTGAAAAAAATAAAATAAGTTCACTGAATTGAAAAAAAATAAAATAAGTTCACTGAATTCAAAGCCTGTTTTCTGCCGTTCAGTAGAAGAAAACAATAATCTACAAATAAATTTTTTAAATAAGCAATTTTACAGCGTGTGCTAGTAAAAATAAACAAAATAGAAACCGGATGCTGTTTATCAACCTACATGATTCAAAAATAAATCCTTTTACTATTAAAAATAAAAACTTTACAGATATAGATAAATTTGGAAAAAAAATATAACTATATAACTAGTTTGAAAAATTAATAGTTATATTTTTTTCCAAATTTATCTATATCTGTAAAGTTTTTATTTTTAATAGTAAAAGGCTTTATTTTTGAATCATGTAGGTTGATAAACAGCATCCGGTTTCTATTTTGTTTATTTTTACTAGCACACGCTGTAAAATTGCTTATTTAAAAAATTTATTTGTAGATTATTATTTTCTTCTACTGAACGGCAGAAAACAGGCTTTGAATTCAGTGAACTTATTTTATTTTTTTTTCAATTCAGTGAACTTATTTTATTTTTTTTTCAATTCAGTGAACTTATTATTTTTTTTTAATTCACTGAACGTAATTTTTTTTTTTTTAATTCACTGAACGTAATTTTATTTTTTTTAATTCACTGAACGAAAATGAAATTGAACGAATTCAGTAGTGAATTAATTCAGTAAGGAATTAATTCACCATTGAATTAATTCATTTGATTTAATAAAAAGAACTATTGCAATTAAGTTAATTCGTAACAAAATAAATCGAACGAAAGCAAATATGAATTAATTCCATTCAATATATATTGCTTAGTGAATTAATTCATCGAATTTTTAATTCAGAATTGAAAAATTGAATTAAGGAATTAATTCTTCAAAGCTCTGGTTTAGCTAAAGTTTTTAGTTATCCAATTTCACCACAAAAACATATTTGTGCTGTACTTGAACTAATTTTTCCTCCTGATATTTAGCTATTTTTTTATAAACGATTTTGACAATATATCAGCTAATATAGATAAATTTGTTGGCAACTTTTTTAATATTTGTGGTTTCAAAAGAAAATGATAGGGGCGCTAGTGTATAGTGATTGATGGTGCTTGTTGGTGAGGTGTGTATCGGGGTTCCAAGCCGACCCAAAATTTTCGGCGGCGCAACCAAAACAACTACGGCGGCGGCGGCGTTTATGTATATAAACCGGCGGCGGCTGGATTGACGGCTCGAATTGTTTTCTATGCACTGTTAATAACAGAGCTTTGAAAAATCAATTCTTTTCTGATTGAATCCGCTTAAGACCTGTTAACTTATCTCAAAATAAACTGAGTTTAGTGCTTAACCATAGTTACCAGTTAGTTAGCCATACAATATATATGAAAAAGCAATTGTCGTTGTCGACACAGTTCTGATTAATCTCTAAAATAAGAAAAATAAATTAAGAAAAATGCCGGCGGGAAAAAAGTTCGGCGGCTCTTGTTTTGGTCGGCTGCCCTTTTGAGCCGAAGCGAGTCGTTTGAAACGGCGGCGGCTAATAAAGCATAAAAGTGGTCGGCGGCGGCGCGCAGCCGATTTTGCGCCGGTACTCTGGTGTGTAGAAAATTTCTAGTAAGTGTATTTTAATGTGTGTGATGAGTCATCACTGATGACGCTTACTAATACAAATAAAAATAATATGGCGTGGTAAAAAAGTTCTAGTAAATAAAATAATATGCAGTGTTGCCACTTTTTGAATAATTGTTCAAAAACGGGACTGTTTACACATTTGTTGGATAATTTTTGAATAATGACATTTTTGTGTAGTTTTTGTGTAATTGCACTTTTTATAGAAATTCCCGTATATTTTTAAAAGTCCCGGAGCTTTTTAATAAATTAATAAAAATTAGTCGATATTTAGACGAAACGAGTTTGTCAGTGAAACATTTACCACAAATCTCCATTTTCTGGTGAATTACTTTTGTAAATTTTTTCAACACTAAACCTAATTTAGAAGAAATTAAAAATTGTGCTATGTATTTTTTTGTTTTGTTTAAAGCACCGCCTTTTGTTTATTTTTAGCGAAAATAATTGTCAAGCTTCTTTTAAAAATTCTCTTGGTTTGCAAGAACATTTAAAAATTCAGCGAGAGAGTGGGAAGTTGGACTTTGTTATGATTGTGACTTTCTAATGTCTGAAAATTTTTTTGCTGTAGTTATTATTCTGGGCTTTGACCAGACAAAAATTTTGTTAACGCAGCAAGGTGGAGCAGAATCATAATATTTTAGAATTCAGATTTCAACAAAAAAATTTCATAATTTTGAAAAAAATGTTATATTTTTATTTTTTAAAAGAAAATTGGTTGATACACATACAAGAAATTTCATGTTAAGGTCTGCCTTGCTACCGTTAACATAAAAAATTAAGAAACCAGACAAAATAAATACGGAATTTTTAAAATTTTTCCTGTCTTGCCGACATTTAGAGCTAGGGTTGAACAGGGCTTATGCCATCACATTACGGACGCCTTGGAGGATCTACTCCAGCTTTTTTTTAAATTCCAGATTTGTACTCAGAGAAAAATTGGTTTAATTTAAATAGAAACGGTTAAATTTTATGGAGTATGGGAGAGAATAATTAGCAAGTAATATTTTTGCATGCAATGCATCTGAATGTAGCCTTTCTGAAAAACATACTTTGTTCTGAATCAAACTTTTAATATGAATAAAATACCATTTTTTTGATATTCAAATTTAAAAGCACGCTATTTTAATCCTGAAAAAGATATTGCAGTGAAATTCCCTTTAGTTAATAGAATAATTTGTTATATTTTCTGAAAATTGGCCTGGATATGCTTTTGCAGAAGGCAAAAACACTTTGTAGATGATACACTCATACAAATAAGTCCGTAAAAATAGCAGAAAAAGTTACTAAAAATTAGTTAAAAATGATGCTGCAGAGAAAACTGCTAATATTAGCAGAATCAGTTTGCTAAATATTAATAAAATGAAACTGTTAAATTTACAGAATTATAGTAATATTTGAGCTGAATTTTTTTTAATTGCAAATAACAATTTAACTTGCTGAAATCATCAAAAAAAATTGCTAAATAATAGTAGAATGAAAATAGCAAAAAAAAAAACTGTTAAATCTACAAAATTTTTGCTAAAATTTTCTGAAATCAACAAAACTTTTGCAGATTACTAGTGGACTGGAAAAAGGTAAAAAAGGAGCAAATGCAATGAAAATTAATAAATAAAAAATAAATGTATTTAAAAACATACTTGGGACCAGTTTATTGAATGTGTCAATTAATTGAATTTTTTTCAATTGGCATTGTTCAATGCCTAAATGCCCATTTATAATTGATGAAAAAAGTATTTGTTTTCATGTTTTAATAAAAGAATAAATTAAGAAAAAAAATTTAAAATTCGCGTATTTCTTATATTTATACCCTACACCACTACGTGGAGAGGGCATTATAAGTTTGTGCTGATGTTTGTACTACCAAAAAATAATGGTCTTAGACCCACCTTATAGTATACCGATCGGCTCAGAATTTTCTTTTATTTCGATTTAACGATGTCCGTCCCTCCGTCTGTCTGTCTGTCCATGCATTCTTGTGCCCACTCTACAGGTCGCAAATATTAACCTATTTTGATGAAATTTGGTACACCGACTTATGTCGGCCCAAGAACGATGCCTGTTTTTGTTGAAATCGGTCCATATATAGACCTAGTGCCCATATTAGGGTCCCCCCAAAATTATATTGTTTATACGCTGCAGGTCGCAAATATTAAGATATTTTAACGAAATTTGGATTGCTGACTCACATGGTCCAGAGAAAAAAGCCGATAGATTCTAGATAGAATCGGTCCATATTTAGACCTATCGCCCATAGGAGCTATATTTACGATTTTCTCTTCTTTTATAATTTTATAGTAAATTTTGACACAAGTCCCATTTTAACCCATTCGAATTTCTGATCCAAACATTAGTTGGCTCTTAACCAGACTGGTGTAGGGTATTGTATAGTCGGCATGCCCGACTTTAACCTTTTTACTCGTTTTTTTATATTACAATGCTTTTTCTTCAATTATGTGTGCATTTCATTACCATTGTTTTCATCAATGCTCATTGAAAAAAATTGCATTGGCATTGAATGGTGATGAAATTTGTTGGCATTGACATTGAGATAAAGTAATGCCAATTATATTTCAATGCCAATGAAAATTTCCCAGGAATGATTTTTTGTAAAAGTGGTAATATTTATAGACAATAATATGTTAACCATAACAAAATGTATTTCAGAGACCATTCTTTTGATTTTTCATTGTTTGCTGATCGGATATGTACTTCCGAATTTTTTTGAGTTTCCATTTTCACCTCTAAATCTCCACCCACAGGAAAGAAGGTGTGGCCGATTAAAAATATCGTATTCTTTAAATTAGCTTAAAAAGTACAATATTGGGGGAAAAATTATGGTCATACCCGTAAACTCTACTTGCTCCCCAGAGATACTTTTAATCACAATTTTCATATTAAAATCGTTCGTCCAAAATAAACCTTGATCTTTGAAAATTAATGTATTAATGTATTAAATAGAAACTTTTCTCATAAATTTTAATAATTTAGATATTTTATGAGTAGGACAAATTTTCAACCATTTCAATTTAGCTTTATTTAAAAACTTTTTGCATTAATTTTGGCGAGTTAAAAATATGAAGTAATTTTTATGAGTCATTTAACATTCTGTTTATAAGCGCTCCAAAAATGGTGGTTTAGTTTACAAAAAATTTGTAAAATTAGTAAATCTTCTGTTAAAAATTAGTAACTAAAATTCAGCAAAATTCTGTAAAGTTAGCAAATTTAGTGTTAAAAATTAGTAACTAATTTCAGCAAAAAAAATAGCAAAAAAATTTGTAAGTTAGTAATGTGGAGGTAGCAAAAAAAATTAACTAAAATTTAAATTTTAACTAAAAATTTGTTAAAAATTTGTTAAATTGAAGTACTACGAGTTTTACTAACTTTTCTACAAACTTTTTTCTATGAGTGTAGAAATGTTACGTCTTTAAAAATCGGTTTGTAAAATATAAAAATGGCAAATTCGAATGGCATAGCTCCCGCAGTTTCGGCCATCCAAAACTTACAGTGTGAAATTTCATATCAGTCGGTAAGAAATGTCGAAATTCTTCCCAAAAGATTTGTATTTTTCTCCACTGTGCCCATTCTACAACTGGTTCCACTGCAACCGATTCCATGGAACTGGTTCAGCAACCAGTTCCTGGGATCCTATATGGAAGATGTGGGTGACGTAGAATAAGTTCCAGAACTAGTTCCAGAACTGATTCTAGAGCAAGCGGTTCCACTTTGGAGCTATAGAAGGGGTTGCTTTTGGGACAATTTCAAACAAAAAGAATCGGTGTTAGAATCGACAGTAGAAGGGGTTGTGAATGAAAAGTAGCTATTCTACAACCGATTCTTTGGAACAGAAAATTTTACTGGGATATTATTGTTTTTATTTCAGCCCTTTAACATTTTCATCTGAATTTTACCAGGTAGACGAAAAAAAGGAACGCAAAAGAAAGCGGAGGTATACTGGACATTAACATTTCGCAGTTAAAATTGTTTTAAAAAAATAATAGAGGTTTGTTTTATAATATAAGCTATATTTATTTACGGGAATACTATTAAATATGTTATTCTTTTTCTTTTATTTCAGCCCTTTAACGTTTTCATCTAAATTCAACCTACCTCTGGCACACATATTGGAAAGAAAATACAAGTGATATTTAGTGCAAATAGTGTTTTTGGATTGTGTAATTTATTCGAAAATAAAATTAACAATATTTACATGATACATGAAGTTGTTTTTATTCAATTAATAACAAAAAGTGATTGTAATTTTAGCAGCATGTTTTGCAGATTTCAACTGACCTACTTTCATTTCTATTAAACGAAAATTCTTCTAAATTTTTGAAATGTTAACTAAATTTTTACCTGTTTATAACCAACTAAAATTTAGCAGAAAACATGTGCTGATTTCAGCTGAGTAATTTTCATTTCCATTAAACAACAACATTTCTTATAATATTATATTATAAATTATTGTATTTGAACTAACTTTTTTACCTAAAATTTAGGTCGCCTAAATTTAGCAGACCATGATTCTCAACATCATTGAAATTTCTGCTGGTGCAAATTCAGGTACTATTTCCTGTTATTTTAGCAGAATTTTTAACTATTTGTACGGGCTTTTTTTATGAGTGTATAATAAGAATGCTGTGATATTTATAATTTTAAAAATAATGTAAAAGTGACAAAAAATATTATATGTAAGTAAAATTATTCTAATGATGTTACGCTTAAAATTGTTATTTACTTTATTATTGTTCTTATTTATGTCCTATGGTTACCAGATCAATAAAATATTCATCCCTGAAGATGTTGGAAAAACCGCCAACGAAACGTCGGAATGTAAATTAAAATGAAATAGTCTTTTATTTTGTTTTATATATTTAATAGACCTTGAAAGCCTGTTTTAGAGAAAACTAAAAAACAAATGTAAAAATTCATAAAATTCGAAATTTTTGCAAACCCTGGTTTTTTAATTAACTTGTTCATTAAATATACTTAAAGTTATTCAGATACGGAATTTGGGTTTCGCTGGATATCATTAAGCCATTTTAACCTAGAACTGAAATGCCCATACATTTAATAGATATGCAAAAACGGCTTTTTTTTATTTATTTTTAAAATTTTTTTTTAAATACAAAATTTGGAAATGTCAACGGCTATTTTTGTAATATAATAGTTATTATTAAAGAAAAATAATAAATTGAAAAAATTATAATTCGGGTTTTGTGTGAGGAGCGACTTCTTTCCAGGACATTTTATGAAAATTGATTATTTTGTCTAAAATTGTTTTCATTAAATTTCATATTGAAGGTTTTGCTAAAATAAAATAACATTGCACCATAAAAAAACTTGTAAAAATTAAGCAATAATACTGCTCGTCTGTGGCGCCCCTAAAATTGATAATGAATGAGAAAAAGGATATATGGGAGATATTCATATCCTTGCACCGAATGAAACAAAATTTGCCACAGATATAAAAAGTATAATTTTATAAACTATTGTAAGTTTCTAGTGCATTCTGGTCTTAAATTTGGCCAAAATATAGTTTTTTAGAAAAAGGATATATGTCCTTGCACCGAATGAAACAAAATTTGCCTAAGAGCTAAAAAGTATTATTTTACAAACTATTTTAAGCTTTTAGTGCATTCTGATCATAAATTAAGCCAAAATATTGTTTTTTAGAAAAAGGATATATGGGAGGTAGGCATGTCCTTGCCCCGAATGAAACAAAATTAACCACTGAGTTAAGGGACATAATTTAACCGGCAGTAACCAATGTTCGCCTTATTCTGTTTATAATTGTAGCTAAAATTAAAAATTTTAGATTAAGGATGTATGGAAGGTAGTCATGTCCTTGCACCGATTTTTCTGAAACTTCGAATTTTCCTTAATTTACATGTTCTGAACCAGCTCACCGAATTTCATTCTTCTGCTATAACTCCTATAATTCTGCCGATTTGCTATATGGGGACGAAGCACTGTGCGGCGGTTCCCATCCATATATATTCCAATAACTCCATTCTAGTGACGCAATTCCTAAGTCTCCTGAAGTTAGGGTTGCCAGATACCAAAAGGCAAATAACTGAACAAAGGAAAAAATTCGCCTGGATTTAAAAAAAAATAACTGGACAATATAAAAATGCACGTATAGTTCAAAACAGTAAATTTTTTTTTTTTCAAAAATAAAAACAATAATAATAACATAAACAACAAGGAAACGTAACAATTAATATTCCGTCTCACGTCATATTACATATATATTAATTTAAATCACATAAAAAAGTATAACTATTATTTTTTGCCACATATATTTTGAATTTTTATTTACAAAATTTACTATTTTGCTTTAGTTGTAAGCAAAAATGTTTGAAAATTTTACAACATCTTTCAGAACTTATTTTTATTTGAATTTCAGCCTTTATTAGGTCGAAGGACATTCTATTCCTTTTTTGTGAGTATAGATTATTTAAAATACTAAAAGCTATTTCACAAAAAGCATTGCTGACTGGTATAGAAAAAACAAACGAGATAAATTTATATAGATTTTGTACGTTATTTTTATCGTATATTTGAAAAAATGGACCATATCTTATCAAATGGAATATCTTTCGGCAAATTATCAAAGGCTTCTCGCAGGCATCAGAAGTCAGTGTACCTACAACATGTCATTGTCAATTAAATTTGATATTTCTAAAAGTTTTGGAAGCTCGGATAAGTTATTCCACGATAAAAGAGATTGTTCTAAGTTTAAAACAGAAATTTTGTTGTAAACTGATTCGTCTCCGAAATCATATAGTTGTAAGTAACAGCATTACTTAAAAACTAATTTGCTTCTAATTTTAAAGTTTTTGGTTCGTGATAGGAGTTTTTTTTTAAATAGTTGCAACTTTGCTTTCATAAAACTTATCTTTTAACCGAATTTTAAGGCAACTCAAAAGATTACTCATTAAACTGTGAAGTTCTATAATAGTACAGGCAGGCACGTAGCTAGGGGGTGGGCTTGGGGGCTCGAGCCCCCCGAAATTATTTGACAAATTTAAAAACGTAACAAAATATGTCGAAAGTAATAATGTTTTTTAAAAAATGTAATAAAAAATACTTATTTTTTGCTGAAATCAAATAGCAAATTTCCAAGTTTCTGAAGTTTTCATGAATAAAATAGACTCTAAATCCAATTGCGAAAGCTGTTTTCTAAAAAAAATTTTAAGGTGTTTAGTGCCCATAGAAACTGTTTTTTTTATTGGTATTTTTTTGTAAAAGTCCTCAATAGTTATGTGTGCTAGGCATAATCAAAGAGGTTACAAAATAAAGAGAATGCAATCCTCATATTTACTGAAAAAAAAAAAAATGTATAAAATGTGGCAGCAAATAGGAAACTGAAACTTTTCTCACCTTTTAATTAATAAGTTGCTATTTTTTTATTGTTACTACTAATAGTTGTCATCATATTTATTATAATTTAAATATAAAATTGATTAATTAACCTTTGGGTTTTCTTAAAAATTACCGGTTTCCTGCTTGCAAACTCAAAAAATAGTCAGTAAAGCCAGCAAAAAATTTTGCTGTATCAACAAATTTTCAGTCAGGAGCGTGCTTGCAAAAAAGTTGTTAATTTCAGCAAAAGTGTTTGCTGAAAATCAGTGAGCTGATTTTTACCAAAAAGAAAAAGAAATAGTAATCTCAGCAAAAGTTTTGCTAACACTTAGTCGATTGCAAATGAAAAAAATCCTTGCTAAAATCACTAAACTTTTTGCTGAATATTAGTAGACTGAAAAAAAATCAAAAAATTTGTAGAGTAATTTTACTTTAGTTAATTTATTTGCTGAAAATTTAAATATAGAAATTGTGTAGAGTTGCTTTTCTTTTTTATCATTTCCGTTGTCTGTACTAACTCCAGACAAGCTGCGACATCTACATTTGTCTATCTGGTTGTCGTCCACGCTATAATTGCGGTTATCAGCGCAATTTTTGTAGCAAAATAAATTAGTAAAACATTAATTCAAAATTATTTTAGTGCTAAAAAAATATAACTAAAACTTTAGCTGAAAACGGAATTTCAACAAAAAAATTGCTCAAAACTAGTAAACTTGATATACAAGATGTTTTGCTAATTTTTCTACTAACTTATTTTTTTGAGTGTACATGGTGTACAAAAACATATAAGGGTATTTAAAATTATACATTATTATATACAAACGTTTTTACTCGGGTTTATAAAAAAAAATCATATAATTTCTGTTCCTTAAAAAAATAAACATGAAATAAAAAATTGTAATTGTTATTCTACACTCATAGAAATAAATCTGTAAAAACAGCAGAAAAAGCAACTAAAAATTTGTTAAAAATGATGTTTCAGAAAAACCTGCAGAAATAAGCAGAAATTTGTTGCTAAATACTAGTAAAATAAGAACAGCAAAAATAAAACAGTTAAACTTAAAGAATTTTAGTTATAAAATGGCAAATTGTACTGTAAAAAATTTGACAAACATTTTGCTAAATATTAGTAGACTAAAAATAGCAAAAACAAACTGCAAAATTTTTGTTATTTTCAAGCTAAATTTAGCTGAATGCAATTAGCAGTCTATCCTACTAAAATCAGCAGAAATATTTGCTAAAAAATTTGTAAACTGCTGTTTTTTTTAAAAGGCTCGGTTTTTATTTGCATAAAAGAAAAATCGAAAAAAGACTTCGAAAACTTATTTTTTTGTGATTTTTTAAGTTGCTAGTTATTTAACAAAATTTTTTGCTGATTTAACATGTTAATTTGTTATTTTCTATTAACAAAAGTTAAACTAAAATCGTGTATATTTAAAAGTTTTATTTTTACTGTTTCTAAAATATCCTACAAAAAATATTCTGTTAATTTGGCAGTCTTTCTGCAGCATCATTTTTAACTAATTTTTAGTAGTTTTAAATCACAGACTTTTTTTTATTAGTGTAACTTTACCTTTTTTAAATAAAAAAAAGTTATTTTAATTGACATAGTTCGTATACAAATTAAATATTTTTTTATTTTAATTTTATTTTTTTATTTTCAAATAAAATTTTAAAATTTTGTTATTTGAGTTCCAAAAAAATTTTATAATTTTAAAATAAATAATATTTGCAAGAAAATAAAAAATATGCCCTGGTTTATGTATTACGAAAATCGTCTGAATGAAAGCAAAGTAACGAAAATTTGTTTTTGTTTCCCATATATTTTTAAAGAAAGTAATCGTCAATTTCTATCGTTCAGACCATTTTGGTAATACGTAAGCAAGCCCCAAATAATTTTTTTCGGTTTCCTAAAAATTTCTAATAAATTTATTTAAAGTTTTTATTTTAACTTGAAAAACATGAAATATGTAGATTTGCTGCTGCTTTTTTATTTGAATCGGAAATATTTATATTTATTACAAAACAAATTTTTCATACAAAATTTGTTTCATAAACCTTCTATAATTTTACAAACTTTTCTTAATTTTGCTTTGAAGTATACAATTACTAAACTATACATTTATGTTATTAAAGTGTCATGTATAATCAGTGTTGCCAGTGTTTTTAAAGACATTATCCCCAATTTTGAATTTGTCATTCCCAAAAATCACCAATTTTTATTTTCTTTACAAAATTTAGATTCGTTTATTTTATTTAAAAATTAATGCAAAACTATCATATTTATTTAATTTATTTGGTAAGTTATGCACTCAAAATTAGTAAGTATGTAATTTTAACAAATTAAAAAAAAAAGAACAAACAAATCTTAATAACAATGAAATAAAAATATTGTGAACCAAAATATATTATTTTAAATATTACAAAATCAAAATATTCTGATTCATCTGCTTCAGAACTTTTGTAGTGTGTTGTACTGTAGTAAAAAATTTATGAGGCATATGGATTAAGTTTTTGATAATTAAATAACTTGTAAAGTACACTCATAAAAAAAGCCCGTACAAATAGTTAAAAATTCTGCTAAAATAACAGGAAATAGTACCTGAATTTGCGCCAGCAGAAATTTCAATGATGTTGAGAATCATGGTCTGCTAAATTTAGGTGACCTAAATTTTAGGTAAAAAAGTTAGTTCAAATACAATAATTTATAAGAAATGTTGTTTAATGGAAATGAAAATTACTCAGCTGAAATCAGCACATGTTTTCTGCTAAATTTTAGTTGGTTATAAACAGGTAAAAAATTCAGTCTACATTCAAAAATTTATAAGAATTTTCGTTTAATAGAAATGAAAGTGGGTCAGTTGAAATCTGCAAAACATGCTGCTAAAATTACGATCACTTTTTGTTATTAATTGAATAAAAACAAATTAACGTAAATATTGTTAATTATATTTTCAAATAAATTACACAATCCAAAAACACTATTTGCACTACATATCACTTTTATTTATATGTTAAACATCCGCTGGAGTTGTATTATTTGGTTCCTTTTTTTCGTCTACCTGTGGGTCGAATTTAGATGAAAATGTTAAAGTTTATATTATAAAACAAACCTCTATTATTTTATTTTTTAAATACAATTTTAACTGCGAAATGTTAATGTCCAGCATACCTCCGTTTTCTTTTGCGTTCCTTTGCTGACTAACAGAAACAAGAGAAAACATGCTCGTATCATATTATTTTATTTACTAGAACTTTCCTAACAAGCGCCATATTATTTTTATTTGTATTGGTAAGCGTCATCAGTGATGACTCATCGCACACATTAAAATACACTTACTAGAAATTTTCTAATTTCTATTGGTCGGCAAACTCACAAATACACACTTCACCATCAATCACTGTACTCTAGCGCCCCTATCGTTTTCTTTTGAAAACACAAATATTAAAAAAGTTGCCAATAAATTTATCTATATTAGCTGATAACATTGTCAAAATCATTTATAAAAAAATTCCTAAATATCAGCAGGAAAAATAAGTTCAAGTACAGGAGAAATATGTTTTTGTGGTAAAATTGGATAACTGACAACTTTAGCTAAACAACGGATTTAAACGAAAACAACAGGAAAAATTAGTTCAACGGAATTAGAACGCGTTTAACAGACTTTTGTACTAACTTTTTTTTATGAGTGTATATATTTGATTTAAGAAGAGCTATTTAAATAACTTTAAATACTTTTTAACCAAAAGGAATTACAATTTTCAGCAAAAGGAGTTAAGGTATGTATGCACCATGGTTTAATTATACATAAAAGGTTAGCGACATCGATGTTTTTTTGGGTTACCCTAGACCAGGGCTGGCAAAACTATGACACTCGTGTCAGTAGTGGCACGCGAGTGCATTTCAGGTGGCACGCGACGTTTTATTTTCAAAAAATGTAAACTATTAGAAGACCAGAAAAAAATTCAGTTAAATGTTAAATTTCGCTACAAAAATGTGTGATTTAACTCCATAATGGTGAAATTTTTCATAGAGCTTGTAAATCGTCTTTTAATATGAATAAAACTCCGTATTGCCACCATTTTTTGTTTAAAGAAATATGGTTAATACAGAACTCGCCAATTCGATTATCAGAAAATTATGGGAAAATTTCTAAAATTCTAGATTAAATATATGTAGTTGAAATATTTCGACGAGAAAGTGCCTTATAATCGGAGAAATAAAAAGTACCAGAAAATTGCTCAAAAATGGAAACTAACTTGTAATAAAATTGGATCTAAAAAATTAAGGTTTTTTGAAGGGAAAATAGGTGTTACGAAATAACCCGCAATGAAATAAAGGCTAAAAATAAGTTTTATAATGAACTAACCCTCTTTGTTGGAATTTGAAATTGGTTTTTGATCGTGTTTCTCAGAACCATTTCAACTGAAATAGAAATTTCTCTGTTCAAATCCATAATGATCGCTTTTTATTCATTATTATGATGATGATGGAACCGCGCGATTTATTTTAACAAAATCAAGTTTTTGCCCGAAGCACATTATTCAACTAGTTTCTTACATATTTTAATAATTTATTGCGCACAATAATTTAACTTTTATAACAATACGAAATAACCACCAAAAATGGAATAACCCTCCAAAAAAAATGAAAAGGCAATAATGTTCATACAAAATGAAAAGGCAATAATGTTCAAAATCCGACAACCGTCAAACATTTTTACGTCATTTCTTAGATATTATTTAAATTTTACCTTTGGGGTTATTTCATGGTGGTTATCCGTAACGCTGATAAATATGTACATCTGCGATAATATTTTTAAGTGAAATTATCCAAATTTAAAAGATTTTTAAAAACGGACTTTTAAAAGACAACTAAAATTAAGGTGGCACGCAAGAAATTTTTACAAAAAAAATTTGTTCGTTTCTAGCACGCAGCGAAAAAAGTCTTGCCGCCCCTGCCCTACACCATTTTGACAACAATGAAAACAACAATATTACGAATATGCAAAAAGGAACAAGAAAATAAAATTCGGCATAAACAACAAACGTTTAAGCACTGTAAGTCGTTTTTCACGTGGAAAAATTTCAATCGAACTTTAAATGCCTCAAATTGCAATTTAATTTAAACAAATGAACAATTTTTTAATTTTATAACAAAAACATAATCAAAATAAACACAAAATGTCACTTTTTCCCAAGAAAAATAATAGTCTTGTACATTAAATTTGTATGAAAACAAACTCTACACAATTTTCACGTGAAACTGATTGTCGTGAAAAATCATTTTTTTTATATGGAGTATAACAGTTTTTTCACATGAACCTCAAACAACTTACGGTGCTTTAGACTAAAATATTTTTGTTCAAAAAATGTCAAAGAATTTCGAAAATCTGCTTTGTGATTGCTAGAATTTTAATTATTATTCAATTTATAGCCTAAAATATAATTTTGATGAATCGTAAAGGGCATACATATCATAGATTACATAGATCTCTTGCTCTTTGACATTTGCTGTCAGTGCACGTAACTCATGAGAATGTGTTGGACATATGTGCTATACCTATACAAAAAATATTTGATTGTATGTGAAAAAATCTGTTTGTTGACAAAAGAAGAAGAAGAGTAAGATATCTATGTAATCTATGATACATATATTAATCTTAAGTGAAGCAAGTTCTGTACTGAACATTAAAGCCGACTATGGTCGTACTTCTGGGTTCTCAAATGTTATTGTTCTAGTTAACGTCACATAGATCGTCTTTGGTAATTAGTCTATGGAATGCACATTAATTTGTCAAACACAAATGTGTGCAACTTAAAATCATTCATTACACTATGCGACAGTCAAAATCGGGATGGGATGAAACCAACGGGAAATGTTATATCGGTCAAAAACAAGTTATACGTGTCCCGGCGTTTCGCTGGGTCGCCCCTAGGAATCGAGATATATCGATTTGACCTTTGGTGGTCTTTTTTTTGACATAACTCGAGAACCACTAGTCCGATTTTGCTCAAACAATTTTAAAAAAATTAAAAATTACAATTCCTTTAATCTGTTCCTATAACGTTTTTCTATATACTCAACAGTTTTGCGGGTAAAAATAAATGTTTGTTACCGCTACCATAAAAATTAATAACCTTTTTTTTATTACTTTTTTTAATATTTTAGGCAAAAAATATTTTTTACTTCATACATTTATTTTTACCGGCAAAACTGTTGAGTATATAGAAAAACGTTATATGAACAGATTAAAGGAATTGTAATTTTTAATTTTTTTAAAACTGTTTGAGCAAAATCGGACTAGTGGTTCTCGAGTTATGTCAAAAAAAAGACCACCAAAGGTCAAATCGATATATCTCGATTCCTAGGGTTGACCCAGCGAAACGCCGGGACACGTATAACTTCTTTTTTACCGATATAACTTTCCCCGGTAGTTTGAACCCTTCCCGATCACTGACCCCTACCATTTGTCTCAGAGTGTTATTATCATCAGTCTTAAAAGTAAAACAAGTATTTAGAGATTATCGGGATTAACTTTATAAATATATAAAAAAGCAATAATATGTTATCCCCAAAAAATCCAATAAAATTTAGGGTCTTCCCCATACATGGGAATTTTTCATTACCATTGAAATTTCATTACCATTAGTTGATACTAATGGCAATGAAGAAAATGTCATTACCATTTAATGGTAATTAAATATTTTTCATTAGAAAAATCATTACTAATGGTAATGAAATTACACTAATGTATAAAAAAACTAATAACAATTGATTAAAAACCATTTGTTTACAAAAAAATTCAGACAAATGAAAACGAACAATGGGTTTGGCCAGGGAAGTTATAAAACATATTTTTTTAAGGATAATTCCGTTATACTTTACCTGGATGCAAATAACAATGGAATGGAAAGTAATATTTAATTTCAAATGAGCATGAGCCTGAATCAGCATATTTCATCCCCGATTTCAGCGAGTTTTTCTCCATTTATACGTTTTTCTGCCAATGGCAATTATTTTTTTTAATTGATACATTATCAATGGTAATGAAATTTAAAACCATTGTTATTAATCAATGAAATTGAATTCTAAAATCATTACCATTAATTAAAAAAATGGTAATGAAAATAATTTCATTACAATTGATATCAATGCAATGGTAATGAAATCATCAATTAATTAGTTCACCTAATTAATTGGTCCCATGTATGGTCTTCCCCAATAAATCCCCAGATTTTCAAACGAAAATATGTATCCCCATTTCCGAAAAAATATCCCCAATTTGGAGATAAATTTCCTAAACAGACAACACTGCTAATTTTAGCAAATAATTTTTAAATAACAATTCATAACAATTTTATTAAAATTTAGTAGCGGTTACTAATTTTCTCCACCAGTTTCATTGTATTACAAATCAGTAGACATGCGTTGCTAAAATTAGCAAAATATACCGCAAAATAATTAAATTAATTTTTATTTTTTTTTTTTTATTTTTTATTTTTATTGTCAAATGTTTCATAAAAGATGAGCATTTGCTTAATTTTAAATACGTATGTATGCAACTGGAAGTCTTAAGTATAAAAAAACAAAAATTCTTTAGTATCCCTTTTAAAAATTAGTAGAATATTTTACTTTTACGAACACGGTTTTTAAAAATTTCTTAGAGATTTTTTGAAAATATTCACTATTTTGTAATATGAGTATGGAAAAACTGTTTACTAAAGTATATATTTTTACTAACAATTAGTATAAAAATTGTAAAGTGAAATTAAAATCCGTTTACAAATTTTTCTACTAACATTTTTTCTGAGTGTTCTGTTTGGGTAGTTGTTCATTATGATATTCAAAATAACTGCTATAAACAACTGTTACGGAATTACAATACTTTTCGTTAGTTGTTTTTTTACACTCATAGAAATGTAAAAATAGCAGAAAAATTACTAAAAATTTGTTAAAAATGATGCTGCAGAAAAAACTGCTAAAATTAGAAGATATTTTTTCTAAATACTAGTAAAATAAGAACAGCAAAATTAAAACTGTTAAATTTACATACATATATTTAAGCTAATTTTTAGTTAATTGAAAATAACCAATTATACTGTAAAATCTACAGAAAATGTTGCTAAATATTAGTAGACTAAAAATAGCAAAAATAAACTGTTATAGCTATTTTTGCTATTTTTAAGCTAAACTTAGTTTAATTCAAATAGCAGTTTATACTGCTAAATTCACCAGAAATATTTGCTTTAAAATT
Source organism: Leucophora obtusa (assembly GCA_949987735.1). Taxonomy (NCBI): domain Eukaryota; kingdom Metazoa; phylum Arthropoda; class Insecta; order Diptera; family Anthomyiidae; genus Leucophora; species Leucophora obtusa. The sequence goes on from OX465299.1 coordinate 55,464,916, forward strand.
GTAGATTGCTGTTTTCGAAAGGCTCGATTTTTATTTGCATTTAATAAAAAAATCGAAAAAATATCGACAATATTAAATTTTTTGCTAATTATTTATAAAATTTTTTTTTCTGATTTTAGCAGTTTAATTTGCTATTTTCCATTTACAAAAATTTAGCTCAAATATAACTAAAATTCTGTACATTTGTTTTCTTTTTGATGTTCTTATATTACTAATATATAGCAAAAATAATCTTCTAATTTTAGCAGTTTTTTCTGCAGCATAATTTTTAACTAATTTTTAGTAGTTTTAACTCAATTTTTTACGGACTTTTTTCTATCAGTGTATAAGTGGACATCTTCGATTTTTTTTATTGAAAATATTTAGTATTTTGTTATATGAGTATGGAAAAATTGTTTACTAAAGTACATATTTTGAAAGTGAAATTAAACACCGTTTACAAATTTATCTACTAACATTTTTTCTGAGTGTACTGTTTTGGTAGTTGTTTATTATGATATTAAAAATAACTGCTTTAAACAACTGTTACGGAATTACAATACTTTTTGTTAGCTGTTTTCTTAGAGAACGTCATAACTGTAGTTTGTATTTTTCCATGGAAAAAAACTGTAATTATAGTTAAAAACAACAACTACTGATTACTACGCAAACAACTGTCATATAGTAACTGTCAAACTTTTTTGAAAGCAACAATAAAAATGAATAGGACAACAATTAAATTTCTTCACTTCAGAATTTAAATTTTAAAAGCGTACTGGTAGCGTATGAGTAACAAAAAATTTAAAATGCAATGAAATATTAATCATACGCAGTTGGTAACTGTTACTTTGGTATACGAGTATTTAAGCAAAAATTGGAGTAAGGAGACTGGACTAGTCCTTAATTCGCCCATGCTACACTATTTTGGCATTAAAAATATTGCGTCATGATAAACGGATCATATAGTTAGTTTATATATCAAAGGATTCCATTTCATATTCTTATTATAATAGAAAATATTTGCAAGGAGGGCGTTATTATTTTTTTTTTTTTCAAGTATATAACGATATACTTACAAACATACAAGTACCTAATTCAACAAAACCATGAACTTAATTCTCAGACTTCATTCGTAATTGAAACATTATTAATTAAATCCATTTTGCACCAATTACTATACAAAAATTTTACTCTCTTAAAGCAAAATAAAAAGAAGAATTTTCCAGAAAAACAAAATAAAAAGCACATAAAAAATTTAAATAAACTTATACTCTACATACAAGAGGTTTAGTGCGCTGTAGCTGTTTTTGTATTGGCGCAGATTATCACACAAGTTTATTTTTAACATTATCCCTCCTCCCACTACAACCGATATGAAATTCAAACAGTCAGCATGTACTTATTTAAAAATAAACCATCGGAACCAAAACAACATGAGATACAATGAAAAAGAAAAAAAAAACAAACTTATCACATGGCAGATACAGACTCGTGCTAATACACAAACAACAACAACAACATACAAAAATATGTTGTTATAGTTGTTGATGTCTCAGCTAAAGCAACAACAATACTGTATACTCCCGTGAGAGAGAGTATATTACTTGCTTAACGGTGCTTAAAGAGCGTCAGAGTGAGATAAACCCCACACATACAGATGAAAGTGCAGGAAAATATAAAAACACAAGAAAAAAAGCGAAGAATAAGAATAAGCACAACAACAACAACAAATACCTAACACCAGCAACTACAAGTGTAATTTTAAGACAACAACGACAACAAAACATTTTGAACAAAAAACAAAAAAAAAAGTTGTATAAAAACCTGCTTTACTTTAGCCCCGCCCTTACTCAATTGTGATTGGTTTAAAGATTTTATTGTATTATATTTATATGCATGCACTGACTAAGTTGTTGTTGTCGTTATTACTACGTAGGATACAAGCTAGATTTATACATACACGTTTGTACTATATATACTCAAGTATGGGGTAGAGTTTATCTCTTGTTTACCCAAATACACATTCAAAAGCTTAATGGTTGGGAGAGTGGGTGGTGGGGTGTGTATGTATACGAACAAGGATTTTGCCAAATTTTATATTACATTTCGACATTGCCAAAAATGTAGAACTTGGTTGTAAATAAATTCAGTTGGTGGTAGTAGTTGTCATGGTTGGGTTTGGGTAAGCTCCTATTTAGGGTAGAATTATACTCGTACATATTCTTCTATTTATTTTGTTTATCTTTTTAAGTGGTTTTTACAATTATTATTTGGCGTACAGTAAAAGTTTTTCCTTTTTATGGTTATCAAACAAACTAAATGCAATGAACCACTACTACTATGTATATTAAGAAGCTTTTGAGGGAGAAAAAAGTTTAGCTCATTATGGTGGGTATAAAAAAATTTAAGACATTTTTGTAATTAAATATTTTAAGAGATCTAAATTGTCTGTATTAATGGGAATATTAAGATTTTAATTAAAGAATTTTAGTTTAAGTTCAGCAGACGGTTTAAGCCTTTCAGAAGCGGGCAAGTTTTAATGAAAATTTTCATAAAACTAACGAAGTTTTTTTCACAAAGTGAATGAAAAATGTCTTAAGTTTTATGAAAAGTTTCATAGATTTTATGAAACTATTTTTATTGAAACTTTTTCATTGAGTGTATCAAATTTTTAGTAAATAGTATGAAAATTTTATGAAAAACTGCATTAATTTATTGAAAAGTTTCAATTGACGAATTCTAGCGTAACTTCATTAAATTGATGTAAAAATTCATTAATATGATGCAGATAATTCTCTAAGTGTACTCGAATCCATTGGACCTAACATATTTCAACCTCGATGTTCTTATACAGCCAGTATTTCTCCCTCCATCAAGAGAGAAATACTTGGAGAAACCCCTACTACTGCACGCAGAGAAAAAATATGCCATTTTCCAACTGAAATTCGGTTATATCTACTAAAATAAGTTGGTGCAACTGAATATTGGTTATCACAATAAAATTCCATTTATACAACTGAATTTTAGTTGCAATACCCAAAATATTTAGGAATCACATTCCAATATGGTTTAACCAACCGAATTTATTGGTTGTAGCAACCAAAATAGGCTTAGCAATTCGGTTGGCAATTTTTTTTCCTGTGTGTGATATCAAGAACACCTTTTATGGGAAGCAGGAAAGTCTGTTTGCGAATATTTTATTTGAATTTCTGTTAATTATAATAGGAAAGACCATTGTGGGGAGTTCATTATAATTGACGCGGTGATCTGACGAAGTAAAGTAGTTCCTACTGTGTTGCATAAAACCAAGGCACTTAACAAGTGCGCCGTTAAAATTAGTTAAAATAGTTTTCTTGATCAAAATATCTTTAAGCGATATGTCACAATTTAACATGAATCGGCTTTTCACATTCGAGTGGTTTATTAGTTTTCAAAGATCCTTTTAAGCTGTTGGATAATATCTGCGAAATTGGATAATATCTGCCAGGGTGTGTAAGGTGGCACGCAGGTTAACTCCACATGGAGGAGTTCTGTCTCCATTCAGAAGTCGATCCCCTCGTTTCTGTTTGCACACATTGTGAATTATCCATGATACCACTACTTCTAACACACTTAGCTGCCCAAAGGGATATAAAAGGCAGCACATCATGGAAATCTTGATCAGTTTGCTGATCAAGAACGCGTAAACAAGGCTCCTCTTCTCCTCTAGATCCTGCACCCGAAGCGTGCCGTCCTAGGTAGCTTCAACATCCTGGAAGATCCCGCTGACATCCTTGGAAGGTCCTTACAAATATCCTTGGAGGTCCTTACGAATATCCTGGAAGGTCGTTCTATTATCCTTGAAGATCCTTACGAATATCTTGAAAGAACCTTGCAATTATCCTGGAAGGTTGTTACGAATAACCTGGAATGACCTTAGGAATATTTTTACGTACTTCTGCGACAGAGGAAGCGCTGTCCTCAACTAGACGCAGCCCAACAGAGGAAACGTGCCATACCCAGTCGTTGTCCTCCTGAAATCCAAGTTCCACAGAGGAAGCGTGCCGTCCCCGGTCGCTGTCCTCACTTAGACGCAGCTCAACAGAGGAAATGTGCCGTCCCCGGTCGTTGTCTTCCTGAAATCGAAAGTCCACAAAGAAGGCGTACCGTTCCCGGTCGTTGTCCTCCTCAAATCGAAGTTCCACAGAGGAGGCGCTCGCTGTGCTCACCTAGAAGCGGCTCAACAGAGGAAACGTGTCGTGCCCGGTCGCTGTCCTCATCTACACCCAGCTCAGCAGAGGAGACGTGCCGTCCCAAGTCGTCGTTCTCCTATAACCGAAGCTCCACAGAGGAAGCGTACCGTCCGGGTCGCTGTCCTTGGGAAGTGCCGCGTGTGATCCGCATCGGAACCTCCCTCTCTCTTATCTCTTTCTCTATTTCCATTGGTCTGTCTCATATTTATACTTATTTTTAGTTTGATAATAATTGAATTAAATTTTATAACGTTTTAAATCAGGACTTTTTCTCTCGGTCACTGGATCAAAGAAATTTCTGTGACGAACCCTACCCCCGCGAGCTTATCCCAGCAACCGGAGGAAACTCGTCGCTACAATGGGTAACTATTTAAGTAGCAAGCCTTGGCGACGTTAACACTTGTTAGACGCCAGCTTATATTTCCACTTAAAAGATTAACATTTTTCACCATAACCTTGCTTAGAACTTTTTGTTATTTGAGCATTATTTGCGTTGTTTATAAAAAAGTGAAAGTTGTGTCAGCAAAAAATGGAATTAACACTTGAAAATTTTCAGGCAATGATTAATTACGATTTTCGATGTGAATTATCTAGACAAGAGTACATAGATAAATTCAATTCAACTTTTGGTGATGAAGACCCAGCCTTTGAAATTGTGAAACCCTGGTATAACGAAATTAATCATGGACGTCCTTCGCTCCATGACAAATTTGGAAAAGGTCGTCCAAAATCAGCTGTTATGCGACAAAACATTGATGCTCTGCAATAACTGATAATGCAAGACCGTCATGTGACATACTCGGAGATTGAGGCTACCTTAGGCATAAGTTCCTCCAGCACAAATAAAATATTACAACAAAATCCAACAAAAGTTGTTTTCTCTCGAAGCTCTTCGAAAAAAATGGTAGCCTATTTTTTTGGAAAGACTGGTCATATGGAAATAGTGCCGCTAAAATAACATATAACAGTTAATTCTGAATGGTACACCACCATTTCTTTACCGCCAAAAACAATGACAACGCAAGATCTCCACATCGGCTCCAACAAATTACTTTTTGAGCACTCAAAAGAACGAATTAATGAATCATTCGCAATATAGCCCCAACTTGGCACCAAATGACTCCTTCTTGTTCCCTGTACATAAAAAATAAACTACGTGAACAATGATTTTCGCCAACTGAAGAAACCGTAGTGCATTCAAAAGCCATGTTTTGGAGGTGTTTCACGCGGAATGGAAAAAAATGCTATGACAGCTAGTTGGAATATTTACATGCAAAAGTGTATAGATAATAAAGGAGAATATTTTGAAAGACAATAAAGACATTTTCAATGAAAAATTTCTGTTCTTTCATTGCTATACTCAAAATATAAATAGTAAGCCCCGTATGGACACTTGCTGTAAATTAACTTCTCGGGGAACTTAAGGGCGGAGCGGCTAAAACAACTGTGTATGCAGATGATGTGGTCGTTATCGTCACTGGTAACTACCTCGGTACTATTAGTGCACTCTGTATAATCAACCGGTGAGCGGCCGGAGTAGGACTGGACATTAGTCCTGGGAAGACCGGCTTGGTGCTTTTTACTAACAAGACCAAGTTGGATCCTTGGACCACACCCAGGTTAGGTGGTATCAACCTTGTTCAGAAACACCATACTAAGTACTTGGGGGTGATATTGGACAACAAGTTGTCGTGGAGGCTCAATGTAGGAAAATGCTAGGCAAAACTTGGGGTATGTCAATATTTTTTAAAGATGTTAGAGCTATAACCTGGTTGTGAAATCGAGATTTCACCATCATTCACATCTACTTCGAGACCAATACAATGCTTCGGAATACCCATATCACGAATTTCGGAATTATCTCGTAATTTCTGCGCAAACTTATTTGTAAACGACGGAACGAGGGAATAGGGTTTTTTACAGAGGTTCAAAGCTCTCTGTCTGCTATCAACCTGGGGGTAGCAAAAAGCATTTCCATTGTCTGAAATTCTCAAGCAAGTCACGACTTCCGGTCTCTGACTAAGTGTTCCCTGGTAATGTATTTCAGGCAACCGCCTGAATACAGCCAATGTGAGAAGGTGTACAGATTTGAGTAACCTGAATGGCATGCTAACACCGATGCATCTCAGGAAGTAGGTGACAACTGAAAACAACTAGTCGTTGAAGCTCAGCTGTATTTATGCCGTCTAACGGCTCACCGGGCTAGAGGTGTGTTGGCAGCCCCAATACTAGGCTTTGGCCCAATCAGTCAATCTATCTAAACACAAAATGACTACAGAAACGTTAACAAGTTTAAATAACAATCCCCCCACGATGACAACTTTTGTCTTTAAGCAACGGTTTATGGTTGGTACCTGAAATGTGAGAACTCTCTCTTAAATATCATGAGTCGAGCAAGTTCATAAGGAAATGGTTTCTTACAACCTTGACATCTTAGAGCTTAGTGAAGTTTGATGGCTGAATAGCGGAATGACTCAATTAGCATCTGGTCATCGAAACCGATTATTTATCGGTAGAACTAAATTCTCTTATAAGAACATCCATAAGTATACATGGTATCACTTTCAACCAAATCGACCACATAATGGTGAGCAAACTTTTTCTGTGATCTCTCTCGCAGTAAACCGAAAGAGGGATTTTGTCGATAAGTACAGTACAGACCGCCTACGAGACCCAGCTGTTAAATATAATCAGACCTTACGATCTAAATTGGCCTTAACCGAAAACCAAATATGGGCAGAAATTTCTGTGATATGTAAGAATATTGAAAAGTTAGTACTGAGACCAAAATAAGGTAAAATCAAACCTTGGATTAGCTCTGATTACTGAGCTGAGGTCCAAAATCGCAAACGTCTTCACAACGAATGCATACGGGCCAAAACACCAATACTAAAAGAGCAGGTAAGATTGCATATAGACAGTCGGCCCGCAAAGTTACCTTCATGGTGCGTGCTGACCGCAAAAAGTATTTTAATGACATAGCGGAACAGGCCGAACAAGCCGCAAATACAGAAAATCTTCGCGGCGTCTACTCAGCCATTAAGAAAATGAGCGGAAACAACATCAGAAGCACCGCGATTCTAAAGGCAGTTGATGGATCGGATTTCTTTACATCACAACCTTCAGCAGAAAATGATTAAAATGAGGTCGTAAGTTTGATCTCTTCTATACGACGCAACCCTAGAAGAGATATCCCAACAGATCTGCTAACGTATGATGAAGTTGTTTCGGCATTAACCAGGATAAAAAATGGCAAGGGATAAGGTCCTGATAACATCTCGGCCGAATGGTTGAAATATGGCGCCGGTGCCATGAGTGCGTGGGAAAATAATCCAATCCCCAAAAACTGTAAAGAAGGTGTGATTATTACAATCTCCAAAAAAGGCGATATTACACTGTGTAAAACTGGCGAAGTATCACATTGCTCAACGCAATCGGTAAAGTGATGGCGATACTGATATTGGATCGAATATCTCCTGTGGTTGATCATATTTTAACTAAAGAGCAAGAGGGTTTTAGGTGCGGGCAGTCCATATAAACACAGTTCGCATAATTATTGAGCAGTCGGCAGAATATATCACACACCTTTACCTACTTTTTTTGGATTTTAAAAGAGCTTTCGACACTAAATCCCGAAACTCTATGTGGACCTCACTAATTAACAAGGGAATACCGGAAAAGATTGTTACCTTATACGCGAACTTTACAAAGATGCACTGTGTAAGGTACGTTTAAATGGTAAAGAAAGTCGGCCTTTCACAACTTTAACTGTGTAATGGAAGATACTTAAAAGGCGGCGCCGTTTGGTATTCATTGGAATATGGCAGAATTCCTAAATGACATAGATTACGCTTATGACATTTGTCTAATGGCTCATTGATATGTGGATATTGAAGCCATAATAAAGAGACTCTCCGAAAATGCCAAAAAAGTAGGATTGAGAATAAACTTTAAAAAGACAAAACTTATGCGTATAGGTACCCATATAACGACCCCATTAACAGTAGAAAACACGTTATTTGAAGATGTCAAATCATTTGACTACTTTGGTTGCAAGATCTTTTAAATACATTACTTTGAAAATCATGGTAATGTTGCAGAATGTGTGCGAAGTCAATGGCGATCGTTATTGGGCCATGTTGAACGAATTTTTGTTCACAAAAATTGAAGAGGAGGATATTGGCAACATTTGGTTTCAACAGGACGGCGATACGTGCCACACAGCCGAAGCTACACTCGATGTTTTGCGCCCTGTTTTTGAAAATCGCATTATCAGCCGCAGAGTTGATGTCGTTTGGCCACCTCGGAGCTGCGATTTGACACCGTTGGACTATTATTTGTGGGGTGCCGTCAAAGATAAGTGTTCCGACAAGCCAGAGACAATTGACGCTTTAAAGGACAATATTCGTGAAGCCATTGGTGAAATACAGCTGCATACAATCGATAATGTGCTTAAAAATTGGGCCGATCGTGTAGGCTACTGCATGGCCAGCCGAGGCAGCCATATGAATGAAATTATTTTCCATTATTAACCGGAAGGATTGTACTTTCAAATAAAAAAAGAAATTTGAGAAAATATTCAGTAGTTTTTTTTATAGCATTTTCAAAAAAAAAAAGTTATTTGGCGGTCCCTGTATATATATGGTCATTTTATACAACAATGATGTCTTCAACATACACAGCGACAATCAAGGTTCTTTCATTATTTCGTAAATAATATATACACTGAACATGCTTTAATCAATTCTCTTGAACCGTTGCCTTCCCGCTAATTTAAGACCATGTATAGCCTTACGCAACATGCACACTAGACCGTACCACAAAAATAAGTTTTTTCCCGAAAGTAGGGGTGGTCTTTTTAATTTTAAGTTATATCTTTGGCATTTGCAGTCGGATCTTAAAGTATGATACATCAATATTTTTCTCTCGGGGGCACCAATGTTTTGCTAAAAAGACCATTGACCTCAAGTACCCCATTCTAGTATTTACCCACCAGAGCTCGCAAAAAATCATGAAGCTTTTGCCAAGGAAGTTTTTCGATAATTCCAGCGAAAATGTTTTTTTATTTTTTTGTTGTTGCCGAACGTGGGGGTCGCCTTATTAATTTTTTTTTCATTGGATTTTTCCTTTATAGCAAAACTCTGGTCTCCTCGAGGCAAAAAATCTGCATATCACACTTTAAGATCCGACTGTAAATGCAGAAGATATAACGAAAAATTATAAAAAGCGACCTCTACGTTCGGAAAAAAATTTTTTTTTTCCCAAATTGCCTTACAAAAATACTTTATAATCGAAGGTGTACCGCGCACTTTTTTTTGCATGTAAGATGGTGGATGGAGTCTAATGCACACTCTTTTCTTCGTTGCATCCTCAATGAATATCTCCGGTTGTTCCATGTATATTTCTTCATCTAAATTTCCACTTAGGAATGCAGTATATATTTACATTTAACTGCCGAAGTTTTAAATCATGTTCGACAAACAACGTATACAATAGTCTCAGTGAGATTTGACGGACAACTGGTGCAAATGTATTAACATAGTCCGAACCATATTTTTGGGAATAACCCTTGGCAACTAGTCTCTGTCCGATAATGCATCTACCAAAACAACAGCTAGAAAGTCTTCATCAACCTCAACTCCCAATTCCATAAAACATGAAACGCACACATCAAAGTCAATCAGAAATTGTAAAACAGACTGATTTTCGGACATTTTCAAATTTAGTAATTTACGGTAACACCATATTTTCTTCCTCATCAACTTACGATCAAAATTTTCTTGAAGGTACTGTCACATTTCTTGTGAAGATTTCATATTCTTGACCATCGTAAAAACATTCGGCTCTAAAGATATGGATACTGAGCAACCATATATTTTTCATATTCACTAGTTTGTGCTTCCGTTGGGGTCTTTGGAGTTTTCTTACATTTGGTGCTTTTTCCAAACCCAACACAATATTCAGCAATCTACTTTTGTGCAAAACGGCTTCCATTTGCGCCTTCCGGGTACCATAATTGGTTACATTAAACGAAAATTTTCAATTTAACAAAATAAACTTTCAAAATACTATTAAATTCAAATTCAGTATGCAGAAATACAAAGTTGTTTTACAGTATACTTAAAATAATGATTACAACAATCCCTTTTAAGAAAACGTGGACTAACGCCACTTTAAAAATCTGCGATTTAAATCGTGTTTGCGTAAATATTAAAAACAAACCCAAAAATCATTAAAGAATCTGCTCAAAGGATTTTAAAAGAGAAATCTCTGTAAATATTTATCCAATTTTTGGCTAACTAATAACAGTAATAATCAAATACATCCCAGCAAAAATGTGGAAGCAGTAAAAACGTTTACTGCTTCCTTACCGCTACTTTTACCGCTTCCAAAAATGTATAGCTTCGTAAACAGCACTAATGAAATGCCTAATTTGATTAATTGCTTACATCGCTTTTTGCTGTTATTTTCAAAAAGGCATGAAATGAGCAATACATTTTGATTGATTAAATATTTTTGCGGTTCTTTTATCAAAATTGTTAAAAAGCGGGGAAAAGTTATTTTATTGTAAGTAAGAGGTTTTACTGAAAATAACAGGCATTTTCTATTCACGGAAAAATATGCAGGAATATTGTGCTTTTGAGAAGGCATGATTTTAAATAGTTGAAAGACTTTATAATATGTACTTCCGAGGAGGCATGAATTATCGACATTTGAAAAGAAAAACAGGAGCACTAATTAAAAGCGGTGAATTCATGCCTTTTTGGATCTCGAAACAAGTGCTTTCACGCGAGCTATCTCGAACAGGCATGATATCATCAATAATGCAATCGCTTCACTGCTCAACTGTCCCTGACAATACTGCTTCCAAGCAAGCAGTAATTTCTGCTGGGATTTCAATCCAAAATAGTTACCAGCATGTGCATGTGTGTACTTTCCACGTGAGTAATCAATGTCATTTTTCTTTCATTATAATAATGACATTTTGTTGTACTCCAAAAACGTTAACACCCGTCTATACAAAACATAACGTTTTTAATTAATTTTAAAACAATTCAAGTGCTGTATAAACTTTTAAACCGTCATTTACTTTTTAGTAAAGTAGAAAAGAAAAAAATAAATATATAAAACGTTTTTAATCAGCAAAATATGTTTAATATCATCAAAATCAACAACAACGATGGCAAAAGTTACAACTACTGCGTATGAACAAACTGTATATTGTGCTTTTAGCCAAACCTTGGTCACACGGCAGAAATATTTACAATAATACTGACCCACTTGATTTTACTACTGTTTGTTTAAACTGTTGACAACGTAAAACCGTTCATAGTATACAGACTTTGGTCATACAAAAATATAATTTGTTTTTAAATCTTTGATGTTTTAAAAGGAAAGTTTTATACAGTATTATACTGAATAATATTTAAAAATGTTCATGCAAATATTAAAAGCTATGAGTGAGTTCTTTGCTAGACTAGGTAGGGTAGAGGGGGGATCCTTCGCCAGTGGGGCACATACACTAATCCCATTTTTCTCCGATGTTAACGGAGATAAAAATTGGAAAAAATATATTTTGTGCATTTCTCAATTGCCTTTCCTTGACATCCACTTTGACGAATTTATGTCACATGTGGTCGCAGATAGACGTGTTTTTGTGTTTTTGGGGTGCCAAAAAAATAATTGAAAGCAACTACATTTTGCAATAACTTCCTCAAATCGTGTGATAAAAAAATAATCTTTTATTATGTAAGACCTATGATTCTGAGCTTTCAGAAAATAATAATTTGATTTTAGTAAATGCTTAAAAAGTGTGAAAAATATTAATTTTATGTTAGTGCCTGCCACTGGGGCACAATCACCAGATGGCCCCTTGAGCTATGAACAGTTGGTGCTTGCCTGCCTAAAATGCTCTATAAGACTTTTCTATATGTTTAAAATATGTTCAATAGTAAATTAGTATAATCGTGTTCATTCTTAAATTTATATTAATTATTCAGTTTTTTGTAATTTTGAAGAATCATTATATTATAGTTTTAAATTATTTTTTTTAATGTAGTGGAGATTTATTGATTAAAAAGAATTATATACCTTAAAGAACTTATTCTAAATTATTTATTTCAGTCACTAAAACATTGACTTTGCCGTATAAACAATATTTTTTTGTTGAAATTGTATCTAGCTCTTTTGGCGAATATCCCCCAGGTTTGGGGCAGTTACGCCGATTTGGGTTACTTTGGAAATCATAAAAAAGTAATAGAAAATATTCAAATAATTAGAACAAAAATCATAGAAATTAAAGCCAAGATATGTAGATATTTAATTTGAAAGCAATTTTTGATAAATAATTAGGGGTTAAGAAATTACAGTGCTTTGAAAAAAAAGTGGCGAAGTATCCCCCCTCTACCCTAATCTATAATTTCGTAAGTGTACCCAGAATCTGAAAATGTGCATTCAGAGAAACAAATCTGTAGCAGAAAAAGCCATTAAAAATTAGTTAAAAATTATGCTGCAGAAAAAACTGCTAAAATTAGCAGATTATTTTTGCTATATATTAGTAATATAGGAACAGCAAAAATAAAACTGCTAAATATAGAGAATTTTATTAATTTGAGTTATACACTCAGAAAAGTTCTGCAGTTACTAAATGACAGTTATTTGTGTAGTAATGCGGTTGTGGTTATTTTAACTATAATTGCAGTTAATTTACTTAGAGCAAAATTTTTTAATGTTTCTGACAGTTATTTTTTTTTTAATCAAACTACAAAAACTACTACATTGTAGTAACACTTATTTTATGCAGTTGTTTTGAATTTTGTTACAAATACTTCAATTTTCAAGTATGTGTGTACGAAGCACACAAAAATAATATGGCGCTTGTTTAGAAATTTCTAGTAAAAGAATATGAGAAGAATATGTTTTTTCCTTGTATCTTCAGTTATAAAACAACGCTAAAGAGTGAAGACGCGTAATAAGGAAAAAGGTTATTTCATTAAATAATTAAAATAATAAGGTAAGTTTCGTAATATATAATATATATTTATTTACGGGAATATTAAAAAAATATTGTATTTATTTTCTCTTTAATATATTCATAACTTTCTACCTGGAGAAAAAAAGGAAGCCAAACAAACAATATTCCATCCCTCACAGACGGACATCTAGAACAACCCAGTGTAGAAACGGCAATGACATATCATTATTTTTTGGACTACCAGTAATGACACCCACTTACCTTCTGTATTATTTTAAAAGATATAATAATGAGTTACTGATAATAACTTATTTTTATCATTATTTCAAATAGAAAATAATTTTTTAGATTTTTTTGAAAATTTTTTGAAATCTATTTTTAGACTCAATATTTTTTAAACACTGGTAAGGATATATGTAACCACATATTTTTTGATTTTTTGTATGTTGGCGAGTAAGCTTACTTGTGTGCAGCAGGTCAATTATGTTTTTATCTATTAAATATTACAAGTCGATATAGCTTAACTGGCAATCTGTAGACCCAGGTTCGATTCCCGCACCAGCAAATTTTATTTAAAAAAAAAATACAATAAAAAATATTTTTTTTTATATAATTTATTTTTTAGAAAATCTATTTTTAGACTCATTATTTTTGTCAGTACTGGTAAGCACATATGTAACAATATATTTTTTGATTTTTCGTATGCTGGTGTGTAACGACAACTCATTATTTTTCGCGACATCGCCATATAAAGGTAATAAGAAATGTAATAACAAAAGTAACTAGTTACCATTACCAAGTATATGGTTACATAACCACATATCTGGTAATGATTTTCTACACTGGGAAGTATGTAGTTACATAACCACATATCTGGTAATGTTTTTCTACACTGGGAATAGCCGTTTTTTCTAATCACTTGGATTTAATAAATCCAAAAAGTATTTCTAAAAGTGCTCAACAGATGGGGTTAGATTTTTCCGATTTTAAAAAAATTTTCTGTGCGATACTTCTTTCACCCTAATTTTTAATACCGAATTCGATGATGAAGGATTCTACTTTAACTTTTAATTTATAATTATATTTTATATAAAACAGCGATAAATAGTCTGCCTTTTCAGTTTTATCACTTCAATTTATATTTTTACACAATTGAAAAATTCCATTGCTATATTTAATATTCACTAATTGGATTTAATTAAATTACATAATGTAGAGTGAAAAATTGCCATTTCTATTTCAGATATTTCTCCATGTCCAAGATTAAAAATATGTATTTGGTGAGGTGTAGTTTTTTTTTCTAAACATATTTCATAAAAAATTTAAGAAAAACCTTTTGTTAGTTTTTCAATTTTTTTGTTTCTCTTTTAATTTACATTCGTATTTTCTTCTGACATTAAATTAATAGGCTGTTTCATATATTTGTGCTTTTATTGTGGATTTATTAAATCCAGCTTTTTTTTGGATTTAATAAATCTATTTTTTGTATGAAAAATTCTAAATCCAGGTGATTAAAAACACGCTAAATAATTTTACCTACATAATTACCTGAGTGTATACTCAAATATCAAACTTACTAAATTGACTACGTCGAATAAAAACAATAAACTTTGACACCGAATTATGTGCCTCAGAAACAAATGCTAATACTTATTATTCAAATGTTTAAAATGATACCCCATCATCGAAACTTTTATGGTTAATTTAATAAATACATTCAATTACTAGTATCTATTTGTAAAACTATATTGAAATAGAATTCAATTACTTTCATTTCATGTGTGTAATAGTATTGCAATTTATACAGCATTTGCGGCAACAAATGAAATAAATATAAAAGAAAGAAAATCATGTTTTAAATGTAATATAACAACGTTAATTAGAACTGTACAATTTATTAATTACAAGATTCAAAATCACAATCTACACAATACATACAATGTTCCATCAACACACATGTCTTTATATATGGGTGGAATATGTATGAACTTCAAACAAATGCATAAAGAGTAAAACAAAAATAAGCTTTTAGTGTAATGAAATTATTTATATAACAAATACACTATTAAATTAAGATATGAATGACTTACAAGGAAGGTACTCCTAGCTGAACACTCCTATTATGAGTAAAGTTGGAGATGTAGCAAAGTTAGCCGAACAAATTCAGAAATTTCTTACCGTTTGGTCGAATTACTTTGAAATTTCACACACTCTTAGGACACAGTGATTTTCCGCTTACTGCCGATTCCTTACTCAGAATATTATGTAGATTACTGGTTGTGATTTACATATATTTTTCAATGCAATATTTAATTCGAGCTTTTTATGGATTTTTGAAAAAAAATATACTTACCACCTACC
This sequence comes from Leucophora obtusa, assembly GCA_949987735.1. NCBI lineage: Eukaryota > Metazoa > Arthropoda > Insecta > Diptera > Anthomyiidae > Leucophora > Leucophora obtusa. Next base: position 55,480,462 of record OX465299.1, read on the forward strand.
GACTGTTTGAGATTATTATTTTTGTTTTAAGTATTTCAAATATAATAAAAATTATTTTACAAAAAGCAAATATGTGTTTTATTTGTTTCAGCTATAGTTATTATAATCTAAAATTATTATTTGCCGTCCTTTAAAAAAAATAAATAATCAAAAACATTCTTTTATTCCTTTTTATTTAAATTGTTTATTTGTTATTTGCAAAAACTTAATGAGTTTGCGGTATTTACAGATTAACAAAAACAAACAAATTACAAAAAACTGAAACATATTAACATTAATATAACCTTCACTGCTAACGAATCTGTAGGAAAAACTCTGATATATATTTTTAACTGAGAAGTCATTTGTTTTTACTGACTTTCTAGTTGTTTCAAACTAAATAATAAAAATCATTTTATTTAAATGGAAATTAAGTAGACCAATTTTTTTTTTCATTTACCGTATATAAATTTCATTTTCTGCTGTTTTAACAGGTTATTCAGTTAATCGACTCCTATTTTAATATTTTGTTAGTTTTAATAATTTTATTAAAAAAAAACACAATTAATTTTAATTTCAGTTACTCTTCCAAAATCCATAAAAACAAAATATGGATTAATTAATATCCCAGCAAACAAAGATGATCATTAATGACTCACAAATGAGCTCCAAAAACATAAACATTTTTCCACTTTTTCCTATGAAAGTGGTCCGTCCAAAAGAGCCCCCTATGTACTCAGAAATGACTCAGAAAAAAGAAAGTATAAAATCGAAATTTTCCTCATAAATTTAAATAATTTTGTAATCCTTTTTGAGTCCGAAAAATGAACCCTCATTTTGAGACAGCTTTTTAGATTGTAGAGGCAACTTTTTGGATTGTTTTCTGAGGGTTCATATTTTTTACCAAAAAAAAGAGTGTTTTCAAAAAAACAATAATCATTTCTGTGAGCCATTTAAGAATCTTATTTATGAGCGCTCCGAAATTGCTGGCTGGGATCATATTTTTTATAATTTTTATTTTTTTCTGTCCCCTCTGTCTCATATTAATTTAAGGTTTCTTATTTGAAAACTTTGAAATAAAAATAATTATGTTTAAAATTAAAACAGATCGTTTTTATTTATTTATTTTTACCCAGTAAACAAAGATGATCATTAAGGACTCAGAAATGAGCTCCAAAAACATAAACATTTTTCTACTTTTTCCTATGAAAGTGGTTCGCCTAAAAGAGCCCCCTGTGTACTCACAATTGACTCAGAAAAAAGAACGTGTAAAATCGAAATTTTTCTCATAAATTTAAATAATTTTGGAATCTTCTTTGAGTCCGAAAAATGAATCCTCATTTTGAGACAGCTTTTTAGATTGCAGAGACAACTTTTTGGATTGTTTTCTGAGGGTTCATATTTTCTACCAAAAAAATAATGTTTTCAAAAAAACAATAATCATTTCTATGAGCTATTTAAGAATCTTATTTAAGAACGCTCCGAAATTGCTGGCTGGGTATTTAATTTATTTATTTTTAATAACAAAAATCTTCATTCTTAATGTTAAAAACTATTAAGCCTACGGCTTGTCATATATTTATGAATTTATATCAGCTAATTTTTAGGTTCGATGTTTGACTGATTTTCCATATTAAAGAATGTGTTTACAAAAATTATTTATATCATATTTTAAACATATACCTGGAAATATGACATTTTTGTTTAAATTTACATTAATTGATTTACGGCCCAGTGTTAGATAATTTTCTGTATAAATTCCACCCTAATTACCATTGAAGTATTTTAAAAAATCGATCGTATTTCAAGATCATTTAAACTAAACACCAGAAACACAAACTCTTATCAAAACAGATTTTAATTATCTTTAAGTATTTTTTATTTATTTTTTTTTTTTTATTTCTAAATCAAAAATTACACGTTTATAAACAAAAGCTTATCACTATTGCTAATGGGATCTCATTAGATCTAAACAAGTCCACACAATAGCTAAACAAACATATTTATTAAAAAAGTCAATATTATTCGTAATATTGTAAATTAAAATAGAATTCATGGAATATGGAAAATCTTATCGATAAAACCAATCTACTACATGTTTAAATGAATCACATAGTTAAATAAGGATTGCCGACAATCGCGTCAACAAAATAATATTAACAAAATTTCATTATTTAGAGTATGAAAATAGATAAATAAAAGATAAGTAATCACTTAGTTTGAAATATTTTAAACAAAAATTGTTAATTTTAATAAAAACACCAGTAACGATTTAAAAAACAAATAAAAAAATATTTGGCCATGAATTAGTTTCCGATCGATATGTTTATCGATGTTAATAAATCGGTACTGTATAAGATTACGATCAGTAAAAAATAAATGGAAACCGTTTTTCAACTTTGTCTATATTTTTCACATTTTTTCTCTGATCGAATATTAATAAGATGAAATAATTGGTTTTTATAGTTTTTCAATCACTAAAGTCAATTTTAAAACAAGTGTTTTAATTTAACTCCCCAATTCATAAACGCTTTATAAAGTTATAGGAGGTTTATTGAACAAATTTTGTATAAAAAATTTGTTTTGTAAACCTTCTATATCTTTACAAAATGTTTATGAATTGAGGGGTAAATATTTAAGGTAAAAATGCCTGTTTCTGAAATGTTGCCAAAAATGAATTTGATTCCAATTGAGTTCGGTCCTAAATCAGCCTTAGTTCGAATGCTTCAACCGTAATTCAGTTACGACAACATAACTAAATTTGGATGACATACATATTTTTTCTTTTAACATGGAGAGTCTCCCAGATATTCAATTATCGGTTTGGATGGTAGTTGGATATAGAAGATTAGAAATGAAAAGCACCGTATATTTTTATCTGCTTAATAAATAACAAAATTTTTTGGTTTTAATCATTGAAAGAAACTATAGAGAAATTAAATATCACCAGTGGCCTTCTAAACTTCTCTTTCTTCGTCAAACTCTGTTATTTATTTTTGTTCGTGAAGTCGGGTAAAGCAAATGAAAACATTGAGTGTAAAATATGACTCTCTTAATTCTTTTTTTTTCATATTTTCATAAAAAATAATTACAGTGGCAAGCATAAAGTTTCAAAACTTTTCAATTACGCGTTTTTAAGCTAATTTGGCAAAAACAGTATGCACAATTCGTGTAATACAAATTTAACAATCTATTAAAGTAGAAGTAACGAAAACGCCGACCTAGAATATGCCCGACCGTGCTCAGAGTAAAATGGGGTGGGATCTTGGTCCGGCCATTACAAAAATTTAAAAAGAGGATAGAATAAATTAAAAAAAATTTTTAACAAACTGTCATATTAGCAATAATTAGTTCCAGCCTATATGAATACCTGCCATCCCTAGATTTCATCCACAAAAAAAATCAATTAACAATTCATGATCAAAATTATCAACATTTTAGTAGGTTTGAGGTTAAGAAGAAGAATAAACATTTTTTTTTCAAAAGTTATAAACACATTATTAATTTGCAAATCAGACTATGGACAGGCTTCATCAGTGATTTTCCATTAAATTGTATTATTGTTTATATTTATGTTGTCACATTGTCTCTATACACTCAAAAAAATAAGTTAGTAGAAAAATTAGTAAAACGTCTTGTATATCAAGTGTACTAGTTTTCAGCAATTTTTTTTGCTGAAATTCCGTTTTCAGCAAAAATTTTAGTTATATTTTTTTAGCACTAAACTAATTTTGAACTAATGTTTTGCTAATTTATTTTCCTACAAAAATTGTGCTGATAACCGCATGCATAGCGTGCACGACGACCAGATAGACAAGATGTAGATGTCGCAGCTTGTCTGGAAACGGAAATGACTAAAAAAGAAAAACAACTCTACACCAGAGAAACAAGCCAGCCGCCGTGAGCCGTTTAAGCCGCCGCCGCCGGTCATTTTTGCTTCAGCCGCCGCCGCCGATTTTTTTCGGCTCATTTCGGCTGGAAGTATCAATTTTCAAATATAAAAAATTTTAAAATAAATATATTTTTTTAAAAGAATTTACTAATTCATAAAACTTGAACAACCAGAGCTAAAAACAATTTTTTTATATGAAAAGAAAAAAGTTAAAATCTTCTAAATATTAAATTTTTATAAATATAATTTTTTTAAGCTATAAAAGCTTATATAAATTTATACTGTGAAAAAAATTTTAAAAAAGTTCTTAATGGGTTAATATAATACTTCAGAATGCAACTCTTTGCAGATGTGTAAAAAATCAATTAATAAAAAAACGTAGCTGCTTAACTTTGCATTTAAAACTCAATATATGTATTTGGTGTACGCATTTTTATCAAAAATTATGACGAAAAATCGTTACAGAGTTGAAATCGTGTTAGCATAGATATACGAAAAAGTTTGTAAAATGCATTAATTTTTGTTAAAAGCGTTACTTCTCCTCTTCATATAAATTCTTACAGTTAGTGTTTAGCTTCATTGGTTATTAAAATATAAGCTATTAAAGTTAAAAAACCTTACGAGTCACTGGTTACGGAGTTTACATTTGGCCTATAAAATTGGTTACAAATTTTATGTATTAACCAAAAATTGGTCAGATTGTTATAAATTTTGTAAAACAGGTGACAATGCGCTGATATATATCGAAATATATAACTCAAATGTAATCCATGCATTTGAAATTAGTTGGTTACATGGTTTTTATCACATTTTTTGATATCACCCATATATATTTTTTCAATTCTAAAATACATTTTTAAAAATGGTCCAGTTGAATATTTTGGATGAATGAGACATTTTGTAACAAATAAATGAAAAAGTAAAGATAAGAGATATTGTAAAATTCTATAATATTTAGAAAAGGACACTTTTACGGATAAAATGCTCAAACCAATGTTCGAATTGATCACATAATTTCATCATTTAAGGACATTATTGATTGGGCATCTAATTCAAATGGGTCCATACAAGATATGTGCATCCTGCCCAAACTTTCTAACAAAGCCTCCATTCAAAAGCCTTCAAACAAGTTTAATTTCTTAAATCAATCGATATTTATTTTTTCTATGGTCTTTATTTATTCCTTAATTTGTTAAAATTAAAAAGAATAAATAAAAAAAAAATTGATTCCCAGTATGCTTTAATTTTCTGAAAATTCTATAAGAGGCAAAAATTGTTTTGAGTTCCAAGAGGGTTACATTTTCCCAATGTTGGGACTACTTTGGAGCCCTTTACATTGGCAAAAAAAATATGCTGGCAGAAATTAAAATTTTGCAAGTTATGTTTCAACGAAAAGGAATTGGTAGTAAAAGGGTATATTTATAATTTATTAAATAAAACTTGTATGTTATATTAAATATTTAGGACCATTTGTTAGATATAGTCTTGACTAGCCATGGATCTGTGCGAACATGAAACAAATCACACGTGAACCAACAATAAATCTTATATAAATTGATTTTATATATATTTTTTTGCGAGTGATTTTCTGACCGTGATAAAGTGCAGACGTTAATTGTGATCTCTTTTCTATAATTCTATTTAAAATTAAAAGCAATAACATTTGTTATTGTTTTAAGAAAAAACTTCTTTTTTTTTTACATTGTATCAGTGTTGCCATAACGGCGATTTTCTCGTCAGACCTAGCGATTTTATTTCGCCCCTAGCGGGAAAAATTGTCCTGTAGCTATTAGCCAAAAATCTAGCGATTTTTTTTATCAGCCGTAATATAATTTTTAAAACTAGGTTTTATGTTGAAAAATATTATAAAATTCGCACATTGATATTCCTTTATTATAAAACACAACATCTTAAACGATTTTAGTAAAAAAAACTCTAAAAATACACATTTCGATAAAATATGGGTATGCACTTTTTCATCGTACAACGCCCTCTATTGTGTATTCGCAATACTAAGATTAATTCAATGAAAATCAGGACTCATTATTTGAAGCTTAATCGTAAAATTTTTCATTATTTAAAAGTTTATAACACTTCTTATTAACATATTAAAGAAATTTTTGAATAAAAACTGCTTTAAGTACCATTTTTCAACAATATAGCGATAAAATCGCTAAATATTTACACTGTTTATAATCTAGAGATTTTCCAGCTATTTTTGGGTCTGATCTAGCCATTTATTTTGAAAATTTGTTGGCAACACTGCATTGTATATTGAAATCAACAACAAATTATTACAAAGCGATTAATATAATAATAATATTCTGCTATACTAATCCTCTGCTGTTGCAGCAGAATGAATAGTAGCAGCGAGTCTACTGAAGAAAGCGATATTGTCTGGTAGACAGTCGCTGAAAACAAAACGACGACAAAATCGATCACCAGGATTAGTTAAGCATGCAATCAAAATAAAAAAAACTACCAACAATGATAATTAGGGCAAGGAATTCCATGCAAATGCATGTTATTTCACGATAGTCCAAAACTAATATGGACTAAACATTTATCCGACTCATCAAATTTAGAACAAACTGGCATCGATTTGTAGTTGCATATTTTGACATAAATGCATGTTTTTGCATATTTCGACTTTAAATGGCTTTCTAATGCATATTTTGTGCTTTTTAATGCATATTTGTTCATATTTTTCATTTTTAGTAGCATTTTTTATTTTGTAAAAAAATATAAAAAATTGATACGTTTTCATATTTTGATTCAATCAAAATAAACATTTTTAAAACTTTATTGACCTATGGGAAATCTTCGAGTTCTGTGTCTGTTTGCAAAATAACTAACTTAAATATATTTTTAAGTTTTAAAGTGCATTATTTTTGCAAAAATTATAGTTTTTAGTGCATATTTTTTATATTGTTAGTGCATATTTTTCTTTTTTAACCGCATATTTTAGGCGCATATTTTTAATTTTTAAGTGCATGAAATTCCTTGCCCTAATGATGATATACCAAGTACCTACTAGCAACAACATGTTTGCTGCACTTGATGTAGACAATAATGATGATGTTAATTATATTAACCATAATGCTAACAAAGAGCTGTGTGAAGAAAAACCGCCTCCAATAATTATTCCAAATGTTTCAGATATAAGAGCGATGATGAATAACTTTTCAAAAATAGTAAACCTTGAAGATTATTCGTACAAATCCTTGAGAGGTGGTCTGGTAAGAGTAATGGAAAAAAACGTAAAGGCATATAGAGTGATAGTAAAATATCTATCTTTCATAAAAAAACTTAAACGTTTTCAAATCACGTTACAAAATGTTGTTTTCAGCCGATCAAGCCGCCGCCGCCGCCGCCGCCGATTATTTGGTTGCGCCGCCGCCGTCGATTTTCATCCGGCTCAACCTCAATCGCCGCCGCCGCCGATTATTTTGGTCGGCTTGTTTCTCTGCTCTACACATATTCTATATTTAAATTTTCAGCAAATAAATTAACTAAAGTAAAATTTCGCTACAAGTTTTTTGAGTTTTTTTCAGTCTACTAATATTCAACAAAAAGTTTAGTGATTTTAGCAAGGATTTTTTTCATTTGCAGTCGACTAAGTGTTAGCAAAACTTTTGCTGAAGATTACTATTTTTTTGGTAAAAATCAGCTCGCTGATTTTCAGCAAACCTTTTGCTGAAATTACCAACATTTTTGCAAGCACGCTCCTGACTAAAAATTTGCTGACACAGCAACATTTTTTGCTGACTTTACTGACTTTTTTGTTTGAGTGTATGAATACTTTCAGAAGTGATCATACTTTAGATTTTTGGTTTATCTTCTTATTTCCTCCGTGTCACTTTTTCGCAAATGTTTCCACACTGACATATGGTTTTTACGTACAAGTGCAGGCAATTTGTGTATTTCGGAGACGGACTGCCAGCAGGTCATTTTTATTTTTCTAGTAAAGTGTTGTTTTTTCAAACACGTCATATAGACCAAATGCAATTAATTTTGTAATTAATATGCCTTTTTTATGATTTTAATTAAGTAGGTTTGAGGTTAAGAAGAAGCATAAAAATTTTTTCAAAGTTATAGACATATTATTAATTTGCAAATCAGACTAGATCTCCCAGTCAGAAATTGCCAGTGGTACAAAAAATCAAGTACTGGCATACCACTGGGTAACCACGGTGTTAAAAATAAATGACTGGCAGAACACTCATTTGGGACGCTTTGCCAGCGATTACAAAAAGCGTTTTACCAGTATTTGTTTTACAAAAATTTATGTGGTTTATAAAAAAAAAACACTGGCAAATAATTGGCTTAAAGTGATATGCCAAGGTTTGCAACCAGTGGTTGTCGAGTGCTACCTAGCCAATGCTACCAGGCGTACAAAAATCAATTCACTGGTAGACCAATGATTTTATAAAAATGCTGACGCTTCGTTAAAAAATGTTTGTAGTCAGAAGGTTCCGAGTTCAAATCCGGTTGGAAGCAAAAAATTTTTTTTGGATTTTTTTTAATTTAAATTTTTTTTTGTTTTATAAAATCAATTTTTTGTTTGTGGGAAAGCTCCTTCAAGACCAACTTCCCTTCCAACACTGGCATACTAGTTACAAAAAATTGTTTGCCAGCACTAGCATTTTGGCACAGCCAGTAGTTGTCCAGCTATTATCACTCATTTATGTGTTTAGCCATCAAATATTATATGTGTCGTTAGCTCAATGGTTAGAGCAATCGTCTGCCAATCTGACGGCCTGGGTTCAAATCACGGCAGGACCAAAAAAAATACATAAGTACTTTTTTTAAGTTTTATTTTTGAAAATGCATTTCCAGACCACCTATTTATTGGTTTTTCCAGTTTTATCTTCTTATCTCCTCTTTGTCACCTTTTTCACAAATGTTGCCACACTGACGTATGGTTTTTACTTACAAGTGCAGGCAATTTGTGTATTTCGGAGACGGACTGCCAGCAGGGCATTTTTATTTTTCTAGTAAAGTGTTGTTTTTTCAAACGCGTCATATAGACCAAATGCCATTAATATTGTAATTAATATGCCTGTCCATAAAAAAAGGCAGAAACTAGATCTAATCTGATTTGCAAATTAATAATGTGTCTATAACTTTGAAAAAATGTTTGTGCTTCTTCTTAACCTCAATTCTACGTAATGAAAAAACTTTTATTTTACAATTATGCATGATATTTCTTTTAATAAACTTTAATAAGGAAAATAGATACTTTAAGAATTGGGCAAAACTGCAGTTTATGGGGTTTCGTCAAAAAAAATTAAAAATATGACCCCCTCTGGAATTAAAAAACAAAAAAACTTAAATTAATTTTGGGCCACCCGGGTCCGAGCTCCTCTCCGAGTGTGGATAATCAAATTAAAGGAAATTGTCTCACGATTCCAAAAATGAAATTTTTTTTTTTATATCCATAAAACGTAGCCCTAACTAGGGCCATTTTTCGACCAATAGTGGGGTCGAAAAAAGTAAAAAACAAATATGAACGAAAATGGTACTCAAATAAAAGTAAATTTTGTCACGATTTCAAAAATGGGTTTTTTTACTAATCCGTTGGACGTGAATCGAACCAGAGGCATTCTGTAAAATTTTAGACCTCCGAAAAATTAAAAAAAGTCTAAAATCACTTTATTTTAGTTTTGGTAAAACCCTGTAAATGCCAAATTTTGGTTGTTTATTTTGGAAATTTGGAAGAAAAAGGAGTTGGAAGGGGAAACGACAAAAGGAATCAACTTTTAATTTATGAAAAATGAAATTTCAGAACTGATATAGATGAATTGCGCCGAAGGGAAATTTTTTTTTTGTAAAAATCGCCCGATTTTTCCAAAAAAAATTTAATGTTAGGCATACCCAAACTTTTGAGATGATATAAAAATGAAATTTTTTGATGAAAAATTCAATTTCAGAAGTGATATACATTTTTTGTAAAAATCGCGCGATTTTTCCAAAACAATTTATATTTTTTAATGCGTTTATAGATTATTAAAAAAATTTTTTTTTTTAAGTAGTGGGTACATTTTTTGTCATTTGGGTACTATTAGGGACTAAAATGGCTCTAGTAAGGGCTACATTTTATGGATAAAAAAAAATAATATTTTTGGAATCGTGAGCCAATTTCCTTTAATTTGAGTACCCACACTTATATGTTACTATATTCCCCCGTTTTTTGCCCCCCACGGGCCTCCCGGGTCGGAGCGCATCCCAAAATTAATTTCGGTTTTTTTCATTTTTAATTCTATATTTTTTTATTTTTTGACGAAACCGCATTAACTGCAGTTAAGCCAAGGATTGTATTCACTCAGATAAAAAAGTTAGTAAAAAATTTGTAAACCGCTTTAAATCGCGCTTTACTATTTTTTACTGATTTTTAGTAGAATTTTTTTTAGTAATAATTTTTGCGATTGTCTTATTACAAATTACGGATTGTTTTACTAATTTTCTCTGCTGACTTCAGCAAAACGTGTTACTAATTTTTTAAAACGAGTGCTAAACTTCGTAAAAAAATATACTAATTTAACAAAATGTGGATACTTAAGAAAATTTTATTTAAAAGCCTTCGTTGATTTTTTAGAATTCTTGTTTAGTAAATGAATGTTTTTTAGTTTGATTTTAGATCATAAATTAATATCACTTTCTGTTTAACTTATTTTTCAAATTAAAGAAAGATGATACAATTTTCACAAGTAAATTAAAAAGAATAAAAAATTTGAAAGAATTCGATAAGGCCAGCAAGACAGAATACGTATTTTCCGCTTGTGCTACAAAGCCTTCATCATTGTCATTTGCCTTGACGGGCTAAACACTGATAATCGTCTACTTATGTGAAAGTTGAAAGCAAATCGAATATGTTAACACCTCAACTTAGACTAACATCAACGAAATCTAACAATGCTATTTTTACCCTCTGTTATTATTACTCTTTTTTGCTTTGAACCTTAATTCTTAAAGTATCTCAGCTGGTTCTATTCAACTCGGTGAATGATAAACTCAGATTTTTTAATTACACCGAACCGTTAAATTTAAATGTATGTTATTTAAATTATATTTTGCACTATATCATATATTTCTAAGATGAATAAAGGTATGTATATCTGATATTTTATTTGGTAAAATTGTATAATCTTTCTTTAATTTGAAAAATAATTTAAACAGAAAGTGATATTAAGTTATGATCTAAAATCAAACTAAAAAACATTTATTTACCAAATAAAAGATCACCTATAATTACCCCTCATTCAATTCTTGTTTAGTTTATATTTGTTATTATTGATAAAACATACATTGTGTTCGTTTACTCGAAATTCTTAATACTTTTACTACAATTGGAAAGATTTGTTACTTTTTGTATTGAATTTTTTCAGCTGTAGTAAAAGTAGTAACTTGTAGTAAGTAAACGAATACGCCTATAATCTTACTTTGGAAATAAAATTAAGAAAATTTTATTGTATCTTCAATGCATAAAAAGGTAATAAGTGGAGAAACGTTTGCAATTTGTATTTCAAATTTCAAATATATTGAAGTACCCATGAGAAAATCGAAATATATATGAACATACATGATCATACCTTGGCTTGTATGTGATCATGCATGGGCATACATAGTCATATACGTCCATGTATATTTCAATGTATGATGACACATGATCTCATATATTTCAATATACCTTTGGATCCGAAATTTGAAGATATATGGAAATATATGAGATCATGTATGGTCATACATCGAACTAGACATGGACGTATATGACTATGTATGCCCACGTATTATCATATACAAGTCAATGTATGATCATGTGTGTTCATATATATTTCGATTTTCACGTGGGTACCCAGCTGAAAATGTTCATATATGTTCATATATTGTCATATATGTTTTCATGTATGAGCATATATGGTTTAATGTATGATCATATATGAACATATATGTTATGTATGGAAGCATATATGGGTAAATACATTCAAATGTATGAATCCAAATGTATGAATCCATATATGATAATATACTGCATTTATTGGTCCATATATTGGTTCATATATTCCATATATCTTCATATATGAATTCATATATTATTCCATATATGGGTAATGTTTTAAGTTTTTTTTATCATAGGGGTACTTACGTGAGCGGATTCAAAAAATATTGAAATATAGGGTTTTTCAATAAGAGCGCTACAAAAGTAAAAAGTTTAAATAAAACAACAACGGTTTCGGATATCAATGAAATTCTTTATTCCTGTGGAAATACGTTCGATACCATTATGTATGGAAATCGATCTCTTTTGCATGTCCACCACGGGCACGCTTGCAGAAGTCCAGACGCTGAACCCAATTTTCGACGGTTTACAAGCATAAATCGGCCGATACTGCTGCAATTTCACGTACGATATTCGTACGAAGTTCATCAATCGTCGCTGGCTTGTTGGCATAGACCATAGATTTGACGTAGCCCCACGCTCAATTGTTGATCTGCTAGGACGATTATGACGACCATAAATTGGACGTAGCGCTCTTAACGTTGAGGCCACTGACTCCGAATTTCGGTAGTAAATTTTAATAATTTCGACTCGTTGTTGGCTCGTATATCTTTCCATTATGAAATGGCAAACCTTACTGAAGAGAAATGTCAAAAGAGCGGCAAGAAATATGGCGTCGTTTGCTGTCCCTGTCTTTCTACTTTTGTAGCGTCCCTGTTGAACAACCCTTTACAATACATTTATTTTTTTTTTTTTTTTTTTAATGAGAAGCAACACTCAGGAAATTCTTCCTATTAATAACGTGTTGCTTCCTTTTTGGAAAGGGGATAGAGAAGAAGTGAAAGGTGGTGAAAGATGAAGGGCTTCAAATATGGCAACACTGTAATTGCGCGAGATATTGAATTTTAGAACAGTTGTTGCGCGCCATCTGACGGTGAGTTGGCGAACTTTGTTGAAGCTTTTTATTTTAGTTCATAGCCCTGTTATATTATTTTACTTCGGTGGGGTTAAGTGCTATGGGAACACCGAAGGAGGACGCTGCGATATGTATGAGGGATAGAAAAAACTCATACATATTACAATACATTTGATAATTTCTTAAATACAATTGACAATTTCTAAAATACAGTTGCCAGTTTCAGAAATACAATTGATTATTTGTAAAATTCATTTGATAATTTCTGAAATGCAATTGCGAATTTCAGAAATACAATTCATAAATTTCTGAAATACAATTTTCAGTTTCTGAAATACAATTTATAATTTCTGAAATTGGTAGTTTCTGATATACAATTGATAAATATGAAAATCAATTGATAATTTCTGAAAAGTAATTATAAAACTGGAAATAAATTGATTATTTCTGAAATATAATTGGTAAATCTGAAAAACAATTCATAAGTTCTACAATACAATTAATGAAACTGAAATTCAATTGATTATTTCTGAAATACAATTGATAAATCTGAAAAACAATTGAGAACTTTTGAAATATAATGATAAATTTTAAAATACAATTGAAAATGTTGCAGAAAGATAAATACAGCAAAAATAAAACTGCTAAATTTATTTATTAAAAACAAAAAACGAAAAAGGAACTTTGAAAATTTTAAATTTTATGTGATGTTTTTGTCTAATACTACAATTTAATTTTATTTCCTAAACACTGAAATTTAGCTCAATTATAACTCAAATTTTGTAAATATATTAAACACTTTTATTTTTACTGTTCCTCTCTTATTTATATTTAGCAAAAATACTCTGCTAATTCAGCAGTTTTTTATTTTCAACTAATTTTTAGTAGCTTTAACTAAAATTTTTACACAGTTTTTTCTATTAGTGTATAAACAATCATTAAATAATCAAAAACAGTCATAAAATAAAACTTGAAGTAAAATGTTAATGTCCATTAAAAATTTCATAATTTCTTAATTTCATTCAAATGTACAAATTCAGCAGTAAGAATTGTAATATTTACATTTAATTTAAATAAAAAAAGCAATATTTTTATTAAAAAATAAATAAAAAAAATTTATATGAACATTCATATATCTCCATATATGGCCATATACCCTCAAATTTCGGATCCGAACCCATATATGAACCCATATATGTTGCCATATATGGCCATATATGAACATTTTCACCTGGGTAATTATATATTTTTACAATCGAAAGGAAACAAAATTTTTTTTACTTAATTTGATTTTAATTTTTTTTACAGTTTGTTTATTTTTTTATTACACTTTTTTGCTAATTTCTGTAGATTGATTTTAAATTGCAGTTTACAACAATTTACTGAAATTTAGTAGCGTCTACTAATTACACAGGATGACAAAATCTTAACTTTAAAAATTAATAGAGTTCTGAGCATTAATTCTATATATTTAGGATATGCTGATTATAATGGCCTACTTTATTTTTCGATCTAAGGTACAGATTTTTAAAGTTTAGTGGTTCTCCATTTCATTTTTTATATGCAAACATTTGAAATGCAGAAAATATCAATTTTTTGTTGTGAAATGTAGGCACAGGACCTGTATTCATATTTCAAAAAAAAAAATGTTTCCATGTATACTAGACCGTATCTCAAAAAAAAAGTTCGCCGTACACCCTCTAAAATGAAGTATCTTTGGAAGGCGATTTCAAAAAAAATTTTTATTTTTTTTTGCCTTTTTTAATTTTTTGTTATAGCTTTGGCATTTAAAATCGGATTTTAAAGTGTGATATATCGATTGTTTTGCCTCGAGGACACCAGTGTTTTGCTATATAGTAAAAATCCAATTAAAAAAAAATTAAAAAGGCGACCCCTACGTTCGGCAACCAATATATGAAAAAAAATTCTACTGGGTTTAGCGAAAAACTTCCTTGGCAAAAGTTTAATGATTTTTTGCGAGCTTTAATTTTCTGACATTAGGGTGGTACATTAGGGTGGTAGCAACTAAGATCTGGTGGGTAACTACTAGAACGGGATACTTGAGCTCAAAATGCTCTTACAACAAAATACTGGTCTCCTCGAGAGAAAAACATCGATGTATCATACTTTAAGATCCGACTGCAAATGCCAAAGATATAACGAAAAATGTAAAATGGCGACCCCTACGTTCGGCAAAAAAAAAATAATTTTTTTTTTTCAAACCTCCTTGCAAAAATACTTCATATTGGAGGGTGTACGGCACACTTTTTTTTGTTTGCCTGTAGTGTGGTACGCTCTAATGTATACCGACCTATATATTAATATCGCGATTTTTTAAAAATATCATATGGCAGAATAGCTTTCCGAGTTGGCCCCAAAGTCGAAATTTTAGTATAATATGGGTTTACCTCTAAAAATTTCAAACAAAAAAGTTTCCATTTGCTTTTATTACGCGCTAAATCAAATTTTTAATCATTTTTAGTAAAAATTTTAAAATTGAATTTATGACAAAAATTACTTTATGGACACAAGAGACTCTGTTAAAGTTCAATGCTTCTTTCACGTAAATAAATTCTTTAATTTAACTTATTTTGTGCTTCAAAAGAAAAATTTTCCACATAAAAAAGAAACTTCTCATAAAAATCAATAAATTTATTAAAGTTTACTCAATTTTCCAGAAAAATAAAATAAACAAAAGTTATGATATTTCCATAAATATTCATAAAACAAAATATAAATAACGACGACATGCGTCGAGAAATGCAAATATTTTTCCTTATTTTTATAATATTTCTGTACAGAGTTTGGAGGAAAAGAGGAAACATTAAAAAATCTCAAACGCTCTTTGGTATATAAATAATACAATGACATCATCACCCACTTCGTCACCAAAGAGTATTCTGTTTCAGCAGTACCATAAGCATAATCACTACCACTATTATTATAATATTTTATTATAAATTTGTTATCAATGGCTGGCTTTTTTTATGATGATACCATACTATATCGTTTTCCTCGATTTCATCATCACCAACATAGCCAACAGTCCCATCATCATAATCATAATTTTCTTCATCGTGAGTTTTTTTTTATCAATATCATCATCTATGTCAGCATAATGACAAAAGGACATTCATTAAGTTTTTGATTTCTGATTTTTCACTTCATTGTTATGATATGGTAACGCTTACTCACTTACTTACCTTTGTTGATGCTGGTGATGCGAAAGATGATGTTGAAGGCGGTGATGAGTATAAGGTAGAAAAAACATTTCATATCATCATACCACCAAAGTTGTAAACGAGCTAAGTGTAAAGTAAGTAGTACATGGGTTGCATTTATGTGACAATAAGATTTCTATAACTGTCGTTTTGGGTTGCTTACCTAACTTCCGGTAAAAAATGTCAAGTTGATGTTTCCGTTCATTTTTTTTTCTGTATGATATGATAGTAAGATTGTATGTGTTAATAATCATAAACGATTTGATGATTTTTATTTTCTTTTGCAGCTAAAAAGATTTTTATAAGCCCTACACAACATATTAAAAATATGGTTTTAGTTTAATGATAAAAAGCTTAATTTAGAAAAAATATCAAGAAAATTTCTGTTAAATATATAAAATTTTGTTTTTCTTTTTTAGAACGAAAATAAATTTCTCTGAAAACGCCTGCGCATTATACAAATACAAAAACTTATATAATTGAAATTTTTTGTACAGAATTATACTTATATACTACATTAAGTTATATACTAAATATTCTGGCAGTATATATCAATAATAATCCTTAAAATTAAGCAACTCCCAAGTAGTCTTAAAATTATGACATTAGATCTCAAGCTGTTAATAATTTATTGTAATTAACCCTCTAGCGTCTTCTCTTCTGACACCGATAATATGTATGGTATATTTGGCAGAGTTGGGATCAATTTTTTTTCTAATGATCATTACTTATTTTCATTACCATTATACTTATATACTTAGGTCCATATGCATAATCACTTTTAAAATTTATAAATGGCTTATAAAACAAAATTCTCATAAAAATTCATTTTATAAACGTGTTATAAGGTTTTTGTATTATTATACAAAAGCACTTTAATATTAATGAAATATTTTCTCATTTCCATTGCACTCGCTTAATTGTAATTCAATATTTTTGTACTTAAATTACTCCAAGTAATTGTAATGAAATTAATTTTCATTACAAAATTAGGCATAGATTTCCATTACCATAACTTTTATAAAACGGTAAATATTTTTCATTACCCGATCAAACAAATTTATATAATGGGACATATGAATAAAACTTAGCAATTACTTCGAAGTAATTACTTTTGGCTTAGGAATGACTTTTAACACCAAATTTATCCATAGACTTGTAGAATAGCATGAAATATAAACGTAAATCAAGAAATTAAATTTTTAGTCTACTCGCAAGCAGACTAGAATTGTGAAGTAATTGCTTAAAAACCCCAATATTTCCTCCTATTAAATAGTAATATCTCGTTTTATCTTATAATATGTGAATATATATGTTCTAATGTATATATATTTTTATATATTGGCTTTTATAAAATTATATATCAACCGTATATGCTATACATAACGAGATATGACATATGTATTGTCAAAGGCTTATTCTCTCCTAAGTTTTATTCGCCGTAACACTGGTAATCTGTTTGATTATCATACTAAAAAAATTTTATATTCATCATTTGTCCGTTCTAGATTGGAATATGCTTCATTCATTTGGAGTCCTAATGCTAAAACCCACATAAACCGTATGGAAAGAATTCAAAAAAAATTCCTAAAGTTTACCTTTTCTTTTTTGAATTTTTCAACTCCCCTTACATCTTATGAGCATAGATGTTCTTGGATTTCATTGAAATCTCTTGAATCTCGTAGGAAAATTACGGCTTTATTATTTTTGCACGGCATTTTCTGTGGTGTAATTGATTGTCCTGATTTATTGCATTTAATTAAAATTATAGTTCCGCAGAGAACTCTTAGGCGAAATAATTTCTTCCATGTAGATATTCATAGAACTGATTATGCTTTGAATGAACCAATTACTAAGTCAATGAGGTTATTCAATAATCTTTGTGAAAATTTAGATTTAAGTATTTCTAATTTTAAGTTTAAAACTCTTTTAAATAAATTGTTATAAATAATTAGTTTTAGATATAAGTTGCTAGTCTGTAAGGATAATATTGTATCCATAGACTGAAATAAAGAATAATAATAATAATAATATATAATTATAAATGATCATATATAACAATATAATATGTGATCACATATGGTAGCGTATAAGCCATATATTTTGAGATAATATATGCCCTCTTATAAAAATTTTTTGGTTGTATGATATAAGATATTTTTACATATGATTTTATATTATATTAAATGCTATAAGATACAATTATATATGATTCCTTATATGGAATCATATATAATTGATAACAATCCGAGTAAAAATAGTTACATATAGTCGTATAAAATGCGATGAGGTTATATCTGTATAAATATTTGTAATGATGTAATTGTATCAGTTGTTTATCAGTTTTTATCTAATTGTATTAGTTTAGATCTCAACTAATGAAATTATACATTATTCGGATGAAATTATATCCAATTTTTGACCTGATACAATTTTACCGGTTTATATCTAATGGTATCTGTTTCGATCGTAGTTGGTACAATTTTATATAAATAAAATATATTTGTATCCGACATTTGCCTTATATAATTGTATCAAAGTTTTAAAGCAGATATAATTGCATCAGGTCAAAATTCAGATATAACTATATAAGTTTGTATAGTAATGTATCTATTTGGATCTAAACTAATACCATGCGACATAAACCCATAAAATTGTATCAGGTCAAAAATCAGATAAAATTTCATCTGCTTAATATATAATCTAATCAGTTAAGATCTAAACTGATACAATTAGATAAAATGTGATAACCAACTGACACAATTATATCGGGCCATTATTCGGATGTAATGGTATATGGATCAAGTTATGTTATATATTATCATATAAAGCTCCATATTAATTTTTTTTAATAGGGAATATACAATAACTTGAGATATGATTATATATGATCCCACGTCAATAATATTTTCTATGTGTTTAATATTTAGTTATATATGGGTATGGTATGGGCACATAAATGACTTGAAGGGCCAAATTTGGGATTTCACAAACTTACGGAGGGCAGCACCAATTAACACATTACTGGACAAAAATGAGTTCTTTTGTACAGCCTTCCTTTTTTGAGTATTTTAGTTTCCTAAGCTCGGATCTAAAGACAAAGAAGGTCCATTAAATTGCTTTCGAGTTCCGGGTCTTTCTTTTTTTATTCCCTTACCCAAATACTTCATGAGTCAAATCTACTACAATTTTATGATTTTTTATATTTTTGATCCAAATATATTTAAAAATATATGCACAGATTCTAAAAATGATTTTAACATATTTTTCCCTCCTTAATACGAATCTGAAGTCAAAAAATTTTTTTAGAATAAATCTTCGAAAATATAGTTTTCCTTTTCTCAAAATTTAGTTTAACGTTTTCGCCGATTTTCAAATATATTTTTAATTTACTTATTGGATTTTAATCTATTCTCTTATTTATTGAAATGTATAACATGACAAACGGAATTTTGATACAAAATCTGGAAAAATATAATTTTTAAAGAAAATTTGAATGTAAATGAAATTTAAAAATCACATTTCTACAACATTTTCGTATCGAAAATTTATAAAAATATCAACCTCTTGCATTGCATTAAATTAATTCTTAAATTTTAAAAATTCAATCACAAGACTGATAACTCAGAAAGAAAATTTGGATACTTTTATGAGGTTTCTTATTCAGTAAGTCAAAAATTATTCAAACAAAACATGCACTCTTTTGGATGCACCACTTTCATACAAGTAAAAGCTTTTTGGCCTCGTTTGCTGGCTGGGAACTCTATAAAAAATAAATTATGAAAACTTTATTCAAAAGTTGAATACCATATTAAAAAAATGGGATAAGGCGGAATTATTTGCTGCAAAAGCGGGATAAAAATTCAAGGCGGCACAATCCTTTAAAAAGCAGTATAATCCTGTCAAAAGTGGCATTGTTGGTCAGCTTAAATACAATATTTAATATAAAACAGCCTATAAAGCTGCTAAAAATTAGTTAAAAATTAGCTTGCATAAAAAACTGCTGAAATAGACAGATTTTCTTTTCTAAATATTAGTAAGATAAGAATATCAAAAATAAATCTGTTAAACATACAGAATTTTAGTTGTATTTGAGCTAAATTTTAGTTAATTGAAATAAAAATTTACTCTGCTAGAATCAGCAACAAATTTTGCTGAATATTAGTAGAATGAGAGACACAGAAAAATTTTAAATTGTTTTAAGAGAATAAAAATCTATTTTTGTGAAATCAGTAGCCTATTATTTTTTATCATATATTTCTGTTGATTTTAGCAGGATGACTATTGTTATATTTAACAGTTTATTTTTACTCTTCTATTCTAATTAATATTTAGCAAAATCACTTTTAAATAATAAACCAGTAAAAATAGCAGAAAAAGCTACTAATTGTTTTGCTATTTTCACAGGTTTATTTATATGAGTATATGAATAATATTTTTCGATAATTAATAACTTTATTATAATTACAAAAGTTTTCGAAAATAAAGAGTTACTACTACTAAATTGAAATTCAAAAATTATCAAATGAAATTCAGAAAATATAAATTAAATTTAAAAATATAATATGGATTTCAATACATGATTTATGAATGTCAATTGATATTATTTGAATTTCAATTAATATTTTTTTAATTTCAATTGACGATTTCTGAATACCAATTGATATCTTTTGAATTACAGTTGATATTTTCTGAATTTTAAATAATACTTGCGCATTTAACTTTAAGTTAATTCAAAATGACAAATTATACTATAAAATTTGCAGAAATATTTGCTAGATATTATTTGACTAAAAATAAGAAATATAAAATTTTTATTATATTTAAATTAATTTTAGTTGAATGCAAATAGCAGTATATCCTGCTAAAATCAAAAAATATATGCTATAGAAATAGTAAGCTGCTGATTTCAGAAGGTTAGATTTTCATTCGCATTAAAAACATTGAAAATTTTAACATTTTCTTGTGATTTCTTAGTCTGCCAATTATTCTGGAAATTTGTTTTTTGGTGATTTAAGAAGGTAAATTTGTTTGTATATATTAACTGAAATTTAACTCAAACATAACTAAAATTTTGTATATTAAAGAGTTTTTTTTATTATTCTTACTAATATTTAGCAAAAATATTCTGCCAATTTTAGCAGTTTTTTCTGCAAGGTAATTTTTAACTAATATTTAGTTATTTTAACTAAAAGTTTTACTGACTTTTTCTATTAGTGTACAGTTAGTGAACGGGCGTTTAACTATATTAAATTAATACTTAAGATATTTATGTTTAATATTAGTTTATTTTCATTAAGTGAAGACGGAATAATGCATTTTTTTCATGTAAAATGATGCGAGCAAATAGTCCTGTAGGCGTATAGCCCTTAAGTCTTCTGGGTACCAAAGTCTTTTTTTCCGGTAGAGATTTTAGTTTAGCTTTAATAAAATTATGGTGAATGGTAAAAAATGAAAACTCAAACCGCTACAGTTATTAAAATTTATTTAAAAAATTTATTTTTTTAATCTTTAGTAGCGTAAAGTTAAAGCCAATTCACAAGTTGATTACCCATGTCTACTATAACCCAGTAATGGATTATAGTAGTCATGGGTTATAGTAAACTGCTAAATTTTTATTAATTTTCTTTTGAAAATGACATTTATTTCATATCCCCAAGAATAGATAGCGGGACTTGCCAGACAAAAATTTTGTACAGCTTAAACCTATTCACTGTTACCATCAATAATAAAAGAAATATACACAATGTTTTTGTTTTTTTTTTAAGAGAAGCAATACTCAGGAAATTCTTCCTATTAATTAACGTGTTGCTTTCTTTGGAAAGGCGATAGAGAAGAAGTGAAAGGTGGTGAAAGATGTAGGGCTTCAAATATGACAACACTATAATTGCGCGAGATGATGAATCTTAGAACAGTTGTTGCGCGCCATCTGATGAAAAGTTGGCGAACTTTGTTGAAGCTTTTCAGTTCATAGCCCTGTTATATTATTTTACTTCGGTGGGGTTAAGTGCTATGGGGACACCGAAGGAGGACACTGCGATATGGATAGAAAAACTCATACATGGTGTTTTTTCATAAATTGATGTTGCCTTGTTTGGGGCTCGAACCCACAACCTTACGTGTAACAGTCCAACGCCCTAACCATTACACCGCAGCGCCCACTGATTATTAGGATTAAAAACATTTAAAATTAAAAGAATAATGTTATTTTGTTGTCCCCAAAATTATCCTTAAATTTTCTTGTCATACCCAAACAAATCCGCAGATTACACTATGCGACAGTCAAAATCGGGATAGGATGAAACCAACGGGAAATGTTATATCGGTCAAAAACAAGTTATACGTGTCCCGGCGTTTCGCTGGGTCACCCCTAGGAATCGAGATATATCTTTTTTTTGACATAACTCGAGAACCACTAGTCCGATTTTGCTCAAACAATTTTAAAAAAATTAAAAATTACAATTCCTTTAATCTGTTCATATAACGTTTTTCTATATACTCAACAGTTTTGCCGGTAAAAATAAATGTTTGTTACCGCTACCATAAAAATCAATAATGTTTATTACTTTTTTTTAATATTTTAGGCAAAAAATATTTTTTTCTTCATACATTTATTTTTACCGGCAAAACTGTTGAGTATATAGAAAAACGTTATATGAACAGATTAAAGGAATTGTAATTTTTAATTTTTTTAAAATTGATTGAGCTAAATCGGACTAGTGGTTCTCGAAAAAAGACCACCAAAGCTCAAATCGATATATCTCGATTCCTAGGGTTGACCCAGCGAAACGCCGGGACACGTATAACTTCTTTTTTACCGATATAATTTTCCCCGGTAGTTTGAACCCTTCCCGATCACTGACCTCTACCATTTGTCTCACAGTGTTACCAAAATACCATTTGTATTCCCATTCACAAAAATATGCATGATTTGGGGATAAATACCCTTAACTGAGCATTTTGTTACCTTGTAATGAAAGCTCATTACCTTCGGCATTATGTAAAAGAAAAACCTGTTACAATTTCAGCAATTTTCTTATAGTAAATAGTTGATCGAGTAAAGATTTATGTTGTATTTACAGATTCAGTATGATTATTGTTACTTTTTTTCCTCAAACCCAAAATTATATCAATTTATAAAAAATTATATCATATACACACAAGTTGCTGATTAATATCATTCTTGAACAAAAACCAAATTTGTTTAACATATTTCTTGACAACATAATCAATAAACTTTGTTAAAATGTCCCAAATGCCGGCATTGATAAAGCCAAACATTAAAAACGAAGTCATAATAACAAAAATAATAATGTAAAGCGGCATCTTTGTTAACATCCCGAAATCTAAAAAAAAAATACTATGATACATTTCTTAACACTAGTTTACTTTTGCAACACATATAATCATTCTCAATGCTTATCACCTGTGACAGCCAATGACATTTCATCACTATATCGATTTCGAATAAAACTATACATTGACAAGTAGATAGATAAACATTTAGATATAAATTTCACTGTTAGTGTGTAAATAAAAACAGGTACATTTGTTAGTATTTTTATCCATATAATGGTATATTTAAAAATATCTATTTAATGTTTATCACAATAAAATTTACAAATCGATATCTTGTGTTTCTTTATACTGTCTCAAAAGTTAAAGATGATTTTCAGTTTATATTTATCATTATATTTTCTAAGTAAGAAATAATTTTGTTGTCGCTAAATGTCACTTTTTGCGGCCCTATGCTCCTTGCAGGAGTAAAAGGAACAAATATATATATATAAATGTCACTTTTACTCGTATATGGCAACATCTATATTTGTATCAGAGCTTTGAAGAATTAATTCCTTAATTCAATTTTTCAATTCTGAATTCAAAATTCGATACATTTAAAAAAGAATAACAGAAAACATTCATAAAAGAGAAAAAAAATGTAGAAAATAATTCCAAAAATTTGCAAAAATTTTAGAAAATCGGAAAATTTTTAGAAAATTGGAAAATCACTAAGCACCATATATTGAATGGAATTAATTCATATTTGCTTTCGTTCGATTTATTTTGTTACGAATTAATTCAATTGCAATAGTTCTTTTTATTAAATCAAATGAATTAATTCACTGGTGAACACGTTCAATTTTATAAATCGAACGGAAAAAAAGTGAATTAATTCCTTACTGAATTAATTCACTTACTGAATTCGTTCAGTGAATTAAAAAAATAAAATTACGTTCAGTGAATTAAAAAAAATAAAATTACGTTCAGTGAATTAAAAAAAAATAATATATAAGTTCACTGAATTGAAAAAAAAATAAAATAAGTTCACTGAATTGAAAAAAAATAAAATAAGTTCACTGAATTCAAAGCCTGTTTTCTGCCGTTCAGTAGAAGAAAACAATAATGTAAAAATAAAATGTTTAAATAAGCAATTTTACAGCGTCTTCTAGTAAAAATAAACAAAATAGAAACCGGATGCTGTTTATCAACCTACATGATTCAAAAATAAAGCCTTTTACTATTAAAAATAAAAACTTTACAGATATAGATAAATTTGGAAAAAAATATAACTATTAATTTTTCAAACTAATTATATAGTTATATTTTTTTCCAAATTTATCTATATCTGCAAAGTTTTTATTTTTAATAGTAAAAGGCTTTATTTTTGAATCGTGTAGGTTGATAAACAGCATCCGGTTTCTAATTTGTTCATTTTTCCTAGCACACGCTGTAAAATTGCTTATTTAAAAATTTTATTTGTACATTATTGTTTTCTTCTACTGAACGGCAGAAAATAGGCTTTGAATTCAGTGAACTTATTTTATTTTTTTTCAATTCAGTGAACTTATTATTTTTTTTTTTAATTCACTGAACGAAAATGAAATTGAACGAATTCAGTAGTGAATAAATTCAGTAAGGAATTAATTCACTTTTTTCCGTTCGATTTATAAAATTGAACACGTTCACCAGTGAATTAATTCATTTGATTTAATAAAAAGAACTATTGCAATTGAATTAATTCTTTGAATTTTCTATTTTTGACATTTATCATATCCATGGTAAATAATAGTAAAGAATTGGAATGATTTGATTGATAATTTACTGATATCAGTTTTTTTAGACTTTTGTATTTGTACATTTGTTTGTTATTGATTTTCAAGTGTATTTCAATTAACACAAAAACACTATCAGATAAATCAATTAACTCTGTTAAAGTTATGTTAAATATTTTTTTGTTTTGTTCATAATTGTTAATTATTTCAAGTGCTAAATGCGGTTTTATAATAACATAAAGTTGTTTTTTTTAATTTTGTTGTGGGCGAGGTCTAATGGGAAAGTATAATAAAAAAGAAATTTTTTAATATTTGAAATTATTTATAATCTAAAACTAACAAGGTTGGAGGCAATATACCTATAGAAAAATAACTCATTTTAATAAAGAAAATTTTATTTTCAAGTTAAAATTTGTATTTAATATATCTGCTATAGTTTACGGATATCACTATATTGCTAGATCTGTTCTGGGTGTATAGTTTAATATGTTAAAGCCTAAGTACTAATTAATGGAAGGTCTGGCTTAAGGTCTTAGTATAAGCACAAAAAATTTCAATTTTTAATAGAGCTCACACCAACATTTGGATAAGTTACAAATAACATGACAAATTTGTTAAAAAAAAATCTCATTAATTCCATTATCTACATGTTTTAAAACCAATTTTTTTTCCTGTCACTTTGACCAGGTAATTAACATGTTCCTTGTAATTTTTAAGCTTCATCTAACACTACGTGTTATAAATAGTTGTAAAGGACAAACAAAAAATGATAATGTTCTTTTCAGGTTTTCAACACAAAAACGTTCTATATTTTTTCATTTCAAATCAATATGCTTTACACGTATACTCATTAAACCTTGTGATAAATTAAGCGTATGAAAGCTTCATTTACTGAATACCCTAGAGGAGGTAGTCTATTTGAAAATCAACAAAAAAATAAAACCGAAAATCCTTGAAAAAAATTAAAATTTATGTTAAAATTTAGCTTTGCTTACAAGAGAGGTCATTGTTGGGAAAATATTTAATAGCCTTATTATCATTAATTATGAAATAAATCCTTAAATAATAAAGCTTCTCTATATAATAAACCCCAGCCTTGCGCGAACATCCTCAATAACCACCACCACCCACTTAACGTTAGACAATTATTACAAATGTCAAAAAAGTAAACAATACAAGGATTACAGTTTATCAAACAATAGAAATATTTATAAAAAAAATATATGTTTTTTATGGTTAAAAAAGCAAACTTACAAAATTTCATTTGTTTTTTTTCATCACATCATTTATCATTATCCTTTTAATAAGGAAAAATCATGAATACATTAATATTAGGGAGGACATTAATTTCGTAACAAAAAATATTTGATTATTATTTATGTATAATTTTTTTAATTTCCAGAGTAAATTAACGCTATGCATAAATAAATCAAAATTTTGTAAATTTCAAACATTACAAAAACCAACCTCATTTCGGACTACTTATCTACTACTCTGGTAAACGATGCTAGCTAGATCTATCTCATTTTGGTGGCGTAAAAATTCCGTGTCAACTTGCCAAAAGTTGGTCTATCCGATTGGTCTATACTTTCAGAATTGGTGATATTTATTTAACAACAATTGTTTTAATTTTTGCATTAAAAAATACAAAAATAATTTTTTTGACTTTTTATATTTTCAAATATTTTGTTAGAATATTGTTTAGGGTATTCAATTAATCGGTTTTTTATTTTAATCGATTAATCTTTCAAATAATTATTCGGGTTTTTTTCTTAACCGGTTAATCGAACTAAATTTTAAAATTAATTGATTAACCGAAAAAAATTTATGTAAAATAATACATACACTTGTTGTGTTGTTAATAATTTTATTTAAAAAAAGGAACAAATATTAATTCAGTAACTCTTCTGAAATTCATAAAAATTGAAAAAAAGTTAATAATTGAGATCAGATTTTATCAATATTTTTAATTTTTCTGTCCCCTCTTTCACATAATCAAATTTTATCCAAATCGGGGAGAACCAGACCGCAATGAGTTAAAGAGTTAAAGATAAGATCCCGTACCTTAATTTCTATCTTTTCCTATGCATTGAATACATAAAAAACATAAATGTAGAGAGGAATTTTGTTGAGAATTTATTTTCCCTCTACGTTTTTGTACCTCCATCCATTTATTCCATTTTATTAATTCAGAGTGCAATAACTATAATAATTATTAATGCTTTCGTTTAATATAAATGTTTAAAAAGTCGTAAAAATAATTAAAAATTTATTATGCGTAAATAGATACTACTTTATTAGATAAGTCATAACAACAGAGTAGTAATTTGGAAGATGACAAAGCAAACTGTGATAATTTTATGTTGTTTTGTTTTTTTCTTTGGGATTTAAGATGTTTATTAATGCTCCTACTTGAAAACATAAATTTCTCATTGAGTTGAAGCTAACAAATATTTCTAGAAATTCTAAAAGTCGTCCCTTGATTATATTTTTAGGCCAGAAAGAAATCCGGATAGGTACAAGCCTACAGCAAATTATTTATCACGATTTTTTAAAAAAAAGTTTCAGATTTTAGCATATTTACTTTAATAAAAAAAGTATATATTTTCACCTTTTTCGTAATTTTCTACCAATTTCGATTAATCGTATGAAATTATTCGAATTATTTTTTATTCGAAATTTGGACATTTTAAATTATTCGAACAATTTCTGAGCAAAATTGTTCGATTAATCGAATAACGATTAATCGACTGAATACCCTAATATTGTTCTACCTCAAGTCCAAATTGTAATATAATATTAGGTTTTATTTGTTGTTTCAAAAACGTTGATCATTTTCATGATAGACAATACAATTGTTTCGTGGGCATCACCCCAACTCATCAGTTGTCCGCAGTAAGAAAATGAATACTTGTACATACAAACCGAGACATTACATAAGGTTCAAAAATTCAACTGGACGAGAATTTTGCACTTTTGTATATAAACTGTCTTATTTAACAATTTTATATCACAAAACGAAAAAATAACGACGAAATATCAGTAAAACCTTTGTAATTCTTCGAACTTTTCGGCCTTTAAAGCGCTATAAAGAAATCAGTAGGAACTGAGAAAATGTTGGACCAGGGTTTTTTGGCCAAAATGGGCACTTGCTGATTTATGAATTCATTAACAAAAAAAATAATGAAATAATGGATACTTATTTTTCTAGCGGCCAAATCCCATATTTAGGGGTTAAAAATGGAGTCAGAATGTATAAAATGTTTAGTTTTTTTTAATTAATATCCAGGGTTGGCAGGCAATACCGCTGAAATACCGTTATCGATTCAAAACCCTTTTAACTGACTACCGTTACCCATAAAATACCGTTACCGAAATACCCAGAATACCGATATCCTTAAAATACCGTTACCGAAATAACTGAAATACCGTTATCCTTAAAATACCGACTCCGAAATAAATTAAATATCGATAAACTTAAAATACCGTTACCGAAATACATAAAATAGCGTTATCCTTAAAATACCGTTACCGAAATAACTCAAATACCGTTATCCTTAAAATACCATAATCGAAATAAATGAAATAGCGTTACCCTTAAAATACCGTTACCGAAATAACCTAAAATATTGTTACCCTAACGATAACCGCATTCGTTTCGGTTACCATCCATGTTAATATCTTATACACTTATAGAAAAAAGTTTGTAGAAAAGTTAGTAAAACTGTTAGTACTTCAACTTAACAAATTTTTAACTAATTTTTAGTTAAAATTTAATTTTTAGTTAATTTTTTTGCTACCTCCACATTACTAACTTACAAATTTTTTTGCTATTTTTTTTTTGCTGAATTTAGTTACTAATTTTTAACAATAAATTTGTTAACTTTACAGTATTTTGCTGAATTTTAGTTACTTATTTTTAACAGAAGATTTGCTAATTTTACAAATTTTTTGTAAACTAAACCACCAATTTTGAAGCGCTTATAAACAGAATGTTAAATGACTCATAAAAATTACTGCATATTTTTAATTCGCCAAAAATAATGCAAAAAGTTTTTAAATAAAGCTAAATTGAAATGGTTGAAAATTTGTCCTACTCATAAAATATCTAAATTATTAAAATTTATGAGAAAAGTTTCTATTTATCGTAATACATTCATTTTCAAAGATCAAGGTTTATTTTGGACAAACCATTTTAATATGAAAATTGTGATTAAAATTATCTCTGGGGAGCAAGTGGAGTTTACGGGGATGACCCTAATTTTTTCCCCCAATATTGTACTTTTTAAGCTTATTTAAAGAATACGATATTTTTAATCGGCCACACCTTCTTTCCTGTGGGTGGAACTTTAGAGGTGAAAATGGAAACTCAAATAAATTCGGAAGTATGTACATATCCGATCAGCAAACAATGAAAATTAAAAGAAGGGTCTCTGAAATACATTAGGTGTGTTTCTTTACTTTTTGGGTAAAGTTCGGTAAAATGAGAGTAAGCACAAAATCCTCTCACAAAATGACAAAATTACCCAATAGTACAGGAACGCAAAAAACCACTTTTCTAGCCCAAAAACTTATTTCAAAGAATAATGTTTAACAGTGATGGGACTTGAAAAATTTTGTTTTGTGCCAAGTGTGTGACTAAAATGTCCCAAATGGGCCTTTATTGTGCCAAAACTCAATTTTCACTTAGAACCCGTGTTTTCAACTTTCATTTTGTAAATGCATTCTTATGGAATTAATTCTATCTTGAATTCTTATGGACTTAATTATATTTGAATGAATTAAAATTTTCTTTCAATTAAAACATTTGGGAATACAGCCAATGAATGAATTCTTTAGGAATGGTTGCACGGAATGGTATACATTAGACCGTACCTCAAAAAAAAAGTTTGCCGTACACCCTTCAATATGAAGTATCTGATCTGATATAAATTTATAGCATTTGAATTTTTAAAATTCTATGGATTAAGCACCGTAAGTTGTTCAGTTTTCACGTGAAAAAACTGTTATACTCCATATAAAAAACATTATTTTTCACGACAATGAGTTTCACGTGAAAATTGTGCTAACTTAGTTTTCACGCAAATTTAATGTACAAAACTATTATTTTTCTGGTGAAAAAGTGACATTTTGTGTTAATTGTGATTATGGCTTTGTTATAAAATTAAAATATTGTTAATTTTGTTAACTTAAATTGCTATTTAAAGCATTTAAAGTCTGAGAGAAATTTTTTAACGTGAAAAACAACTTACGGTGCTTTATTCGGTAATATCTTCAATGCCATTTTTTAGTTTTCCTTTATTCGAAAAGGTATTTTAATACCAATAAATGCTTAGAAACTAAAAATTAAAGAATTGTTATTTTTTAAATTCATTTACTATTAAATTTTGTAGATAACCAAAATGTGCCAAAATAGTATCGGTTGTGCCATTGTACCAATCAATCTTAGATTGTGCCAAAAATCCCATCACTGATGTGAAAATACGTATAATTTCAGTTTGCAAATCGGCACAAATAGACATATTTATTCGCATTTAACAGTTGTTTTTGATTTTATTCAATTAATTTTAACAAAAAACCAAGTTTCTTTTGCTTATTTCTTTATTTAATGACAATTTTTAATTTAATTTCACAGTTGTTTTTTGTTTATATTTGCATCAGCTGTTTTACCAAAGTTTACCCGAAGAAAAAGTCTGGGTAAATTTTGGTAAAAAGAGAAGCACTAATACAGTCTCATTACCGCTCTTATTTACCCTTATCTTACTTTGGGAACGTACGGGAACACACTGACACCACATTTACAAAAAACCATTCTTGGGAATTTTCATTGGCATTGAAATATAATTGGCATTACTTTATCTCAATGTCAGTGCCAACAAATTTCATCACCATTCAATGCCAATGAAATTTTTTCAATTTGCATTGATGAAAACAATGGTAATAAAATGTACACATAATTGAAGGAAAAGAATTATAATATAAAAAAAATATAAGAAATACGCGAATTTTTAATTTTTTTTCTTAATTTATTCTTTTATTAAAACATGAAAACAAATACTTCTTTCATCAATTATAAATGGGCATTTAGGCATTGAACAATTCCAAAAATTTCAATTAATTGACACATTCAATAAACTGGTCCCAAGTATGTTTTTAAATACCCATTTATTTTTTATTTATTAATTTTCATTTCATTTGCTCCTTTTTTTACCTTTTTCCAGTCCACTAGTAATCTGCAAAAGTTTTGATTTCAGAAAATTTTAGCAAAAATTTTGTAGATTTAACAGTTTTGTTTTGCTTTTTTCATTCTACTATTATTTAGCAATTTTTTTTGCTAATTTTAGGAGGTTAAATTGTTATTTGCAATTAACAACAATTTAGCTCAAATATTACTAAAATTCTGTAAATTTAACAGTTTTTTTGCTGTTTTCATTTTATTAATATTCAGCAAACTGATTCTGCTAATATTAGCAGTTTTTTCTGCAGCATCATTTTTAACTAATTTTTAGTAACTTTTTCTGCTATTTTTACGGACTTATTTGTATGAGTGTACATATTTATTTTCGAGTAACATATTTAAATTCGGGCATGCCGACTATAGCCCAGCAAAATATCAGTAATGGGTGCTCATTACTAATATCTAATAAAAAGCAGTAAAATTAGGGTCTACTGCTTATAATTCGATGACAAAACTCATTATTTTTGTTCGACAAGGTCGTTTTTGTAAGTAGTTGTCCATATTCGCTGCATGAAAAAATGCACAAAATTTGTGCACCCGCTTACCCGCTGCATTACAAAAATATATAAAATAAGTACTTACCAAAATAAGTAGTTATTCGTGTTCTTATACGCAGTTGAAAAATAAGTGGTTACAAGTTGTTAAATAATACAACTTATTTATATACTTACTAGTGATTAAAACTAAGAAGTTACCAAATTCACATTATCTTTAGGTAGTCGCGCGTAAGCTTCACTGCTTATAAAAACGGCTTCGACTAACAAAAATAACTAGTACTGACGCCGAATTATAAGTAGTAAAAAATTTTTATTTCATTATATAACCACTTATTTGGTAATGAAAGATTTTGCTGGGATAAAAATCTACACCAGTCTGGTTAAAATCGAACTAATGTTTAGAATAGTTTGAAATGAGAAAGTGTCAAAATTTGTCTACAAAATGATATAAAAAAAAGAACAAAGGTTGAACCGATTCCACATAGAATCAATAAGCTTTTTCCTTGAACTTTTGAAAGCACAATAGGTCTAAACATGGACCGATTTCAACTAAAATAAATAGACTTCGTTCTTGGGACGAACTAAGTCGGCATATTCATTGAAAAATCTTAATATTTGCGACCTGCAGCGTGCGCAAAGTATACATGAACAGACAGCCAGAAAAACGGATAGACGGATATAGTTAAATCAAAACAAAAAGTGATTCTGAGTCGATCGGTATACTAAAAGTTGGGTCTAGGTATAATATTTTTTGCTGTTATAAACATCAGCACAAACTTATTATACCCTATCCACGTAGTGGTGTAGGGTACGGACATGATGCGGATCAAAGGAAAGGTTTTTAGGAAATGCAGAACAATTTTGAATAGGTTTTTAAATTTTCTTTCAACGACTTACCATTTTCAAAATCAATTATATTGTTAAAGTCTATAAAAATTTTAGTTAAAACTACACAGAAAAAACAGTAGGCACCAACAATGGGAGTTTGTAAAAGCAATCACATTTCATTTTAAATTGAAATTTTATTCCCAAGAATTTTTTTGTTTGAAATATTTGAACTCGTTTGTAAATTGTTATCTTTCATATAAAAATTGTTTAAAAATAAAAATTCTAAGGCCCATTAACTTTTCTCGAGCAGTTAACTTTAACTTAACCATGGGTAACTAACCAATACTAAATATTTATCCCTAGAATAATTTAACCATAATAACTTATCAATATTTTAACTCTGGGTAGTTAACCTTAGTTTGAAATGTCAGAATAAAAACAAAAGGAAAAACAAAAATTAATAACAAAAATTTTTTTTTCCAATACGGGAAAATTAAAAGTTTTCTCGCGGTTTTTTGTGTGTTTCTGGTCATAAAAAAATAATACACTTGACCACGTCGTTTTTTTTAAGATTCACGGTCGATATATACTATAAAATGAATGTGTCTTTTTGCATACTAAGTGAGGTGATTTAATTAAATCCATTTGGTAAGTCTATAAAATAAAAGTTTTTATTTGAACTATTAATAATTATTTGGTGCTGATCGAGACAACCGCGGAAAAATTCGCGCATAAAATTACAAAAAAACAGTGTAAATTTTGTGATATATTATTAAATTAAGGCAATTTATACGATCAGAACATCAAAGTCAGTAGAAAAATATTCGCTGTGTATGATTTTGTATCTTTTTGTAATTGCGAGTCAAAACTGTTGGTTGTCCAGGGGTTCCTCACATACTTTTAGAATATTTAAAACATGATTGGTTCACATTTCGTTAATTCGCGAGTGATTTCTATGCTCTTTTTTACATTTAAGAATTAAATTCAGTAGTTTTGTACCTCAACAAACTTTCAGCGATTTGAGCTTTGATACATGATTCATTTTGAATTTGATACGCTGATTCTAAATCCTTAAATGCAAGTTACCCACAATTTATGGAATAATTGTTTTTCTGAGAGTGGCTTTCAAAACAATTTTTTCCTATTACGGTACACAAATTAAAAAAATTTTGTCGTATGTATTTTAAAGAACAAAGTTCATTCTTTACTACAATGGTAACAAAAAGTCTTAAGCTATTTGGATGCGTTTTGTAGAGTATTTCAAAATACATAGGTAAAAAGCTATTTTCCGCGTTTTTAATCACGATATTTTTCAAATTTGAGAGGCGGGAGACGAATTCGGAATAGAGATTTGGAATCAGCAAGTAATATACTAAAAGTATGTATCGAGCTTCTAGCAGCAGCGACTTTTCATTTTGTAGAGGTGTTTAATTCGTGTCAAATTATTCTAATATTGGTCAACATTTTTGGTTTCAATTACTTTTGGCTCTTTAAACCCATAAAAAATAAATGTTTCCAACTTTCTTACATGAGGCCAATTTCCGTAAGCTATCGCAGAAATCTAAATCCTAAATAGCAAAAATTTGTGCACGATTTTAAGTACTAATGCAATTTTTGTAAGTTTTGGTAAAGTGGGGAAATGCACACCGAAAATACTTATATGCATCATAACCGATTTTTAGTCGAAGTTTGGTTAAAGCTGCACTTTAGATTTTTTTTTAATAATCATCATTACAAGTTTAATTTATTAAAATATCTTATGTAGGGTGAATAGCCTTGGTTAAGTTTCTTAACCACAGAAATTTCTATGGTTAAATTTTAGCATTGGTTAGAAGAAATGCTTGGTTAAAATTTAGATAAGTTATTCAAAAAATATGTTTACCAGTGGTTAAGGCTAGTAGAGGTCTTAACCAGGGCATAAATTGAGATAAGTTAACGGGCCTAAGTTACAAAAAAAAGGAAATTTTTTTTGGATTTACAAATTTCTTTGTTGGTGCCTTTTTAAAAAGTTTTTTTTTTTAATTCAAATTTGGTATTAGAAAGGTTTTTAAAAATTTAATTGGAATTTTGTAAATTCGTTCTGTGTACTAAGAATTATTTAAAAAAATTTATCTTGCAAAAAAACAAAACTGCTGAAATTATACATAATTATATGAGGCATATATATAATTGGATATTGTAATATGTTGCACTATATATTGTGCAATATATAACAAGATATAGTTATATATTTAGGATATAATTTCGTAAAATTTTATATACCTATATCTTGGTATATATGTTTCAATATAAATTATATAAAATTTTATATGATAATATATGACTATATCAAAACCTTTTTATGCCTTATATAATTATGTACAATTGTGTCGAATTATATACCATTACATCTAGTTGGATAAGATTATATTATATTTGATACATTTGGATGAGGATCCGGATAAAATTGTATCAAACCATATCTTATGTCATCAAATTACATCTAATTGTGTCAAATTAGATCTAATATGATTATAATACGATCTAATTTGATAAAATTAGATTTTCTCATTTTGCGGATATAATTATATATAATATCAAAAGCCATAAAATTTTTTTAGTATGGTGGGTACTGATTTTTCATTATATTCAAAACATTTTGATATTTATTTTCAAACACTGTTCAAATAATCTATTAAAGAAATAAAATCAAATGAAAAGTCTATCAAAAAAATCTTCAATATTTATGTAGCTGACAAAACGTTAGAAAAAAACTATTTTTGGTTAGGTTTTTCATATTTGAAAGTTTTTAAAATTTTCCAAACACTACAACACACACAACATATACATTCATATTTTTACTGGCTATGCTTGTGTGTATGAGTGAAGAATTTCTTGTAATTTGATTTCAAATAATTTTGTATATAAAAAAACTATTTTGACCAAAAAATAAACCGAAATTATTTGAATTTTTTGTTTCAGAACAGAAAATAGCGAAATTATTTAAATTATTTTTTTGTAAAAATAGAAAACTAAAAATAGAACATTTGACTGAAAATATCAACCCCTACAGAAAATACGTACTTTTTGTACTTTGTGTTTTATTGACTGATACATAAATCTGGCCATATATTACGCAATATTCTTGTGCAAATTTTGATATTTGGAAGGTTCTACAATACATTTGAAAAAATCAAAACGGATTTGATTCTTATTGCACATCCATGATCAGTAAAAATTATTTTGTAATGTGTAGGTCATATTGTGCCATTTTTATATATTTAGAAGAAAAGGGTGGTGCCATATCTTGTGCAAGAGTATTGTACATCTTCCCAGCAAAAAAAGAGATGCCGAAGCAGTAGAAAAAGCACTACAATTGATGATCTAGATGTACTTTTTTTTTAACATAAACACTAATGATTTTAACATTGAGTTGTCATAGGAGAGGAGTACTCCCACTTTAACATTTTTTCAATACTTTTTGAACGAGTGCAAAGGAATCTCTTTTTAAACAATTAAAAGTTAAAAAAAAAAATTCTTCACAAAAAAAAATATATTTTTTTTATTTTACAAAAGTTTTTTATTGGCGCTACCGGGTATCGAACTTGCGACCTCAGGATTGCTAGTCTAGCGCTCTACCGCTGAGCTATTCTTTGATATGAAAGTTGACTGGCATAAAAACACCACTTTGTTAATGCGAGATATTGTTCCTTATTCTCTTCAATTAAAGTACTTATTAAACAAGTGTAAAAGGTACACTCCAATTCAATATTGTTTTCAGTACTATTTTTACAGGTGCATAAAAATCAATTTCTCACCATTTTTTTTTATACATACCCAGTGTAGAAACGGTAATGACATATCATTATTTTTTGGACTACCAGTAATGACACCCACTTACCTTCTGCATTATTTTAAAACATATAATAATGAGTTACTGATAATGACTTATTTTTATTATTATTTCAAATAGAAAATAATTTTATAGATTTTTTTGAAAATTTTTTGAAATCTATTTTTAGACTCAATATTTTTTAAACACTGGTAAGGATATAAGTAACCACATATTTTTTGATTTTTTGTATGCTGGCGAGTAAGCTTAATTGTGTGCCGCAGGTCAATTATGTTTTTATCTATTAAATATTATATGTCGATATAGCTTAGATGGTAGAGCTATTGACTGGCAATCTGTAGACCCAGGTTCAATTCCCGCACCAGCAAATTTTATTAAAAAAAAAAAATACAATAAAAAATATTTTTTTTTATATAATTTATATTTTTGAAAATCTATTTTTAGACTCATTATTTTTGTCAGTACTGGTAAGCACATAGGTAACGATATATTTTTTGATTTTTCGTATGCTGGTTTGTAACCATAACTCATTATTTTTCGCGACATCGCCATATAAAGCTAATAAGAAATGTAATAACAAAAGTAACTAGTTACCATTACCAAGTATGTAGTTACATAACCACATATCTGGTAATGATTTTCTACACTGGGTTTTTAAATAAACTTCAATCGGTTAAGGAAAATATATTGTGAGTGTATATTAGACCGTACCTCAAAAAAAAAAGTTCGCCGTACACACTCTAAAATGAAGTATATTGGAAAAGCGATTTAAAAAAAAATGTTTTTTTTTTTTGCCGAACGTAGGGGTCGCCTTTTTTTTAATTTTGTATTATAGCTTTGGCATTTAAAATCGGATTTTAAAGTGTGATATTTTGGTTTTTTTTTTGCCTCGAGGAGACCAGTGTTTTGCTATATAGTAAAAATCCAATTAAAAAAAATTTAAAAAGGGGACCCCTACGTTCGGCAACCAATATATAAAAAAAATTTCTACTGGGTTTAGCGAAAAACTTCCTTAGCAAAAGTTTAATGATTTTTTTCGAGCTTTAAGTTTCTGACATCAGGGTGGTACATTAGGGTGGTAGCAACTGAGATCTGGTGGGTAACTACTAGAACGGGATACTTGAGATCCAAATGCCCTTAGAGCAAAACACTGGTCTCCTCGAGAGAAACATATCGATGTATCATACTTTAAGATCCGACTGTAAATGCCAAAGATATAACGAAAAATGTAAAATGGCGACCCCTACGTTCGGCAAAAAAAAAATAAACAAAATTTTTTTGAAACCTCCTTGCAAAAATACTTCATATTGGAGGCTGTACGGCGCATTTTTTTTTTTTGCCTGTAAGGTGGTACGCTCTAGTGTATATGTACTTAACCCTCTAACCGGCAAGCCCGCCTCCAGGCGGGGTATATTAAATTGACCAGAAATGCGCCAAAGGGGTATTTTATAATAAGAAATTATGCTTTTTCAACAGAAAACAAAATTTGTAAAATTTTTTGTGAAGAATTTTTTTGTATACAATGCACGGTTTGGAAGCGAGAAATTGTCAAAGATAAAATTTCGTAAAATTTCAAAAATTAAATATTTTGAAACAACCAAAAGTTTCAAAAATCTTAAAAACATATTTAAATTGACTAAAACAATTGACCATGAAATAAGATTGGAGCTTAAGCTATTCAAAAAGTTCCTTACTTTGGTCCAAGGACGCACAGGATTCCATAAGGATACCTTTAAAGGACATCGCCTTAACTTCAAAACGAATGGACGGATTTTTCTGAAATTTGGTAAAAAGAATATATTTAGTATAGGTAGCTAAGCTTATAAGTTTGAATAATATATATTGAAGTTTTGGTGCGTTTTCGCTCAATTTCGCATTTTTCGAAAAACGAAAATCTCTACAACTTCTTAAGTAACGGCACAAAAAATGTAATTTTTTTATTGTAATTAAATCTTGGTAAGAGAAATAATTTGTGCCTAAACCTAGTAATTTTTATGCGCTAGATTTCGAGATTCACCCTTAAACTATTTTGGCCCATATCGCCTAAAATAGGCAACGAAAAAAAATTTTGTAGAAGAACTTATTGTTTATTTTTCGTGAGAAACACATGGTATAAATTTTATTGCAAAAAGCTTAGGCCGGTTAGAGGGTTAAGTGATTTTTTGGATTTTGTTAGGAATTCATTCCAAGAAAAGCTGTAAAAATACGCTAACGGATACTTTGAAACAATGAAAGAAGTGGTTTTTAAAGCATGGCTACCAGGTTTGTTTCGCTTAATCGGATTGGTAACACTACATTCATAGAAATAAATCTGTAAAAGTAGCAGAAAAAGTTACTAAAAATTAGTTAAAAATGATAATGCAGAAAAACTGCTAAAATTAGCAGATTTTTTTGCTAAATGCAAGTCAAATAAGAACAGCAAAATTAAAACTGTTAAATTTACAGAATTTTAGTTATATTTAAGTTAACTTTTAGTTAATTGAAAATAACAAATTGTACTGTAAAATCTGCATAAAATTTTGCTAAATATTAGTAGACTAAAAATATCAAAAATAAACTGTATTTATTTACAAAATTTTTGCTATTTTTGAGCTAAATTTAATTGTATGGAAATAGCAGTCTATTCTGCTAAAATCAGCAGAAATATATGCTAAAAAATTATAATTTGCTGTTTTTAAAAGGCTTGATTTTTATTTGCATTTAAAGAAAAATCTAAAAAAAAGTTCGAAAATTTTAAATTTTATTTTTAGGCTACTAATTATTTAGCAAATTTTTTTTTGCTAATTTTAACAGGTTAATTTGTTATTTTCCATTAACAAAAATTTGCTGTTTCTATATAGGAAAAATATTCAGCTAATTTTAGCAGTTTTTTCTGCAGCATCAAGTTTTTACGGTATTTTTTCTATTAGTGTACCAGATATAACCAATATTATTAAAACTAAACTGTTTAAATAACTACCTCCCTAATAAACATATTTTTTGAAGATAAGGTTATTTCTACCTTTGAATTTAAATTATTACCCACCAACCACCAATAATAATGAGGAAGACTACGTCCGTTCAAGTACACACTTGTAAAGTAAACACAGGATTTTTTATTTTTTTTGGTGTTTATACCTATTATTTTTCTATCCGGTTTGAGAATATTAACAATGTTTATTCGTATAATTTCTATTTTTGCCTTTAAAATAAAATTCATAGAAATTAAAACCTTTTCTTTTTTATTTTATGCTTCTTTTTAATTCCCTGCCATCATCATCAGCATAATCATTGAACCATTGCTAAAAAGGATTTGTGTTGAATTTTAAGCTTGTTTTAAATTATTATTTCTTTTTTTCTTTTTTGGAAAAAGATATTTTTCTTTCGCGGTTTTTGTAGGTTTTTTTAATTCCTTATTTTTTTGTTTGTTTAAATTTTTATTGTTTATTTCATTCAAGCTTATTTCTTTTTCAGTGATTTTTGTTGTTTAAGTAGAAAAATATAAACCTACTTAAAACTGGCATTAGAAAAATTATAGAAAAATTCGAATATTTTTAATATTGTTGGTTAAGTAACTTTAATAAGGGTGCTACAATTTGCTAGCCTAAGTTCGATTCCCACTTAAGGCAATTATTTAATAAAACTCAACAAATTTTGAAATCAATTAGAAACTTTCTGTGCCGATAGAAAAATCTCCAAACTATTTCTCAATATCACAAAAAAGTGGCCAATTTTTATTGTAA
This sequence comes from Leucophora obtusa, assembly GCA_949987735.1. NCBI lineage: Eukaryota > Metazoa > Arthropoda > Insecta > Diptera > Anthomyiidae > Leucophora > Leucophora obtusa. The sequence continues at coordinate 55,520,639 of OX465299.1, forward strand.
GTAATTTTTTGAATTATTTAAAATAGGTTACAGTCAAGAAATTCCTCTAGATTTTATTTTCCAGAATTATCAATTTTATAGAACTTTTTTTTTCAAAGTTTGTTTTTTTTTTATTTTCATTACATCAGTTACGCTTTTTTAATGTTGACACTATCACATCTTGTCATCTGTTTCGTTATGTATTGTGATCTAAATCATTACATTTGTTGTATACAATATTTAATCAAAACACAATAAGCGTGTTAAACCGCAAAAATATCTATGAATAAATTAAACTTTTACAAAAAAAAAAAAAGATATGAAGAAACAAACAAAACATTTCTACAAAAGGAATAACACAAAACCTACATATAACAGTGCCACTTAAAAGGGTCACTTTATATAGACTTAAATATAGAAAAGAAAAAATGTATTACAAAAACATTGGGAAAATAATTCATATTTCAAAACACAAAAACAATAAGAGAAAAGATCACGATTTTTGTTTAAATGACTTGTTTACACACATAATCGCTAAAAAATTAAGTTTTCTACTGAATATACTATACTTTTTTAAATTAGCTGCTTAAAAGGATATCAACGTTAGAACCTTACAAACAACACCACTGCCGCCAGCTCTGTGGGCTTTAGGGTTGACCAACCATTAAAATGTGTAAAATACATTTTAAGGGAGAAAATAATAAGGAAAATAACACAAAAAATTATGATTTTTTTTTTACTTTTTCCTAAAACAATCAAAACAATAGCAGTTGGAAAAAATATTTGTGTAATGGGAGGGATTAAAGAGCACGCTTAGAATATTAAAGTGGGCGTGAAAAATTCCACAGTAAAATCACAGTTGAGTAAAAAGAATAAAACTAAATTGGCCACCAAAGTATAGTAACTGGCAGAAATATAAAAACGATGAACAAAAACACTTAAAAATAAAGGATTTTTAATTTTAAATGAAAGTCTCAAGAAATGAAAAAGAAGAAGATAAAAAAAATTGGAATTACAAATGTAATCAAGTACGTGACCCAAAGTATTAAAAGGAATTAAAGGATTTTTTGTGGAATAAAATAACTAAAAAAAGGGGTGAATTGAAAGAAATATTTAAGACGTTTAAGAAATATATAAATTGAAACAAAAATAATTAAATACATTTGGTGGGAATTCTACAAATAGGCTTGATTTATGACAGGTCATTACCGTGCAGATTACCAAGTAATGATAGGTCATTACATTTAGCATTATTTTAAAATATAAAATGATGACTTACTGATAATAAGTTTTAGAAGCACTTATACATACTTTGCAAAATAATCACTTACCACTTGGTAATTGATAAAATAAGAACCACTTTAGGTTTTTTTTTATTTTAATATTAAATTTATCAAATATATAATAGTTATAAGTTTTATTGGATATTTCTTAAAAATAATAATTATAAAAATTTCTAATTAATAATAATTGTAGTTCAATTTTTATTTTTTTCCTACCCATAATTATTTGTCTCCAATTAATATTTTAGTTCTTGACTGGTAAAAGTTATGGCCAACGATTTTTTTTTTTTTTAGTTATTCATAATTACTACAATTCAATAAATATTTTAATCCTCTATTTGAAATAGTTGCGAATAAAAAAGAAAGTTACTGATAATAATTACTCTTCAAGAAAAATTTTTTGTGTTACTTAATAAAAATTGTACTTTTTTTTAAGTACCCAATTGAACAATTTTTTATAAATTTATATATTTGAGATTAAATAAAGATTTTTCATCAAAGGAAAACATCCATAGGTTAATAATTTTATAAATGTTTCTTTGAAGCAAAGTTTAATTGTGAAAATTTCCAAAATCAAAATTGAAATTTATTTTAAAAATGTTGCCATTTTTTGAAAACTAAATAGTTTTTATGTAAGAAATTATTTTTCATATTTCTTAAAAACTAAAAAATTTTAATTATTATAGGCGTGTTCGTTTACTTACTATAAGTTACTACTTTTACTACAGCTGGAAAAATTCCAGGGTTGGTTACCGTTTCATTTTTAAAATAACGGTAATTATCTACCATGCCGATACTAAAATTGTTTTGAATATTTTATATCCTCGATATCAGTAAGGGCAATTTTCTTCATATTTTGGCGTTTTTATTTTCTTGGTTTGCCGGTTCAATTTCTTATTATTCCCAAATTACCGTTATAAATTGCTGTTTTTTCATTTTAGGGGTATTATAACGGCAATATGCATATATTACGCAATTGAAGCAATAAAATATCGAAATAAAAACGGGTAAATATAAAGACAATTATTCTCAATGTTATCAGCATTTCATTATATTAAAACTGAAACGGTAACCAACCTTGAAAAATTCAATACAAAAAGTAAACAAAACGTTCCAATTGTAGTAAAAGTAGTAAGAATTTCGAGTAAACGAACAGACTGTATATGTTAAAAATTGTTATTAATAGTTACTTATCAAACACAAAAAAAAATAATATTTGCAACATAATAATTATGAATAGGAAAAAAATATTTCTTATGCATAATTATTACAAAGCAATTAAATAAGTGGAGATTGGATGAAAATAGTTATGGCAACGAATTTTTTTTGTTGCCAATAATAATTATGAATAAATTTTTAAAAATATTTCTTAAAACTGAGCAATTTTTTCGGTTCCAAAAATGTTGATAATAAATATTTTGGGTCTTGATATTTATTAATTTTTTTATAACTAATGCCCGTATTCTGGTAAAGTTTTCTGGAGCTTTTGCTTCTTTAAACATGCAAATTGACAGCGATAGTGATGATGATTTAGCGGATCCAAAAAGACAAAAATATCATTAAGATAAATAGAATAACAAATCGAAACCCTATATTCAATACTCTATATCTGTAATTTTGTCCAAAATGAGTTTTTGATGGCAAAATCATTGTTGATATTAAGCGTGTTCGTTTACCTACTACAAGTTACTCCTTTTACTACAGCTGGAAAAAATCAATACAAAAAGTAAACAAAACTTTCCAATTGTAGTAAAAGTAGTAAGAATTTCGAGTAAACGAACACACTGACTATATATATCTATGATATCAATTTGGAAGCAAAATATCAATTCTCTGCCACTTTTTAAATATTTTAAATTTTTACATTATTTTTAAATACAGAAGTCTATATCTGCATATAAATTTAAATTATTTGAATTGTATAAGGTATACATTAGGGTGTCCCTTAAAAATAGATTTTTCATTACACCCCCCAGTTTTATTGGAAATGGTCCTAAATGGAAGAAATTGATTTTTTTGTTTGGAAAACGAAAATGGCTAATTATGGAAAAAAATGTATTACTATTAAAAATTCCAAAAATTCGAAATTTCGAAAAAAAAATATTTTTTATTCCATTTATTCATTTAATATAGTCAAAATGATTTAGTCATAGAATTTTGACTTCATCGGATATCACTAACCCACTTTAGCCTGGAATCCAAAATGACCCACAAATTTGATAGAAATGCAAAAACGTGTTTTTTTTTAATTAATTTAAAAGATTTTTTAAAATGCCTAATTTAGAAATTTCGATTACTATTTGTACCACATAGTAGTTGATATTAAAGAAAAAAAATAAATTGGAAAAATAATAATTCGAGTTTGTGTTTGGAGCGACTGCTTTCCAGGACATTTTACAAAAATTGCTCATTTTTTCAAAAATTTAACAAAATTTGAATGTTTTCATCAAATTTTACACAGTTTTCAGAAAAACATCACTTAAATTTGATTATATTATAATTTTCTTTACATTTGTTTAAAAAATCTTTAACCCCTAGTGGCCTGGGGTCAGAAATGACCCATGATACTTAATATTAAGTATGCCTACGAGATTGTAAAGCCATTAAATTGATAAAAAATCTCAACTGGATAAAAATAATTATTTTATGTAACGTGATCCATATGGGTTTAATTTTTAAACTTTTGGCCAAAAACGCCCCACTAGGAAATTTACAGAATAACACCTTTCATAATTTTCGGAAAAATATCACTTTGAATGAAAAACAATTTGTTTCCACTTGATAAAAATTATTCCACCTTTCTAACCCTTAAAAATAAGATTGGGGATATAGAGAATTGCAATTGTTCGTTAGTTTTGACCCTCTATCGCATATCCCAATTTAATAAAAATCTGATAAATGTTATTTTGTAAATTTCCTAGTGGAACATTTTTTTTAGAAAGTAAGAACATTAACCCTATATGGATCAAGTTACTCAAAATAATAATTTTTATCAAGTGGAAAAAAAACTTTTTTATTCATTCAAAGTGATATTTTTCCGAAAATGAAGTGTTATTCTGTAAATTTCCTAGCGGGGCGTGTTTGGCCAAAATTATAAAAATTAACCCCATATGGATCACGTTACATAAAATAATTATTTTTATCCCGTTGAGATTGTTATACCCTACACCACTATGTGGTCAGGGTATTATTTTTATTTCGATTTAACGATGTCCGTCTGCCCGTCCGCCCGTCTGTCTGTTTGTCCATGCATTCTTGTGCGCACTCTACAGTTCGCAAATATTAAGATATTTTGATGAAACTTGGTAAACCGACTTATGTCGGCCCAAGGACGAAGCCTATTGATTTTGGTGAACATCGGTCCATGTTTACACCTAGTGCCCATATAAGGGTCCCCCCCAAATTATATTGTTTATACGCTGCAGGTCGCAAATATTAAGATATTTTGATGAAATTTGGTACATAGACCTACGTTGGCCCAAGGATGAAGCCTATTGATTTTGGTGAACATCGGTCCATGTTTAGAACTAGTGCCCATATAAGGGTCCCCCAAAATTGGCTTGGTTACAAACTGCAGGTCGCAAATATTAAGATATTTTAAAGAAATTTGGTGCGCTGACTCAAATTATAGAAAATTTTGACACAAGCCTCATTTTAACCCATTCGAATTTCGGATCCAAACATTAATTGGCTTTTAACCAGACTGGTGTAGGGTATTGTATAGTCGGCATGCCCGCTTTTAACCTTTTTACTCGTTTTTGTTTGCTTTTTTGTTTGTTATTATGTCAATTTAAATAAAAAAAGAAAATATTAAATTTTTGAACAAAGTGCCATCTAGTGAATACGATTTTTTTATAACTTATTTTTTTGGTGATGTCAAAATTTTTCTACAGAACAGCTCTACCGTTCTGTAGAAAAATTTTGTTTCTTTACATGTCTGGGTTCGAAACCCACTGAGGGCTATGACAATTTTTTTTTTTAATAACAATTATTGTTATATTCCACAAAGCACATGACAATTTGTTTCATTGCAAAAAATAACTTGCAAAGTCGTTATTGCACTTAATTATAGCAATTTATAAAAACAAATAATAACATATCAAAATTAATAAATAATTAAATAATAAAAATAAATAAAATTTTTGGTCACAACAAATAACATATTATTAAAAACGCAAAGAATTTTTTTGTTTCTTTTATTTATTATTTGTTTATTTTAAAAGATCTGCATTCACAATTTAAAATTTTCTGAGTTGTTTATTTGAAGTTTTTTTCCAATATTATTAATATTTAAAAGATTTTGCAAACGCTATTAGCGTGAAAAATAATTATAATTTTATAATTAATTGTTTGTAGCCGTGGCATAGGATAATCGTAATTAATATTGGAATTAATTACAAGACAACAAGAACCAGAAACATACACAGATCCACAATATACTGCTTCTGGAGCTTTTGCTTCTTTAAACGTGGAGATTGACAGTGATAGTGATGATGATTTAGCGGATCCAAAAAGACAAAAAACATCATTAAGATAAATATAATAACAAATCGAGACCTTATATTCAATAAGCTATACCTGCAATTTTGGCCAAAATGAGTTTTTGATGGCAAAATCATTGTTGATATTATATCCTATCCTATCCGATCTATGCACCGAAAGAATTATCCTTCATGATAGTAATGATATAATTTCATAGAATTTTTTCGTAGAATCAATGAATAATTCTATTATGTATATAAAATTTAATTAATATTATGAAAGTTTTCATAACTTTTCTTTCATAAAATTTCATAACTTCATTTAAAAAAATTCATTGAGTTTCATAAATGAAATCTTCACAAATTTAATGAAAATATTCTTTATATATGTGAAATTGTTCAATAGAAATTACATTTTTTTAATTTTTTCATAAAATATCGTCATGTCGTTAATATTTAAAATTTTTATATAATTACAATTTTATATTAAACATTTAATTCTTAAATACAATATTTTTATGTAATTTCCGTACTCAGAGAATTATCTTTTATAATTTTTATATTTTTTTAAAATTAATTTTTTATTATGAATTTTGACTATGAAATTTTTTTTATAAATCATATTAAGTTTTTCGAAATATTAATAAGGAGTTTAATTAATTGAATTAATCTTATTATAAAATTTTATGAAACTTTTTAATTTAATGAATTCTTTCATTAGATATAGTTTGTACATCCGTAAAACATGCTACAATTTTATTACGCATTTTGGATGTCCTAAATACTTTTTATTTATCCAATCCAGCTTAGCAGCGACAACAACCATAGATTTTATGAAGCTTGTCATTGGCTGAATGATTTATTCATTGGAGGACTATTCTATTCATTTTATGAACAGTTGCAATAATTTTATGAACTTTTCATAAACATTGAGTTTAATGAAACCTTTTTCATAGATTCTATGAAAAGTTTCAATGGACTAGTTCCGGTGACAATTTTCGTTGAAACTATGAAGAAATTCATTGCTGAAGTGATGATAATTCTCTCAGTGTGATATCAATTTGGAAGCAAAATAACAATTCTCTGCCACTTTTTGAACAATTTATATTTTCCCATTATTTTTAAATACAGAAGTCATATCTGCATATAAATTTAAATTATTTGCATTGTAAAAGGTTTTTTTTTTTTTCAAGTAACCACCAAACTTTCTTTTAGTAGATATGCATTATAGTCCCTAGATTATAAATTAAAAAAAACGCACTTAAAAACTTGCAAAATAATAGCGGAACGCTAAAAAAGCCTTTATGGTAAAAAAAAATATTTTTAAAACTTAATCGGCGATTAACATTCTACAACCGAATATAGTGATGCAAAAATTTTTGTTTTGCAAAATTTTTACGCGATTTTTTTTGTAAATTAAGAACCAATCTATGGTGCAGAAATTCGTGTTATAGTCCCAAAAGTATAAATTAAAAAAAAAACAGACTTAAAATATTGCAAAATAATCGCAGAAAAGGGCGAAAAAGGCTTTATGAGACAAAATTAATTAATTAAAAATTAATCAGCGATTTATATTCTACAAACGAATATATTGATTAAAAGATTTTGCTTTTTGCAATTTTTATTTTTCGCGATTTTTTTTTTGCAACTAACCACCAAAATTTGTGTTGTGAAATGTGTATTATAGTCCCTAGATTATAAATTTAAAAAACCGCGCGCGAAAAAAGACTATGGACAAAAATTTAATTAAAAAAATTAGCGATTTACATTCTGTAAACAAATATATTAATGCAAAAAATTTCCTTTTTGCAAATTTTTTTTCGCAATTTTTTTCCAATCAACCACCAAACGTTATTATAGCTGTATTTTGTCTCATGCCTATCAACGTTAAGTATTTAAAACAAATATACGTTAAACCGATTGTAGTATAAAACATTTTTAAACAGGTTATGTTTATAATTATTCCGTTACAATCGAACGTGCGTCAGCAAAAGTTTTTAGGAATTAACGCGAATAAGTTACGTTAGATGTGAAAATGTATAAACTTTGAGTTTTCAACGTTGATAATTATCCGTGTTGAAAGTTAACGTGCATACGAAAAGTAATATGTTAGTTTTCGTCTTAAACGCGTTTTTATGCACTTTGATTTTTTTTATGCGTTAACGGATATAGTTAAGTCGAAAATACAGCTTATATTAAATGGGTATTATAGTCCCTAGATTATAAATTTTAAGAAATTGAACTTAAAAAATTATTAAATAACAGCGGAATGCCAAAAAGGGCAGAAAATAATTTAAAAGAGCTAATCAGCGATTGATATTCTGCAAACGAATATATTGGTGTAAAATTTTAATTTTGCAAAATTTTTTCGCTTTTTTTGCAAACTAACCACCAAACTTTGGGCAAGATATGGGTGTTATACACTTAAAATAATATGTCAGTAGAAAAATCTGTCAAACTGGTTTCAAATCGATTTGACTAATTTTTAACAAATTTTTAGTTGAAACACTGATTTAAGCAAAGATTTTACCCAGTGTATAAACGGTATACACTGGGTAACTACCAGTAATGACACCAACTTACTTTCTACATTATTTTAGAAGATATAATAATGAGTTACTAATAAATAAATACTTACTTTTTTCATTATTTTAAAATAAAAAATAAAGTATTACCAATAATTACTTATTTTTATTATTATTTCAAAAATAAAATAATGTTCTAAATTTTTTTGTAAATTTTTTTGAAATCTATTTTTAGCCTTTTTATTTTCAACACTGGTAATGATATATGTAACCACATATTTTTTGATTTTTTGTATGTTGGCGAGTAAGCGGACTTGTGCGCAGCAAGTCAATTATGTTTTTATCTATCAAATATTACATGTCGAGATAGCTTAGATGGTTAGCTATAGACTGAGAGTCTAGAGTCCCAGGTTCTAATCCCGTACGAGAAAATTTTATTAAAAAAAATATAGAAAGAGTGCTAAAAATCCGCCTTGAGCCAAAAAATTCCGTATGGCCATTAAATCTTGACAAAACGAATGATACAGAAGTTTTTATTTTTGGGGCTACTTTCACGTGCAATTCTCAGAATTGAGTCCCACATCAATGACATGAAAAATGTTGTAATGTGTAGTTGTAGCACACAAAATTTTTAGAATTTTTTTTCAGAATGACTCCGAAAAAAGCATTAAAAATTCACAAATGTATACTTTGGAAGCAAAAAAGGAAGTGATTTGTTAAGCATGACTTCCATTTTTTTTGCTGGCTTCCAATTTTTATAATTTTCTGATAGGGGGCATAAATCGATATTTCTTTCTATTTTAGTAGAACTCAAACTGTGGCTAAAATCAGGGTTTGACTGAACTTTTCTGTTACAGATAGTACTAATTCCTTTAGATCTTTATACTGAGTTAATTTTTTGAGTCTTTATAAAATAAAACCAAAAAAAAAACTTTTTATAAAAGTTTAAACGTCATTTTCATATCATAAAACTAAAAAGGAATCGTTTGAAGTTCAATACTAAAACAATGTGATTAGAAGAGTATAAATGGTAAATGCATTAAAAAAAATTATACTACTATCACAACTATCAACCTTAGAAACTCCTTTTATACTAGTGGTGTTCACAATATTATCACGATATTATTGTGGTGTAATAGTTAGTGCGTTGGACTGTTGCACCTAAGGCGGGTTCCATTCCTATGGACAGCAAAACAATTTAGAAAAGTAATATGTATAAGTTTTCTATCCCTCATACATATAACAGCGTCCTCCCTCGGTGTTCCCATACTACGAATACTTAACCTCATCGAAATAAAATAACATAACAGGTCTATGAACTAAAAAGCTTCAACGAAATTCGGTAATCTAAAAATGGCGCCCAATAACTCTTCTAAGTTTCAGCACCTCGCTTAATTAGAATGTTGCAATATTTGAAGCAATTCATATTCCTCTATTCCATTTCCAAAGAAAGCAACACGCTAATTAAAAGGATAAATTTTCTTGTTGTTGCTTCTCTGAAAAAAAAAAATAATAATAATACAAAATTCTCAACCTGGTATAGCACTTTTATTTAACACAAGTATTTGTATTTTTAATTTTTTTTTAAGTAACTACTTTTGAACGTTTCTTACCATGAAAATCGCGAATGCCCTTACTATTTCTATGCTATAGATGTAACTTTACTGATATTATTAAGACAAGAATGATATTTGATGATGCTAGTGGCAATTACCATAACTATACTTTATACCCAATCAGCTTGTCTATAAAGTGGAAATACATATTTACAAAGTAGTTTTATGCAAGTAGTCAAAAGGGTTTTCAATAGAAAATTGTTCAAATAGACAAAGATGTAATATGTAAAAGTAGTGTTTGACAAAAAAATAAATAAGTTATTGTCTTAAATTTGTGTCTTTTGCTAAATGACTAATTATACAATTTTTTTTCACAATTTGATGTAATTGATAAAACTTATTTTTCCTTGCAAGACTCGTGTAACTTAATTTTTTTAACAAATAAACTTTGTTAGTAAGTAAAAGCAAGAAAAAATATCGGTAATAACATAAAAAAAAATTTAACATCAAAGTAAAAATTAAGCATATTAAAAGTAAAGATTAATAAAGTACAGAAAAAACCCTGAAAGTAAATATACAACTTTATAAAAAAAATGTCTCTTATAAATGGGCATAATTAAACAGAAAAGCAAAACTTATGATTTTTTCTTTATTTGCTTAATGAATGAAAAAAGAAAATTTTATATAAGCCACCCAATATTGCTATTAATCTTATACTTTGTTTGCAAAAGAAATTTGATTGCAGCAATACAAAGAAATCATAAAAAAAATTTCAGAAAACTTATATATTTTTTATGAGAAATTATCAGTAATCTAAAATATTTAAAATATTGTACAATCATATTTGAACAAACATGTTATAATGATAAAATCTGTTGTAGACGATGAGAAAAAAGACACGTATACAATAGGGCGGGTCGATTTAAAAATCGCCAAAGTGATAAGGAAAATCGTATTCTAGGGATCAAATTTTGAAAAATTCCACTTTGACCCATTTAGAGTGCCCCAATCGGGTCCAAATGTATGACCGACCCCAGTAACTTTGGAGAGCTGACCCACGCATGCCAGTGGTACAAAAATTTTTTCATGTAAAGTGCCAAAATGGTGATTTTTTTAAATTTTTGTATGGGGAACCCCCAAGAGGGGTGCCAGGGGGTGTGCCACTGGCATGGGTGGGTCGGCCCTCCAAAGTTATCATACATTTGGACTCGATTGGGGCACTCTAAATGGTTCAAAAAGTGGGATTTTTCAAAAAGTAGGTGATTCAGAATTCGTTTTTGAGGTATGGTTCCTCGGGAAAAGTTTCTTATTTTGATACCTAGAATACGATTTTCCTTGTCACTTGAGCGATTTTTTTGCCTCCCTACAAATCGACCCGCACTAGTATACATATTATAAAAAAACAGTGGTGCTTTTCGATTCCAATATGTCAATTGCGCTCCAATCTAAAAATGTTCATTAAATATATTTAATTGTTTAGTAAATAGAATGTATACAAAAAAAACCTATAATCCCCAAAGACCATTTGTTGTAATAAATGAAATAATTTCCCTAAAAAATATCTTATAGAAAACCCCACTAAATTTTACTTTTTTCATTCGAAGAAAAAATTAAAATTTAAGTATTTCTTTAAAAAAAACTTTAAATGAAAATGACAATCATTTCCTATGAAATATAATTAGAAAACCTCCAACCCTTAATAAAAAAAATTCTCAAGAAAATCCTTTTATTTTTGGCATTAACCCATTCCATATTATATTTTTCAACGAGAAAAGAGCAAAAAAAATCAAAATTATCAAGTGTATGTTTTTTGTTTTTCTTACTTGTATATTCCTTCTTCTTTTGTTCTTAACGGTTGTATAGTAGGGCTATAACTTCTTTTAGGCGAAATATTTCATTACAATAGAATGGGCAATAACACTGTGAGACAAATGGTAGGGGTCAGTGATCGGGAAGGGTTCAAACTACCGGGGAAAGTTATATCGGTAAAAAACAAGTTATACGTGTCCAGGCGTTTCGCTGGGTCAACCCTAGGAATCGAGATATATCGATTTGACCTTTGGTGGTCTTTTTTTTGACATTACTCGAGAACCACTAGTCCGATTTTGCTCAAACAATTTTAAAAAAATTAAAAATTACAATTCCTTTAATCTGTTCATATAACGTTTTTCTATATACTCAACAGTTTTGCCGGTAAAAATAAATGTATGAAGAAAAAAATATTTTTTGCCTAAAATATTAAAAAAAAGTAATAAACAAAAGGTTATTGATTTTTATGGTAGCGGTAACAAACATTTATTTTTACCGGCAAAACTGTTGAGTATATAGAAAAACATTATATGAACAGATTAAAGGAATTGTAATTTTTAATTTTTTTAAAATTGTTTGAGCAAAATCGGACTAGTGGTTCTCGAGTTATGTCAAAAAAGAAGATATATCTCGATTCCTAGGGGTGACCCAGCGAAACGCCGGGACACGTATAACTTGTTTTTGACCGATATAACATTTCCCGTTGGTTTCATCCCATCCCGATTTTGACTGTCGCATAGTGTAATCAACTGATAATTAAACTCGAAATACAGATTATTTTGTAAAATTCTGGTTTATGAAAAAAAAACAATATATGGAAAACTAAGCGAGATAGCGGAAAACGGACAACATTTATTATTATTATTTATCCACTAGAGCAGGGGTGGCAAGACTTTTTCGCTGCGTGCCAGAAACGGACAAATTTTTTTTGTAAAAGTTTCTCGCGAGCCACCTTAATTTTAGTTGTCTTGAAATAACTCCTAAATGGAAAAACTTAATACCATCCATGAAATTATGTAAAAATATTTGAGGGTTATTTAATTTTTGGGGTTTTTTTAGTCTTAAAATATTGACGGTGGGTTTCATAATGTACGTTTAACTTTAACTTAACTTTAACTTAACTATAAACAAAAGGAAATGTCAAAAAATGTACACAAACATTTTTGGGTTAACTATTAATTAAAGTTTAAACCTGCAGTATGAGACCCACCGTGAGATTATATCATTATGACAAAATCCCCAATGAAATAAAATTAAAATAGTTTGGACATTATTGGCTTTTCCTTTTTTTTTGGGAGGATTATATGATTTTGTTAAAAGTTAAATTTTTGAGCGCCATCAATTATTTAGTTAAAAAATGTGCCTCAAGAAAAAATTTGATTTGGTTAAAATAAATCGCGCGATTTTTATCTTCATATTAATGAATAAAAAGAAAACATTATGGATTTGAACAGAGAAATTTCTATTTCAGAAGAAATGGCTCGGCGAAACACGATTAAACCCCAATTTCTAATTCCAACAAATGGGATTACCATTTAAATAAATTACACTATGCATAATCAAAATCGGGATGGGATGAAACCAACTGGAAATGTTATATCGGTCAAAAACAAGTTATACGTGTCCCGGCGTTTCGCTGGGTCACCCCTAGGAATCGAGATATATTTTTTTTGACATAACTCGAGAACCACTAGTCCGATTTTGCTCAAATAATTTTAAAAAAATTAAAAATTACAATTCCTTTAATCTGTTCATATAACGTTTTTCTATATACTCAACAGTTTTGCCGGTCCGTCCGTCCGTCTGTCTGTCTGTCTGTCCATGCAATCTTGGTCGCAAATATTAAGATATGTTGATGAAATTTGGTACGCAGACCTATGTTGGCCCAAGGATGAACAAGTTTGATTTTGGTGAATATCGGTCCATGTTTAGACCTAGTGCCCATATAAGGGTCCTACCAAAATTATACTGTTTATACGCTGCAGGTCGCAAATATTAAGACATTTTGATGAAATTTGGTACACAGACCTATATTGGCCCAATAACGCAGCATATGGATTTTGGTGAACATCGGTCCATGTTTAGACCTAGTGCCCATATAAGGGTCCCACCAAAATTATATTGTTTATACGCTGCAGGTCGCAAATATTAAGATATTTTGATGAAATTTGGTACATAGACCTATGTTGGCCCAAGGACGAAGCCTATTGATTTTGGTGAACATCGGTCCATGTTTAGAACTAGTGCCCATATAAGGGTCCCCCCAAAATTGGCTTGGTTACAAACTGCAGGTCGCAAATATTAAGATATTTTAATGAAATTTGGTGCGCTGACTCACATTATAGAAAATTTTGGCACAATCCCCATTTTAACCCATTCGAATTTCGGATCCAAACAATACACCAGAGTGGTGTAGGGTATTGTATAGTCGGCATGCCCGACTTTAACCTTTTTACTCGTTTAGTTATTTATTTATCTATCTATTTATTTATTTTAACATTATTTCATTACAGAATATTTTATTTTTTTCCTTTGGGGGTTTTTTCAATTTGAAACGTATTTATTTTCAGCCTCCCTCTGCAAAAAAAAATTAATTTTTTAGATCAAATTTTATTACAAGTTGTTTTCAATTTTTGTGCAATTGTCTGGTACTTTTTATTTCTTAATTTATGAGGCATTTTCTCATCGAAATATTTAACTTCTTTCAATCTATAATTTTTTAAATTTTCCCAGAATTTTCTGATAATCGAATTTGCGAGTTCTGTATTAACCATATTTCCGTAAACAAAAAATGGTTTCAACACAGAGTTTTAATCATTTTAAAACACGATTTACAAGTTCTATGAAAAATTTCACAATTATGGAGTTAAATCACATATTTTTGTAGCGAAATTTAACATTTAACTTAATTTTTTGCTGGTCTTCTAATAGTTTATTTTTTTTGAAAATATCCAACAAAATGTCGCGTGCTAACTAAAATCCACTCGCGTGCCACTACTGACACGCGTGCCACTGTTTTGCCAGCTCGGCACTAAATTATTAACATACTCCGATAACACATCAATTTAAACATTCCCTTTTTTGTAAATAAATGCTGTTATTACCATCAGTCGGACAAGTTATAATGCCACAAAATTTCAGCAGAATTGAATGGTGATAAAATTTGTTTGGCATTAATATTGATCAACTAATGTTAATGAAATTTGAAACCCTATGAAAAAGTGTCAAGTATATGTTGAACAGTATTAAAACTAAGAATTAATTCAAAAGTTTAACTTAGTATAGGTATTGTAAAATATTTTTATATCGGATTAAGGAATATAAAATTCCCTACCAACCGCTGTCAAAGTTGTTGATATATAGGTTGCTTGCGTTTTTTGTTATAATCTCTCAAATTTGAATAATTTTTGTTAAGTGGCAAAAAGTAAAAAAGGAGATTTTGAAAAAGTATTTTTTTTTGTTTTTGCTAAAACTATAACTCTGTTTTAATCAGAGCTTCGAAAGACTTAATTCAATTTAAGCTTAAATCACGAGAAATTAAATTCAGATTTAAAAAATGTTCATGTACCATTCCCTTAAACAATTCTCAAAGAATTCATTCATTCCCAAATCTTTAATAAGGATTGAATGAATTCCCAACTTGAATCATTTATTCAACATTTTACTAATTGAATGAAGAAATTTTATTACCATTCACTTAGTGCAGTGTAGTTTGTAACCAACATATAATCAAAACCAAAGAATACAAGCTGTAACAAAGCATACGATACTATTTATTTCTGTTAGATGAATTTTAAATGTTTTGCATTTGTATTATATGCTAATATTTCAGCAATTACATCCAAATTTAAATTTTTCATTTGACTAAGTGAATGAAAAAAAATAATTTTTCATTCACCTTTTTATTAAACGAATTCAGATAAATTGGGGTTCATTCAGTTAGAATTCAATCAAAATAGAATGAATTCATTTAATTTAAAGCTATTGGGAATTAAGCTATCGAATTAATTCCATAACAATGCTATTACGGAATGAAATTTAACCCAAATTTCATTCATTTTTAAAAAGTGAATGAAAGAATTAAGTCTTTTAAACCTTTGGTTTTAATGGATATATCCACTTCAGTTACTCGACTGTTTTTCTAATAAATCTTTGTTAAGCTAGATATTGCAGAACTATTTTTGAGTTATACTAAAAATAATTTATATTTGTAATATATATTGAGTTTTAAATCGTTATCGGATGAGATCGCACAAAACTGTTTACATACTCAGCAAAAAAAGAGATGCCGAAGCAGTAGAAAAATCACTACAATTGATGATCTAGATGTACTTCTTTTTTAACATAAACACTAATGATGTTAACATTGAGTTGTCATAGGAAAGAAGTACTCCCACTTCAGCATTTTTCAGTATATTTTGAACGAGTAAAAACAAATTATAATTTTTATTTTACCAAACTTTTTTATTGCCGCCACCGGACAGCGAACTTGCGACCTCATGATTGCTGGTCTAGCTCTCTGCCCTTGATCTATTCTGTGATATGAATAGCTCATTGGCATTGCGTCTATCTTTTTTTAAATTAGTAGAATATTTTGCTTATTTTACCAACACGGTTTTCAAAATTTTTTTAAATATTTTTGAAATGAACAACGTAAATTAGTTAAAAATTCAGTAAGTTGTAAAATGGGATTAGCAAAACTGTTCACTAAAGTATATATTTTTACTAACAATTAGTATGAAAATAGTAAAGCTAAATTGAAAACCGTTTACAAATTTTCTACTAACATTTTTTTCTGGGTGTAGCTTTCTTCCAAGCTCAGGCACTGTAATTACCACTAAGATTAAAAAGTATTAGAACAAAATAATGCAGTATCTACTGTCGATTGCACTAGATTTGTTAATATTTCCAAACAGACCAGATGAGGAAGATGTTATTGATGATGACTATAAAGATTATGATTATGAAGATGATGAAGGTGATAATGACTATGATGAGTACGAAGGTGACGTTTATGATTATTATGATAATAATAACAGTGATGATTACAGTAATTAACATATTGTTGATTAAGAGAATCATTCATAAAATTAATAAAATATTCTTTCCCCTTTAAGCTACATTCACAGTGATGGAGAACTCCACTCTACAGAGTGGATTTTGTTCCTTTCTTTTTCGCACTTACATATTTTTTGTATCATGCCATCTCTATTTTAGTACACTCCACTCTGCAGAGTGGTGTACTCCATCACTGTGAATGTAGCTTTAAAGTTATACAAGGTGGCGCAAAAGTCATCAATGTTATAATTTTTCCAAATGGCGGTAGATGTCAGTTCTGCTTTGACATTTGCAAATTAAACAGATACAAAATACACGTCAATAAGATATGAATCGCTATACTCCTCAAGAACGAGGAATAGTTGTTGACCACGGCCGTGCACGGAGAAGACAAATTTTCATCGAAAATCATCATGAGCGACAAGGTCCATTTCCACCTCTGTGGATACGTGAATAAGCAGAATTATCGCTTCTGGGGCACCGAAAAGCCGCGTATAATACACGAAGAGCCATTACACCCCACAGTGGGCCAGCATTTTCGAATTTTGGCCAAAACTAGCATATTGAGTATATGAGACTAAAAGATAACACAAAGGGGGGTTTGGTTGTTGCTGATCACGAATCTGAAATAAAACATGTAAAATTCAAAATAGCGGATCCAAGATGGCGGCCATTCATTTTTAGTTTTTTTTACATTGGACTTAAAATAATCAATTATATAGGTCTAGGATCCGCTGATTAAAAATCTGAAATTAAAATTTTGAAATTCAAAATGGTGGATCCAATATGGCGCCAAACAATTTTTTCATTAAATTTCTTATGTCGCCTGATTTACTTCAAATTTCCATCAGGGGAAGTTTTTGGGTAGCAGATTACGAATCTGAAATCAAATTTTAAAAATTCAACATGGCGGATCCAATATGGCGGCCATAAATTTAAAATTGTTATGTGTTGGAAAATAAATTACACTGTACAAAACAAAAAAAGGTTCTGATGACAACTCATTCTGGCAGAGGGACTAAAGAAAAATATAAGTGTATCGGTGTTTTAAAAGTTTTCGTCTGGTCCTATCTTTTTGGGGGGTTAAAATTTTTCTTTTTTTGAAAATGTTTATTGTGAATCTGCATAGGAAACCATGTGAATCTTCCATTTTAGGTATAGGATTTGTCATAAAATTCTACTATAAGTCTCTGAAGACACCAAAGTTGAAAATTTAACTTCAATGCCAGAAATAAGTCAAAACTTAAAATGTGTTTAAGGGTTAATTTCGTACTTATTCAGAATTGGGACTCAAATGTCCCACAAACCTAGACTTAAGGGGGCTAGTCTGTGTAAGAAAACCAGAACCTTCATTTAATGTAATTTTTGTGCATTTTTTTAGTTTTTACTAAAACTCTGGAATGCTGGAAATCAGGGAGATCTGATGGTACTTTTTCAGTTAAAGGGCAAAATCTCGAAAGTTTATGAACGATCGCAAACGATCGCAAAAATCTAGGTAGAAGACATCTTATGGAACACTTTGCCATTCAAGTTTTTCAAATATCTCTTGGAACATTTTGAAGCTTTTTTTTGAAAATTTAGGATTTTCAAAAAAACCCACATTTTTGAGGTAAAATTAATAATTTTGTTACTTTTTTCGTAAATACTTAAAAGGTTTATATTATTTTTTGAGAACTAGCAGTTTTATAATTTGAGATTGTCTTTGGAACAAATTATTGTTTATTTATGATTTTTTTACTGTATCATTATAAAATAAAAAATGTCACAAAATTAAAAACTTTGACTTTGAACTCTCGCCAACTAACAAAGAGTAACCACAATGATACAATATGTGCGTTCCCGTACGTTACCGTGGGTTCCCGCGGGAACCCAAAACAGCCCAAACAACAACAATTTGCACGCAATTTTGAGTACGGGAACGCCTTTGGGCTAGTTTGGGTAACTGCGGTAACGTACGGGAACGCACATAATATTTCACTCACAAATATTTTCACTTTACCTCAATTGTACTTTTGGCCAAAAAACGGCGATCCTGGCCCACAGTGCACCCCTCAAAGTTACTTTATGGTGTGGTTTTTATGCTGGAGGCTTCATCGGACCTTATTTTGTCGAAAACGCCGCTGGCCAAATGACTACTGTAAACGGCGAGCGCTATAGAGCCATGCTCAACGTATTTCTCCTATCTCAACTAGACGAATTGGGACTGGAAAACATGTGGTTCCAACAGGATGAAGCAACACGACCTACAATCGAAATTCTGAGGGCTGCATTTCCGGGTCGCCTAATTTCTCGTTTTGGTGATTTGCACTGGCCGGCAAGATCGCCCGATTTAACAGTTCTAAACTTCTTTTTATGGGGTTTTTTGAAGTCACGAGTCTGTGTCAACAAGCCTCAGACTCTTGAAGTTCTCAAAGAGAATATGCGCCAGGAATGCGGGAACCTATCGGCGGAAGTTCTGTAAAGATTGATGGAAAATGCCATAAATCGGACGCATATCAATTCAGGCAGCGGCCACTTGGCCGATATCATTCTTTCTACTTAATGAAAAAAAAAAAATTGTGACATCAATTAAACACAATTCAAAAGCAAAACTGAAATAAATTACAATCATTCTTTCCGAAAAACAAAAAAGTGCCTAAAGGCAAACATACACGTTCAATATTATTGATCAATGTTTTTAAAATCACCCAATCAGAACAAAGTATTTAAAAATAAAATGTTCTGATTGGTTGATTTTTAAAGAATTGATCAATAATATTGAACGTGTATGCCCCACTTAAAAGGCACTATTTTCCAAAATGTTGTTTTGACAATAAAAAAAATAATATTATAAAATCACGCCTTTCCTGATATAATCACTATTTTCTCTATCGTTCAACCTACTGTACGACTGGCAAAAAGTAATATCATATTTCGTTGTATTTCGCCATTCTTATAGACAGCTATGCCATATAATTTTTGATATTTCCAAAAAGTGCAAAAAGTTATATCCCTAGTGTTTACGTCTTCTTATTACCAATCATCATTTTCAGCGTTTACTTTTACGCGATATGCATACGTTCCTTAATTTAATATTAATACTCGTACAAAGACAAAACTTAAGTAAATTTTTCGTGACGGTCATTTCATTTATGGTCTTAAGTTGTGTTGCTTGACTGTTTGGTTGGCTGAATAGCTCGATTTGTCTCTCGCGTGTTTGTATTGTAAGTAGCATGAAATAAAAAGGAGTAACTGGTATTAAAGGCATAAGTTATTCAGCCAAGTGAATGGGTTATTGCTAATTGTATTGTTTTAGTGGAATTCATTGGATGGTTTTTTGTAATATGGGATTAATTTGTATTTATATCGTTTTCTTTTTCATAAGCTTTTAATTTTAATTAGATTCTCATTATGAATTCAATGTTTTGGAAATTTATATCGTCAATAATACCAAAATAAATATACAGTCGACCAGTTCAAAGTAAGTAGTGGATATCGGGGTAATTTCACAAGTCGCAGTATGTAGTTGCAAAAATTGAATTACAAATTTAATCAACAAAATGTCCCAATTGTGGATTGAAATGTCTGATTTGCAAATATTTACTAAACCGAAAATTTTCATTTACCTGCACATTGCATTGAGGGTCATGGTCTTGGGCGTTAATGACTCATACACGAGATGAATGACATTCGTTGTATGGACGAAAAACAATGATGACCTATGAAATTTATGGTGCCCCACCCCTAGAAATGTGGGTTTGGGTATAAAAATACATCATACAAAAATTAACGGGAATCCAGGGACTGGATTTTGATATTCGATTAAAAAAAATTATTTTTTATTTCAGGAAAATGTAAACACAATCTAATTAAGGCTGAATTACCTTACTAACAAGGCATACAACTAAAAAATCGGTTGAAAAATATTTAAGTAATTACAATTCACGCAGAGAAATGCAGAGTTAAAATGTGATATATTAAATATTTTTTTTTTTAATTTACAATTTTAATACTCTAGTTTCATTTCTGAGATCTATAAATATTCAGATGTAAATTTTTGTTTCTCTTGGACAATAAAAATTGGGATTCATAATTTGAAGGTAAATTGTAAAAGTTGTCATTATTTAATAGTTTATAACACTTCTTTTAAAAATATTCACGAAATTTTTGACAAAAACACCTGATATCAGTGGCTGTAAGTACCATTTTTCTAAATCTCTAAATTTTTTCACTGTTTATAAATCTAAGAATTTTATAACGATTTTATGCTCTGACCTAGCCATTTTTTAATTTATTTTTTTTTGAAAATTTGTTGGCAACCGCGTTTTTGACTAAAGTCACAAGAGAAAAATTGTTCTTTTTATATTCTTTCACGAGAAATTTCTAAACGCCATATATTGTGTGTGTTCGCAACCTATTTTCTAAGTGTGGAGTATTTAAACGAATGGCAAACACGCACATACATAAAAATAAATCTGTTTGTAAAAAAATCCAAAACAACCGCATAAAGTAACTGTAACGAAAATGCAGTAGTTTTTGTAGGTTGTTTAAAAAGATAACTATCAAAAACATTCAAAATTTCTTTGTTGGTAAACTAATTGTAATTTCAGTTAAAATAACCACAACCGCGTTACTACACAAATAACTGTCATGTATGTAGTAACTGCAGAACTTTTATAAGTGGATGCTTTAAACCGATTTCTTTGAAATATATAATATAATAGCAAAAGAAAAGCCTGATTTTGCAATTTTATTTGTAAAATTCGGACCATGTATAGATCATGTTTATATCTTTTTCTTATTAGAAGTCAGTAAAACCCAAAAAATCCGCGAAAAAAATTTAAAAATTGCTTATATTTTAATAATTTTATTTGACACTCAATACGCATAACTAATATTCATTGACATTTTTCAGATGATTTTCATAGAGGCTCAGCAAAAAAAAATGGAAGTAATGCTTTACAAACTACTTCTTTCACTGCTTCACAAGTATCCGTTAGTGTAGTTTTACTGCATTTTTAGAAGTTATTCTGAACAACTTCAAAAAATCACTTCTTTCATTGATTCCAAAGTATCCGTTAGTATATTTTTACACCTTTTTTAGAATTATGTATTTACTTCTGAACGACATCCAAAAAATCCCTTAAGTATTGCTTCTAAATAGTAATTGCTCTAAAACTGATCGTAAAAAGTGATTTTGGTATCAGTTGGCATTTCGAAATAGAAGGTCGCGGGTTCGATTCCCGGCGGGGCTAATATTTTTAATTTTTTTTTATTGTATTAATTTTTTTTAATATTTATAATTAATTTGTTTAAATTCAATATTTTTTTTAATTTTATATTTTTTAAAAATATCGCAGCAAAAAAAAATGCATGTTTCACAAGTATCCGTTAGTATATTTTTACTGCTTTTTTAGAAGTCATTCTGAACAACTTCAAAAAATCACTTCTTTCATTGCTTCTCAAGTATTCGTTATTACATTTTTACAGCTTTTTTAGAATTTCTTCTGAAAAACTTCAAAAAATCACTTCTTTCATTGCTTCCCAAGTATCCCAGCAAAACAAATTGCAAGTAGTGCTTTACTACTTGCAACTACTTCTTTTAATGCTTTACAAGTATCCGTTAGTGTATTTTTACTGCTTTTTTAGAAGTTATTCTGAACAACTTCAAAATATCACTTCTTTCATGCTTCCCAAGTATCTGATATTACATTTTTGAAGCTTTTTTAGAATTACTTCTGAACCACATCCAAAAAATCACTTAAGTATTGCTTCTAAAGAGTAATTGCTTAATTAATTTGTTTACATTCAATATTGTTTTAATTTTAAAATTTTTAAAAATATTTATATATAAAAAAATGGTGAGAAATTGATTTTTATGTACCTCTAAAAATAGTACTAAAACCAATATTGAAAGGTACTTTTTTTTGAAAAAGGTGATTTTTTTGGAAAAATATATGTTTTTTGGGAAAAGGTACTTTTTTTTGGGAAAAGGTACTTTTTTTTTGGAAAAGGTTCATTTTTTTAGAAAAAGGTACATTTTTTGGAAAAAGGTACTTTTTTTAAAAAAGGTACTTTTTTTTGGAAAAATGTACTTTTTTTGGAAAAAGGTACTTTTTTGGAAAAAGGAATTTTTTTTGGAAAAAGGTACTTTCTTTGGAAAAAGGTACTTTTTTTGGAAAAAGGTACTTTTTTCGGGAAAAAGTACTTTTTTTGGAAAAAGGTACTTTTTTTTGGAAAAAGGTACTTTTTTTGGAAAAAGGTACTTTTTTTGGAAAAAGGATTTTTTTTTGGAAAAAGGTACTTTTTTTTGAAAGAGTTACTTTTTTTGGAAAAAGGTACTTTTTTTTGGAAAAAGGTACTTTTTTTGGAAAAAGGTACTTTTTTTTGGAAAAAGGTACTTTTTTTTGGAAAAAGGTACTTTTTTTTGGAAAAGGGTACTTTTTTTTGGAAATAGGTACTTTTTTTGGAAAAAGGTACTTTTTTTTTGGAAAAAGGTACTTTTTTTGGAAAAAGGTACTTTTTTTGGAAAAAGGAATTTTTTTTAGAAAAAGGTACTTTTTTGAAAAAGGTACTTTTTTTGGAAAAAGGTACTTTTTTGAAAAAAGGTACTTTATTTGATAATTATTTATTATTTTTGCCAAAGCACCCCACCAGATTTGGAATTTGGGAGATTCGCTTTAAAATTGGTACCAATGAATCGAACAGTATGCCACATGAATAATAAAAAAAATTTTACCCAATTTCCTTTGACCCCTCGTAAATATCGCTGTTTTATTTAACATATTTCATATCAAGTATGGATTCCGTGGGAATTTCTTGTCAAAACTTGGTAGAAGGATAGCCCGGTTTCGTAGTAAGCATTTTTTTGTAATTTCTATGGATAAGTCGCGCCCTATTCAAATTGAAACTTTGACGCTCTATAGGCACTTAAGTCGTTAATATTAAATTTTTAGATTTTGATAATACACATTACTGTGAAAAAATTTTAAGAAATTTAAATTATTTCTTTTGAAATACTTTTAAGAACTTTTTAAAAAATTTATATTTTTAGACGTTTTTTAAAAATTGTTATTTGGTAACACTAATTGCTTAGATTTGTAGCTTCTTTAGCAGTTGGGAGAAACTACACTGAACATTCTTTATAAATATCACCTACAGGAAACAATTTTTTCAAACAAAGAAAACACATATAAAATATATGGGCACTTCTGAATTTCGGAATAGCTATATTTGGCCTTAGATTTTTGTAAAGTTTAACAAAAAAAAATAATTTAAAAATTTGGATTTAATTATCCGGCGTTTTTGGAGGGTTGCAACTTATAGAATTATGAAACTTAAAGCATATGACAATTATAGAACTTTTAATGTAAAGCATTTTTAATATTACAATTAAAAACGGATTAGTTTTCTACATACTTACAATTTTATAGATATGAATAACCCTTGATAAGATCAGTTAATTTATTTTTTAAAGTGCGAACTGAAAGCAGAATTTTTCTTCCATTAAATATTTTTGTACATGACTTAAATATTTTCGTACATTTCAACCCTGGAAATCATATTCTTTTAACTTTTCAAATATCGTTTATAGTCAAGGCCTAAAGTATCCAATGCTTTCTAGGCCATTATAATATCGCCTTCCTTTCTTTTAAAAGTAGATGTGACTTTAAAGTCACATTGGTAAGAAATAGGTTAAAAAATATCGAACTGCTACAAAAATGGATACATATTGTTTGGAATTTAAAGTGTATTTTTCGCCAATTACTCAGATCTAATGGATTTGGTTCTTTAACAATGAATAATGCACACATTCTAAGTTTTCTGGTACCATAGCTTTATGTCCGATAAGTTCAACGGCTTATGAGTTACAGCGTAGTTAACTAACTTTTCTTCAACATGTATCCATTAAAGTTTTCCACTGTATATTGTAATGTATTTATCAAGGTTGGTTACCGTTATCGTTATAATACCGTTATCGCTAAAATACCGTTTCAAATTGAAACCCGTTACCGTTATCGATACCTCTAAAAAAATTTCTAAATACCGTTATCGTTACCGATACCGTTATTTTTATGGGTAGTTACCGGTATTTTACCGGTATTTATTATTTTATATAAAAATTACAATTTTTTTATTTTTTATTTTATAATCTTGAGTGTTTTTTTTTACAAAAAATTTATAGTAATAATTTTACTTATTAAAACTACCAGTATTGAATTTATAGCTTAAAATCTGTGTTTTCAGTACTTAAAATTAAAAATATGCCATATTTTTACTTGTTTTTATATGTTTTTAACATAATTTTTAATACCGGTACGTACCGGTATTGCTGTTTCGATAACGGTATACCGTTACCGAAACAGTCTTAAATACCGTTACCGTTACCTTTACCGTTACCTAAACAAACGAAATCTGATACCGTTACCGTTACCCTTACCGTTATTCGTTTCGGTAACCAACCTTGGTATTTATATATGATCAAATATTAGCTGATAAACCTACAAAAATGAATTTTTTATGGGGTCAGTTTTGTGAGTTTTACTACAGAAAAAATGTCTCCTAATCTAACAATTTTTCTATAGAAAACAAATTCTGGGGGTCTTAGCGAGCAATTTGCCTCACAATCAGTTAATATTTCGTTGACAATAAAAATCAAATCCAGTAAAATATTGATATTTTAATAGTTTTCTCATAAAAACTGTTTTTTTGCAGATGCTGAAAAAAAAACAATGATTTATTATCCTTAAACCGATATAAATAAAACAATTTACGAATTGACTATTAAATTTCAAATAACCCACTTACTTAAATAGCCAGTTTGTATTTAGTTTTGTAACTACAAAAAAATCATATAAAATAGATAAATAAAAGGCTTAACATATTTATGACCCAAAATCTAAAACAGAATTAAAAAAATTATGTTGAGTATACTATATCGTCAATTTTCCATATATTACTAAAAAAAGTGACCACTTGCAAACAAACGAAAAAAATTAGCCAACGAAATATAGCAAATCAGATAACATTTTTATATGCTGCTTAAATCCTAAATTGCCAAGACAACAACTAAAAAGTGACCGACCCTTACTTTAACATAAGCATGCATGTGAACATTAGTATAACACTTATATTAATGAAAAATTATCATTTCGATTTATAATACGAATGCACAACTCTTATAATCGATTCCTAAATTATGTTGCTAAAATTTTTCTCTTTAAATAATTGAAATCGGAATAGGGATCACTTTATACAATGGCAGATCACACTTACAATAGGAATATTATGTATGTCAGTTAGGGTTATGTCCAAATCCTTGTAATGAGAACATATGGGAAGCTGGAAATCTTAACGTTTGCTACTGGGAGATTAAGACAGTGTTTCCAGATGACGTTTCATCTCATATGACCGAAAATACAATACAAAAATTCATGCAATACAAAACAAAAATTATATGTAATCACTCATTAGTCCGAAAACGAACGTCTTCCAAAAACCCCATATAAATGACAAGTAGTGTCGGACCGAACAGTTCGGCCAGAAAATGTATTTGGTCGGAATTTGGTATGTTGAACCATTATGGACAAATATTGTTGAACCGAATAAAATACATTTTAAGTGTCAAATTTAAGGAAAAGTCAGAAGTTAAGAAATAAATTCATTGTTCGTAAATTTGACATTCAAAATCCAATTAATAAATCGACTGAACAAACATTTTAGCAGTATGAAAATTAATCCACAGTGCTTTCAAATAACAGAAAATCGACCATATTTCACTTTTTGGCCGAACTGTTCGGTCGGATACTAATGACAAGGACTCCTATTTTCCAAAATTTATTCTATAAAATAAGAGCCCTTCTTATTAAATTCAACTTACCATTAGTATCAATTGATACGACATCTTTAGTAGTTGCTAAAATTTTATAAAACATCTTATTTGCTACAGCTGCTATTTCCACTTCTTTTTCTTGTTCTTTTTACAATATATTGATGTCCATAAGTAGCATCATATGAGTAGTTTTATACAAAGAAAAAAGTCAAAGATGTTACTACAACAGTTACTGATTCCAAAAAAAAAAGGACTTTATTTGTAATGTGGGTGATTTTTTCTATTTGTATACAAATACGAATATATTCGCATTAGTGTTTGAATGTGTGTGTTTGCTATATAAGCTGCTTGTATCAATAAAAATTCGATTATATTCGTATATAAGATTTTCTATATTTATTTTCCTTTGTAAATTGTCCACACAAAACAAAATATGATTTATCGCTGACTTGTAAGCAGGTTATCATCATATCATATGTGAAGAGTTTGTTTTCAAATGGGATAATATATTTGTCGTTTCTCGTATTGAAAGTAGCTTTGTTGAAGATATTATTTGTACTATATTGTATAATAGTTAATATAAATTGGGGGGGGGGTGAAGTGGTGGTGCTTCTTTGATTTTGTGGGCTAAATATAAAACCAGTCAATTGACAGAAGCGGTCAAGAGCTTAAGTTTTTTATCGTAAATAAATAAGTAAATACATATAAGCAAATGACTCTACCATTTAGATGTACTGATAAAAAAGCGAGACAGTTATGAAATATTAATTTTAATAGAATAGTGTATCGAATTAAAGAGCACACATAGAGGATTTTCTTAGACGAGTTTTAATGAAATTTTTCACTAAACTAATGAAGTTTTTTTCACACAGTGAAGAAAAATTTTCTTAAATTTTATGAAAAAGCTTCATAGTTTTTATGAAACTATTTCTAATGAAACTTCTTCACTGGATGTATGAAATTTTTAGTAAATAATATTAAAATGTTAGTAGATAAAGAAAAACTGCATTAATTTAACGAAAAGTTTTAATGGACGAATTTCAGCGAAACTTAATTGAATTAATGTTAAAAACCATTAATAAAGGGTGGTTAAATTTTAACGGCCGATGTTGAATGTGAACAACACCTAAACGTCAAGTTTTTTTCTGCATTTCATTTGAAATTTCTCAATTTCAGACGAACTCAATTTGAACCATGGAAAGTTACACAATCGAGCAACGCGTTAAAGTTATTCAGGTTTATTATGAAAATGGGCGTTTAAATCAAAATGTATTTCATGATTTCTTTGGCCAGCATAATCGACCAAATGTGTCCACAATCGGGAGAATTGTGAACAAATCGGGTCTGAAGGAAATGTGAAAACACCAGTTTTTTGTGTTTGGTGCGGTTTATGGACTGGCGGCATCATCGGGCCGTACTTCTTCGAAAATGAGGTTGCCCAAGCAGTTACCATGAATGTGTTCGCTATAACGGACTTCTTGTGGCCCGAAATTGAGAATGTGGACCTGGACGATATGTGGTTTCAACAGGATGGTGCCACTTGCCAAACAGCCAACGAAACAATGGCTCTTTTGCGCGAGAAATTCAATGGCCGTGTTATCTCACGTAGTGGCGATGTCAATTGGCCGCCAAGATCATGTGATTTGACACCGTTGGACTTCTTTCTTTGGGGTTATTTGAAAGAAAGGGTGTACGTCGATAAGCCAGCAACAATTCAAGAGCTAAAGGATGAGATAATTCGGCACATTACCGGAATATAACCTCAATTATGCATCAGCGTCATCGAAAATTTCGACCGTCGGATGGAGGTGTGCCGCCGAGGTCGCGGCGGCCATTTGGCCGATATTTTGTTCCATACATAATTGAACCATACCAATATTATCATATAAAAAGAAATGACGATAATTTCTTAAATAATTTGTGTTTTATTCAAAATCAACATCGGCCCGACATTTAACCACCCTTTAGCATGCAGATAATTCTCTCAGTGCAGTATTTTTTTTATAATTTTTTTTTTGTTCAGGCATATTTGGGGATTTTTCTTTTACATTAGTTTGGGTTTAGAGAAGGGGCGTGCAACAACATGGACTTTTTTGAACTTTTTTGGCTCATGGACTTTTTTGAACAACATTTAAAAGCAGTGTTCCTAATGTTGGTAAAGGGGCCATGGTACTCCTCATGCCACATAGAATTGAAAACTGTTGGCTTCAATTACTGTTTTCGAACAAGATTTGACAAAACTCTCTAATCTTAAAATAATTTTTAGGCGGTGAATTTGTATTCTGCCCAGTAAAATTTTCTGATCCAGAAAGAAATATAGAATAGCTACTTCTGTCAATTCTAACACTAATTACTTTTATCCTAAAAGCAACCTCTTCTATGGCTCCAAAGTGGAACCGGTTACCCTACAATCAGTTCTGTAACTAGTTCTAGAACTAATTTTCCGTCCGTTACCCCTTACATATAAGATCCGTGGAAGGGATTTCTGAACTTGTTCCACAGAATCGGTTCTAGTGGAGCCAGTTGAAGTAATGGTGTGTTGTTCAACCCATTGTAAAAATTTTTCCTGTGCGGGTGAAGTGAAAATTTTTTTGCAAGCGAAAACAAATTTTGTAATGAAATAAAATTTTTGAGGTAAAAAACGATTTTTGTGCTAAAAAAAAACTTTGAGATGAACAGTGATTTTTGGGGTAACTCCCTACAAACACTCATTAATCCTACACTGATAGAATTTTGGGCATAGTATTAATGAATTTGTTCATTAATCCAATGATTTTTTTTCATTGAAAAGTCCCCAAAGAACGCGTTCATTAAATCAATGAAACGTATTCATTAAACGAAAACTAATTGAAAAAAATATATTTTTTTTTGCGTTTTTTTATTTACTGTTTATTTTTATTTTATTAATTTTTATTTGTACATGTACATATTTCTTTTTTGTTTTTATAATGTTTTTGACATCTCCCTGAACTCGACTTGAACCAGCAATCACCAGAATGTAAACATTACCGTGTTACCGATTGATCTAAATAGACAAAACAAAATGATGTCATTACATCGATCTTTATATTTAAATAATTTCATTTTGCAACCCTAGCGTTCATTACTGGAACATATATCTATTTTAGTAATTAGCAAATTCAAAACCCTTATAAAAATTATAGCATATCTTATGGGTTAGTTGAAAAAATATAATGAAAAAATTCATTAAATTAATTAATTTTTCATTAATTCAATGAAAATTTTTCATTAAATCAATGAATTCAGATTAATGAAATCGATTCATTAAATCAATGAATTCAGATTAATGAAATCGATTCATTAATAGTATGAACGATAATTCTATCAGTGTACACACGGAGAGTTTTGCTCGACGAGTTTTAATGAAGGTTTTCATTAAACTAATGAAATTTTCTTAACAAACTGAATAAAAAAAATCTTAAACTAATTGGAAATTTATTAATTCTGTTCGAGGCCAATTTCCTTATTATGGATTAACATAATAAGTACTTTTTTCAAAAACTGCTATTTTTCTTCATCAGGATATTTTCCTAACAAATACTTCACAGAGTTTTTGCTTTCATAAACCTCTACACTTTCAGGAATGAAAAGACGATCGTTTCGGGGATTTTCCAGGTCCCCTTCTTCAGTTTTCTTTAGAAAGTGGGGGCAATAGTGCAATGCAAATTGAAACATGAAAATTTCATATTAAATGTAGTCTGCTACATCAACGAAATGAGAATGGAGCAAACAACAAAATATGTTGTTATATGAAATTTTGATATTTCAATTTGCATTGCATCAATTTGCATTCTACCTCAAGTCCAAATTCTAATATGATATCGTCATATTAGATTTTATTTGTTGTTTCAAAAAGGTTGATCATTTTCATGATAGACAATACAATTATTTCGTGGGCATCACCCCAACTCTTCAGTTGTTCGCAATAAGAAAATGATAGCTTGAGCATTACTTACGGTCATCCTAAGACCATTAAATTTAAATAAAAATATTTGTGAGGTTTTAAAAGTAGTGAAGTAGTGCACTTAAGTTTAAAAAAGAAGAAAATTAAATAAAAGGTAAGTTTTATAGTCAGAACTAAGCACGATTCTTTTCTTAAATATATCTTAAGTAATTTCGTTTGAAATCTATCTTTGTTGTGACAATAAAACTGACCCTAAATAACATAATAAGTACTTTTTTCAAAAACTGCTATTTTTCTTCATCAGGATATTTTCCTAACAAATACTTCACAGAGTTTTTGCTTTCATAAACCTCTACACTTTCAGGAATGAAAAGACGATCGTTTCGGGGATTTTCCAGGTCCCCTTCTTCAGTTTTCTTTAGAAAGTGGGGGCAATAGTGCAATGCAAATTGAAACATGAAAATTTCATATTAAATGTAGTCTGCTACATCAACGAAATGAGAATGGAGCAAACAACAAAATATGTTGTTATATGAAATTTTGATATTTCAATTTGCATTGCATCAATTTGCATTCTACCTCAAGTCCAAATTCTAATATGATATCGTCATATTAGATTTTATTTGTTGTTTCAAAAAGGTTGATCATTTTCATGATAGACAATACAATTATTTCGTGGGCATCACCCCAACTCTTCAGTTGTTCGCAATAAGAAAATGATAG
Organism: Leucophora obtusa; assembly: GCA_949987735.1. Taxonomy (NCBI): domain Eukaryota; kingdom Metazoa; phylum Arthropoda; class Insecta; order Diptera; family Anthomyiidae; genus Leucophora; species Leucophora obtusa. The sequence goes on from OX465299.1 coordinate 55,551,789, forward strand.
CTTGAGCATTACTTACGGTCATCCTAAGACCATTAAATTTAAATAAAAATATTTGTGAGGTTTTAAAAGTAGTGAAGTAGTGCACTTAAGTTTAAAAAAGAAGAAAATTAAATAAAAGGTAAGTTTTATAGTCAGAACTAAGCACGATTCTTTTCTTAAATATATCTTAAGTAATTTCGTTTGAAATCTATCTTTGTTGTGACAATAAAACTGACCCTAAATACTAATTTTTCGGTAAAATGCCTCAAAACACTGTATAATTGCAAAAAATAGTTAATAGTTTCTTATTAATTCTGCAAAAAGCTCATTGTAAAAAAATGTTTAGAGTTATCTCTTGAAGAAATGTAGAATCTCCGAGGTTTCCTGCACAAAAGAAATTCTTGAATCCAAGAATCTATTCAAAATCTCAAAATTAAAAATGTTTGTTTAATGTCAATTTCTAAAATGTATGTTTACTAAATTATTCATGTTTTCCATTATAGCATTATTTGAAAAAAAAAATGTTTTTGGTCCTCATGTGTTTGGGATTCAGCCTCCATAGACCCCCCCCCCCTTGTATCCCCGCCTGTATGATTGCTTTTATCGGCAAGAGAGGGCGTTAAACTCAGAGAATTTTATTCAAAAATTACTTAACAGAAAAATGGGTTTTAATTGTTTCACGAAAATAATTCTCAAAAATACATTTTTTTTAAAAACTTGTTCAAAGATTTGTTTTTTAATTACTTCAATACATTTGCAATTAAATTAAAATATGGATTTTAGTATATGTTTACAAAACAATTGATGGAATTATATATAATTAGATATATTTTTTTCCTTTTTTTGTAAGTTTATACTGTTATATAATAGATCATTAAAAAATTAATAACTATTTTTTACCACAAACTAAAAAAAAATGGATTATTTGAAATGCCAAAATTCATGATTTTTATACAAAGTTCACGCATTTATAAGAGTTTAGTATAAAAACTATGTGAACCTTCCATTTTCGGTATAGGATGTGTTGAAATACTACGAGGAACATTTTTGTGGAACATTCTAACCCTCTAACTCTTCAATGAAGGGGAATTTTTTGGCCCCTTTTTAAAAAGGGACAAAAAAGACCCGTAAGTTGAAGAGTTAGACGGTTAGAATGTTCCTCGTTGTGGTTTACATAAGTTCGCTGAACACATCCTATACCTAAAATGGAAGATTCCCATGATGTCTCCCTAAAATCCAGGTTTGTGTGACATTTGAGCACCAATTCTGAATAAGTACGAAGTTAACCCTTAAAAACATTTTAAGTTTTTACTTATTACTGGCACTTAAGTAAAATTTTCAATGCCGATGTCTTCAAAGACTTATAGTAGAATTTTATGACAAATATTTTTGCGGAACATTTTAACCCTCTAACTCTTCCACTTACGGGTCGTTTTTGTCCGTTTTAAAAAGGGTCCAAAAAAGTCCCTTTAATTGAAGAGCTATAAGGTTAAAATGTTCCACAAAAATATTCCTCGTAGTATTTTAAGTTCGCTGAACATACCCTAAGCCTAAAATGGAGGATTCACATGCTTTCCTATTTTAAACCTATTTAATTTTTTTTTTTGTTTTAGAAAAATCAGTTTAAGCGTTTAAAACCCATTTTTTGTGAAATGATTTTTTTTATTTTTTATTAATGAATCGATTTTACCCAAATTTGGCACAAATATGGCTTGACCTTATATCAATTCAGGCTAGACCTTATTCCGATTCATGGCAATCGGATCATTTTTGCAGGTTTTATAAAGATTTTAAAATAAATTTTGATAAAAATTGACACAAACGCTTCCAGTTTTATGTGCATCTCAATGGATACTTTTTGTAATTTTACGTCCATTTATGTAGCTAATATAATATTTTTAAATTTCAGGACCTATGGGAGGTGGGCGTGTCCTTAGCCAAATATTTCCAAAATTAAAATTTTTCTTAACTAAGGGGTTCTATGTCAGTATACCAAATTTTAAAACTCTCTCTCCACTCCTTATATTTTTGTTATATGGGATCAAAGCACTGTGCGTCGGGTTAAAAATATGAAAAAATATTTAATTCACCAGACCCTAATGTGAAATTGTACCAAAATGCAGGGAGAAGTACACTGAGAGAATTATCTGCATGATATTAATGAATTTAATTTAATTTAATGCAGAATTATCTGCATGATCCCAGTGTAGAAACGGTAATGACATATCATTATTTTTTGGACTACCAGTAATGACACCCACTTACTTCTGTATTATTTTAAAACATATAATAATGAGTTACTGATAATTACTTATTTTTATCATTATTTCAAATAGAAAATAATTTTTTAGATTTTTTTGAAAATTTTTTGAAATCTATTTTTAGACTCACTGGTAAGGATATATGTAACCACATATTTTTTGATTTTTTGTATGTTGGCGAGTAAGCTTACTTGTGTGCAGCAGGTCAATTATGTTTTTATCTATTAAATATTACATGTCGGTATAGCTCAGATAGTAGAGCTGTTGACTGGCAATCTGTAGACCCAGGTTTGATTCCCGCACCAGCAAATTTTATTAAAAAAAAAAATACAATAAAAAATATTTTTTTTTATATAATTTATTTTTTAGAAAATCTATTTTTAGACTCATTATTTTTGTCAGTACTGGTAAGGATATAGGTAACGATATATTTTTTGGTTTTTCGTATGCTGGTGTGTAACGACAACTCATTATTTTTCGCGACATCGCCATATAAAGGTAATAAGAAATGTAATAACAAAAGTAACTAGTTACTATTACCAAGTATGTAGTTACATAACCACATATCTGGTAATGATTTTCTACACTGGGATATTAATGAATTTAATTTAATTTCATGCATAAAAATAACCAAGTTGCACTGGAACTCGTTCATTGAAATTTTTCATTGAATTAATGGAATGTTTCTTAAAATGTTGTAAAAATTACATTTCATTTATTAAAACTTTCATACACTCAACGAAAAAGTTTCACTAAAACTAGATTCATAAAATATATGAAGCTTTTTCATCAATGAAATTTTTCATTTTCTTTGTGAAGATAACTTCATTAGGTTACTGAAAAATTTCATTAAAACTTTTTAACCGCTCGACTGACTTTGCTCATTTGCAACACCAAATTACTCGGAAGGATGTCCGTTATTCTAGGTAACGGACATCTTATAAGGTGCTCGTCAAAAAGATAAGGTCACTTACATTTTGTTTTGTTTCTGCAAAAAAGCAAAGAGTATTGAATAACACTGTTACCTAAAAAATGTGTTGCTCAAAACTTGTTTATATATAAATTATTTAATTATATTTTTTACCGTTAATTCAATTTATAAATCAAAACCGAACCGAATTTCCAAAAATTCTTTTAAAAGCCTTGAAAAATCATGTAATTAGAGTGTGTGTGAAACGGTAGCAAGTATTCTTTATGGTAAATTTTTGACAGTTTTGAGGTGAATAAAATTTTACTAGCCCATAGGGCTAGTAGAATTTTGGACATAAGCATAGAAATATTTGACATTTTAAAATGTGAAAGGTAGAAGAAAATTACATTACATGTAGGTAACCATTTTTACTTCTCGTCATCGTCTATTTTGTTATCCAAAACTAAAACTTATATTAATTGCAACGACATGGTTTGTAGGAGAATTTGCAATTAGACAACACGCATATATTTCCTAAAAATATTTGCTTCCTTTTATTAATTTTTTCATTATTATTTAAAACTGTCAAAAATTTTACATTGTCGAAAAAGATTTCATTTCACACAGTAAAATTAAAATTTTTTTCACCATAGAGCAAATGTTTTTCACCATGATACTTTGCTATCGTTTTACACGCGCCCTTAATTAAAAAACACGTATTTGAATTTTTTATAAAAAAGAAAATAAATTGATAGCGAAAAATAAAAATATGTTATGTATGCTTTTTCAAATAAAAAAAATAAAAAATAAAAAATTTTGACAAATTTAAGATATTTTTTAAAAAATATACTCTGAATATGAAAATATGCAAAAATATGCTATTAAGAGCAAAATATGATCTAACAAATCAATGCCAGAATTCGTCAATTGTTCTGAAACGGATAAATATTTTATACATTTTTCAATACAATGTACAGGAATATCATGATGCAGCATATTTCTGGTTGCCCTGGTTATAAGATTAGAGGATCTTGTTTTTCACTCAAGTTAAACTGAGGATTTTAATTTAACTCCAGAAACTCTTCTTGGTCCTTTTAAAACCTGATCTGTTTGGTATGCATTAGAGATGTGCACGTGAGCGATTTTTGAATCACGCACGCCTACGAAGAAGGTTAAAATATTCACATACGATTCATGCACTACTAATTATTTCCTACTCAAATCACGCTCGTAGTGAGTATATTAAAAAATTACTCAAAAAATTCTCACGAACAGCAGCAAAAATTACAAAAAATGTTTGATTACAATATGTAACTCACTCACGACTCAGCAAGTAAGGATGGCGATTATTACTAACGATCACGCGTTAATCATATGCCCATCTCTAGTCTGTATTGGTGAACATTAAAAATCAGTCTTTGCAAAAAAAAAAATCTAGGCTTTAGCACGCTTGAAAAATAAAAGTGGCAACATCGAAATTAATTTTATTTTACACCACCTAAATTTGATACAATCATTAAGTAAAATCATTACTGTCATATTTCCAAAATCAAGTACCCATATTATTTGCATGCATATTGTAACACTTGTCTTTAACCCTTAAACAACTTCCGTCACCCACTCATTCACTCACTAGCTATATACAATACCTATCACTTAAGTCCGTAATAAGAATATGTATTTATTAAATAAATTTTCTTTAAAACGCCTTTTAACCATTAACTCAATTATTACAACATACTTACAATATGTATAAAGTAATAAATTCATCTTCTATAGAATATATAATGGAACCAGAATCTGAAGAAGCAATAACAATAAACCAAACTCCCCATTATAATTTTTTCAAGTACAAACGACAACGGCAAGTACACACACACACACACAAATTAACAATTTGAATGAAACATAAAAATATGACACAAGATGTCAGGCACGTTGACAGCTGTTAACTGATGCTAATACCATGCAACCCTTTTCTTTTCCATCAAACAATATTATACTGTAAAGATGATGATGTGTTGTTATATGTATGAAGTAAAAACCGAGCAGGATGATGTTGAGAAAAAGATATTTTGTTTAAGAAAGGTGTAGAACGGATTGTTACTTTCAAGAGTGTACGCTTTATTTTACTCACTTTTGTTGTTGTTTAGTATCTTGATAAGATTAATCAAATTTTCTAAACGTTATAGAGTAAAAACAAAAGAAATTATAAAGTAGCTGGAAAATATGCAGCACCACACACATTGATTTTGTATGAACAACTAAAAGTAAAGGGTTAATGGAATTATATTTTGATACGGTTTTTGAGATGGTTTTAACATAATTATATAAGAAAAGCGTAAGAAAATATAGATGTAGAATATTAAAAGTACTAGCGTATTAATTGATATTTAAGTCAATATTTTTATAAGCATAAGAAATATCAAAGAATTTTATTATTAGCTTTAAATGCTTTTAAAGAAGAAAGCCTACTTTACGGCTGCTAGTATTAGTATTTTTTGTAACATATTTTTAGGCTTACAATTTTGTTTATTACTTATCATAAAATTATCCAGGCAACATATTTTTGAGCTCTTAGAAGTTTATATTTTAAAATGAAATTATTTGCAAAACATTAACAAATTTGGCCCCAAAAGCATTTACAACAATTTAAATCTTTTAAAAACTAAATTGCTTCAGTTATTTTTTATATGATTTTATTTAAAGTAGAGCCTACAAACATTGCAAATCCAAAATATTTCAAAATCGCATTAAATTGAGGAAAGAAGTTCCGTCTTTCGGAAATGCATGGGTTTATTATTGAGACACTGCTTTTTACGTCGTCGTTACTATAACCGTAATAAAAGCACCTCTTACATTATTATCTCCAAGGGATCCATAAATTTCATTGGGGCTCATCGCCTTTAAAATTCATTATACAATACATTACTTTAAACATTATTTGGCAATGTGTGAATTTGTTGAACTTTATATATATTTTTTTTTAAGTGTACACTAACAGAAAAAAGTCTGTAAGTGTACTTGTTGTTTAAAGTACTTAAATTTAATTAAAATTTATATTGCAGAGGAAACTGCTCAACTTGGCAGATTATTTTGCTATATATTAGTAACAGAAACAGCAAAAATAAAAATGTTAAATATACAGAATTTTAGTTAATTTTTTGTTAATAAAAAAATAGTAATTTAAACTGCTAAAATCAGGGAAAAAAATGTTTCCCAAGTAATTAGTAGGCTAAAAAACCACAACAAATCTTAAAATTTTCAAAGTTTTTTCAATTTTTTTTTTAATGCAAATAAAAATCGATCGTTCTGAAGTCAGCAGTAGTTTAATAAGTTTTTAGTAAATTTTCTCTAGATATAACAGTTTGCTTTTAAGATTTTTGTTCTACTAATAATTAGGAAAATATCTGCAAATTTTACAATATTATTTGTCATTTTTAATTAACTGAAAGCTAACTCAAATATAAAATTTCTGTCTAACTCAATTTCTAAAATTCTGTAAATTTAACAATTTTATTTTTCTGTTCTAATTTTAAAAGTGATTAGCTGTAATATCTGAAAATTTCAACAGTTTTTTCTGCAAGGTAATTTTTAATTAATTTTTACTAGATTTTCCTGCTATTTTCACAGGTTTATTTCTATGAATGTAGTTTTGCTACACAGAGAAAACAGATTCGTCCTTACAACCGAATTTGTTGCCAATCGAATGGTTCGGTTGTGGTTACCTAATTTTTCAGTTATGACAACTGAATATCAGTAGATTCTCTGGTCATTTGATAATGGCAACAGAATTTCTATTCCCTCAACAATAATTCGGTTGTCACGACTGAAAAATTGTGTTGTCACAACCGAAAAATTCGATTGGCAATAAATTCGGTTGTAAGCACGAATCTGTTTTCTGGGTGTGGGATATTATACGATGTAACTCAAAAGACATAAGTAAGGACATAAGTAACCACGTATTTTTTTAATTTTTGTATCTTGGAGAGTAAGTTACTTATGCGTAGCAGGTCTGTTACCTATTTATACCCTACACCACTATGTGGTCAGGGTATTATAAGTTTGTGCTGATGTTTGTAACACCAAAAAATATTGGTCCTAGACCCACCTTATAGTATACCGATCGGCTTAGAATTCTTTCTTTATTTCGTTTTAACGATGTCCGTCTGTCCGTCCGTCCGTCTGTCTGTCTGTCTGTCCATGCATTCTTGTGCGCACTCTACAGGTCGCAAATATTAAGATGAAACTTGGTACACCGACTTATGTTGGCCCAAGGACGACGCCTATTGATTTTGGCAAACATCGGTCCATGTTTAGACCTAGTGCCCATATAAGGGTCCTACCCAAATTATACTGTTTATACGCTGCAGGTCGCAAATATTACGATATTTTGATAAAATTTGGTACACAGATCTATGTTAGCCCAATAACGCAGCCTATTGATTTTGGTGAACATCGGTCCATGTTTAGACCTAGTGCCCATATAAGGGTCCTACCAAAATTATACTGTTTATACGCTGCAGGTCGCAAATATTAAGATATTTTGATGAAATTTGGTACACAGATCTATATTGGCCTAATAACGCAGCCTATTGATTTTGGTGAACATCGGTCCATGTTTAGACCTAGTGCCCATATAAGGGTCCTACCAAAATTATACTGTTTATACGCTGCAGATCGTAAATATTAAGATATTTTGATGAAAATTGGTACACATACCTATATTGGCCCAATAACGCAGCCTTTTGATTTTGGTGAACATCGGTCCATGTGTAGACCTAGTGCCCATATAAGGGTCCTACCAAAATTATGCTGTTTATACGCTGCAGGTCGCAAATATTAAGATATTTTGATGAAATTTGGTACACAGACCTATGTTGGCCCAATAACGCAGCCTATTGATTTTGGTGAACATCGGTCCGTGATTAGACCTAGTGCCCATATAAGGTTACTCGCAAAATTATACTGTTTATACGCTGAAGGTCGCAAATATTAAGATATTTTGATGAAATTTGGTACACAGACCTATGTTGGCCCAAGGACGAAGCCTATTGATTTTGGTGAACATCGGTCCATGTTTAAAACTAGTGCCCATATAAGGGTCCCCCCAAAATTGGCTTGGTTACAAACTGCAGGTCGCAAATATTAAGATATTTTAATGAAATTTGGTGCGCTGACTCACATTATAGAAAATTTTGACACAAGCCCCATTTTAACCCATTCGTATTTTGGATCCAAACATTAGTTGGCTTTTACCCAGACTGGTGTAGGGTATTCTATAGTCGGCATGCCCGACTTTAACCTTTTTACTCGTTTTTCATCTATCAAATATAATATATTGAGATAGCTCAGATGGTAGAACTATCGACTGGCAATCTGTAGTTCCAGGTTCGATTCTAGGCACGAGCAAATTAAAAAAAAAAATCTTTTTATAAAACTTTTTTTCAACTCATTATTTTTGGCAATACTGGTAAGCTTACATATATATATATATATTAGGGCGGGTTAAATTGTATGGATAAAAATTTTTTGATATTGCGTACTCGATTTTTCGAAAGCTTTTAGCATGGGAAAAAAACTTCCACTACGACATATCAAAAAAATCATTTTCGAGGCTCCCAAATTTAAATTTTTTGCAATTTTCGAATAAATCTAGATTAGCGCCATCGTAGGGTGGCTTTTTGGAACAACTAATAAAGTTGTAAACAATATAACATTACAACCTTTCCAGAAAGGTATTACTTATGAAAATCGGATAAAAAATTTGGCAACTAGAGGTAAAAGTATATAAGTAAAATTATTTTAAAATTAGTATCAAGACATTTCTGACTCATATAAAGCATAGTTTGTGAACTATGCGCACCATATATATATATATATATATACATATATACATATATATATATATTCCTCTAACTACCACTAGAGCATAGGGCGCCAATAACAGCAGAACGCCATCTGACCCGATTTTGAGCGATAGAACTTAATTCGTTCCAAGGTACACCTAGTTGGTTCATTTCGGATTCTGTTGAACATCTTCATGTTGTACGTGGCCTACCACTTTCTCTTCCATCTTGATGAAATGGATTCCATCTAAGAGCTTGCTTTGAGAAATTATCATCGATGCGACGTAATGTGTGTCCAATCCACTGCCACTTTCGTTTACGTATCTCCGTTGCTACCGGCATTTGGATTGTTGTAGCTAACAACTCGATATTCGATATTGTTCGGGGCCAGAAGATACGCAATATTCTTCTTATGCAGCGATTTATAAAAGTTTGAAGGCGTTTTATTATGTTGTTCGTAACCTTCCAAGTTGTACATCCATATAAGAGCTCTGATTTTACATTTGACTCGAAAATACTAAGTTTGGTTCTTTGGCTTATTTTGTTAGTTTGCCAGATTGGGGCTAGTATGCCAAAAGATGTCCTAGCCTTTTTTTATTCGTGCGTCGACATCAACTTCGGTTCCACCATCTGTTGCAATTTCGCATCCAAGATAACAAAATTGATCTGTAGCATCAAACGTGTGATCACTGATGGTTATTGGTTCTGTTGTTGAACCAATACTTAGCGTTTTTGTTTTCGCAGCGTTTATTTTGAGTCCCGTATATTGCAGCTTTTCCTGGAGTTCTTTAGTTGTTTGCTTTAGATCACTAAGCTTGTGTGAAAGCAAATAAATATCGTCAGCATATGCAAGGTAGTTCAAATAGTGGTTGTTTATTTTCCATTGTATCCCTTGTCTTTTATTCTCAATGTTATTGAGGACATCTTCCATAACGATAAGAAACAAGAGTGGCGATAATATACAACCCTGACGAACTCCACTTTCTACCGTAAATGGATCAGAAAGTTTTCCCTTATGTAGTACGAAGCATCTAGCATGATTGTAGCTTTCCTTAATCAGTGATATATTTTTCTGGTATATTTCTCCTTCACAAGGCTAATCATATACAGATAAATAGCATATATAGCCTGGAGTTAAACTCAACACAATGTTCTATAATAATACGTAATGAGTTGATGTGATCTGCGCACGATGAACCACTTCGAAATCCGGCTTGGCATGAGCTGATGGTTTGCTCCAGATGTTCCTTTATACGATTTAGTATTATTTTGGCCACTATTTTGGCTACGGTTGGCAAAACACATATACCTCGCCAGTTTGTGACAATTTTGACAACAATTCCATCTTTCCATTCTTCAGTACCTGGAGCTTTTCCATTTGGAAGTTGTTTTATAGCGGCTATGGTTTCCTCTATACTTGGTGGTGTAATTCTTAACCTTAACCTGATGGATTTATAAAAATAGGAGGCTGGAGAGTAGGATCTATAACACAGTTCAAAACAGTGGAAAAATGCTCCCTCCAACGTTGAAGTTGTTCGTGATCAGTGTTGAGTAAATTACCTTCAAGGTCTCTCACAGGGTGTTCTGTATGTAAATTGTGGTCTACGAGTTGTTTTGTGATCTTATATACTGTTCGGGTATCACCTGCTTGTGCAGCTTCTTCGGCTTCTTTTGCGAGGCAGTCAATTCTTCTTCTTTTATCTCTCCGCACAGATCGCTGTACTGACTTATGCATATTACGATAATTGGTTTCTATGCTAACTTTTGTCTCTGAGTCTTCCACTGCTCCTAGCTGTTCTTTTATCATTCGTCATTCTGTTATGATATTCCATGTTTCATCAGTCATCTATTCTTGTCTCCCTTTGATTAATAGTATGAACGAAAATTCTATCAGTGTAGTAATGAGTTTCCACACTAGCACGTTTTGCTGGCTGTCGTGTAAAATTTCAGGATTCCAAAATGAAGACCTAAAGTTAACTGCGATTTTCCATTTATCCCACAAATTGCCGGCCCGCTATTTTCTAATCTTAAGAAATTGGAACACTAGATCATAGCAGTCACATATAGTATGAAGCTATAAACTTTTCCAATATCGACGGATTTGGTAACTTCCAAAAATAATGGAACTAGGCCCAATTTATAGTATACTAAACTTCAAAAGATTTATATATATTTGAAGTTTGGCACGTGAGCTTCTATTATTTAAACTGATAAGAATATGTCCATATTCAGACGTAGTCTTCATAGAAAGCTTCTACCCGAACAGGGATAAAATGATATTTAGACGTAGATGAATTCTATTGTAACTGGTTAGAAGAGATGTACATTCAGATGTACTTCTTATAGAGAGGTCCTATCTGAATTGGGCTTAAATTATATTCAGTCACTAAACATGGTGAATGTCTGGTGGTAGTTGTGTTGCCATATAACTTGGACTTAGTCCCAATGTAAACCCACCTTCGCTATACCTGCTGAAATTTAATTTTTCGTCAATTTAATGGCGATTTTAAACACAATCGAACCATTAATTTTTTCGGGCCTAAATTCGGCCCGTTTTCGGGAATATAACCCATATTCCGACCATGGGATACTCTACATGGTAGGATTTGATATACTATAATTTTTTAATTTTTTTAAATTACGGTGGTGCACTCAAGGAGATAAAATTGAAATTTAAGTAAAAAAATTGTCAGATTCGGTATGGTCTGAGGGAAAAACAATTACCAAGTGCGGTATAGTACTTCTAAGGGAAGCAGCCTTTCAGAAAAATATAAATAATATATAAAAAAAAAAAATTTAATGTGAAGGCTAATATTTTTTTCCACCAATTGTGCCGTTGATATCTCTCTTACAAGATACTCGTAGCATAGTTACTAAATAAAGGACTCGATTTGGCTAGCCATTAACAAAAACTTGGCCCGGTTTATTGCAAAAATATAAAATTTTACCTTTCAAAGGCGAATAACTTAGGCACTTTAAGAGAGTAGCCTGCAAAATGTCACCCTCAGAAAAGTTATGCAGTTACTACATGACAGTTATTTGTGTACTAATGCGGTTGTAGTTATTTTAACTACAATTGCAGTTAATTTACTTAGAGCAAAATTTTTTAATGTTTTTGACAGTTATTTTTTTAAACAAACTTCAAAAACTACATTGTAGTAACATTTATTTTATGCAGTTATTTTGAATTTTGTTACAAATACTTTAATTTTCAAGTGTGTATGTGTACGAAGTAAAGCATTTGTTTAGAAATTTCTAGTGAAAGAATATGACAAGAACATGTTTTCTCCCGTCTTAGTCATAAAACAACGCTAAAGAGTAAAGACGCGTAGTACGGAAAAGGTTATATATTTTATTGAATTATTAAAATAATAAGATAAGTTTTATAATATAAATTTATTTACGGGAATATTAAAATATATTGTATTTACTTTCTTTCAGTTCTTTTATATTTTCATCCCTTTCTACCTGGTGAGAAAAAGGAAGCCAAACAATATTTCATCCCTTACAGACGGACATCTAGAACAATATAGTGAACAAGAAAAGTGATATTAAGTGTAAATTTTTTTCTCAATTTTAAATTTATTATGGAATACAATTAAGTTAAAATACTCTTAACTTAATTTTATTCCATAATAAATAAATTTATTTTTATTAACCCTTTCGCTATATTGTTGCCATATGGAATCATAAACTTAGGTTGGATCTGGCAACCTCCATATTAGAGAAACGATTTGGATTTTAATTGATAATTGTTTTTTAATGTCTTGCAGATCATTTGCAATAAAAATTTCAAAATAATTATCGGCACATGGTTGCCATATTTCCTTCTGAAAAAAGCATTTTTTAGGTTTTTTTTTGCAATTTTTGATAATACATGAAATGCCCATTTTCTAAATTTCTTTGTCTGGTTTTATTAGGAGAGCTTCAGGGTTTATAGGAATATTCAGAAATTGTTTGTCCAACAATATATTTTTTCAAAATTTGACCGATCGTTACATGAAGATTGCGTCTATATAAAATGACAAATTTACAGATATTTGTCTGTTTTTTTAATTTTGGTATGAAATTTGACATTTTTGACTAAAAATAATTCAATTTACTAAAAATATTTATACCGGGGTTGCCATATAAAATTTTTAAGAAGCGGTCCAAAATTGGTATTTTTTCCAAAAGTTCTTAAAATTCGCGCTTTAAAGGTTTTCGAAAAGTTCTTTTATTTTGTATAGAGTTTTGTCGTGGAAATAATAAAAAATTTGAAATTAGAAAAAAATCTTAACCCGTCTGGGAGCAGCAGCGTGTTAAAATTTGAAATTTTAGGCAAAATTTCTCCGCTAGGAGGCGCGATAAAGCTATAAAAACAAAACAAAAGTATTTCCTAGGCAAACTTTGGTCAAAAACTATTTAGCCAATCAAAATCTGTACCAAAATGTTTAAATTAATAATTTTTAAAATAATTTTTATTTATGTTATTTTAACTACATTTTCAGTTATTTGTACAGTTTTACAATAATTTGCATGCACGTTTTTTTAATTGCATTTTTAGTTGTTTTTACTACATTTGTCAGTTGATTTTTAACAGTTAAAAATAACTTCACATTGTAGTTGATTTAAATGCAAATGTAGTCTACACCTTTTTCATTGCAAATGCAGTTATTTTAACTGTCATTTGCAGTTGTAGTTGTGTCATGCAACACAACATAATTCCCTGAGTGCAGATATTCCATAAGACACATATACACGCGAAAGGAAATTGCTAGAGATAGAGCAAAAAGCAACCGTAAATAGCTTAAATAATTCAAAATAGAGCTATTTAGAGGTATTTGTTGCTCTATCTCTAGCAGTTTTCTCTCGCGTGTAAATATGCCTTTATGAGTAGGTCAACCAAAAAGAAGCCATAGCTTGTTTTTTATTTGCAAAGATAGAACAATTTAAATTAAATAGAAGTTCTGATCTGCGAAATATCAAAATTTTAAGCTTTAGTTGTTAGAGCAATTTTTTTTTGGCATATTTTGCGTAATTTTGCTTACTTTTGCTATTTTCTTTACAAATTTAAATTATTTTAGCTTTTTTCTCAGGAAACTGAGCATATTTTTGCTTTCCTCGTCGACCTAAATTTTTTAAATTAAAATTTGATTTAAATTTTTTTCTTCTATTTAAAAAATCACTTTTGTAAAAATAAACCACCGAAGTTCAAAGGAATAAAGCATCAAATTTAATACAGGGTGGGGCTAAAGTAACTATATGATATAAAAAAATTATAACTTCTTTGGTTGTGAATATGCCATTTTTTTCTATTTCAGAAACGGAACGCTATAAAACTGCGCAAAGAACTACGATTGTTTTTCTATTCCTTGAAAATAATCGTTCGATAGTTAATACTCAACGTGCATACAGAATATTTTATGGTGTAAAAACAAATCATATAGTTACTTTAGCCGCACCCTGCATAAAATTTCGTTTCCATAAGGTTTCTTATGAAGAAAATAATGCAGATTTATTGAAATTTAATAGTTTAAAACATGGGCTTTAGAGGTATTTTGTTTTCTTGGCCTACTTATGAGTATACATGTTTCTTGTAGGACCTTACTGTCGTCCACTGCCCACAGCTTAAAATGGGTTGGTTTGAAAATATTTAGTTTTCGTACAATTTTGAACATATCTATTAATATAATACTTGACTTTTTTTAATTTTTAAGGCCTACTGTTAGGATTTTATTTCTGACAAATTTGTATAACAAATCTTAAGGCTTGAATACTGCTTTGTCTTTATATTGTTTACCACTAATTCCTTTTAATTTAGCCTTTAATTAGTTTCTTTATATTCTTGACAATATTTTCTAAAATGTAAATCCTTTATAAGTCTTCATATAAAATTAGTTTTCTCTCGTTTTTATAGAATAATTTTTCAAAATATACATTCACACAGCAACAACACATTTACACATTTGCTATAATATAGTTTACACAACAAAAATAAAACATGTTTTCATTTTAAAATTCAAAGAAAATTTTCTTTTTAAAGAAACCACACTCTTGCAGAGAAAAGTAACAAATCCTTTTTTTAATATCTTCATGAAATGAGTTTCTTACCTCTACGTATCACATATGGTCTGAAATTGTAAATTGAAAAAAAAATACATGTTCTACACATAGTTTAAATTAAATAGTTTTACTAATTTCAAAGATATAAAAATAATAAAAATTTATAGAAAATAGTTTTTAAGCTACCTCTTGCACAGTGGTTCCAAACCCAAAAAAAAAATTTAATAATTATGGATCTTCTAAACTACTTATCCAATCGGAAAAAAATGTTTACTAGAACTGAACAGAAAGATCTAGGGTTTTTGGAAAATTAGTCTTTTAGACATCCTGTTTTAGTACAGGGTGTGCTATAGGGTATCAAAGTTGACCATCTCGGGTATACAAGGGCTTTACGGTCATACAACATTTACAAATTTGAACCGATTTTGTGAACCGACTTCAGACTTTTTGCAATCTAGGTTGTTAGATAAATAAAAAATATGCTTACACTACCATAGTAGCTCTTATAGTTTAAAAACTATTTGACTTTGATTTTTAAAATCTACATTTTTTACACTAACTTTTTTGGTTTTTTTCCAATAAGTTTTTCATTATAAGAAAAAAATTTTTGAAATTTTTTTGCGTCTTTGACAGTAATAGAATCAAAAATCAATCAAATCAAAACTTTCAAGTGTGTCCTGAAAATTAAATTTTTTTATTGCATTCACTTTTATCTCAAAATCGTTCTTAATATTTTTGAACACAGCATTGGTCGAAAGTGATGAGTTTTTGTACAAAATAACCCAAAGAATAACTTTTATGTCTGCTCGAAAAAATAAAAGTAAAAAAATAACTTTTATATTTGCTCTATGAAATAAAAGTCAGAAAATAACTATTATTTTTATTCAGAAAAACAAAAATCAAAAAAACTTTTATTTCTGCTCGAAAAAATAAAAGTCAGAAAATACCTTTTATTTTTGCCCAAAAAAATAAAAATCAAAAATATAAAAAGCAAAGCATTTTTTGGAAAACTAGTCCACAAGGATCAATAAATGTACTTAAATTAGTTGTCCGATATTTGGTTCTATTTGCTTTTTTTTGTTTAAAAATCCAAAAATAGCAGTTATTTTCGGTCCCTGGTTAAAATTATTATCTAAGACTTTTTACCCCATTGATAGTATAGGGATTTCTTACAAGGTAAAGATTTGTGTGCCCTTACTCTTTTAGAGCAATACACTCGGTGGACAAAAGATTATTGCGTTAAAATTAAATTACTAAGCTGGTTATTTTGTAAAACACAACGCCTTGCCTTATTAGGACAGCCTTGGCTGGAAACCGTTGTCTGTTTTTACTTAGTTTTTGAGATACTGCCGATACTGATTGCACCAGAGTTTTGGTTTTTTAAATTTTGGTATTTTTTTGCAACTGTGGCAATTTTTAGCAAGTTTAACGTGTTGTTCAACTTCAATTTGTGATGATTATACCCTACACCACTATGTGGACAGGGTATTATAAGTTTGTGCTGATGTTTGTAACACCAAAAAATATTGGTCCTAGACCCACCTTATAGTATACCGATCGGCTCAGAATTTTTTTTATTTCGATTTAACGATGTCCGTCTGTCCGTCCGTCTGTCTGTCCATGCATTTTTGTGCGCACTCTACAGGTCGCAAATATTAATATATTTTGATGAAACTTGGTACACCGACTTATGTCGGCCCAAGGACGACGCCTATTAATCTTGGTTAAAATCGGTCCATGTTTAGACCTAGTGCCCATATAAGGGTGATACCAAAATTATATTGTTTATACGCTGCAGGTCGTAAATATTAAGATATTTTGATGAAATTTGGTACACCGACCTATGTCAGCCCAAGGATGAAGCCTATTGATTTTGCTTAACACTGGTCCATGTTTAGACCTAGTGCCCATATAAGGGTCCCCCCAAAATTATATTGTTTATACGCTGCAGGTCGCAAATATTAAGATAATTTGATGAAATTTGGTGCGGTGACTTACATTAAAGAAAATTTTGACACAAGCCCCATTTTAACCCATTCGAATTTCGGATCCAAACATTAGTTGGCTTTTAACCAGACTGGTGTAGGGTATTGTATAGTCGGCATGCCCGACTTTAACCTTTTTACTCGTTTTCTTTAAATTTGAGTTTTTTTATTTGTTAAATGTTTTGAATATTTAAAATTATTTCACCACTCCTTTTTAAGTTTTAGCGATTGGTTTTTTTATTTTGGAGTCTTTTTTTTATAACTTTGGTAATTTTTTTTTTTTTCAGTTTTATGAATTTTTTCCCCAATTATTGTTTGAATGTTACTAATTTTTAATCATTTTAGCATTTCATTTTCAACTTTAAAATTCACCGCAAATATTTACTTAACGAAACAACTATAGAAACAATAAATTTTACTGTTGGGTAGGTAATTTTTTCCATCATTCATGTAGTTCTATTCAATTCTATTGTAATATGAGTCAGATTTAATATCTCGTAAGTTATTCCCTTAAGTAAAAACAAATGAATAGAATATTTGTTTTGATTTATTATGAGGTTTATTTTATTAACAGTAAAAAACAAATTAAAATGATAGTTGATTTTTGTGAAATGTTAGTAGTCCTCTTTTAGAGTGAAATTTCATTTATTTTTAAATACATTTACTGCGGTGATTAACTA
This sequence comes from Leucophora obtusa, assembly GCA_949987735.1. Lineage (NCBI taxonomy): Eukaryota > Metazoa > Arthropoda > Insecta > Diptera > Anthomyiidae > Leucophora > Leucophora obtusa. Next base: position 55,569,498 of record OX465299.1, read on the forward strand.
AATAATATTATAAGTGTACATTTTGGTTTAACACGTTTACTTTAAAAGGGGAATAGGGTGCTATGTCGTCATCCACTTTTTATAGTGTAATTTTTTGGCCAATTAATGATTTCGAGCCCCGTGTGTACATATTCAATTCTTCTTTTTCATCGTTTATATCATAGTAGCAGTAGTTATTTCTTCTTAGTTTTTACGTAACATGTGGCAACACTATTAGTTTGTAGTATAAAAATAATGAAATTTTATTTTAAAATTCAGAGCTTTTCTTTAACTTTTTGTGATTTCAAAAAGAATGAAGAAAAAAAACTTATTGTTAGTAACATGGAAAACCTTTACTAAAACGTTTTCTTAAGTAAATACGACAACAACCACAAATAAGTACTACATGTAGCAAATATAAAGAGTATCGTACTTTACTTATTCAACCATATATGAGTTGACAGAGTGGGTTTAATGAAAAATACCTAATAGGAATTTCAGCCAATTTAAGCGACGCTTTTTTGCCATGACTTTATTGCATGCAATTTTTGTTTGTGGGCGAACGGTGCAGAGAAGCAAGCGGGGAAGCAAAATAGGCATAATTTTCAATTTTCGTGATGCTTTGTGACATTTCTTTTGCACATATTTGTATCCTCGTTTTGTTGCTTCATTTATATTCGTCTTTTGAGTTGATAATGTGTTTTTGAAAAGATAAGTTAAAAAATGTGGAGCAAAGATTTTATAGAACTTTTACTAATAAAATACCAGCAACACGAAAATCCAACACATTGGAGTAATTATATCGCTCTTGAAGGATACTATATTAAGTTAAAATAAGAAATGCCATCTTTGGCCATACCTGAGACTAGGTTAGCAAAGTCCTAGAGAGACAAAAATGTATATCTTAATATTTATAGATCTTAGAAAATGAAATAGTATAACATTGTAAGTTTTTGAAAAATATTTAATTTAACGGTCTCCATTTTTCTCGTGCAAATAACGAACTTTTACCCTAGTGCACACAGTTTTCTAGGTTTTTCTAGGATACACAAAAATGGCAAAATTGAAAAACAAGACAAAACCCCAAACTTGTGTATAGCAGGTTTTTATCTATCAAATATGACATGTCGAGTTAGCTTAGATGGTAGACCTATCGATTAATTTTTTTTAAATCTATTTTTAGACTGAGCGCTCAGAAATTATGACTCATAAAAGACTCTAAAATACGAGCATTTTCAGAGTGCTCAAATTTTATAGTCAGAAATGAAACATAATATATTCTTATTTATGAGTGTATTAAAAATTTTTCGAAAATTTTTTCAATACTCATAAATGACACAAAAATTAATCATAAATGACTCATAAATGGCTCATAAAATTCAAAATTTCCCAGTAATTCTCATAATTTGGAGTCTTTTATGAGTCATAATAGTGTGCTCAGAAAGAGGCAGCATCGGTGCAGATAAACACGCTCATATATCTATGATTTCAAAAGGTCTAAAGCAGACGCCGGCATCACCTATGCCCATGGGCGCTATCTCACATCTACATAAGCTCACACATAGAACAAAAAAAATAATAAATTTATCAGTCGCATACAAGCATTCAATGAAGTAGGTTGTCATATCGCTTGTTTGCCAGATTTTTCTACACTCGGCATAATGTTTATTGATACATTTTTTTTGTAATTAATTTTTTTTGTTGTTGTTTTTGATATTTGTTTTTGATATTTGTTTTTGTAGTTGCTGTTTGCTTTTAAATTTTTACCCCTAAATTCATAAAAGCTTCGTAAAATTTTAGGAGGTTTATTGAACAAAGTTTGTATGAAAATGACGTTTTGTAAACCTGTTATTACTTTAAAAAGCATTTATGAATTGAGGGGTTATTTCATATTCCCATTATAAATATTTAAAATTTTAAAATTATTATACAAACATTCTTTGTCAGTGCATTGAGACAGAGAGACTGCAACTCAGTCATACAAACAAAAAATAAGGTTGTATATGTTTGCCGATGCCTGGTCTAAAGTCTCTTTTATTCTTCTTTTCGGGCACCAATTTGTCAATACTATACAAAAGTTATAAGAAATGTAATAAGAAAAGTGCTAGTTACCGTTATCAGATATGTGTATGTATTTATACACTCACAAAAGTTTGTCGGTAGAATCTACTGAAAATTACAGTTAAAACAAGGTATATGCAGTTAAAAAGGCGACAGAGGTATTTACCTTTAAAATAACTATAACTTTTGTTATTTTTAACTGTTGAAAAACAACTAACAAATGCATTAAAAATAACTACCAATGTCGTAAAACTAACTGATAAATTTTTACTATACAAATTTCAAAACAACTGACAAAATAGGTAAAAACTACTGTTTTTCACAGTCAATTCTTTTTGTTTATAAAAATATATTTTAATAATAAAAATCATTTTTTTTTCTCTCGATTACAAACATATGTGTTATTACTTCAGCTTATTTAAAATTCGAAGTAAAAATTCCAAACCGCTCTCCAGTTATTATGCTTTTATGCATTAGAGATACAATACATGTTTCTGATTTTTATTTGCAAACTTGAAATATATCAATAATAACAAATATAAACTACCCATGTGAAAATCGAAATATATGTAAAAAAAAAACATGATCATACATTAGCTCGTATGTGATCATGCATGGGCATACATAGTCATATACGTCCAGGCATAATTCAATGTATGACCATACATGATCTCATATATTTCCATATACTTTTGGATCCGAAATTTGAGGGTATATGGAGGTATATGCTCATATATGATCATAGATGAGCATGTATGAATCATATGTGCGCATATATCGTCATATATGAGCATGTACCGTCATATACCCTCAAATTTCGGATCCGATGATATATGGAAATATATGAGATAATGTATGGCCATATATCGAACTACACATGGACGTATATGACTATGTATGGCCATGCATGATCATATACAAGTCAATGTATGATCATGTGTGTTCATATATATTTCGATTTTCACATGGGTAAACAAGAATTTTTAAAATTCAAAAAAATTCAATGAATTTTTTTTTTTACTGTAAAAATATTGTGTCGGTAGTTATTTATTATGAATTAAAAATACAGTAGACACTCGCAAATTAGAACCGCTTTGTTTTTGAGGCAATTCTAATTTCTGAATTATTCTAATTTCTGTAGGTTTTTTTTCGAAAAAAAAATTGAGTAAATTTACTTCCAAAAACTTAAATAAAACTCTTTTTAATATTTTTTAATTCAATTTTATTTGATAAAAACAAGAAAACAAAACACAACAATTCAGTCCAATACATCAAATGTATTTTTATACCCTACACCACTATGTGGTCAGGGTATTATAAGTTTGTGCTGATGTTTGTAACACCAAAAAATATTGGTCGTAGACCCACCTTATAGTATACCGATCGGTTCAGAATTTTTTTTTATTTCGATTTAACGATGTGCGTCTGTCCGTCCGTCCGTCAGTCTGTCTGTCTGTCCATGCAATCTTGTGCGCACTCTACAGGTCGCAACTATTAAGATATTTTGATGAAATTTGGTATGCAGACCTATGTTGGCCCAAGGACGAACAAGTTTGATTTTGGTGAACATCGGTCAATGTTTAGACCTAGTGCCCATATAAGGGTCCTACCAAAATTATATTGTTTATACGCTGCAGGTCGTAAATAATAAGATATTTTGACGAAATTTGGTACGCACACCTATGTTAGCCCAATAACGCAGCCTATTGATTTTGGTGAACATCGGTCCATGTTTAGACCTAGTGCCCATATAAGGGTCCTACCAAAATTATACTGTTTATACGCTGCAGGTCGTAAATATTAAGAAATTTGATGAAATTTGGTACACAGACCTACATTGGCCCAATAACGCAGCCTATTGATTTTGGTGAACATCGGTTCATGTTTAGACCTAGTGCCCATATAAGGGTCCTACCGAAATTATATTTTTTATACGCTGCAGGTCGCAAATATTAAGATATTTTGATGAAATTTGGTACACAGACCTATATTGGCCCAATAACGCAGCCTATTGATTTTGGTGAACATCGGTCCATGTTTAGACCTAGTGCCCATATAAGGGTCCTACCAAAATTATAATGTTTATACGCTGCAGGTCGCAAATATTAAGATATTTTGATGAAATTTGGTACACAGACCTATATTGGCCCAATAACGCAGCCTATTGATTTTGGTGAACATCGGTCTATGTTTAGACCTAGTGCCCATATAAGGGTCCTACCAAAATTATACTGTTTATACGCTGCAGGTCGCAAATATTAAGATATTTTGATGAAATTTGGTACATATCCTATGTTGGCCCTAGGACGAAGCCTATTGATTTTGGTGAACATCGGTCCATGTTTAGAACTAGTGCCCATATAAGGGTCCCCCCAAAATTGGCTTGGTTACAAACTGCAGGTCGCAAATATTAAGATATTTTAATGAAATTTGGTGCGCTGACTCACATTATAGAAAATTTTGGCACAAGCCCCATTTTAACCTATTCGAATTTCGGATCCAAACAATACACCAGACTGGTGTAGGGTATTGTATAGTCGGCATGCCCGACTTTAACCTTTTTACTCGTTTTTAATTAAAAATATGAATATAAAAAAAAACGGATGGCAACAAAACATAGCAATGCAGTCCAATTACATCACATGTATTTTTTTTAATTAAAAACTGTATTTAAAAAAAATTAAACAATTAAAATTAAACAATGGCCAAGTTAACAACTAATCTTTGTTTGACATATAATCAGTTATATTTGTTTGTTTTTTTGGTTTCTTTAAATCCGAAATATCATTAAGGAGAGCCAAAAGATTACTTATGTGCTTAGTTGAAAACAATTCACTGTTATTGCACCATTTTATTAAATTATTTACGCTTTCAATGGCTGTAGTATTAGAGACAACTGATGATACTGCAACAACGTCGTCTTCGCTGCTATCTGAAGACTCACCATGGCTACTGAGAACATAAACAGATCCGTCATCAAACATATCTTCATTCCATCTGTCGATGTCTTCTATACCGATGCAATCGTTGGGAGCTATTTCTTTTAAAAGAGCTTGAGTTATCTGAATAACTTCGTTGCAGTCCTGATCTATTTGCAACAATTGTGCTATTGGCACGTCATCGTCGCTGTCGTATTGGTTAGAGTCCCAATTGGACAACTTTGATTTTCTTCATAATACTTTGTGGTACCGCATCCCAAGCTTGTTTCAGTAATAATATAGCATTGCGGATCGAATGGGATTTCAAATGATTCTTCAGTTCACCACCTTCAGCAATTAACTGAGAAAGAAACATACTTCTGTAATTGAGCTTTGTTAACTTAATAGGGTTTTGATCCATTGGTTGTAAAGCTGCTGTCACATTTGGTGGAAAGAATAATGCAACTATGTTTCCATCGTCACTTTTCAGTTTCTCAATGGGTGTATGAGCGGAGCAATTATCTATAAGCAAAATGGCTTTCGGAGGCAAATTATTTTCCTGAGAAAAGCGGATCACCTGTGAATTGAAAAAAATTTTAAAATTAAAAAAAATTTTAAAACCTGAAATCAATATTTTTGTTTACCTCTTTAATAAATATTCCGTGAAACCATTCGTGAAAAATCCGAGAAGTCATCCAAGCATTTTTTGAAAAGTTGTAATGCAGAGGATTATTGAAATTTTTAAAATACCTGGGTTTTTTTGCTTTTCCAATTACCAATGGAACTAATTTGCGTGATCCATCAGAGTTTGCACCAAGTAGGACTGAAATTCTGTCTTTTTGAATTTTATGTCCAGGGGCGTTTTTTTCAAAAGCAGAGACATAGGTTCTGTCTGGTAGGCAACGAAAAAATAATCCGGTTTCGTCGACATTATATATTTGTGACTCCATTAAACCCATCTCAGCGATCTTTGCACGATATCGATGAATAAAAGGAGTGACTGAAGCAACATCACTGGAAAGAATCTCGCCACAAATTTAAAAAAAACGGATACCGTGTCGCTTCTTAAATTTGGTAAACCATCCATCACTTGCCCGGAATGCATTTTCATCTTTATCGGGATATTCCTCTCTAAATATTTGTTTAGATTTCTCTTTTAATATTGGCCAAGTCAATGTACACTTTTTTTCTCGTTGATTCAAAAACCACTCATACAGACGACTTTCCATTTTTGGATATTCAGCGCTGTGCAAAGATTTATTGTTTGCCTCCTGATATGTGTTTGAAATAGCATTTAATATTGCTGTTCTATGTGATTTGATGTAGCTGATTGAAGATGTTGTCACATTAAAATCTAGGGCTAACCGGTTCCCTTGAACGCCTTTGTCAAGCTTTTCTAATATTTTGACTTTAGTTTCCAATGATAAAGTGTTTTTTTTACGTTTATTTAACATTTTAAATGATACACTTTCACTATTTAATAGAGACTGCCAAATAATATGTACACGCGTATCAAATTTCACAAATAAACTAGCCAAAAATGTACATAAATGCGACAAAAAAAACAAATAGGGAAAACATATATAATTTGGTGATTCCCCTTTTTAGTTTTACTTTATTCAAACAGAATAAAAATAAATTGGGGATTTCCTGTGTATTCAAATAACCAAAAAAAAAAACGCTCAGAATTTAGAATTTTAAATTCGAATTTCAGAGCGTTCAATGTATTGCAAACATTGATTCTAATTTCTGGACGTTCGAATTACTGAAAGCTCTAATTTGCGAGCGTCTACTGTAACTGATTTAAACAACTGTTACAAAATTGCAGAACTTTTCGTTAGTTGTTTTCTTAAATAACCGTCATAAAAGTTGTTTTGCTTTTTTCTATAGAAAAACAACTGTAATTACTGTTAAAAACAACAACTACTGATTACTACACATATAACTGTCATGTAGTAATTGTCAAACTTTTTTGAGTGTATACCACATATCTTGTAACGATTTTCTGTACTGGGCCAGGTAAGTAAAACGGCAACCAAGTCAAGATCATGATATCATATGACTTTAATCGCTTCTTAAAATTATAAAGTATTTTTACCAATTTCCAATTGGGTTTTATTTACCGATTTCTTTCATTGCACTTAAATGTATACTTTCACCAATTGTAGGAACATATAACTACTTATAACATTTTCTTTACTAATGTAGCAGGAGTAAGTATGTAAGCAAACGAGCACTAAGTTGAAACCCAAGAAAATAAGGACTTAGCAATCTTGACAACTACTTTCCGGTTGATATGCAATTTTCACATAAAGATAAATTTTGTTTTTTATTTAGTTTTTGGAAAAACATAAGAAAATCTTACGAACGAAAAAATATATGTATATTAGAGCGACTCACCTTATATGAACAGAAAAAAGTGCCCGCTCAAAATAAACCTTGGTTTGTTTTATGATGATTCCCAAAATATTTTGGGTCTAGCAATGAGATCTCACGAGCTGGACCATTTGTAAAAAGGTCCATTTTAGTTTTTCTAAGAATTTTTCATTTTAGCTGAAGACAACATACCCAATATGGGTATCATATGAAAGATTGTTTTTTGAGGCACGCCCAGCGGTATATATAACATGTTCAAGCATATCAAGACATGTACTATTTTCAAGAATATTCTATAAAAAAAAACAAATTTTTGACTCTTTTGTACGGAGATGTATGTGATTGAAATGTCAAACTTACATATCATAATCTATAGTCGAAATATTTTGGGAATATAGAAATATCTCTATATATAAAAGAATAACGTGACTGACTGACTGATTGACTGACTGACTGACTGACTCAACATCGCCCAGCCCAAACCGCTGAAGCTAGGAAGTTGAAATTTGGTATGTAGGTTCCTCTTTCGGGGTAGACGTCCGCTAAGACGGGATTTTTGGAAATTCCTACCGGAACGGGCAAAAAGGGGGAAAGTGTCCCCCTTGACGGCCTGCCAAAACCCCTTTGGCTAGAAAGCTGAAATTTAAGATATGCGTTCCTTGGAGTAGGGGCTCACTTTTCTGGAAAGTACTTTCTAGAATTTTGGACAGGGAAGTTGTAAAAATGGGGGTTAAAAAGGGGAAAAAGGCCCCCCTTGACGGCCTGCTCAAACCGCTGGAGGTAGGAAGTAGAAATTTGGTATAAAGGTTCCTCCACTATCGTAGACATCCACCAAGACGGGAGTTTTGGAAATTTTTACAGGGACGGGCGAAAAAGGGAAAAAGTCTCCCCCTTGACGGCCTGCTCAAACTGCTGGAGCTATGAAGTTGAAATTTGGTATGTAGGTTCCTCGACCGGTGTAGACGTCCGTTGAGACGGCATTTTTGGAAATTCTTATCGGGAGGGGCAAAAAGGGGACAAAAAAAGTACCTTTTTCCAAAAAAGTACCTTTTCCCAAAAAAAGTACCTTTTCACAAAAAAAGTACCTTTTTCCAAAAAAGTACCTTTTCCCAAAAAAAGTACATTTTCCCAAAAAAAGTACCCTTTTCCCAAAAAAGTACCTTTTTCCAAAAAACGTACATTTTTCCAAAATAAGTACCTTTTTCCAAAAAAAAAGTAACTTTTTCCAAAAAAAAGTACCTTTTTCCAAAAAAAGTACGTTTTTCCAAAAAAGTTCCTTTTTCCAAAAAAAAGTACCTTTTTCCAAAAAAGTACCTTTTTCCAAAAAAAGTACCTTTTTCCAAAAAAAGTACCCTTTTCCAAAAAAAAGTACCTTTTTCCAAAAAAGTACCTTTTTCCAAAAAAAGTACCTTTTTTCAAAAAAAGTACCTTTTCCCGAAAAAAGTACCTTTTTTAAAAAAAAGTACCAAAAAAGTACATTTTTCCAAAAAAAGTACCTTTTTATAAAAAAATATTCCTTTTCCCAAAAAACATAAATTTTTTCAAAAAAATACCTTTTTCAAAAAAAGTACCTTTTCCAAAAAAAAGTACCTTTTCCCAAAAAAAAGTACCTTTTTCTAAAAAAATGTTCCTTTTCCAAAAGAAGTACCTTTTCCAAAAAAAGTACCTTTTTCCAAAAAACATACATTTTAAAAAAAAAACACCTTTTTAAAAAAAAATACCTTTTCCAAAAAAAGTACAAATAAAGTACTTTGTAAAAACAAAGTATCTTTTTCCAAAAAATTTTGTTTTTTCAAAAAGTACCATTTAAAATAATATATAATTTCAAAAAAACTACTTTTTTTCCTCCCCCCACGGATATCTCCACTAAAACAAGGTTTCTTGATATTCGGCATAGACGTGCGCTAAGACGGGATTTTTGGAAATTCCTACCGGAACGGGTAAAAAGGGGAAAAGTCTCTCCATAAACAGTCTCACAAATTGGAAAAGTGCCTGCCCAAACCACTGGAGGTAAGAAGTTGAAATTTGATATAAAGGTTCCTCCACTGTAGTAGACATCGACTATGTTTGTATTTTTGGAATTCCCTACAGGATATCACAAAAGGAAACTCGGTATGTGAGTTCCTCCTTCTGTGTAGGCGTCCGCTTAGACGGAATTTTTGAAATTCCTATCGGGAGGGGAAATAAGGTAAAAGTCTCCTCCTGACGGCTTGCCCAATCCCTTTTGGCCAACCTAAAATTTTAAATATGTATTCCTTGGAGTAGGACTAACTCACCGGCAACGTAATTTTTCTATTTTGGAACAGGAACATAGTAAAAATGGTGGTTGAAAGGGAAAAATGTCCCCACTAACGGCCTGCCCAAACCGCTTAGGCAATGCAGTTGAAATTTGGTATGAATGTTCCTCATCCATCGCAGATAGCCGCGAAGATGGAATTTTTGTAAATTCCTAAAGGGAGGGGCAAAAAGAAGAAAAGCCTCACCTTGGGGGCCTGTAAAATCCCCTTCGGCTAGAAACCTGAAGCTTAAAATGTGGGTCCCTGGAGTAAGGGCTAACTTATTAGAAAGATACTTTTTTGAATTTTGGACAGGGTCGTTATAAAATGGGGGCTCAAAAAGGGAAAGTTGCCCCTTAACGACCTGTCCAAACTGCTGGAACTAAGAAGCTGAAATTCTTCCAGCCTAATTCCAACCGGGAGGGACAAAAAAAGAAAAAGTGTCCCCCTTGACAGCCTGCTCAAACTGCTGGAACTAGGAAGCTGAAATTCCCTGTCGATGGATTTTCGGAAATTCCTACCGAGAGGGGCACAAATAGCAAAAGTTGGTTAGAAACCTGAAATGTAAAACATATGTTACTTGGAGTATGGGCTCACTTACCGGGAAGGTGCTTTTTGGACAGGGACATTGCAAAAATGGGGATTAATGAAGCGAAAAGTGCCGCTTAAAGGCCTGCCCAAACCGCTGGAGGTAGGAAGTTGAAATTTGGTATTAAAGTTCCTCCTCTATTGTAGACATCCGCTAAGATGAGATATTTGGAAATTTCTACAGGTAGGGTCAAAAACAGGAAAAGTCTCCCCCTTAACGGCCTGGCCAAACTGCTGGAACAAGGGAGCTTAAATTCGGTATTTGGGTTCCTTCTCCAACGTTGACCGTCCCCTAAGATGGTATTTTTGGAAATTCATACCGGGAGGGGTAAAAAGGGAAAAAACTTCCCCCTTGACGGCCTGACCAAACTGCTGGATATAGAGACCTAAAATTATGTATGTAGTAGGTTCCTCCTCCAACGCATACGTCCTCTAAGACGGAATTTTTGGAAATTCCTACCGGGAGGGGTAAAATCGGAATAATTCTCCCCTTTGATGGCCTAACCGAACCCTTCGGCTAGAAACTGTAATATATAATATGTTTTCCTTGGAGTATGGGCTATCTTATCGACAAGGCATTTCTAGGACTTTGGACAGGAACGTGGTAAAAATGGTGGTTCAAAAGGGGAAAATTGCCCCCCCCCCCCCTTAACGTCTGCGTCTTTAGCTAGAAACCTAAAACTTAAAGAACAAGTGTATATGAAACACTAAAATTAAGAAACTGAATAGGAAACGAGTGGAATTGAAACACTACACAAGTGGAATGAAATGGATATAAACGTTGAACGAGTGTAATTGAAATTATAGACAATGCAAATGGATTGGAAGGGGGAATTACCTCTTCAAACACTATCCACGGAATATGAAACTTATGTAGCATAGAAACATACTCTCCGAAAAGTTAAACAAATTTTCTAAAAGAGAAAAAACCTTAGAAAAGGAATGGAACTTATATATTCCGATATTTAAACTTCATGTAACGAAGCACCGGTGGAAGAAACCGACGCAGTAAATTTTCCAACTGAATTTACTTGAATTGCCAGGTCTACCTTTACATAAACTGGAATTAAAAAAAAAAACTTTAAGACACGCTAAGACAACGCAGCGGGCTTTGCCCGCTATTTTTAATATTATAAAATGCTTTCCAACCCTGCTGCGCCCCCCCCTAAACTTTAAGGCACGCTAACAACGTAGCGGGCTGCGCCGGCTAGTTTTTCATAAAACAACCCAAAGTTGATTTTGAGGGGATACTTTTTCCTTTTTCGTGAGTCGGTCTAATGTATATAAAACATTTATTTTAACAAACATTAATGTAGGTAGTTAAACGAAATAGTAGACAAAAACTTAAAAGGAATAGTATTTAGGAACTAGAACTCAAAATGTCACAAATCGTTAGTCGATATGCTCCCTAGCAAAAAAAAAAAAAAAAAAAAAAAAAAAAAAAAAGAGTTGCCAAAGCAGTAGAAAAAGCACGACAATTAATGATCTAGATAAACTTCTTTTTTAACAGAAACACTAATGATTTTAACATTGAGTTGTTATAGAAGAGGAGTATTCCCACTTCAACATTTTTTCAGTACTTTTTCAACTAGTGCAAAGCAAAACTCTTTTTCAGCAATTGAAAGTTTAAAAATTTCGGGAAAAAAAATATATTTTTTTTATTTTTAAAAATATTTTTATTGCCGCCGCCAGGTATCGAACTTGCGACCTCAAGATTGCCAGGCTACGTCTCTACCGCCGATCTATTCTTCGATATAAAAGTTGATTTGCATAAAAACACCACTTTGTTATTGCAAAATATTATGTACATTTAAACAAGTGCAAAAATTACACTCTAATTTAGTATTTTTCCAGTATGTACTATTTTTACAAGTGCATAAAAAACGATTTTTCATCATTGTTATTTTATATATTTTTAAAAATTATATATCTTTAAAAATTGAGAAATTAAAAAAAATTTAATTTAAACAAATTAATTATAAATATGTATAAAAGAAAAAATTTAAAAAGAACTAAAAAAACCTGTTTGGAAAAAAAACTCATCAATTTTAGGACCACTTTCACAAAAATTATGCTTCAGAAGCAATACTCAAGTGATTTTTTGGATATTATTCAGAATTACTTTTAAAAAATCTGTACAAATATATTAACGGATAAGTTGGAATTCGTAAAACGTGTCCTGACGGTATCCTATCAGTTCTGGAGCAAATATCACAACTTTTAGCTAGATTTGATTTTATCAAAATTATATGCCAGGACGTAGATGTATTTTTGAGGATTTTTAAAGTATATTTCACTGTTTTAAAAAGCTTTTTTTCAAATTTACGAAAATCTGATTTTACATCCCTCCCCTTTGAAAGTTATTTACTGTGCAATAAAAGTTTGAAGGCAAAAAAGTCGCAAATTATGCGTTCTACCGATATAATACAAATGTTTTTATAAAAAATTGTTATTTAGGCAAAACTACTTAAGATCTATATATCGACGGCCTGAATATTGTTGGAAATTCTATAAAATTTCTTTAAATCTTGCATTATTTTTATTCACAAATGATGGCTAGATTTAATATGACAGCGCTTTAAAAATTAACAATTTTTTTTTGTTTTTAGCGATTTTAAAATAAAGTTAACAACACTGACATTTTAAAGCGAATAGCATTATGCTATACTTACCACGATATAACAGATCAGACAAGCTATTTTTTACATTATAGCATTCCATATTAAAATTTCAGTGTTGTTAACTTTATTTAAAAATCGCTAAAAACAAATAAAAATTTACACATATTTAAAGCGCTGTCATTTTAAATGTGGCCACCATTTGTGAATAAAAATAATGCAGAATTTAAGGAAATTTTATAGGATTTCCAACAATATTCAGTTTGTCTATATGCGGTCAGTACTAGGTAAATTTTACTATGCAATTTGATAAAAGGTCGATATCGCTGATTTATCATTGAAAGCCAAAAAACAAATTAAAAAACAAACACTACACTAAAAATTCCTGCAATTTTCTGGACCATCCGCCAGTTCCTTGAGGATAATTTAATGACTATTTTGATCTTTAAAAATAAAAGCAACGGGGATAAAATTAGAAATAAATTTAATTGATTCTATTGTATTGTCCGTCGCTGTATAATGCCTATTTAGTTTAATTGGGGGATTTCGAAGCTTTTTCGATATTCGTTATCCTTCGGCTTTGATGCGACTTTCCCATAGTACGACTTTTATCAAGATTTTTAATATTTCAAATAAGTGCAAACCCTGAACCATGACATGGGAACTATGGATATCAATATTTTTGCTTTCTCGAGGTCTTTAACGCTATGTACAAATAACGCTAAACTTCGTAAAATTCAGACATGTTTTATAAAAAATTTTAATTTTTTTATCCCAATTTTAAATCCTTAAACGTGAAATGGAGCCTCTAAAAAATATGTGCGTCTTAATTTTTTCTCTCTCTCTTATCTCATATCCAAATTTCATAAAAGTCGTAGAGTGCCTATTGAGATACCTTCTTTGTGAGCTTTCATGTCTTTCAAAAAACTATACAGAAAAATCACAATTTAATTGTATTACAAATCCTAACCGTTTAATGAAATAATTTTTATTGTATTTGCAAAATGCTGCAAATGAATTCAATCTTGTAATGATTATATACCACCCTTTTCCAGAAAAAAAACATTAAAAAAAATAATAGAAAGATTTGGTATAAATCGTAATTTTGAAATTATAATAAAACTCTATTTAAACGAGGTTTTATATTTAATTTTCCCCCATTACTTTGTCTGCTCATCCATTTATGCAACCATTTTATTTATATATTTGCCTGAATGGAAGGTATCCTGTAGTCTACATAAGCATTCTACCCAATATCATCAACATCAATATTACTTAGAAAACCACAGTATGGTGTAAAATACATAGTTAAGACGATATCTCAAAATGCAGTTTCCGTCCAACAAGCAGGAATTTCCTTGACATTTTCATTAAGTATCACACAAAAAAAGAAAAAAAAAGACATCACCCATACAATCATTCTCATCATTATCATCATCAGCAAAACCAACATCACTACATTCTACCTCAAAGAGTAACAAAAAATCCAAAACAAACTTAAAGTTTAGAGCATCAATAAATGGTTTTGTATAAGCAAATACAAAAAGGACCTGTCCCATTTCAGGATGTTGTTATTCTATTCATTTAAAAAAGGGTGGTATTTGTATAGAAATACAAAAAAAAATCATCTTTGAATGTGGTTTAGCAGAAAAAAAAACAATAAACAGCAAAATTAGAAATTGTGCGAAAACCGCCCTTGGCATCTTTCTTTATATATCAACTTCTTGAATACAATTGTATTTAAGTCCCTTTTTAGTTGTGATTCCTCTATGCAACTCATCTAATATGCTTGTCTTAGTTATTTTGGTCTTTCCATGTCCTTTTGTCGTATTGTTTTCGTTTTTCTGGGGGTTAGTTTTGCAATCTTGATTTTCTATTTGGGTATTATATTGTGTGAACTCCTGCTCCTGCGGCTATTGCCACTACATATTCTCTCATGTGCCTAATGTTGTGGGAAATTGCATTAATTATTCTATTAGCAGCGTAATACGTTCTTAATTGTACGATAAACTTTATTACTTTTTATGTATTATTTGCTTTAAGTACATATTTTATATCAATGTGAAATGGTTTGTAATTTATAAACGACTTTTATTGTTAGAAATTTAGATGGAAATTAAGACAGTTTTTGGACAAATATATTTTTGTTTTGATACTGAGTTTTTTGCAATTGCGAAACAGGGATTATATAGTAATAAAGTATTTATCTTCAAATAAAAGATTTTATGGCGCATCAGGCTTCATCTAAGGGAAATTTAATTTTGAATCACTATTTCAACTGAATAGAATAGATTTTTAAATCACTTTCATAATCTTAAAATTTATTAATTGTGCCCCTTCAGTAACACATTTAACTAACATTGATAGCGGACGGAATTGGAAAATTTTAAAATTATTAAAGTGATTTATAAATATATTTTAAAAACATATATTATTCAGTTGCAAACATTATTATGATGAATTTAAATCCATTTTAACAATATATTTATTTTGTCCCTTTTGAGGTTATCTTTTAGGGTTTTCAAAATAAATGGCAATTTAGATTTATTTGGGCAAAAAAACATTATTGTTTAAAATAATTAACCATTTTACTAAATACACTCAGATAAAAAAGTTAGTAAAAAAATTTGTAAACAGTTTCCAATCGAACTTTACTATTTTTATACTGATTTTTAGTACAATATTTTTTATTAATCATTTTTGCTATTCTCTTATTACAAATTACGGAGTTTTTTTACTAATTCTCGCTGCTGATTCCAGCAAATTATACTAATTTTAATTTTTTTTTTTTTATTTTTTACAATTCTTGTTTAGTTTATATTTATTACTATTGATATATTCTTAGTTTGAAAATAACACTCAGAAAATTTTATTGTATCTCCAATGCATACAAAGGTAATAACTGGAGAACCGTTTGCAATTTTGACTCTGAAATTCAAGTACGATGAAGTAATTATACGCTTATCACAAACGAAAGAAAAAAATATTTTTTTAAAATTTTTAGGTTTTACAGTTTTTTTTTTATTTTTTAGTATACCTTTTTGCTAATTTCAGCAGATTGATTTTAAATTACAGTCAGGCTTAACAGATACTTTTTTTCGTTGTCCCCAAAAAAATCTAAAAATATCCCCAATAAATCCCCAACTAGAAAAAATTTTGAAAAAGGTAGTAGAGCTTATTTTATTTGCTGAAAATTAACATTATCCGCAAAAAAACTGCAATTAAATATGAAAAATAGCACTAACAATAACTGTTTTTAAAAATTCTTGGATTGCTTTTGTATAAATGTCTCGAAAAATGTTTAGAAATTAATTTTTATTAAATTACTTAAAAAAGAACCAATCGAACCGTTAACATATTTTATTTTGAAATTTTCAAGAATTTAAGGCATTTTTTAAAGAATTTTTAGATTTGAATTTTTCAAGTTTGTCAGTTTAATATAATAGATTTTTATCCATAACCGATATGACGTTTTTTTGTATAAACAATATTTTAGATTCTGGGACATTATTCATATAAAATTCTGAGGCAAAAAGGATTTATTTGTGTTAAAAAGCTTTAAATTAATACAGAAAATCCATAAAAGGGTGAATTTGTTACTTTTTTTGAAATTATGCCAACAAACTTGGCTAATGTTTTCTGAAAACTATACAAAGTTAATATAATCTTCAAAATTTTAAATATCCCCAAAATATATTTAAATCCCCAAAAAATTCCCCTGTCCCCAAATGAAAATTTTCGTCCCCAAGACCAACAAAAAATCCACAAATTTGGGGACAAAACCCCAAGTCTGGCCAGCGTGATTACAGTTGACAACAATATACTGAAATTTAGTAGCTGCAACTAATTATTTATACTAATTTCATTGTACTAAAATTATTGATATTTAGTAAGTTCTTTAACTTTAGCAAATCGATTTTGAATTGCAGTTTACAACAATTTTGCTAAAATTTAGTAGCGACTACTAATTTTTTCTACGAATTTTGTTGTACTACAGATCAGCAGACATGTGTTGCTAAAAGTAGCAAAAAATACCGATGGGCTCACACCAGTTAAATTTCCCGTAATAACAGCAACATTTTCAGTAGCCATTACAGACTTTTTTGGTTGAGTGTACGCTATATTTTATGAAGTAATACACTTTTGAAATTTTTAGTGATAATATAAAAATCAGGGTTTAAATTAGCTAGCTCGCTCAGGCTCTTGCTCATGAAAAACAAAACTTAGCCAGCCCAAAAATTTCGGGTCGCTCACTCGCATTAGCACAGAAACATTTTTATTTTAGTTTTGCAACTATTAGAATGGAATTTGAATATTTATAACTAAAGTTGGAAAATGAAATGGAACTGAACGAGTGGGAAAAATCAGAATGGTACGAGGAACGATTGAGATTTAAACACAAGACAGTGAGAATGATTTTTGATGAAATGGGGAACGAGAGAAATTGGAACATTAAAATTGGGAATCGAAATTGGATGGCACGGATAACGAACGACAAGTGGAACAAAATGGAATAAAGCGGGGAATGAGTGAAATTTAATCAATAGACAATGGGAAAAAATGCAATGGCATGGAGCAAAAAATGTAATAAAAGCTTATGTATTTTATAGATTAACTATGCTACCCACGGTTCTCTAGATAATTAGCGAACTCGGGCCGAATTCGGGTAAAGAGAAAAATGCATAAGAAAACCTATTTATAAAAAATGCGACCAAATAAATAGAGCGAGGATTGAGCGAGAAGAGGTGGATAGATACCCACTTATGTAATGGAACCGGGAACGATTGTTATTGAAACATTAAAACTGGGAACCGAAATGGAATAAAACGGAGAATAGGTAGAATTAAAACACTAGACAACTGGAACAAACTGGAATGGCATTTGAATGACTCAAATCGCTGGAATTCGGTTCTTGCAATTTTGCATGGCACTCTGCACGTAACAT
This sequence comes from Leucophora obtusa, assembly GCA_949987735.1. Taxonomy (NCBI): domain Eukaryota; kingdom Metazoa; phylum Arthropoda; class Insecta; order Diptera; family Anthomyiidae; genus Leucophora; species Leucophora obtusa. Next base: position 55,587,259 of record OX465299.1, read on the forward strand.
AGACATCAGAAAACTGCAACTGCTGATTGCAAAACCACCATACGTAATCAATACCCGCATAAACATTCGCTTGTATTCAAGCGCTGAATATACTCTAATATACATTATTGGGCTGGGTCAAATAAAATATACTTGGAGAAAACAAAAGACTAAGGGTTGTTTTTTCTAACAAAAGGATTATAGCTCCCTGCTTTATTGTTGAGGATTATTTTTAGACTAAGAAAATGAAATGATGTAATTCAAAAAGAAGGCGCTATTTAACTAGCGAATTAAATTTAGTTCAAGAAGAACATAGTAGAGTCAACGAGCATAGAAACTCAAGAGGATGCATATGTCTCTTTCAATGTTAACTGGCTCTGGCCGACATTTGAAGAAATTTTATTAGAAGGTGATAGGTTAAGTTTTATTGTCAAATTTTAGTAAATATTAAAAATTGTTTCAATAAATATGCATAACATGGAAAAATGTAATAAAAAACTACACACGTTAGCTGCAATTTAACTTCTTGAAATCTCAGCCAGAGCCAGATTTAAAAAAGTAAGCAAAAAATTTAAAAAATATTTGTTTTAAAGAAAACCATAAACAATTGTATTTATACTTTTATGAAAATAGCAATGGTTTTCTTTAAAACAAATATTTTTTTAAATTTTTTGCTTACTTTTTTAAATTATTATTTGTGCACACCAAAAGCACTTATTACATAGTGTTTTTAATATCATTATAAAAAAGGTAAACATTTAGATTTTCATGTTAAAATAAATATTTTTTTACAAAAATCTCAGTTTAACGTTGAAACACTAGCCGTTTTACTTATTTGTCTACCAGTTTTTTTTGTGAGTGTAATTCGCTTAATTTTTATTTGTTTTACTTAATGATACAAACATTTCTTTTTTTGGAAATATAATATTCTATTTTTAATATTTTATTAAACTAATGTGCCTTGTCATGACCAAAAACAACATTTTCCTCGAAATCCGCAAAAATCGAATCGACAATTAACGTTAATTATTTAGTCCAAAAATTTTACCATAGTAACTTCAAACATTATGTTATAATATTTCAAATCACATTTCCTAAAATTAATTGGTAGTAAGCAAAAAATTGACTTCTTTTGTAAATTAAAAAAAGAAAAAATCTGGGGTCATTTTGGGCACCAGGTGCACATGGGTTAATGATGTCCAAAAATTTTTTTTGTCAACCTTGGGTAGCGATGATAAAAAAAACAACTAACATTACAGAAGTAGCTAATTTTTAATTTTAAATATTTTATGACAGCAAATAAGCCGTGTTATCACCAAAAAACGCAATTTCCTCGAAATCCGCAAAAATCAATTCGTTGCCCTACCCAAGTGTGCCAGTGGATATTTTTAAATTTTTTTACTTTCATTCTCTAAGGTGTTCTAAACAAGCTACTGGACTCCAAACCTCAATTTTTTCGGTTTCGTTGAAGAAAAAATTTTGAAATTTGAAATTAGAGATTTCAAAAACGTCCCAAAAATTTTGTCCGCGTATGACGTCATCTTACGACAGGTTGACGACATCCAATAAAAAAATCTTGTCCCAAATCTCATAGCCTTGAGTCTTTTAAGTAAAAAAATTATAACTTAGTAATCGATTTCAAAAATATTTATGACGTGTGGTCGAATTTCTCAATGAAGTAATAATTTAACCTTTTTTGGTCATTATTTATTACTGGGCTGGTTCTTAACCGAATTTGAATTTTTATACTAATATAATATTCTCTAATAGATAATTATTTCTTTATATCAAATAATTTAACATGTAGAATAAAATTTTTTCCCATAATTGAAAAATTTACATAAGTCTGCAAAAAAGTCATTTTTTCCCCATATAAACGCATTTGTAATTTTCAATCGCTTTGAGCGGCCTCTAAACATTTTTCGATTGGCCCAAAACTTTGTATTTATCACTTTTTTGGCCATTCGCATATTTCTGGGGGGTGAGACCTTAAGATTTAACACTTTTTTTTTAAGGGCCACCCTTCCTCCCGCGCGAAGATGTTGGAGACAGCAGTAAACGTTCTATACTCCAGGTAGGACCAATTCAAAAATTGATCGTTGCGTCTTCGGGAGGGTTTCCTTCGTAAAATTCGTTTCAAAATGTTGAACTAATTGCATTTTTGATAGGTGGTGGGACTGTGATTGCGTCATCCCGCAATGGAAGTTTCCATAGTAGCGGTGCTGCTCGCACGTGCGACTTAGATATGATAATAAATAAAGGCACAAATTCCATCGAGGCATGATGATGGCTAGATAGGATGAAAAGAAAATATATACTGTGTTATTAGAAATTTTGTTTAGCGAATTTTTCTCTTGATTTAACATGGCTTTCAATTTTTAATCGGGTGGATTAATTTGGGAATTTTTGTGGGGTTTATTCGGGTGTGGTATTATATATGGGCAAACGACAAATCGTGCGCATTATAGTTCCATTTAAATATAAATCCCTTGTATGTATGCATTTATACCAGCAAACAAAGTTTTTGGTATAAAAGTATAACAAACAAAAATGATAACAATTAACAACCCGAGCAAAAAAAATTATATATAATCATATGTGGCATATATTACAATATATAATTAGACATGTCGTTATGTATATCCATATATAATTATATATGACGTCTTTTTCCAAAATTGTTCCTTATATTATGCCATATATAATTTCATCTAATTAGATATCGGCCTTTATAATATTAGATATGGTATATATGATTATATATTACATAGCATGGCTGATCTTATTGCATATATAGTTGTATACAGATCTATATCTATATCTTATGGCGGCATTTTAGGAATATATAATTATATATGGTATCATTTAAACAATACATAACTATATATGGTGCCAGTTAAACTATATATTATCATATATGGTGGCATTTTAACAATATATGGTCATATATGGTACTTCATGAACAAAATCTTTAATACAGTTGCAGATATGATAATATATGCTATTAAATATAATGCCATACATATTTATATATGGTGTTATTTAAGCAATATATTAGCATATATGGTGCCATTTAAACCATATATTATTATATATGGTGCCACTTAAACAATATATGGCCATATATGGTACCTCATGATCAAAATTTTTAATACAGTTCCAGATATGATAATATATGATTCTATATATAGTACCATATATATTTATATATGGTGTTATTTAAATAATATATTACTATATATGGTGCCATTTAAACCATATATTATCATATATGGTGCCATTTCAACAATATATGCTCATATATGGTACCTTATGAACAACATTTTTAATACAGTTTCAGATATGACAATATATGCTACCATATATAGTACCATATACTTTGATATATATGTCATTAAGTTATATCTGTATAAATATACAGTTTCATCCGAAGAATGGCCCGATATATCAATTGTTTATCAATTTTTATCTAAATGTATCAGTTTAGATCTGACCTGATTAAATTATGTGTTTAATAAATTATGTGTTTTTGACCTGATACAATTTTATCGGTTTGATCGTAATTGGTTCAATTTTATATAAATAAAATATAATTGTATCCGACATTTACCTTATACAATTGTATCAAAGTTTTAAACTGATATCAGGTCAAAATTGGGATATAACTAGGGTTTTTCTTTTCCCGGACTTTTTCATTTCCCGGGACAGCGGGATTTTTTTCTGAATTTCCCGGGATCCCGGGAATTCCCGCTCATTCGAAAATAAATAAATCCGACATATGTTGTATTGGAAAAACTAGATTTCTATTACAACACCGTCCGACAAAGTTAATTTTTTGGTTGTACCTATGAGAAAATCTACTTAATATATTCTGAAAGCAGGGGCTAAATATAAAATATCCATGTCTTCCACTTTTTCTATATCAATTCGTCTAACAGTTTAAATCGCGAATTAATATTGAGGTAATATATTTATATGGAAGGCCATCTTAATTTTAAAAAACTCTTAGAAATATCTGAATATTAATTCGCGTTTTAAACGGTTAAACGAATTAATAAAGACAAAGTGAAAGACACGGATATTTTATTTTCATCTCTTCTTTAAGGACATATTGGAATTGTTCTTGGGTGCAAACTTGTGTCGGACCAGTTTTATAGTCAGAACCAAGATCGATTTTTTACTTAAACATTTCTTAAGTATGGAATCCAAAAATTTCTATTTCTAGATATTTTGTTTCTATGGAGATTTTCAGAAGAATTCGTCTAGAATTATTTTTATAAAAAAGTTTAAAAGGGAGTATATTTCACACAAATTTTTATAAAAAGATTTATTTTATAAAAATAGAAAATAAAATATTATTAAATAATTTTTTAACTTTAATTGGTATTTTTTGATTAGAAATTTTTAAAAATAAATTCCCAGCCAGCAATTTTGGAGCGCTCATAAATAATATTCTTAAATGGCTCATGGAAATGATTGTTTTTTTGAAAACACTCTTTGTTTTTGGTAGAAACTATGAACCCTCAGAAAACAACCCAAAAAGTTGTCTCTACAATCGAAAAAGCTGCCTCAAAATGAGGGTTAATTTTTCGTACTCAAAGAAGATTCCAAAATTTTCTAAAATTATTAAGAAAATTTGGATTTTATATGTTCTTTTTTCTGAGTCATTTCTGAGTACACAGGGGGCTCTTTTGGACGGACCACTTTCACATTAAAAAGTGGAAAAATGTTTATGTTTTTGGAGCTAATTTCTGAGTCATTAATGATCATCTTTGTTTGCTTGGTTATTTAATTTTCATAGTTGCATTTTAAATTAACATATAAAAAATCCAAAATAATTTGAAAAAGCATCTGATGCATTATTTTAAAAAAAATAATTTTTAAAAAATACAATTAAAATAAAGGAGTAGCAATTGAAATTTAAATGATATTATTTGAACTAAAAAACACTCAAATTACTTATATCAGCTGAAAATACTAAATATTACTAATTTTTTTAATTTTTTATGCACAGGCTTTTTGGAGATATTTGGAACTGAAATAATGATGTTGAAATGTTGTATATACATATTGCTTTACTTGAACAAAGATCATCGTTTAAAATAAAATATTTTTTTTCTGAAGTACGTGTATTTTTATTGGTAACTAAACCAAATTCAGCTGACATTCAAAAACAATTTGGCCTAAATAATTTTTTTTTATATTGTACTAATTCAGTTTATTAAATTTTAAGGCCCGATTACTGCATGTCAAGTTAACTACTAACTGGGACTTTAACTGGCACATTTGTTGTTGTTTCCCATACAATATTTTAATTTAACTGTTGGCTAAATTTTAACTGAACATTCAGTAATCGGGCCTAAATCGTATTTTTTATTTTAAATATTTTTATTTAAATTGATTTCAAAAAAATTAATGCTTTAAATTTAAATAAAGCTTCCAAAATTGCAATATATACTAGCTAGAACTTCTATAAAATAATACAAAAAATCCCGGGAAATCCCGCATGAAATTCCCGGGATTGCGGGATTGGAAAAAGGGCGGGATTCCCGGGAATCCCGTCCCGGGAATTCCCGGGACATAAACCCTAGATATAACTGTATAATTTTGTATACAAATATATCTATTTGGACCTAAACTGATACCATGTAATATAAACCAATAAAATTGTATCACGTCAAAAATCTGATACAATTTCATCTGATTAACACATAATTTAATCATAATCTAAACTGATGCAATTAGATAACAACTGATGCAAATAAGAACTGATACAATTTTATCGGTCCATTTTTCGGATCAAATGGTATATGGATGAATCTAAGTTATATATTACCATATAAAGCTCCATATTGGTGCCATTTAAGCAATATATTGTCATATATGGTCCCATCATATATGGTAACTCATCAGCAACTACAATATTAACTGTATTTCAGAAGCTATTAATTGTATTTCAGAAATTTTAAATGTATTTGAGAAATTATGGAATGTATTTCAGAAATTTATTAATTGTATTTCAGAAATAATCAAATCTATTTCAGAACTTGTTGACTGTTTTCTGAAATACAATTGATAGTTTCTGGAATACAGTTTGATAATTTCTGAAATACAGTTGTGAATTTCGGAAATACAATTAATAATTTTTGAAATACAATTGATAAAACTGAAATTCAATTTACTAGTTCTGAAATACAATTCATAAATCTGAAAAATAATTGATAAGTTCTGAAATACAATTGATAAAAATGAAATTCAATTGATTATTTCTGAAATACAATTGATAAATCTTAAAAACAATTGATACAATTGGAAATGGTGTAGAGCGTTAAAAAGATGCAAATAAAATTATTTTTTTTTTTAAATTCAATTTAATAAAAAAATATAATTTTATAAAAACATTTATAGAAAATAAAATTATAATTTTATAAAAAGAAAATCTTTTTATAAAAAAAATGCATAGCAGTGAACGGTATCGAACTCGAGACCTTCTGAGTTTAAACCTTATTTTAACAAAATATTGTAATTTTTAAAAAATCAGTGCTCTGCCAGTGTATTATTTTTTGAACTGTTGTCAATATCTGTCTGGGATTTTATTTAATCCCAAATAAATGGAGATCTTACGTAGTACCCAAATATAATGCGGGATCTAATTTGATCTGTCATTTTTCTGGATAGTTTTAGATGTCAATCCCCAAATATATTGCTGTTTCTAATTCGATCTGCCATTTTAATACTGAAATAAATTGATAGATCTAATTCGATCTGCAATTTATGTGATAAATTAAGATCTTACCAAATCCCCAAATATATAACTGGATTTAATTCGATCTGCAATTTATCGGAAAAGTTAAGATCTTACGCAATCCCGAAATATATTACTGGATCTAATTTTTGATCTGTCATTTTTTGGATATATTTAGATTTTACTTAATCCCCAAATATATTCCCGTGTAAAAAAGATCAGATCTGGCCAGATCTCAGCACATCTTACCAGATCTAATTAGATCTCAAAATTGGGGACAAATTTGAGATCTAATTAAAAATTTGGCACTAGATCTTATCAGATCTTGCCATAAGGTATTATCAAATATGCCATATCTGATCATATTTGATATGATCTGGTACAGGATCTAATTAGATTGAATCATATCTATTGAGAACCAAAAAGATCTGGTCAGATCTAAACTTTTTTACACGGGTTGCTGGATCTAATTCGATCTGCCATTTTTCGGATCAAATTAGATCTAAGTTTATCCACAAATATATTGCTGGATCTAATTCCATCTGCCATTTTTCGGATCAATTTAGATCTAAGTTTATCCCCAAATATATTGCTGGATCTAATTCGATCTGCCACTTTTTCGGATCAAATTAGATCTAAGTTTATACACAAATATATTGCTACATCTAAAACGATCTGCCAAAATTGAGATCAAATTAGATCTAAATTTATCCACAAATATATAACTGGATCTAATTCGATACGCCATTTTTCGGATCAAATTAGAACTAGGTTTATCCCCAAAGATATCATTGAACCTCCCAATTTTGAGATATAACTTGATCTTAGTTTATCCCCATATATACAATGGGATCCAATACGATATCATTGGATACACCCAATTTTGAGATCTAATTGGATCAGCTAGATATTACAGCAGATCTTAAACAATATCAAATTGGATATGATTAGATATTCCGCCAGATCAATTTTTTTTTACTCGGGATTATAAAAATGTATTAATATGTATTATAAATTAATGTAATGTGTGCTATTTATTTTGTATTAAATATCTATACTTCTGAGCTACATTTTCAATATCTACCTTAAAGTTAATTGTATTTGTTTTTGGTGTATTAATTATCTGTTAAATTTCTAATATATAACGACGTTTATAATTATGTTCTGTATTTAAAACTGATACATTTTCAAAGTCAAAATAGTTATTTAAATTTGAACAATGAGAAGATAATGCTGTCTTTTGTGAATTAATATGTCTATATTTCTGATCTGATCTATGTCCAGCTATTCTGGTTCTCAATTTATTCTTCGTTGTACCTATATATATACCTTATCACAATTCTCTCCGTCATTTCCACTACATGGTATTTTGTATACTATATTTGACATGTGCGATTTCTGTATCCTATCCTTTGTCTTACTGTAGGTATAATTTATTTACTGTATTGTATGATTTAAAAGCTATTTTATATCTATTAGTATCGATTATCTTTGATTTCTCTACACGTTCTGATATTTCCGGTATATAGACTTGTAAATTTTCCGTTCGATTAAGTTCACTCTGTTATTATTATTCAGAAATTTATATTGAACAAATTAATCCTATCGGAAAATCATTATGCCTTAAAAAATTCTAAATAATTTCCTCATTTTTTCTATGAAATTCCTTGTCACTAATAGTCAATACTTTTTCTATCAAATTCTTCACAGTGTTAATAATGATTTTCCTGTTATGTTTCAATTAAAAATTAATAATTCTACCTGACGCTATTTATTTATTTACAATTTTGAATGTTTGTGGTATTAATTGATTGCTTTAATGTTTATGGATTATAAATTCTAAATTTTAATGTTTATGAATGAGAATAACACGTTCCACAAAAATGACTTAAAAACTAAAAATTTTTTATATGTTAAACTGGGATAGAACCGGCGACCTACTGCTAATCAGCCTATTGCTCTTCCGCTAGGGTAAACTCGATTTTAATGTTTTAAGTCAAATTTCAAATTCGAATTTCTTCAGGTTGGAAATTTGAGTATTTTGTTTATGAATAAAATTAAATCAACAACGAAAATCAATGGTTACTTTTAATTTGAATCCATAAAAAAATTATTAAAAAAAAAATATGGCCCTAACTAGGACTTTCCGTTTGTCAGCTATTGCCTTTCCTCTGGGCTAAACTCGTTGTAAATTTTTTTAGTCAAATTTCAAATTTGAATATTTTCAGGTTGGAAATTTAAATATTTTGTTTATGAATAAAATTATATCAACAACAGAAAATCAATTGTAGCTGTGTTTGTGCGGCAAGCTATCAGCGTTGGCTTATGTCATTCCTATACAAATTTGACATTAGTAACTTTGAGAGTTAACACTAAACGTTGGCTAATGTCAAATTTATATGGGAATGACATAAGCCAACATTGATAGCTTGTCGCAAAAACACAGCTTGTGTCTTTTAATTTGAATCATTAGGTCTGTTTGTTTAGATTTCTAGTAAAAACTAGTAAACTTAGAAAGTGCCGAAGAATTACCAAAATTGATTTTCTTCAACACTAAAATACTCCACTAAAAGAAAAAATTCCGTAAAAAATTGAGTTAAAACTACTAAAAATTAGTCAAAAATTATGCTGCAGAAAAAAACTGCTAAATTAGCAGATTATTTTTGCTATATATTAGAAATATAGGAACAGCAAAAATAAAACTGTTAAATATACAGAATTTTATTCATATTTGAGCTAAATTTTTGTAAATGAGAATAGCAAATTAACCTGCTAAAATCAGCAAAAAATAATTAGTAGCCTAAAAAATCACCAAAAAATTTAAATTTTCGAAGTTTTTATCAATTTTTTTTTAAATGCAAATAAAAATCGAGCCTTTTGAAAACAGCAGTTTACAATTTTTTAGCAAATATTTCTGCTGATTTTAGCAGAATAGACTGTTATTTGCATTCAACAAAATTTAGCTTAAAAATAGCAAAAATTTTGTAGATTTAACAGTTTATTTTTGCTATTTTTAGTCTACAAATCTTTAGCAAAATTTTCTGCAGATTTTACAGTACAATTTGCTATTTTCAATTAACTAAAAGTTAACTTGAATATAACAAAAATTCTGTAAATTTAACAGTTTTAATTTTTTTGTTCTCATTTTACTAGTATTTAGTAAAAAATCTGCTAATTTTGGCAGTTTTTCTGCAACACCATTTTTAACTAATTTTTAATAACTTTTTCTGCTATTTTTACAGATTTATTTCTATGAGTGTACCAAAACAACTAACCAGTCTTGAATGCAGAAGTTTTCTAATTGAACAACAACAAATTTTATATTTCACAGAATATACAAAATCGTTTTAGACTTAATTTAAAATTGAGACCTCAACTAATTTTCTACATTAAAAATGATATAGTGTGAGTATATTTCTTTAAACATTTTATATTTTATGTTCTTAAAATTTTTATGATATTCTAGATAAGCTTTAGAAGTCCCTTAATGATAAGCTAACAAATAAAATTCAGGAAAAGGAATGAAATAAAAAAAAGAACGAAAAACAAATCACTGTCTTCACAAATGTTCACTAATTTATGATTATTATTCATACATTTATTTACAGAGATTTGCAAAAATATTATTTATGGCCTACTTTTAGGCGTATGCACACAAAATATCATACACAACCAGTAGCAACAAACAAAGCCCCAGTTAAGAAATTTAATAATCATGCAAATACAGAAAAAATGCTCGTAAACAGAAAACTTCCTGTTCCCCCCACAGAAAGAAGACAACTAAAACACATTCCTATATGGGTCTTTAGAAAAAAAAAATAAAACGATAAAAAAGAATATAAATGTTAAAACATTACTAAACGATGGTATTGTACTTCATACCCAGATTTAATAAACAAATTTCTATTGTTGTCTATAAGCGAAACATCTTTATTTCCTTACAAATTTGCATATGAGTCTCAATTTCAATGTAACAAAAAAAAAAAAAAAACGAAAAACAAAAAAGCGTGCCAAAACTAAAGACTTTTGCATTGTGTTATCAACCCCACCCCTAATGCTCCCTTATTGCTTGTGTTTATCAAATTGTATGTATGACACCCTCATACTCCTGTGTTGTTATTGTTTGTGATAAGAAAGTATTTCATGGTGGCATTTCCTGTGGCTTTTACGCTTTATTGCTCGCATTTGTTTTTTTTTTTTTTGTCTTCCTACATACATATCCTATATGTTGGCAGCATTTTTAAAACCAGAGTAGTAATAAGGAAAGTGAGAGCCCGTGCAAAAATGTTTAATTAAATCGTCCAACCAATTACCCAAACCCATTTTTTTTAAATAACCGAATTGACTCTTGTGCCATAACCTTGTAATTCGGTTATCACAACCGAATTCGGTCATAATTTTTCAAAGAAGGAAAGTAAAAAGGACTTTCGAATGTTTCTATCCACCTTCTTTGCCATCATAAGTATCAATTGAAAAGCGATAACCTCAGCAGTTGTACAATATAAGCTTTTAAGTATTGATTCATCGGGCCAGTATAATGTCATAAAGGTTCTTTGAGAATTGTATCGTTTGTAGATTCAACAGAAAATTCAATATGCTCAATATATTCTGTCTTTCGCAGCGAAATTGTCAGATGCAAAGAACCGATTGTAGAACAACTTGTACTTGCATGCAACCTGTTCTACTTTGCTAGAATAAGTTGCTTTGGAACTGGTTCTGCGACCGTCAAACCTTACATTTTGACTGCCAGGAATCAGTTCTAGAACCTGTTCCATGGAACCGGTGGAAAAAAGACCTGTTCTAGAACAGATTGAAAGGTAACCACTTGCTGGATTGTTTTATACATCCAAGAACCCGACAGATTCTTTTCTTTCATTTGATACCAATATATTATCTAGCGCCCTTAACAATTACCTCTATTACCATCCGCTCTTATGGTATTTCGTTTATAACTTTTTTTTTCAATTGTAATTTCTTTTTAACTGGTATTTGTGGTTATTTATGTTAAGCTCTCTATGTGTGTGTGTTCGTAAAAAGAAGTAACTTCATTTGCGATAAGTATTTCTTTTTCGCATGTATGTTACCATTTCAATTCCCCTTGATTGGCTTTTCATTCAATTTTTTTTATGTATGTAATTCGTATGGTTTTTTAAGCTTTGGTTAGCAAATAAATAAATATTACATACGCATTTAAAAAATCCATTGGGTTTCTATTGAATTCAATTGCCTTTAAAGCTTTAGGGGGGTTTATTTTGTTTTTACTACTTTGTACTTATTTGCTTTTATTTACTTTATTTTCAATATTTTGTGAAGTAGATCATAAAATTAGGCTTTTTGATTTTTATTGCTGGTTTAAAACATATGATGCTCATATGCAGTATTCAGTTCATATTTTAAATATTACTACTTATTTTGTAAATAGAGGACATCAATTTAAATAGGATTTTATACATCTGCTTATATTGACTGTGAAAGAAAAGAAATAATCAGAAAAGAAAGAAATAATCAGAAAGAAAGAAAATGAAGGCTTCTGACTGAAGTTTCTTGTTCGTTATTTCCTCATAATGAAAACTGTAGAGTAACCATTTGCGTATTTTTTAAGTCTAATAATTTTTAATAAAAAATTTTAAGGAAGCTTTCAAACAGTTTAAAGAAGTTTCAGGTTTAAAGATTTACAATCTAAATTAATGGATTTTAAATGTACCTTCTAAGTTTTAGGGCCATTATTATAGTCAGCACTTACAAATGTAGGCTACCGACGCGAACCCGCAGATCTTAATGAACTTCGGATATGTTGTAGAGGAGAACAATTTAAAAGACATGTATTTATTTTTCTCATATTTAAGCCCCGTTGTTCCGATTTCACGTGAAAAACTGTTACAAAAAAAATAATTTTTCACGACAATGAATTTCACGTGAAAATGTGTATAGACTTTGTTTTCAATTTCAATTTAATGTACAACACTATGATTTCTCTGGTGAAAAACTGACAATTTGTGTTTATTGTGATTGTGGATTTGTTATAAAATTCAAAAATTGTTAATTTTTATAACTTAAATTGCAATGTGGATTTATAATTCGAGTGAAATTTTTCCACGTGAAGAACAACTTACGGTGCTTTAAGATTAAAAAAATGGGATCAACCAACGGAATTTAGTTTCCACAACTTAATTTCGTTGGTTGACCCGGAATTACCGGCTGCCACATGCGAGTATTTAATATTTGAAAGTTTTTTTTTTCTTTGAATTTTTAAAACACTACACACACACAACATATAGGTTCATATTTTTATTGGCTATGCTTGTGTGTACACTCACAATATATTTTCCATAACCGATTGAGGTTTATTTGAAAAGTAATTGGTAAAGTTTGTTTTCAATTGAAGAATCAATTAAAATACATTGAAACATATTGTTTAACTTTTTATATTCGTCAATAAAAAACAAACTACAAGAAATATTTATCGTCTGTAGGAGTTGATATTTTCAGTCAAATAATCTATTTTTAGATTTCTATTTTTATAAAAAATAATTTAAATAATTTCGTTGTTTTCTGTTTTAAAACAAAAAATTCAAATATTTTCGGTTTTCAGTTAAAAATTGACGATTGTTTTAACAGACTTTTCAATTATCCTTTCATTTTTTAATTGTGTTTTCAATTAATTTAATATGTATTTTAGGTGGTTTTTAACGATAAAATATTTTAAGTGTATACATAGTTATAGAAAAAATAATAAAAAAAAATTTTTTTTTGGGATAAGATTTGAACCACCACCCTCAAAAATTGAAATTTTGTCAATGCCTGAACTTCCAGATATCTACACCACAACCGATTTGAAAATTGTATAAATTAAATTTGAATTTAAAATATTTTGAAATATTTATTTATACAACAAAAAGAAATTTAAACAAACAAATGTACCCAACACACAATTTGAATTTATAAAGATAATTTGAATCTATCGCACGACTAGAAAAACTTAACTTCGTTTTATATCTAAATTCTTTTGTTTGTTTTAACTTAAAATAGTTGAATATTAAATAATATGAATTCAATCAGTGTTTACGATAACGAAATTATCGAAATTGATTGCCAAATTTATTTGAATTGTTAGTAAAAATGTTTAAATTGATTTGATAATCACGGGGTTGCCGGGTTGTAAAAATGTGAAGAAATCTCGATGATGTCAGCTGCTAGCAATAGGGTCGGCATATACGACTAAAATATTTACCATACAAATCGTTTTAAATGTTCACCATACAAATCGTTATAAAAACTAAAAATATAAAATACTAAAATAAAACTTAGAAACAAGCTTTTTTATAATGCCCTTTGAGGGGAATTTTTTTACAGAGTTTTTATTTTTAATTTTGTGTGGAAGTAAAAACTAAAGATTTTATATTTTATGAATTTTTTTTTATTCTCAAAAAGTTTTATTCATGTCAGAAATTAAATAAATACAGGGTTATAAATTTTATTCAAATGAAAATTTAATTTAAAAAATCAAAAAAAGTAAATATAACGCAAGTTTTTCTTAATTAAAATTAAATTTTAAAACTGCAGTTAAACACTAAATTCTAGGGACTTTGATTTATGTAAATTGGTATTTATAGTCAGTCGACTAATCTTATTCTCATCTTATTCAGAGAGTATTGTCACTTTTAAGATAATTGTCGTCAAACAGGATGATTTTAAAATCTTAAATAATTTTATGATAAAAATATTTTTGTGCAATTTTGCTTTAAAGTTTAATATCGATGGCTTAATAAAGAAAGACGCTACACAGAGAGAATTTCGCTGGACGAGTTTTAGTGAAATTTTTCAGTAAACTGTTGAAGTTTTCTTCACAATATAAATGAAAAATTTGTGAAATTCGATGAAAAAGCTTCGTATATTTTATGAATATAGTTTTAGTGAAACTTTTCATGGAGCGTATGAAACTTTAAGCAAATAAAATGAAATTTTTGATAATATTTTATGAAAAATTCCATTAATGCAATGAAAAGTATCAATGGACAAGTTCCCGTGAAACTTTATCGATTTTATGCAAAAATTCATTAATATCATGCAGATAAATCTCTCAGTGTACCTTTATTCTTAATTTCTATAGAGGGGAAGGCAATAAAAATATAAAAGCGGTGAAAATATTGTTTCTCAGAATGAAACTTAATATTAATAAAATAAAAAGTATAATCTAAGTTTTTCAGATTTCCATTTCCTCTAATGGAATATTAATTCCAGTTAGGGCCTTTCTGCATTAAGTATTAAATTTATATACCAAAAATTTTAAAAGAGCAGCATGTTCGTTGTTACATTTAGGGCATTTCTTTTAACTATTATATTTATGTGTGATGGGTAATTTGAAATTTAAAAAGATAGATTCAAATAAAATAAAAACAATTTGAATTATAAAAAAATGTTTATGAAACTATTTGTATCAATATAGTTTGGCTCAAGGGGTAAGGCGATGAACTTCTAAACCAAAGGTCGTTGGTTCGAATCGTGTTTGGTGTTGGAACAAAACAAAATTGCTTTGAATTTAAAACGAAAGAAAATTAAATTAAAGCGAAATTAAATAAACAAAGAACGTGTGTGTTATGTGTGCAGTGTTTTGAAAATTGAAACAAAAAAAAACTTTCGAATATGAAAAAATAAACCAAAAAATCGTTTTTTTTACGTTTTGTCAGTTAAAAATTGATGATTGTTTTAACAGACTTTTCAATTATTTTTATTTCTTTTATGGATTGTTTAAACAATGTTTGAAAATAAATAGCAAAATGGTTTGAATATAATGAAAAATTAGTAGTCATTTTTTTAATTGTGTTTTCAATTAATTTGATATGTATTTTAGGTTGTTCTTAACGATAAAATATTGTGAGTGTATGAGTGAATAATTTCTTGTAATTTAATTTGAAATAATTTTGTATATAAATGAACCATTTTGACCAAAAAACAAATTAAAATTATTTAAATTTTTTGATTTAAAAGAGAAAACAGCGAAATGATTGCAATTTTTGGTCTAAAAATAGAAAACAAAAAATTTAACATTTGACTAAAAATAGTTTGTTGTTTATTGACTGATGCAAAGGTGGTGTTTCTAGATGACGTTTTGGTTCACACGAACGAAAATACAATAACAAAATACATGCAATACAAAAACAAAATACATGTAGTCACTCATTCGTGTGACAACGAACGTCTTCTATAAACCCCATGAAAAAGTTAAACAACATTTTTCCAAGTATTTTAATCATGGATGGTAACCGAAACGATGCGGGCATCGGTAAGCGTTACGCTATTTTAGATTGTTTCGGTAACGGTATTCTAATGTTAACCCTATTTAAATTCTTTCGGTACACTTAAAAAAAATGTCTGTAAAGACAGCAAAAAATGTTGCTGTGTCAGCACATTTTAAGTCAGGAGCGCGTTGGCAATTTCAGCAAAAGGTGTTTGCTGAAAATCAGAGAGCTGATTTTTGCCAAAAAATAGTAATTTCAGCAAAAGTTTGGCTAACACTTATTCGATGGCAATTGAAAAGAATACTTGCTAAATTCACTAAACTTTTTGCTGAATATTAGTAGACTGAAAAAAAAACTCAAAAAATTTTAACCGAATATGTACATTAAAACAATTGGAAAAATTAAAAAAAAGACTACCCACTTTTCGTTTAAAACAATTGACATTTGTCGTTTATTTTTAATTGTTAATTAATTAACTGACAAAGTCGGAAAAATAATAGATTTCTCTTTTATTTTAAAATTGATTATATTATATTTATTTGCAATCTATATGTTCAATATAATGTGTCTGCATTTAACGATTTTTCGCATCTATCTTAATCTTTGAGATATTGATACCGAAAAAAGTACCAAGGTACACGATATTTCCCTACCTGAAACTACATCAAATCCGTTACCAAAAAATTCGTTTACAACTACGAATCCATTTTCGGGGTGTGTATTTTAGATTGTTTTAAAGAGTATATGAAGAATATGAGTCTATTGTCTTAAACTAAATCTTTTTGTTAGAAAAGATTAAAACTAAACTTTGTTCCTTAACAAAAATCTTCTTTAACACTTGAACTCTTTTGTTAACCACAAAGATTTCTTTTTTGATCTAAACAAAATCTTAAAATGTTTGTTCTTCACCTGTGGTTTTTCGTTTACTTTATTTAAGTAAATCTTAAGTACATTTTGTGCCTAATACCACAAACAGCTTATTGACACCATATTCACACATTACTGGCTAAAACAGCCATAAACATGTGAACACTTAAGTAAAAACACACATACTCGCATCAACATTAGACATCATCAGCATCAGGCTGTATGTCAAACTCTTACGCATCAAACGGAAATAACCCTTTTTGAAATAATACAGTATTTCCTCCCACTTTTTGTTTTTCCCTTCTTCGTTTTTGGAAAGTAAGCTACTTTATTCTAACAAAATTGTTGCTTATATAAAGCTGTTTGTGGAAAAGGAGAAGAAAACTTATTTACGGAAAAATTTGTTAAATTCTCACATTATACCAATAACATCATCCCACGTCATCATAACAACACCATATCATCATCATTATTATTAGCAAGTTAACATACACATTTCCGTTGATAACTCTTCCTGGTTGCTCACTCACTCACTACTCACTCTTTGTTGTGTTTTTTTTTTTTTTTTTTTGTCGGTTATACGCAAACATGTCAACACTTTGTATGTGATTTCCGTTTCCGTTACACTTGGTTTAAGTTTCTTTCTACACATGTGTTAGTAGATACATAAGTGTAAGTGTAGCCTATATTCATGTGTTTTTGTGCTAAATCAGCGTAACAAATTTTATGTTTTTATGTAGATTTTCAGCAGCAAATTTTTGATAATATCTTTATCGACAATATTATTTAAAATTCCCCTTTCTTCAATTTGTAATGGCATTTCCCATATGTTGGTGGTTTTTTTTTATATTTTATTGTTAGAAATACAAAATTTATTGTGTATTTGATTGTGTATAATAATTTGATGTTTATTTTATCACCCGTCGTGTTGCTACATAATATTTAACCCTTAAAAATAAATCCTTTTCTTCTATTGTATTTATTTGTATACATTGATGATTGACTATAAACAAATTAGGGTTAATCGCATATTTATTGTTTATTTGAAAAAAAAAAATATTCACAAAACCGATTAAGAAAAGAAATGTTTTGAAGGGTTGTTGCTAAGGAATTTTGTAATACGTACACTGAAAAAAGTTTGATTGGTACTACTTGAAAGTTGTTTGTGAAGTAATTAGTAGTTGGTGTTTTTAACTGTAATAACTTTTGTTTTTCTATGAAAAAACACAACAAAAGTACTATGACAGCTATTTAAGGGAACAACTTACGAAGGGTACAGTATTTCGTAACAAATGTTTAAAGCTGTTATTTTAAATATTACAATAAGCAACTACCAAAATAGTATTTTTACAGTAAATAGCTAATTATATTAGGTAAATATTTAAAAAATAAAAACTTTTGGAAATCCTTGTTTAGTTTATATTTGTTGTTGTTGATATATTCTTAATTTGCAATTCACAAAAACGCAATAATCTCTAATACAAACGTAATAATCAATAATTCAAAGAAATGACAAAGGCAACTCTGTTTAAAGACTATTTGGTGGACTGTGGCGAATACATAGAGGATAATAGAAGAGTCACTACATAAAATTAGCATTTTTTTAAATTATATGAGCAGTTTTTAATATCAAGCAGCTGCATGCAAAGCATACTTTCAGGCAAATTCTTTGAATCATCTTTACTCCAAAAAGTTTAATTCTTAATTTTTTACAACGAAAGCTTTTTAATATTTACAATTTCTAATCACTTATAATCCATTTCGAAAAAGTTGCTTTTTTTCTAATTTGTATTAAATTTATTTTCACATTTATATTTCGTCAATATAGATAAAAAAAAAAAAAAATAAACCCAACAGTAAGAGCAGTAAAATGAAACTTAATATGTCTATAAAAGATAATACATACCACAGAACCAAGGTTTGTATTATGTGTTACTTACGTGGGGGGTTGATTAAATTAAATGAATTAAATGTGTACAATTTGAGAGCAAAATGTGTTTACTTTTTTTTTACTGTTATGAGGGGGTTATTTGGTTTATCGGCAGGGAGAAAACATTAAACGTCACCAAAGCTTATACTAATTTAAAGGTATTAAGTCATAGAAAAAATCAAGACATCATTTTTAAACAGAGACGTAGTATGTAAATAACAAAACTTTTTGAAATAAATTCTAGCGAGTAAAATTGTAGAGTTTATGCTTTCAAAAAAAATCAGGTCAGTTTGAAGAATTTTAAAAATTCTATGTAGCTTTTTGTTAACAACATATGAAACCTAATCGGCTAAACTCCAGGGAAATTTTTTGTTGAATTTATGAAAAATTTGTTTAATGTACTTAGAGCGGCCAAAAAGAGAAACTCTAAAGACAATGGTACAATCAGATAAAAAAGTTAGTAAAAAAATTTGCAAACAGTTTCCAATCGCACGTTAATATTTTTGTACTGATTTTTTGTACAATTTTTAGTAAACTAATTTTTGCTCTTTTCTTATTACAAATTAAAGATTTTTTTAACTAATTTTCGCTGCAGATTTCAACAAATTAATGATTTTTCAAAACCGAGTGCTAAATTTAGCAGAAAAATATATTAATTTAACAAAATTTTATTTACAAGAATTCGTTGATTTCTTACACTCATAGAAATAAATCTGTAAAAATAGAAGAAACCCAGGAAAATTTTCTCTTCCAAAGAATCGGTTGTAGAATAGCTACTTTTCATTCACAACCCCTTCTACTGTCGATTCTAACGCCGATTCTTTTTGTTTAAAATTGTCGCAAAAGCAACCCCTTCTATAGCTCCAAAGTGGAACCGGTTGCTCTAGAATCAGTTCTGATCTGATTCTACTTCACCCACACCTTCCATATAGGATTCCATGGAGTCGGTTGCGGTGGAACCAGTTGTAGAATGGGTGTGGTTGGCTACCGATTGTAAAAAATTTTCCTGGGAATTTAATAAAAATTAGCTAAAGTTCAGTAGTGATTGTCGTTTAAACAAGTTCATTTTTATTTTTTCTTCCTAATGCAGTCTAATACTGCTTGTGTTAGTTGCTTTAGAGCTGTTGGTAGTATATGTATTAGATGCATAACATGCAGTGGTCTATTCCATAAAGGTTGTTCTGGTGTCAATAGTGATCGTGATTTTAATGTTTTAATTTCATCAAATAATATTGTTTATAACTGCAATAAATGCGCTAAAGGATCTAATAATTTAATTGCTATGATAACAATTTTGTCAAATGAAGTAAGAGAATTAAAAAAGTTATTCAATGCCTGTATATACAACAACAATGCAGTTGAGAGTGCTTCTTTTAAAAATAAAAACATACATGCTGAGTCAAGCTTAAATTCAAAAAATAATGATTTACAACTAAAAGGTCGTTCAACTCTGGGTGATTCCTTTTCTTCAAGTTCTGCTAATTATGCTTTTCGTAAAGATGTTGTTAATACTACTGAACCAAGTAATAATGTTTTAAATTCTAATATGCGAATACGTAGAGCTAGTCTTTGTCTTTCTTTACATGATGATGATGATATTCATAATGATGTTATTGCTACTATTAAACCAAATGATGTTATTGCTGCTACTGAGCCAAATGCCGTTTTAAATTCTAAACGAAGAGCTAGTATTTGTTGTTCTCAAAACTCTGACAATACTGTTAGCTCAGCTTCAACTGCGTACTCTCAAGTAGAAAGTAATATCCCAGTTAACAATACTGGATGGACTAAAGTTAACTACAAAAAAAAGAAACGTAAGCATTTGGTGTTTGGAGATAATAATTCCAAAGACTTAGAAGTTATCGCTAATCAAAAATGGGTGCATATTTCCTCATTTAAGCCCAGCGTAACAGCAGAACAAATCCTGAGTTATGTTGCAAAAGGTGCTAATATTTCCAAAACCATCTAAAATGTTTTAAATTGGTTAGAAAGGAAATTGAGCAGAACACATTGAGGAGTGTTTCTTTTAAAGTTGGGATCTCCGCTGAATTATATGATAATCTATTTGACCCTTCCTTGTGGCCTACTAATGTAAAAGTGCGTCCGTTCTTGTTCTTTCAAAAGCCTATATCTTAAAACATGTATAATATTAATTAATATTTATAATTATTTTATAGTTTAATCATAGTCTGTAAGGAAATGATGTTCCATAGACTGAATAAAGAATAATAAGAATAATAAATCCCGTGATTTTCGGGATTGGCAAAATCCCGAATTCTGGGATTATTTCTCAAAAATCCCGGGATTTTCTTATTTATTAATATTAATATGAACGCAAATTAATTAATAAAAAAAATTATGCTGCAGAAAAAACTGCTAAAATTAGCTAATGTTTTACTAAATACTTGTAAAATGTGAACAGCAAAATTAAAACTGTTAAATTTACAGAATTTTAGTAATACTTAAGCTAACTTTTAGTTACTTGAAAATAGCAAATTGTACTGTAAAATCTGCAGCAAATTTTGCTAAATATTAGTAAACTAAAAATAGCAAAAGCAAACTGCTTTATCTACAAAATTTTTTGTTATTTTTAAGCTAAATTTAGTTGAATGCAAATAGCAGCCTCTACTGTTGAATTATCAGAAACCAATTCAATATGTTAAAATAATATAGAAAATCCTTTTGTCTTTCTTTTATGCATTGACTCTGTTGTCAAATAAAATCGTAAATAAATTCTGTTGAAAATAGAAATTTTCCACTTTTTTACTTGACCTATAACTGTATGCACAAGAAAAAGCAAAAAAAAAATAATATTTTTTTTTATACGCTTTTTATTTATTACAAGAGTGCTACGTTACTTTTACGATACTTCCAAACTAATTTGGGCTTAACAGTTTTATTGGTGCTGCTCCTATCTTACTAATATATAGCAAAACTAATCTGGTAATTTAGCAGTTCTTTTTCTGCAGCATAATTTTTCAATAATTTTTAGTAGTTTTAACTAATTTTTTTACAGACTTTTTCTGTTAGTGTACCGACCGGCTCTAGTCAGGGCCACGTTTTATGGATAAAAAAAATTATATTTTTGGAATCATGAGACAATTTCCTTTAATTTGAGTACCCACACTTACATGTTACTAAGTCCCCCCGTTTTTTTGTCCCCACGGGCCTCCCTGGTCCGAGCCCCTCCCAAAATTAATTTCGTTTTTTTCTTTTTTAATTCCAGAGGAGTTCATATTTTTTATTTTTTGACGAAACCCCATAAATTGCTCTTTTTCGGTAAAAATTAGTTGAAATTCGAAATAGCAGGAGTTTAAAAAAATAAATATGTGACTAAGAATTGGAAAGAAATAGCAGTAATTTAAAAAGGAAACACCAGTGAATGGCGCCTAAAAATTCCTTTGCAACGATATAACATTTGCATATGATGTCATTGAAAGCAAAAAATCGAAAAAGGGTATATCTTAGAACCTCAATTTGGCCACTTAAATACCTGAGGTAGCCCAACAGCCGAGAGTTGTAGATTTTAGACTTTTTTCTACAACATCCCAGTGTAGAAAATCATTACCAGATATGTGGTTATGTAACTACATACTTGGAAATGGTAACTAGTTACTTTTCTTATTAAATTTCTTATTACCTTTGTATGGGGATATCGCGAAAAATAATGAGTTGTGCTTACACAACAGCATACGAAAAATCCAAAAATATGTCATTACCTATATGCTTATCAGTACTGACAAAAATAATGAGTCTAAAAATAGATTTTCAAAAAACTAAGTTTTATAAAAAAAATATTTTTTTATTGTAAAATTTTTTTTAATAATAGTTTCTGGTGCGGGAATCGAACCTGGGACTCCAGGTTGCCAGTCAATAGCTCTACCATCCGAGCTATATCGACATGTAATGTTTGATAGATAAAAACGTAATTGACCTGCTCCACACAAGTCAGCTTACTCGCCAACATACAAAAAATCACAAAATATATGGTTACATATATCCTTACCATTGTTGAAAAAATATTGAGTCTAAAAATAGATTTCAAAAAATTTTCAAAAAAATCTATAAAATTATTTTCTATTTAAAATAATGATAAAAATAAGTCATTACCAGTAACTCATTATTATATGTTTTAAATAATGCAGAAGGTAAGTGGGTGTCAGTACGGGTAGTCCAAAAAATAATTATATGTCATTACCGTTTCTACACTGCGATATCAAAGTTTTATCAAAACTGGAGTGTATAAAACATTCCATGTTTGTTTTAGTCTTAAATTTCCGCGCTTTGATATTTTCGGACGATTTATTTTTCTTAATAACAAACGACTAATCTGGTTTTCATTAGTTAAGACGATGGAAATGGTAAATCTGAAATACTCGGCTAATTTTTCTAACGCCGCACAGTGCTTCGTCCCCATATAAGGATTGGACAAACATAGAAGGAGTGGAGAAAGAGTTTTGAAATTTGGTATACTGATATAGAACCCCTTAGTTAAGAAAAATTGTAATTTTTGGAAATATCGGGCCAAGGACACGCGCACCTCTCATAGGTCCTGAAATTTAAATATAATAGGTTAGCTATGTACATAAATGGACGTAAAATTACAAAAAGTATCCATTGAAATGCACATAAAACTGGAAACGTTTGTGTCAATTTTTATCAAAATCGAGCCAAGGACTCTTAGTCCTGCCATATATCATTTATTTTAAAATCTTTATAAAACCTGCAAAAATTTTCCGATTGCGATGAAATTTAGCACGTGAATTGATATAAAGTCAAGCCATATTTGTGCCAAATTTGGGAAAATCGATTCATTAATAAAAAAAATGCCTTTCACATAAAATGTTAAAACCCATGCTTAAAATAATGTTTCTAAAAAAAACTTTAAAAAAAATTAAATAGGATTAATATAGGAAACCATGTTAATCCTCCATTTTAGGCATACGGTATGTTCAGCGAACTTATGTAAAACACTAAGAGGAATATTTTTGTGGAACATTTTTACCTTCTATCTCTTTAATTAAAGGGACTTTTTTGGCCCCGCAAAAATATTTTTCATGAAATTCTACTATAAGTCTCTGAAGACATCAGCATTAAAAATTTAACTTAAAGGCCAGTAATAAGTATAACCTTAAAATGTGTTTAAGGGTTAATTTCGTACTTATTCAGAATTCGCGCTCAAATATCCCACAAACCTGGATTTTAGGGAGAAACCATGGGAATCTTCCATTTTAACTATATGATGTGTTCAGCGAACTTATGTAAAACACTACGAGGAAAATTTTTGTGCAACATTTTAACCCTCTAACTGTTCAACTTACGGGTCTTTTTTGTCCCTTTTTAAAAAGAGTCCAAAAAATTCCCTTTCATTGAAGAGTTATATGGTTAGAATGTTCCACAAAAATGTTCTTCGTAGTGTTTTACAAAAGTCCGCTCAACACATCCTATACCTAAAATGGAAGGTTCACGTGGTTTGAATACTAAACACTCTTAAATGCGTGAAATTTGTGTAAAAATCATGAATTTAGGAATTTCAAAAAATCCATTTTTTTTAATTTGTGGTAAAAAATAGTAATTAATTTTTTAATGATCTATTATATAACAGTATAAACTTACAAAAAAAAAAGAAAAAAAAATCTCTAATTTTATATAATTTTTTTTTATACTCCATCAAACTTAAGTAATTTTTGGATTTTCAACAAGTGTTTTTCGGAGCAATAAAAAATAATTCTTTTGTAAACATATACTAAACTCCATATTTTAATTTAACTATAAATATATTGAAGTAATTAAAAAAAATCTTCGAATAAGTTTTTAAAAAAATGTATTTTTGAGAATTATATTCGTGAAGCAATTAAATTTCTAATAAGTCAATTTTGCATAAAATTCTCTGAGTTTAGCGCCCTCTCTTGGCGGCAAAAGCAATCACACCAAATATTTTTTTTTCACATTTGTTTGAGTTACTTTCTTTAAAAAAAATCGTTCTTTAATCACAATTTGAGATAAAATTTTTTTTTTTTTTATTTTTGTCCATGGGACGAAGCATAGTGCGCCGCGCTGACATTTTATTTTTTTATGTTACAAATTATTTTAAAAGATTTGTAATTTTACAATTCTAATTGATAAATGGGGAATCACCCTCGTCGTGTTGACATTTGTTTAAGCATTTCCAACTTTTTCTTTGACAGTCAGGTATACAAGTTCCGCAATATATTTTCTGACAGTCAGGGCTGCAATGCTATTTTATTAACAAAATAGTGTTCTCATATAAAAAAGTTATTGAAGGAATTCACAGTTCGTACTATATTGAGTACTAAATTAGCATTTGTCGTAAATTTGACAATATTTTGTGGGTTAAACTTCGAAAATCATGCTATTTCACAACGTGCTAACGTAAGCATTTAAACTGTGACTACCCTCATTATAATTTGAACAAAGAATGAAGAGTTTATTTATTGCCCCTAAGATACTGAAAATGTCCACAGGTGGGGCGAGTGTCCCACGTTGGGAACCACGTAGGTCGTAAAATTTTTGTAATGTATAGTTTGACAGTATGTAATGCGACAGAACTGCTTTTATTGCCACCGCCTCAATGTATCGCGTATAATAGCAAAATGCTACTCTTTAACCAACAAAGCCAAAACTTTATTTGCAAGAGACAAATAATTTTGTGCTTCTTATTCGGATCCAGCAATTGTAGAATACTTTAGGGCTGTTTATAAGAATTTTGTTTTTTTTTTCTTTATTACACATTCTTTTAACTCTTTGTAATGAAAGCTTTTTGATATTTTTAAGTTATTATCTGTTATAAGATTACCCAGGTAGAAAATTACAAAGGGGCCAGCCCTGGCAAAGCACCGAAATGGGTGGTATGAGTGCTTGTTAACAGCGCTTTCCCAACGCCCAAATGATAACACCGTTCCACGGTGGTGCCAATGATTTACCGAGCCCTGGGAAAGCACCCATAAACATAAAAATCAAATGCTTTGCCAACGCTCAAATATAAAAATTAAAGTGCTTTCCTAACACCCAAATGATAATACCGATCTATTTAATGCTTTGCAAAGTATTGAGATAGCACCAAGAAACATAAAAATCAAGTGTTTTCCCTGCCACCAAATTATGAGCCCCCATCACTGAAGAATTTTAAATTACTCTAAAAATAGACGATTCTTGGAATTATTGTATTGTGGAGTCAAAAATTATTTAAATATTCACTCTTTTGGAGTTTCTTTTTCAAAAATAAAATAATGTTATAGGAAAATAAGTGCTGGGAATTCACCCTTTTAAAGCGTTGGGAAGGCGTCCAAATTTAGTGCTTTTCCAGTACTTCTTTTTGTAAGACCGCGGTCTACTTGCGCTTTGCCAGTGCTTCTTTTTTGTTACCACACATAATTTCCACCTGGGTAGTCTACAAAATAAATAAATTTTTAACGCACTATTTATTAAAATTAGCAAAATGTTCTACTAAGGGATACTAAAGGAGTTTTATTTTTTTTTTAATAATTAATACTTCTACTTACACTCAGAAAAAAATGTTAGTAGGAAAATTAGTACTAATGAATGTTTTTCTTTCGATTTGAGAACAAATATTACATAATTTTCTATTAAATTAAAAACAATAAAAATTTAAGGAATTTTCGATAAGGCCAGTAGGATAGAACACGAATTTTTGGGTCCCTTTACAGACCCATCCTCAGTATCCAATGCTTTTATGGGTTAATAATTGATGATAACCTATTTATATTGAATGTTAAACAAATAAGCAAACTAATATAAACAAAATTTTAACAATGCTGTTTTTAACTAATTTCCGTTGCTGATTTCAAAATAACATTGTAAAACTTTTTTTAACCGTGTAGTTAAAATAAGCAAAATATTTTACTAAATTACAGAAGGACCCTTAAGGTTTTTCTTACTTTTTAACACATCGGCTAACACATAGGTGGCGCCACTAATAAAAAATCCACATGATTTTTGGGAACTACCAACCTTCAGATAATACCCCAGTGTAGAAACGGTAATGACATATCATTATTTTTCGGACTACCAGTAATGACACCCAATTACCTTCTACATTATTTTAAAACATATAATAATGAGTTATTGATAATCACTTATTTTTATCATTATTTCAAATAGAAAATAATTTTCTAGATTTTTTTTGAAAATTTTTTGAAATCTATTTTTAAATCTATATTTAAAATCTATATGTAACCACATAATTTTTTTATTTTTTGTATGTTGGCGAGTAAGCTTACTTGTGTGCAGCAGGTCAATTATGTTTTTATCTATTAAATATTACATGTCGATATAGCTCAGATGGTAGAGCTATTGACTGGCAATCCGCACCAGCAAATTTTATTAAAAAAAAATACGATAAAAATATTTTTTTTATATGATTTATTTTTATGAAATCTATTTTTAGACTCATCATTTTTGTCAGTACTGGTAAGCATATAGGTAATGACATATTTTTAGATTTTTCGTATGCTGGTGTGTAAGCATAATTCATTATTTTTCGCGACATCGCCATATAAAGGTAATAAGAAATGTAATAACAAAAGTAACTATTACCATTACCAAGTATGTAGTTACATAACCACATATGTGGTAATGATTTTCTACACTTAGGGACCTGTTAAAATTTAATGGCAGCTGTTTTAATGACGCTACTTTTGCGAATTTGAAAACAATGAATTCAAAGCAATTCCGTATGTTGATTTATCATTGCTTTTTAATGGGAAAAAATACCGTTCAAGCCAAAGATTGGCTTGATAAGTGTTATTCGGACCCTGCTCTATCGAGGCAAATGGTGGGAAAGTGGTTTGCTGACTTTAAACGTGTTAGTACAAACACCAATGACGCCGATCGCTCTGGCCGTTCAAAAGAGGTGGTGATACCGGAAAACATAAAAAAAGTTCACAAAATCGTTTTGGCAGACAGTAAAGTGAATTTGCAAGAGATAGCTGATACCTTAAAGATATGTAAGGAACGAGTCGGCTTTATTTCGAATGAAGATTTGTCCATGAGAAAACTGTTTTCGAAATAGGTGCGGCGTTTGCTCACAGTGCACCAAAAACAACAATGTGTCGATGATTCTGAGAGCTGTTTGGAGCTGATTCGGTGAGATAAAAAGGACTTTTTGCATCGGTACACTCATAGAAATAAATCCATAAAAATAACAGAAAAAATTACTAAAAATTAGTTAAAAATGATGCTGCAGAAAAAACTGCTAAAATTAGCCGATTAGTTTTGATAAATACTAGTAAAATTAGAACAGCAAAGTTAGAACTGTTAAATCTACAGAATTTTAGTTATATTTAAGCTAATTTTTACTTTATTGAAAATAACAACTTGTACCGTAAAATCTACAGAAAATTTTGCTTAATATTAGCAGACTAAAAATAGCAAAAACAAACTGTTATATCTACAAAATTTTTGGCTATTTTTAAGCTAAATATAGTTGAATGCAAATAGTATTCTATACCGCTAAATCAGCAGAAATATTTCCTAAAAAAGACTCAATTTTTATTTATATTTAAAAAATCGAAAAAAACTTCGAAAATTTAAATTTTTTTTTTATTTTTTGGGCTACTAAATATTTAGCAAAATGTTCTGCTGATTTTAAAATGTTAATTTGCTATTATCTATTTACAAAAATTTAACTCAAATATAACTAAAATTCTGTACATTTAACAGTTTTATTTTTGCTGTTTCTGTATTACTAATAAAAAAAACTGTTAAAAAATAATTTAGCAGTTTTTTCTGCAGCATCATTTTTAACAAATTTTTAGTAGTTTTAATTAATTCTTTTAAGGACTTTTTTCTATTAGTGTATGTAAAAATGGATGAAACTTGGATCTGCCATTTCACTCCAGAGTCGATTCGGCAATCAGCTGAGTGGTCAGCAACTGGCGAACCTCGCCCGAAGAAGCCAAAGTCGCACAAATCGGCTGGTAAAGTTATGGCAGTATTTTGGAATGCGGCTGGAATTTGTACATAGATTACCTTGATAAAGGGCAGATAATCAATAGCGATCGCTACATGGCAAAACTGGTGCATTTGAAGGAGGAAATAGCAAAAATAAAGGCCCTTATGAAAAAAGTGATCTTTCACCAAGACTATGTGCTGTGTCACAACTGGTTGGATAACATGGCCAAATTGAACGAATTACACTATCAATTGGCTCCCAACGATTTTCACCTGTTTTCAGATTTCAAAAAATGTTCGCTGGAAAGAGATTTGGTTCGAATCAAGAGGTGATTGCCGAAACAGAGACCTATTTTAAGGCCAATGATAACTCATTCTATACAAAAAGTATCGAAATGTCAGAAAGGCGTTGGAGTAGTTGTATCGCTCTTGAACATAGTCGATGAATAAAGTCAAATTTTGGCAAAAAATTATTGTTTTATTGGTTATCCTACGGATTTTTCAGCCAATGTGTTACATCAAAATTTTTTTATTCTCTATGGATGGACTCATAGAAATAAATCTGTAAAAATAGCAGAAAAAGTTACTACAAATTTGTTAAAAATGATGCTGCAGAAAACACTAGGTCCCTTTTCTCGGAGAAGGTCACATATATAATTTTATTTATATTTCAGTTAAATTTTTTTAATGGAAAATTAACCTGCTAAAGTTAGTTTTGATAAATAATTTCACTATGCGACAGTCAAAATCGGGATGGGATGAAACCAAGGGAAAATATTATATCGGTCAAAAACAAGTTATGCGTGTCCCGGTGTTTCGCTGGGTCACCCCTAGGAATCGAGATATATTTTTTTTGACATAACTCGAGAACCACTAGTCCGATTTTGCTCAAACAATTTTAAAAAAATTAAAAATTACAATTCCTTTAATCTGTTCATATAACGTTTTTCTATATACTCAACAGTTTTGCCGGTAAAAATAAATGTTTGTTACCGCTACCATAAAAATCAATAACCTTTTGTTTATTAATTTTTTTTAATATTTTAGGCAAAAAATATTTTTTTCTTCATACATTTATTTTTACCGGCAAAACTGTTGAGTATATAGAAAAACGTTATATGAACATATTAAAGGAATTGTAATTCTTAAAATTGTTTGAGCAAAATCGGACTAGTGGTTCTCGAGTTTTGTCAAAAAAAAAGACCACCAAAGGTCAAATCGATATATGTCGATTCCTAGGGGTGACCCAGCGAAACGCCGGGACACGTATAACTTCTTTTTTACCGATATAACTTTCCCCGGTAGTTTGAACCCTTCCCGATCACTGACCCCTACCATTTGTCTCACAGTGTTTTTAGCCTAAAAAATCATAAAAAAATGTTAAATTTTCGAAGTTTTTTTTTTAGATTTTTTTAAATGCAAACAAAAATTGTTTTTTTGGAAATAGCAGTTTACAATTTTTAGCAAATATTTCCGCTGATTTTAGCAGGATAGACTGATATTTGCATTCAACTAAATTTAGCTTAAGAATAGCAAAAATTTTGTAGATATAACTGTTTATTTTTGCTATTTTTAGTCTACTAATATTTAGCAAAATTTTCAATTAAATAAAAGTTAGCTTAAATATAATTAAAATTCTTGTCGTGTATTTAACCTTCTTTTTCTATTTTTGAATTCACAATTTCCTTGAGCTTAAGCTTTGTTTTTTAATATATAAAAAGTTTTTTATTTTCGATATTTCGCTACAGTTAAATTTAATTGTTATTTCCTGACGATGCTACACAATGGAGTAGCGAAATATCGAAAATAAAAAACTTTATGTATAAAAATCAAACCTTAAGCTCAAGAAAATTGTGAAGCTAAATATAATTAGAATTCTTTAAATTTAACGGTTTTAGTTTTGCTGTTCTTAGTTTACTAGTTAGTATTTAGCTAAAAATCTGCTAATTTCAGCAGTTTTTTCTCCAGCATCATTTTTAACTAATTTTTAATAACTTTTTCTACTATTTTTTGTGTCTATACATAAAATGGCCTTTCATTTCAAAATGATCAAGTCAGGAAATATTCTAAGGTATTTAAGGACGCCGCAAGTATATCGAAAACTGCCTTTCTGAAATTTTTCTATAAACGTTAAATTTTCCTAAAAGTTGGCGAATACGCAATTGAGTGATTATCAAAATATAATAAACATTTTAAAAGTATTTTGATCTATAGAGAAATCCTGAATGTATAGGAAATTTAAAGTTAGTTAAAATAGTTTGAAAAATATAATTATTTTTTCCAAATTTAAATTTTTGGTTCGAGTAACTAAAACATTTAAATTTTAAAGAAAATTGTATGGAAAAATTCTAGATTACGACTTTTGTATTTACAAACCCAAAATGTGGAACATCTTCTAAACAAAAAACAAAAATGTTACATCCCTGCTAAAAATCGACATATATGGATCGTTCATGCTCAGAAACCTTCATTCATGACTATATGTGAATACTAGACCGTACAACAAAAAAAAAGTTAGCCGTACACCATCAAATCTAAATTATTTTTGTAAGGAGCTTTCGATTTTTATGAATTCACTAGACCGTAACAACTTACACGCAAAAAAAACAAGAAAAAAGTGCGCGCTACACCTTCGAATATAAAATATTTTTGCAAGGCGATATCAATTTCTTTGCCGAAGGTAGGGGTCGCCCTTTTAAGTTTTTCGTTATATCTTTGGCATTTACAATCGAATCTTAGGCTGCGTTCACACCTAGTTCTTAAACACTTGTTTAGCTTAAACACTTATTTAAGCTCTTTATTCTATTAAAAAAAAGTTATTTATTCTTTTACACTCGTTTTAGCTAAACATGTGTTTAGGGTTTAGGTATGAATGCCGTTTTAAAGTGTGATATATCGATGTTTTTATCTCGAGGAGACCAATATTATATTCTTTTATTATATGGTGTATTCTTGTATTACTCTTAAAAAAAACCATATTAGCTACACTTTTATAGGCAATATAGAATTTTCCATCCCTGGTCAGTATTTCAGACTACAATAACTAGTAAGCTTAAACACACAAAAAAAAAATTGACGTTGAAGGCTCATTTTACGAATAACAATTGAAATATAAAGAAGAATGCAAAATAAAGATGCTATAACGATGATGATCATCATCATAAGAGAGTGTGTAAAGAAAACTAAATAATGTCGTATGAGTGATTTTAGAAAATATCACATTTCACTTTAGTTTTTTGCTTGATTTGTAGGTAGAATAATACAAATACGTAAACTGTGGATTTAGTTTAAATAAGTCAAGCGGTGAACGCGTTTAAGTTTAGTTTACTATTAGTGAATATTCTAAAAAGAGAAAAATAATCAAGTAATAAAAGTGACTATAACAAAGAAAAAAATTAAAATTAATAAAATAATGAATGGAAATTTATAAAAACAAAATCAAGATAATTGAAGCAAATTAAAGAAAGAAAAAAAAATAGTTTATTATAACTATATTCAAAATTTTTAATTCTGAGTTTAATTAATTTTTTAAGTATAACTATTATATAATACCTACATACATAAATGTGAGAATAACAAGTTAATTATACAAAAATTCTTAATTAAACGTGAAATCTGTTCAGTTAATTTGAGATGTTGTGGTTCTTAAGAATATCTTAAATTATTACAAATATCGTGTAGATTATGAAGCCAACGGAAATTTTAATTATCAATTTATTGTATTGTGAAATGTATCTATATCAAGTTCAGTACTCTTTTGGTTTTTTTTGTGCACTTGACAAAGATAATAACTACAGATAGAAAATTATACTAAAACAAAGTTGATGTTTAAAACTGACTTAAATTAAATACAAAATTTTAAAAATAAAGAAAACCACACAATACAAATATCAGTATAATAAAAACATATCATTGTAGTTGTTTTTTTTTTTTTTGTTAATAAATTATTTTAAAAGGCTAGTTGTGTGTTCGATACAATCAAAAGAAGACATGTTCTATGTTCTATTGTTGTAATAACTACATCTACATACGACGCACTTTTAAAATTCTTAAAATAACTCTTATTCAAAATAACAAAAACGACACAAATCTACATAATACAGATACTAGAATTACTGCAAAAGCAAAAAATGAAGTTCAAGTGATAATAAAGCTTAATTTAAAAGCTCATATCATTGTAATGTTATATTGTGATTTAAAAAAATTTAGTTAATTTTTTGTTCTATGTTATATATGAATACATAAGCGTATACATAACGGGGGAATTTTAGATTTATTACTCATACGACGTGTTACCCACACGTCGTATGAGTAATAAATCTAAACGAACTAAATCAAATCGAAAAATAATAGTGATATAATACAACATTTATGGAAATGTTATTAGACCATTAATGTCTGATTCAGTTAAAATTTAGCCGTTCAGTTAAAATTTTGCCGTTAGTTATACTAATATTTTATATGAGAAACAACAAAAAAAAAACTGTTAAAGTCCCAATTGGTAGCTAACTGGACATTCACCAGACCCGATTGGTTAAAAATTAATTTTTATAATTGAAACATTGTTATGAAAAAAAAACCAAGGTTGGTTACCGAAACGAATATAATATGTACCAATATTATAAATTGCATTAAAAACTATTAAGAACTTAATATTTTTTCATCTTAAGAATAAAAAAATAGAGAAAATTTGATGCTGTTACACTCAAAAAAATAAGTTAGTATAAAAATTAGCAAAACATTTTGTTTATCGAGTCTATTGGTTTTCAACAAAGTTTTAGTAATATTTTTTCAGTACCAAACTAATATTGAACTAATTTTTTACTAATTTATTTTAATTATTTTTTATTTACCAAAATTATGCTGATAAACACATGTAGTACATTCAATAAAAATTAATTAATCCTGTTATTTATAATTATTTTTATATATTTTTAAATTTTTAGTTAAATCATACCGACATTGTGGTCGTCTGGAGATTTACATATTTCGCTAATTTTTGTAAATAATTTTCAAAAGAGGGAGCAAGGAGGTTTCAAAAAAAAATTTTTTTTGCCGAACGTAGGGGTTGCCATTTTACATTGTTCGTTATATCTTTGGCATTTACAGTCGGATCTTAAAGTATGATACATCGATGTTTTTCTCTCGAGGAGACCAGTGTTCTGCTCTTAGGGCCATTGACCTCAAATATCCCGTTTTAGTAGTTACCCACCAGATCTCAGTTGCTACCACCCAAATGTACGACCCTAAAGTCAGAAAATTAAAGCTTATTTACGAGCAGTAAACCAGTAAACTCAGTAGAATTTTTTTTATATATTGGTTGCCGAACATAGGGGTCGCCTTTTTAAATTTTTTTTCCTTTATAGTAAAACACTGGTCTCCTCGAGGGGAAAAATTGATATATCACACTATAAAATCCAACGAAAAATTGAAAAAGGCGAGGGTGTACTTCTTTTGCCTGTAAGGTGGTACGGTCTACTGTACAGTAGACCGTGCCGCAAAAAAAAGTACGTACACCCTCTAATATGAAGTATTTTTGCAAGGAGGTTTCAAAAGGAATTGTATTTTTTTCTGAACGTAAGGATCCCCATTTTACAATTTTCGTTAAAGCTTCGCTACGTTCGGATTTTAAAGTGTGATATATCGATTTTTTTGCTCGAGGAGACCAGTGTTTTGCTATAAAGGTTAAGATCCGACTGTAAATGTCGAATGTAAAATGGCGACCCCTACGTTCGGAAAAAAAATAAAAAAAATTTTTGTAAACCTGGAAATGTATGCGAAGACGCCAAATACCAGTTATTGGTTTTCGTTAAAATTAGAGCACTTTTAATTCTCTGGTAACGCGAGTTAAGACAAAAGCATATTACTGCTGATATCTGCTTTCAACTAAACCCCTAAATTTGAACATAAGATATAGGTACTACACTCATAGAAATAAATCTGTAAAAATAGCAGAAAATATTACTAAAAATTAGTTAAAAATTATGCTGCAGAAAAAACTGCTAAAATTAGCAGATTTTTTTTACTAAATACTAGTAAAATAAGACTAGCAAAATTAAAAGTGTTACATTTACAGAATTTTAGTTATGTTTAAGTTAACTTTTAGTTAATTAAAAATAGCAAATTGTACTGTAAAATCTGCAGAAAATTTTGCTAAATATTAGTAGAATAAAAATAACAAAAATAAACTGTTATATCTACAAAATTTTTTCTGTTTTTATGCTAAATTTAATTGAATGCAAATAGAAGTCAATTCTGCTAAAATCAGCAGAAATATTTACTAAAAAGTGTAAACTGCTGTTTTCAAACGGCTCGAGTTTTATTTGCATTTAAAAATAAATGGAAAAAAAACTTTAAATATTTTTAATTTTTTTATGATTTTTTAGTCTACTAATGATTTTGCAAAATTGTTTGCTGCTTTTAGCAGGTTAATTTTCTATTTTCCATTATTAAAAATTTAACTCAAATAAAACTAAAATCTGTATATTTCACAGTTTTATTTTTGCTGTTCCTATCTTATTTCAGTAGTGATTGTCGTTTAAACAAGTTAATTTTTATTTTTTCTTCCTAATGCAGTCTAATACTGCTTGTGTTAGTTGCTTTAGAGCTGTTGGTAGTATATGTATTAGATGCATAACATGCAGTGGTCTATTCCATAAAGGGTGTTCTGGTGTCAATAGTGATCGTGATTTTAATGTTTTAATTTCATCAAATAATATTGTTTATAACTGCAATAAATGCGCTAAAGGATCTAATAATTTAATTGCTATGATAACAATTTTGTCAAATGAAGTAAGAGAATTAAAAAAGTTATTCAATGCCTGTATATACAACAACAATGCAGTTGAGAGTGCTTCTTTTAAAAATAAAAACATACATGCTGAGTCAAGCTTAAATTCAAAAAATAATGATTTACAACTAAAAGGTCGTTCAACTCTGAGTGATTCCTTTTCTTCAAGTTCTGCTAATTATGCTTTTCGTAAAGATGTTGTTAATACTACTGAACCAAGTAATGTTTTAAATTCTAATATGCGAATACGTAGAGCTAGTCTTTGTCTTTCTTTACATGATGATGATGATATTCATAATGATGTTATTGCTGCTATTAAACCAAATGATGTTATTGCTGCTACTGAGCCAAATGCCGTTTTAAATTCTAAACGAAGAGCTAGTATTTGTTGTTCTCAAAACTCTGACAATACTGTTAGCTCAGCTTCAACTGCGTACTCTCAAGTAGAAAGTAATATCCCAGTTAACAATACTGGATGGACTAAAGTTAACTACAAAAAAAAGAAACGTAAGCATGTGGTGTTTGGAGATAATAATTCCAAAGACTTAGAAGTTATCGCTAATCAAAAATGGGTGCATATTTCCTCATTTAAGCCCAGCGTAACAGCAGAACAAATCCTGAGTTATGTTGCAAAAGGTGCTAATATTTCCAAAACCCATCTAAAATGTTTTAAATTGGTTAGAAAGGAAATTGAGCAGAACACATTGAGGAGTGTTTCTTTTAAAATTGGGATCTCCGCTGAATTATATGATAATCTATTTGACCCTTCCTTGTGGCCTACTAATGTAAAAGTGCGTCCGTTCTTGTTCTTTCAAAAGCCTATATCTTAAAACATGTATAATATTAATTAATATTTATAATTATTTTATAGTTTAATCATAGTCTGTAAGGAAATGATGTTCCATAGACTGAATAAAGAATAATAATAATAATATACTTTTATGGTTCTAAATGGAAAATTTGATTTTTTTTCATTTTGTCAAAAATTAGCATCCCAGTGTAGAAAATCATTACCAGATATGTGGTTATGTAACTACATACTTGGTAATGGTAACTATGTAGTTATTTTTTTTTACATTTCTTATTACCTTTATATGGCGATGTCGCGAAAAATAATGAGTTATGGTTACACACCAGCATACGAAAAATCAAAAATATATCGTTACCTATGTGCTTACCAGTACAGACAAAAATAATGAGTCTAAAAATAGAAAATAAATTATATAGAAAAAAATATTTTTTATTGTATTTTTTTTTTAAATAAAATTTGCTGGTGCGGGAATCGAACCTGCTACAGATTGCCAGTCAATAGCTCTACCATCTGAGCTAAATCGACATTTAATATTTAATAGATAAAAATATAATTGACCTGCTGCACACAAGTAGGCTTACTCGCCAACATACTAAAAATCAAAAAATATGTGGTTACATATATTCTTACTAGTGTTTAAAAAATATTGAGTCTAAAAATAGATTTCAAAAAATTTTCAGAAAAATCTATAAAATTATTTTCTATTTGAAATAATGCAGAAGGTAAGTGGGTGTCATTACTGGTATTCCAAAAAATAATGATAAGTCATTACCGTTTTTACACTGGGATATTATTAATTCCCAAAATTCGAATTTTGTAATAATGACTTTTTTTATTTACGTTGTTCATTAAATATATGTACTTAAAATAATTCACATACGGAATTTTGATTTCGTCGGATATCATTAACTCACTTTAACCTCAAACCGAAAATTACCTATAGATTTAATAGTATAGAATGAAAACCTCTGTTATTTGAAAATAATTAAAAAAATTTTTTTGAATGCTAAAACAGATATTTGACACGCATTTTTGATATAAACGCGAAAAATACGTATAGAAATAGACACTAGGCACACACCCTTTTCACCCTAAAAAATGGGATTGGACCGATAAAGAATAGAATATGTTTGATAGTTTAGATTCCTCTATCATATACCCTAATATAATTAAAGTCTGAAAGTTCGCGAAAAGGCATATTCCTACAAGTTTCTGAGTAACAATTTTGGCCCTTTTTTGACTACAAGTCAAAATATTAACCCTAGGTGGATCAGGTTACATAAAATAGATGAACACTGTTTGGAGAAATTTCAAAACTTTAGAATCATGGAATCAGAAATAAAATAAGCTTCGTGGGTGGTTTTCGTTCCCGGGACTCTAAGGGTTAAAGATTTTCAAATGAAAATAAATATAATTATAATTATACCCTACACCACTATGTGGTCAGGATATTATAAGTTTGTGCTGATGTTTGTAACACCAAAAAATATTGGTCCTAGACCCACCTTATAGTATACCGATCGGCTCAGATTTTTTTTTTATTTCGATTTAACGATGTCCGTCTGTCCGTCCGTCTGTCCGTCCGTCCGTCTGTCCGTCCGTCCGTCCGTCTGTCTGTCTGTCCATGCATTCTTGTGCGCACTCTACAGTCGCAAATATTAAGATATTGATGAAACTTGGTACACCGACTTATGTCGGTCCAAGGGCGACGCCTAATGATTTTTGTTAAAATCGGTCCATGTTTAGACCTAGTGCCCATATAAGGGTTCTACCAAAATTATACTGTTTATACGCTGCAGGTCGCAAACATTAAGATATTTTGATGAAATTTGGTACACAGACCTATGTTGGCCCTAAGACGAAGCCTATTGATTTTGGTGAACATCGGTCCATGTTTAGACCTAGTGCCCGTATAAGGGTCCACCCAAAATTGGCTTGGTTACAAACTGCAGGTCGCAAATATTAAGATATTTTAATGAAATTTGGTGCGCTGACTCACATTATAGAAAATTTTGACACAAGCCCCATTTTAACCCATTAGAATTTGGGATCCAAACATTAGTTGGCTTTTAACCAGACTGGTGTAGGGTATTGTATAGTCGGCATGCCCGACTTTAACCTTTTTACTCGTTTAAGTAAATGAATATTCTTTTTTTTTAGTTTGACTCTAGATCATAAATTAATATCAATTAAATTATTCATCTTAAATACATTGACACGGTGCAAAAATATAATTTAAATAATATATATTTAAATTTAAAATTTAACGGTTCGTTTTAATTGAAAAATCTGTGGTTATCATACACAGAGTTGAATAGAATCAGCTGAAATATCTTAAGAATTAAGGTTCAAAGCTAAATAGAGTAATAATATCAAAAGATAAAAATGGCATTGTTAAATTTCGTTAGTCTAAGTTGAGTTGTTGATAAGAAATTCGATTTTCTTTCAGCAGTCACATAAGTAGACAATCATTAAAATATTAACCCACTCAAGACGAAATACACTGATGATGGCTTTGTAGCGAAAGCCGAAAATACGTATTCTGTATTGCTGGTCTTGTCGAATTCTTTGAAATATATTTTTATTCTTTGTAATTTACTTGTAAAAATTGTATGATCTTTCTTTGATTTGAAAAATAATTTAAACAGAAAGTGATATTAATTTAAGATCTAGAGTCAAACTAAAAAAAAAAAAGAACATTCATTTATTTAAAAATAAGAAATCAACTGAATATTCCCCATTCATAATTATAATTTAATATTATTTAATCGATATTTTTGGAAAATTATCAAAAATTTGGTGAAACAGGCCAATTCAGTAGAATTTTTGACAAAATAATCAATAAAATGTCATCCAAAGAGTCGCTCTCCACACAAAACTAGAATTGTAATTTTTTCAATTTATGTTTTTTTTTTCTTTAATTCCCAGCTAG
Organism: Leucophora obtusa; assembly: GCA_949987735.1. NCBI lineage: Eukaryota > Metazoa > Arthropoda > Insecta > Diptera > Anthomyiidae > Leucophora > Leucophora obtusa. The sequence continues at coordinate 55,626,485 of OX465299.1, forward strand.
TATGTTACAAAAGAATTTGTTGATATTTCTAAATTAAGCATTTAAAAAAAAATTTAAAATAATTTAAAATAAGACGTTTTTGCATTTATATTAAATTTATGGGTCATTTTCAGTTCCAGGTTAAAGTGGGTTAATGCTATCCGACGAAGCCAAAATTCCGTATCTTTAAATATATTTAATGCACATTTTAAATAAATTTAATTGTTGCAAAATTTTGAATTTTGTGAATTTTTATTGGGTGTATAACTTAAAAATGCGGGATTTTTGAAAAATTTTGGGCATTTATTGTGAAATAATGGTACAATATAAATTTATTAAAATTATTGGCCATCGTTTTCTGTGAACTTTTCCAATCTTTCTGGCAACATATGGATTCCGCGTCAACAGAACTGCTCATATTTTGAGGCCAAGAACAAATCAGGCCCATTTCGGATACCCTGTTCTGAAGTGGAGCGTCTTCCAAATGTTAGTCTGTAGGGGCAAAGTCTGGACTATAAGGTGGGTGAGGCAAAACTTCCCAACCACACCCCAAAAACAGATACAGTTTTGATAACCGCATTTGTATCCAATCGCATGGTTCGGTTGTGGTATCCGAATTTTACGGTTGTGGCATCAGAAAACCAATTGAGACAGAACAAATTTGACTGTGGCAACGGAATTTCAATTATATCAAGAATAATCCGGGAGCCGCAACCGAAAAATTCATTTGATGCAACTGAACCATTCGATTGGCAACAATTGGGGTTGTCAGCACCGAAACTGTTTTCTGGGTGCACTATTTTCTAAATAGTTTTCAACCAGTCTTGCAACATGTGGCGTTTTTATGATGTAATATTACGGCTTCATGTCTGATCGCATATTCAGGGCGTTTTTCGGCCAATACTCGCTTTAAACGAATCAGTTGTGTTCAGTATAGATCCCCTGTGATCATCTGGCCCGATTTCAGCAGCTAGTAATAGATAGGACCCTTCCAATTTATCATCTTCGAGCTTTTTAGGCTGACCTGGGCGGTCTTTGTTCCCGTGTCCAAATCACCACTTCTGAACCGAACAAACCATCTCTCGCACGTTCAAATCGATTTAACATATACAGGATAAACTTCGGTGAGCAATCGATATGCGTAAGCTGCAATTTTTTTCAAGCTGAAGAAGTAAAGCAAAACTTCCCGCAAATGGTGCTTTTTTGGCACAAAATTCGATATTTTCGAAGAAAACAAAACTTTGTTGTTTACACCATTTACTTTAATGACTAAGTGAGAATAAATGGCAGATGTTTACCATTTAAAATGCCATATAAGTTATTAAAGACACAAACCATGTGTCAAAGATTCGCCATCTGTTGTGAATACCGCATTTTTAAGTTACGCACCCAATATGAGAGACTTTTTCCAAAAATGTGTCATTTTAGGCCGCGATTCGGCCATTTCCATTTTAAACCAGCTTTATCAAAAGTGGGTGTTGTAATGAATGAAAATCGATTAACCGTATTTTAGGGGACAGCCTAATGTAGATATTTATACATGGCTGACAAACGAAACTTTCGTGTAATTGGTTAAAAAATTATAATTATAAACAAAAAAATAGTAAAAAGTTAAAGTCGCACGTGTCGACTACATGACACCCTATACCAGTCTGGTGAAGGTTATCAATGGTTTGGTCTGCAATACGAATGACTTGAAATGGAATTGTGTCAAAATTTTCTTATAAGATGGTAAAAAACTTAGAAACACCGAGAAGAAAATTTGATTTTTCCGAATGTTCGGTGTATTTAAGAGAAAATAGGAAATATAAACCATATGGGCGATAGTGCAAAATATTTATGGATTATATCTAGAACATACTTGGGATGTTTTCATTAGCAATGAAATTATATTAGAATTAGTTTACTAATGCTAATGCCATAAAAATTTCATTAATTTAATTTAATGCTACTGAAATTTTTTGGCATTAGAATTTGTCCTACCATAAATCGCACTAATGCCTTAAAAACTAATTACAATCGTGCAAAAAAGTATTTGTTTACTAAAACAAACGAAATGGTTAGGTTACTTTAGATCGGCTGTCGGCTATCACACCTGTCAAAATGGACAGAAGTTTTCACGCTCCTACATATTATTCAGCTGACGTAGGACCGAGAGGGATCCCGAGAATGAATATTTATGAAACCACCACACGTTAACCCATTTCTTTTTTTTCAATTTATGTGATAATATTAAAAAGGAATTAATACACTAAGATAACATGAATACGAGTTTCTTTCTTTTCCTGTTTGATTTTATTTCGTTCCCTGCTGCGCATGTTTCAATTTCAATCGTGCTCCATTTTATTCCATATTGTTCCAATTTGCGATGCCCAAGGCAGCTAAAAAACGGTCTTCAGATCTTTAATAGTTTTTGGCCAAATAACAATTTCTGCCACTACTTCTTCCACCTGTTAGAGTGCCTTGCCATTGCTTTCCCTTTTGTATATTTCTGACCGGGTAGATACAATTAGATTAAATTTTATTTGGTTGAAGTTAATCGGTTTTGCAAGTATATATGAATTTATTGAGCCCAATGTAACAAAAAGGTTGTCTTCTTTTGCCACAGCTGCTAATAGCTTGGCAAACTAGGGAATGTTAAGAAAATTTGTTTTTCGCTCGATTTTCTTTTGAAATAATACTTTTTCTATCCGCCACATTATACTCTGGAACAAAAAGTGGTAAAAAGGCCCCTTCAAAACAAGTTCCATTTCACTCACGCTCTACTCTATTCTTATTACACCCAGAAAACACATTCGGTGCTGACATCCCCATTTGTTGCCAATCGAATGGTTCAGTTGCATCAAAGGAACTTTTCGGTTGTGGCTACCGAATTATTCTTGATACAACTGAAATTCCGCTGTCACAGTCAAATTACTCCTGCCTCAATTGGTTTTCTGTTGCCACAACTGAGAAATTCGACTACCACAACCGAACCATGCGATTGGCTACAAATGCGGTTATCGGTTATTTGAAAACTATTTTTATATTTGGAAGAGCAAGATAAAAAATTAAAAATATATTGCTCAAAGTGGCTGTAATTTACGTTTTTTTTTTTCAACAAGAGAAAGGTATTTCACCATTTTTGCATTATTTTTAAAAAATACAAGATCTTTTGTTGACTATTAAAAATGTTATCTAATTTTTTTAGATCTTAAATTTTGTGTGAACTTTAAATAATCCTTTTGTTTAATTTTAACACAATCTTATCGCCATTGCTCACATACTAAATTATTTTTATACATATGAGGCTTTCCACATCAACTGCCCCTTTGGAATGTCAATATCAAACTTACGGTATTTATAGCCCTACATCATAGGAATTGAACAATTCTTTCTATTTCTGTATAAAGTGGGCGGAGTAGGCATAATAGTAGAGTTGTATTCAAACTGTGATACTTAGCGTTAAGGAAAAAATTATACTGCTGTGATGTGTCGCGTATTAAAACTTTTAATATTTTTAATACAAATGTAATTGAGATGTTATTTATTGAATACAAATTATCCCTGAAGATGCTGGAATATCCCCAGCGAAACGTCGGATAAAAAATAAATGAAATAAATAGTCTTTTATTTACACTTAAAAACTTTTGACCTTGAAAGCCTATTTTAGATATATCTAAAACAACTAATTGATTTATCGAAAACAGGTCGATACAATTTATTAAAGAAGAGTATTTATTATAATTTAATAATAGCTGTATTTTGTCTCATGCCTATCAACGTTAAGTATTTAAAGCAAATCTACGTTAAACCGATCGTAGTATAAAAGAAATTTAAACAGGTTATGTTTATAATTCTTCCGTTATAATCGAACACACGGCAGCAAAACTTTTTAGCTGGTAACGCGAGGAAGTTACGCTAAGAGTGAAAATGTATAAACGTTGAGTTTTCAACGTTGATAATTATCCACGTTGTAAGTTAACGTGCATACGAAAAGTAAAATGTTAGTTTTCGTCTAAAAACATTTGTATGCAATTTGTGTTTTTTTTAAAGTTAACGGATATAGTTAAGTCGAAAATACAGCTAATGTTTGTGAATTCCTATAAATTTAACCTTCAGGCTGTGCCAAATTTTAAAACTTTTGTAATAATCCTGTAATAGAAAATGTCTGAAAACTTTTAATAATAATTACTAAAATTTAGTTAAAAACGACCTTGCAGAAAAAGCTGGTGAAACTGTTATATGTACAGAATTCTAGTTATATTTGAGTTAAATTGTAGTCAATAGAAAACAACAAATAATTATTTAACAAAATTTTTTAATTATAATTTGTACTAGATTAAAAAATCGTAAAAAATTAAAAATTTTATAACATGATTTTTGATTTTTTTAATTCAAATAAAAATTTTTCCTTCTGAAATCGACAGTTTACAATTGTTTTAACAAATATTTCTATTGATTTTAGCATTCACCTAACTTTAACCCTTTCGACTTCAACTTTAAATGGCTGGGAATTTTCCGACCAAACTTCGTGTGAATGTACACTGATAGAATTTTGTGCATAGTATTAATGAATTTGTTCATTAATCCAATGATTTTTTTCATTGAAAAGTCCCCAAAGAACGCGTTCATTAAATCAATGAAACGGATTCATTAAATGAAAACTAATTGAAAAAAAATATTTTTTTTGCGTTACTTTTTTATTTATTGTTTATTTTTATTTTATTAATTTTTATTTGTACATATATTTCTTTTTTGTTTTTATAACGTTTTTGGCATCTCCCTGAACTCGACTTGAACCCGCAATCACCAGAATGTAAACATTACCGCGTTACCGATTCATCTAAATAGCCAAAATAAAATGATGTAATTATTTGGACTTATATATTTAAATAATTTCAGTTTGCAACCCTAGCGTTCATTACTGGAACATATATCTATTTTAGTAATTACCCTACGGGAAATTTTAACAAACTGTCACCGAACTGGCCCCTTTATATGAAGTAGACTGGTCACTTTTACATGGCGTTGTCATAGGAGGTGGAAATTGACCCCTTGTGACATGTCACAAGACAAATCGCAGGACAGGTCCCTGAACTTTGTTTTTTTATGAGAGTTCAGTAATCCCTTGCGGATATTAAAGTTCAAATGTTAACAGGTTACCGGTCCCGAGCGGGTTAAGAGTTTTATTAAATTTTATATTTTTTCTATTACTAAACTCTATACGAAAATTTTTTATTTTTTTAATTTTATTGATCACACAATTTTTGAGATTAATTTAAACAAATATTTAATTTTTCCTTAAACTTTGCTGTGAGAAAAAATGTGTGTGGACACTATGAAAAATAGCTCGCAAATGAAGACTATCAAAGCCTGCTATATGAAATTATACAGAGGCATTGTGAAACAACAATGATACTGAGAAAAAAATATTTTTTTATAAAAAAAGATAAATATAACAGCAGTTATAGGCACATAATAACAAAGTTGCCTATAGGCAACGATGAACCTTGCAGATATAACAATGTGTTTTTGCTATTTTTAGTCTACTAATATTTTGCAAAATTTTCTCCAGATTTCGTAAGGGTGTTTTTTTAAGCTAGATAGAACTTTAAATTGTAAAAAGTAACACAAGAAATTAAATTTTGATGAAACATTTTTTTTTATACGCTACGAAATTATCCAAATTTACTTTGAAAATCAGTCGTCGATTCGCGCAACTTATAGACGCAAAATTGTGTTCAGCGATGAGGCGCATTTTTGGCTTAACGGGTTTGTTAATAAGCAAAATTGCCGCATATGGAGTGAGACCAATCCACAAGAGACCCTACAGACTCCATTACATCCAGAAAAATGCACCGTTTGGTGCGGTTTTCACGCTGGTGGCATCATCGGACCTTCTTTCTTCAAAAATGAGGGCGGAGCTCGCGTTACGGTCAATGGAGATCGTTACCGCACCATGATCAATGATTTTTTGTTTGAAAATATGGATGACATTGATCCGGAGGAGATGTGGTTTCAACAGGATGGCGCTACGTGCCATACGGCGAACGCAACCATCGACTTATTGAAATCAAAATTTGGCGATAAGTTGATTTCGAGAAATGGACCTGTCAATTGGCCTCCAAGGTCGTGCGATTTGACACCTCTCGATTATTTCCTGTGGGGCTACGTGAAGTCACTGGTTTATGCTGATAAACCAGCAACAATTGATGCCTTGGAGGACAGCATTGTTCGTGTTATTCGTGACATACGGCCAGCAGTGCTCGAAAAAGTGGCCCAAAATTGGACGTCCAGAATGCGCTTCGTCAAGAACAGCCGCGGTGCCCATATGCCCGAAATCATTTTCAAATGTTAATGTCACGTATTGATCTTTCCAATAAAAAAAAAAATTTTGATTACAATTTAATTTTTTGTGTTATTTTTTACAATTTCAAGTTCTATCGGGCTTAAAAAAACACCCTTTATAATTTGTAATTTGTTATTTTCGATTAACTTTAAGTTAATTAAAATATTACTAAAATCCTTTAAATTTCCCAGTTTTATTTTTACTGTTCTTATTTTACTAGCATTTAGCAAAAGAAAATCTGCTAATTTCAGCGGTTTTTTCTGCAAGATCATTTTGAACGAATTTTTAGTAGATTTTCCTGCTATTTTTACATAATTATTGCTATGAATGTATGATTTTTCAGTTGTTTATGTGCTTTATTTTTTTAATGACTTACGATTGTGTTAAAATTTACATTTCTTCTACAAATGAGTTTTATTTTCACTTGAAAAAACAGAACTTAAGTATATACTGCTTAAACAGCTGACAAATTCTGACTGCTGAAATTCCTTGAGTGTGTCCTTCGTAATTGCGCAGATATAACACATCGGCTGAAAAGTCTATATGATAACCAATAAAACAACAATTTTTTGGCAAAATTCGACTTTATTCATCAACATCCAGACCAATACACCCAGGAAAAAGATTGGTTGGCTTTCGATCAAAACCATTAAAATGAATTTGCCAGGACTTTATTTTATCTGGAATTACCTATAATTGAATACTACATCAAAAATATTTTACTAGGTATTAAAAATAGGGAAAATGAACTAAAAAACAATCCTTTTAACAAATTATTGGTATCTCCAATCAATTTTAAAATTAGTATCAGTTTAGTAATTCTATGCAGTAGAAGCAGCCATTTATTTAGTGAATATACAAGAAAATTGGTGTTATCTATAACCTTTTTTAAAAAAATTTTAATATTCGAAAGTGGTAACTACAAATACGGGTATCCTAATCAAATATGACCTTAAATTCAAGTTTCTGTAGAACCAACCGAATTGTTGATTGTATTGATAACACACACAACTATTAATTGGTATTAATAAACGAATTTTATACTGTATTAATAAAACACATAAATTCAAAATTAGTCATTCAAATTATTAAGTGTTTGTGGTGTAGTAGTTGAGGAGTTGGCCTAGCACGCCGGATTTCCGGGTTCGAATCCCGGAAAAGACAAAAATTTAGATGTTTTTTTTAATTAAAATAAAATATTCATATGTATAAACAGTAAATATGGCTAAGAAATTTAAAAGTAGTTGTGGTGCAGTGGGTAAAAGTGTGAACTATTAACCTGAAGGGCCGGGTTCAATACCAGAAACTTCAAAAAAGTTTTTTAAATTCAATAAAATTTTGTAGAACATAATAATATTTATGTGGAACATAACATTGAATTAGACAACCGAATATTGGCTTTCACGACGAAAAATATAATTTAATATAAAGATAGTTATCGTAACCGCACGAATTCGATTGGCAACAAATTCGGTGGCCACAACTGAGACTGTTTTCTGTGTGTACGATCACTCCAAAGCCTTTCTAATATTTCGGTACTTTTTTATGGAATGATTTATCTTTGGCCTCAAAATAGGCTTCTGTTTCGGCAATCACCTCTTCATTCGAACCAAATCTCTTTCCAGCGAACATTTTTTTGAAGTCTAAAAACAGGCGCCACCTATGTGTCATCCTACGGATTATTCAGCCGATGTGTTATGTGAGTGTGCCGAAAATCGTGCTTGGCCTGAGGCGTTGATGTAATGGTTAGTTTGTTGTACTGTTAAACTTAAGATTGTGGGTTCGATTCCCAGCGACGGCAAAATCAATTTAGGGAAAAATATGTATGAGTTTTCTATATCTCAAGTGCTCTTTGGTGTTTCATAGCACTTAACACCACCGAAATAAAATAACATAACAGGGCTGTGAACTAAAAAGCTCCAACAAAGTTCGCCAACTCTATATCAGATGACGCGCAACAACTGTTATAAGATTCAACAACTAGCGCAATTAAATCTCTTCATTTTTTACCAACTCTCATATCTTCTCTATACGCTTTTGAAGGAAAGTAACACGTTCATTAATAGGAAGAAATTCCTGAGTCTTTCTTCTCTTACACTGAGAGAATTTTCATCACTTCAGTAATGAATTTCTTCATAGTTTCAATGAAAATTGTCACTAGAACTCGTCCATTGAAACTTTTCATAGAATCTATGAAACAGGTTTAATTAAAGTCAATGTTTATGAAAAGTTCATCAAATTAATGAAACTCTTCATAAAATTAATAGGCCAATGAATAAATAATTCAGCCAATGAAGAGCTTCATAAAATCTATGAAGCAATTTCTTTTACTATTATTTATTATAGTTGGTTGTTGTCGTTGCTAAGCTGGAGTGGATAAATAAAAAGTACTTAGCAAATGCAAAAGGCGTAATAAAATCGTAGCATATTTTACGGATGTACAAAATATATCTAAAGAAAGAATTCATTAAATTAAAAAGTTTCATAAAAAAAGTTTAGAAAAAATTAATATGATTTATAAAAAAATTTCATAGTCCAAAATTAATAATAAAAAATTAATTTAAAAAAAAATAAAATTATAAAAGACAATTCTCTCATGAAATGACGATATTTTATAAAAAAAAAGTAAATACTATTGACAATTTCATATATATAAAGAATATTTTCATTAAATTTATGGAGATCTAATTTATGAAATTCAATGAATTTTTTTAATGAAATTATGAAATTTTATGAAAGAAAAGTTATGAAAAATTTCATAATATTAATTAAATATTATATACATAATGAAATTCTTCGTTCGTTCTACGAAAAAAATTCTATGAAATTATATCATTAATATCGTGAAGGATAATTCTCTCAGTGTACATATATCAGAACAGACTTATTATACTATGCGAACGCAGTGATGCAGGTGATAATAAAAACATTTTTACTGATCCCACTTTCGGCTTAGAGCTTGTTCCTACTAAGCGTACAAAGCGAGTTTTTTTCCTTATTCCTATAGTGTTCATTACACGCCCTGCAGGAAACATATTTGCTGGTGATATATATATGTTTAGAAGAACTGTCAAAATATATTTGCCGTGTTTTTAATATAATATGTTTGCCAGCAAATATAATATTTTTGCCTGTAAAAATATGTATATTTGAATCATATGAAATACATCTACTCGCAAATATATAAGTGTTTGCAGGCAAACATATATATATTAATCATTATTATATTTGCACTTCACAAACATAATAATGATAAAATAAAAATGCAAATATATTTTTGTTTAAGTGGGAAAATATGACTAACATTCAAACATTACAGTGTTTGCCTGGAGACATACGTATTATAACGATAAAAATAAAATAATTGGAAACACACCTCAAACATAAGTATAGTAGTTTATAAACATATATATAATTGCCTGTAAATATATCCAACCATCTCTTTTTTCTGCGTGTACGTACCAACTTTGGCCCAGTTTCTTCGTGTTCTTTTTTACAGTGTTTATAAAACCGAAAAGTTTGAAAAATTACGAAAATTTTATTGCTTTTTTACGGCTTTTCCATTCTTTGCTACAAACGTACCAATTCGGAAAGTAGAACTCAAGTCTTAACTGAAAGAACCAACTTTTAGAAGCCTGATTCGGCTAAAAAGCCAAAAGTTTGACGTATAAAATTTCATTACCCCCCAAAAAACCGAAAACACTGAACAATTTTCGACAGCTATTTTGAAATTCTCTCGGAAACTATCGAGTCGATATTTACGCAACTTACTAATTCAGAAAATAGAATATATGACCTAAAACACTGAATGCAGTCTTGAGTACCATTCCGATCTTGCAGAAATCTGGACCTGAATTCTGAACCGCGTTTCTATAGGATTATGCCCCTATTTATGGGGTAAAGGGCTGCACAAGTACACTCACAATATTTTATCCTTAAAAACAACCTAAAATACATATTAAATTAATTGAAAACACTATTAAAAAAAGGACTACTGATTTTTCATTATATTCAAACCATTTTGCTATTTATTTTCAAACATTCAAACAATCCAGAAAAGAAATAAAAATAATTGAAAAGTCTATTAAAGCAGTCATTAATTTTTTAACTGACAAAACGTAAAAAAACGATTTTGTGGTTTGTTTTTTCATATTTGAAAGTTTTTTTTTGTTTCGATTTTCAAAACACTACACCATACACAACAGACACGTTCATACTTTTATTGGCTATGTTTGTGTGTGTATGAGTAAAGAATTTCTTGTAATTTGAATTGAAATAATTTTGTATATAAACAAACTATTTTAACAAAAAAGAAAACCGAAAATATTTGAATTTTTTGTTTTAAAACAGAAAACAACGAAATTATTTAAATAATTTTTTCAAAAAATAGAAATCTAAAAATAGAATATTTGACTGAAAATAACAACTCCTACAGACGATACATATTTTTTTCTGGTTTGTTTTTTATTAGTTGACAAAAAAAGTTAAACAATATGTTTCAATGTATTTTAATGGATTCTTCAATTGAAAACAAACTTTACCTATTACTTTTTAAATAAACCTCAATCGGTTATGGAAAATATATTGTGAGTGTACATACTTTTTTTTACATGCTTCATTGATCCCGAAAAAACTACTGAAACCACACTGTTAAACTCGACAATAGATAAAAACATAAGTGATCGCGAGTATGGGACATGAAAAAAAATGTTACATTTGTTTTAGCTACAGGAAAATTTTTCCCACTAGGGGCGAAAAAAAATCGCTAGTTGTGACGAGAAAATCGCCGTTATGGCAACACGACAAATGTATGTTGGTTTTTGGCCAAAAATACAAAAATAAATCGTCAAAACCGTCAGCAATTTTATGAAAAATCGTAAAGGAATTGTTATCAATTAAATATTACAAAAACACTAGTTTCATCTATTTTTTTTAATCGAATTTAAATTAATTTTAACTGCCTGCCTATATTAACACCCTTAACAATGATTTTCTATTGGGTTTTCTATCTGTTAGCACACTCAAACATAGGATACTAAACTTATGTAAAAATGTTCTATCGTACTATTCTCAAATGTTGTATTTTTTCGATTCAAATTTTTACAACTCTGTTTTTTGTTAGGACGATACAACGATACAACAAATAGCACACCCCTTGTGAACTACCTTATTGTTTTCAAATTGCCGCCAAAAACCTTATTTTATTATAGTAAAATTTTAAAATTACGTTAAATTTTAATTAATAATAAACAGAAGCGCTTAATAAACCAATATTTAACCACTTGGAAAAGTTTTCTCAAGTTTTATTCGTTTCGTATAGGACAATAAATAATGTAAGTATGACATCGATAAGTTATACTTTCTTTTGCTGGACGGTTGGTATGGAAAGCCTCATATAAATATAAATTTTAAAAGGTGTCATCTATTACAGGCATTTATTTGTATATTATTTAGTGTTTAAAAATGTGAACGTGTGAGTAGTTTATTTGTTTTGCAAAAAAATTAGAAGTGAATTAGATTTAGTTTTGAAAATTTTTAGAAAATTCTGCGTTCTACTTCGATTTAAGCAAAATTTTTGAAAAGGATTTTTTAATGACCAATGCCTATAACCAAAAATTTTCGGATTCAACCCCTGACAGGAAATAGTTGTTACGATAAAATATTATAGAAGATTTTTTAGATTTTGGCCGACAGATAAGCTGCCTTCGGCTATTCTATAAAGCAGATAACCCCTTAGCAGTGATGCCAACTTCATTGAAATAAAATGCACAATAAGCTAAAAAGCGCCAAATTAAAAATTTTATCAAAATGTATCCTTTTTAAAAAGCGCTAAAAAGCTGTTTTTTATTTTCACATTCCTATGCTTTGAAAATGTTCATGATTTAAAAAAAAAAATTGATTTTAAATTATTTTTCATATAAAATTGTAAAAAATAAAAAAATATATGTGACGCGCAAAATAGAAAGGGTAAAAACCAGTTTTGTTCAGGAGAGCCATTTTAAAGATTTAAATACGTGTATCTTTGGTGAACCATCACTGAGCGTGTTGGTATTGGTCTCATATGAAAGCGACACATCTCATGACGTCAGGAACGTGTTGTTCAACCTTGAAAACGCGCGTAGGTCGTCCCTACCTCTTGTTTTGTGTAGTTGGTTTTTACTGTTTTCTACCTAGCGCGCTGTTTCCATGAGTTTGATATCAATTTTGCTCGCGGTTTTTCGAATCCAGCTTTATTTTCTGAAATTATTAATTGTGAATTATAATAAATACTCATTTATAAATCTTTTAAATCGTGAATATCACTCTGTAGTACGAAAATTTTTTCACATAACCTTATTATGTTATTCGCGAAAATAATTTAAAACTGATAACATTCTTACTGTTTGTTTTAGGATGAAATGGTGGACGAATCCCTTTCTATTTGCGCTTACACTGATAGAATTTTGTGCATAGTATTAATGAATTTGTTCATTAATCCAATGATTTTTTTCATTAAAAGGTCCCCAAAGAACGCGTTCATTAAATCAATGAAACGTATTCATTAAATGAAAACTAACTGAAAAAATATATTTTTTTTGCGTTTTTTTATTTATTGTTTATTTTATTAATTTTTATTTGTACATGCCCGAGTAAAAAAGTTTTGATATAATCATATATTATTTTATGTAATTACATATAGTAACTTATAGTTAGATATGGCCACATATGCTTTTAAATTGAAGCATATAGACTTTTATATAGTCATATATTAAATATTTTTGCCTCAAAGGTTTTAATATTGAGACATATGTGATTTTATATTATTACATACTGGCCTGCATATAAGTGTATGTGCTATATATAAGTACACAAAGTAATATATAAAAGATATAATTACATATACGTTTATATATAATTTAGTATGACACTATACATAATAATATAAAACTATATATGGAGCCATTTAAGAAATATTATATAATAGGTGTTATGTATGATTATATATTGACGCATATGAACCCATATATAACTTAGTATGGTTTCATATCTACAATATTTCATGATTTCTTTTATATATAACGATATAACATTCTTTATAAAATCATCTATAATTACACTGTGAGACAAATGGTAGGGGTCAGTGATCGGGAAGGGTTCAAACTACCGGGGAAAGTTATATCGGTAAAAAAGAAGTTATACGTGTCCCGGCGTATCGCTGGATCACCCCTAGGAATCGAGATATATCGATTTGACCTTTGGTGGTCTTTTTTTTACATAACTCGAGAACCACTAGTCCGATTTTGCTCAAATAATTTTAAAAAAATTAAAAATTACAATTCCTTTAATCTGTTCATATAACGTTTTTCTATATACTCAACAGTTTTGCCGGTAAAAATAAATGTATGAAGAAAAAAATATTTTTTGCCTAAAATATTAAAAAAAAGTAATAAACAAAAGGTTATTGATTTTTATGGTAGCGGTAACAAACATTTATTTTTACCGGCAAAACTGTTGAGTATATAGAAAAACGTTATATGAACAGATTAAAGGAATTGTAATTTTTAATTTTTTTAAAATTGTTTGAGCAAAATCGGACTAGTGGTTCTCGAGTTATGTCAAAAAAAAAGATATATCTCGAGTCCTAGGGGTGACCCAGCGAAACGCCGGGACACGTATAACTTGTTTTTGACCGATATAACATTTCCCGTTGGTTTCATCCCATCCCGATTTTGACTGTCGCATAGTGTTATATATTATCCCACATTAGCAATTTTTTCAAAGTGATTTTATATAAAAATATATGTATAAGGTCCTTTTAAAACCGTATTGTATTAAATGTGGTTCCATATTAAAAATGATTTTGAACTAGTTTTAGATTTTGTAATTACTAGGGATTGGCGCATGACACGATCGTGAGTGAAGTTATTCACAAGTGATCGTGAGTAATAATTACTATACCAAAGTAATTCGCCCGTTAGAGTGAGAATATATAATTCGTACGTGAGCGTCAGTAATAATATATAACCCGTGCATGATTCGTGTGTGAGTTTATTTTTTGCATGAAAATGTGATTCACCACTGGTGGTCAGTAAACAAAATCTGAATTTCTGGAATACCTGGACTAGTCGCCGCATTTCTAAGTATGGACGCAAATAGGCCTTATTCATACGAACATTTTGGTGTATCACACTTATATCCTATCAGTTTTTTGTGGGGTTGCTCCATGAAAATGTGATTCACCACTGGTGGTCAGTAAACAAAATCTGAATTTCTGGAATACCTGGACTAGTCGCCGCATTTCTAAGTATGGACGCAAATAGGCCTTATTTATACGAACATTTTGGTGTATCACACTTATATCCTATCAGTTTTTTGTGATGTTGCTCCATGAAAATGTGATTCACCACTGGTGGTCAGTAAACAAAATCTGAATTTCTGGAATACCTGGACTGAGGCTATTACCACTTTAGGTGAATCGCCTATTACAAAAAGAAAGTTGCGAAGTGAAAAATACAGGAAAGAGAAAAAAGGCAAGGTTATGAGTCACAATATCGCGACAATATTTGATGAAGGCTCTGATAACGAATGCCTAAATTACTAAAATCATATGTTTTTTAGTAATTTTTACTGTTTTGCGTAAGAATTTTCTGATTGTGAGTAAGTTTTTAATATACTCATGTCTGCGTGAGTAACACACGAAATGCTCGTGCTTGAGTAATTTGTTTTTGTTTAGGAGCGTGAGTTAAAATGGCTAACGCGCCCATAAAATTAACAATACTGAAGCTTTAATATGGAATTCTCTACTATAACGCACACTTGACTGATCTCTTATATCTTGGTTGTATATCACAATCCTATTAAGTTAAAAATTTCAGTGTTGTTAACCTTATTTTAAAATTACTAAAAACAGAGAAAAATTTGTTCATGTTTAATGCACTGTCATGGTAAATCTGGATAAAAATAATGGAAGATTTATCGAAATTATAGGATATCCAGTAGACCTGGGGGTTAATCATTACATTTTGTAATTAATTACACATTCATTTACACAATTACATGTAATTGTAATTGAAAAAAACTCAATTACAATTACAAATTATTTGTAATTGTAATTCAAAATTTGTAATTCAAAAAAACTCAATTACAATTACAAATTATTTGTAATTGTAATTCAAAAAAGAACAATTACAAGTAATTTGTAATTTGAAAAATGTCAATTACATTTTTTGGGAAAATAAATAATGACAAAAAGCACAAGTTAGGGGTAATCCCAACATGACGTATTCTTTTTATACGCATCCATGCCTATGCAACCTATCCCAGTCAGATTTTTATACAAAATTTTAACAAAAAACACTTTTTAATTCTAAATGTAATTGAAATCACTTTCAATTACAATTACTAGTAATTTGTAATTGAAAATTTTCAATTACAATTGCTTGTAATTTCAATTACAAGTAATTGTAATTGAAATCCCTCAGGTATGATCTCCAGATATTGTATATCTTTTTTTATTTAAAAATATAATTTTGTATATTGTTAGATATGGTCATATATATTATGGTAAAAATATAGGGTTAATATTTAGGTATAATTGTATCAAACTGTGTCCACTTTTATAACATTTTATATAATTTTATACAAAAAGATATAATTTTATGTAATTGGATGAGGACAATATTCGGATACAATTGTATCATATTGTATCGAATTGTATCAAATTGTACCAAATTGTATACAATTGTATACAATTCGATACAATATGATACAATAAGACGTTCTCATTTTTCGGATATAATTATATCTAATTACATAGAAGATTATATATAATTAAATATAACTTTATATGGCTCCATATCATTTTTTTTTACTTGGGTGTACATGTTTTTATAATGTTTTTGACATCTCCCTGAACTCGACTTGAACCCGCAATCACCAGAATGTAAACATTACCGCGTTACCGATTGATCTAAATAGCCAAAACAAAATGATGTCATTACTTGGACCTTTATATTTAAATAATTTCATTTTGCAACCCTAGCGTTCATTACTGGAACATATATCTATTTTAGTAATTAGCAAATTCAAAACCCTTATAAAAATTATAGCATATCCTATGGGTTAGTTGAAAATATATAATGAAAAAATTCATTAAATTAATGAATTTTTCATTAATTCAATGAAAAATTTTCATTAAATCAATGAATTCAGATTAATGAAATCGATTCATTAATAGTATGAACGATAATTCTGTCAGTGTAGAATCGTCGACTTTACTTTCATAAAACGCGCATATCTCTGGGAGGGAACACTTTTGGGGCATGGGATCGGTCTCATTCGATGCTCAGATGTTGTCCACATCAAAAAAAATTGATTTTTTTCCCCTTGGTCCCTTTTTCTATGCGCTGTCACATATGGAAAGGTAAGAAATATTTTCAACTTAAGAACATAGAAATTGTATCAAAATAATAGTTTTTCCGAAAAGTTGCAAAAACGCAAAATAAAAACCGTTTTGGTATTTACAAAACCGCTAAATCTAGAGAGAAATGCCCTAAGTTGGCACCGCACCAGGCCGCTACGCACAAACCTTACTGGCTAATTTCAAAAGATTATTTTCCATACAAATTTTTTTTATAAGAACAACAATTTACTACAAATCATGTTGCGTTTTTTAAAATAACCCACTTAGAGGTTAATCAGAACTGGGTCGATTGTCGACCGACGACAGCAAAAGTCGTCACGATTAATTTAAATTCAGCGACAATCGACCGTCGACATTTGTTGACGTTTATAAAAAAAGGAAAGCAAAACAAGAATATGGTTGTATTTGTTTCACCACAATTCTTCACCAATTCAATTGGTCTTTCACTAATTCTTGTTGTTTTATATTTTATTGCATTTAATTTTGCTTTTTTGCCGTAAATTATGTATTTTAAATTTCAATTATATTTCTTCTGTCAAAAAAATAAATTTTTTGTAAACAAAGTACAAATTTTTGCAGCTCTAATAGGAATTTCTAACAACTCTGTTCTAATGGCAATCTTTAATTAGTTAAAAATATGGCAACAATTTGACAAATATTTTAAGTGTGTATTAGTGTGTCGTCACGAAAATAGAATAGATTCTATTCCGACGACAAATCGCCGGACGACATGGCGACATTTTGCTTCCCATACAAAATATATGAAAAAGCACATGTCGTTGTCGTTGTCGACCCAGTTCTGATTAATCTCTTAATCTCATTAAGCTCAACTTCCGACAAACGAGAGAGCTGGAAGTTCAACACCTGGCTGCGCAGGAAAGCTTTACTATTTACTAATTACCAAGGACGCTTCTTTGTGACGTTAACCAGAACAATGATATTTCAAAATCCAGAAATATGACCATGGTCGACTTTAATGTTCAGTACATAAATTTCTTCACTTAAGATTAATATATACCTTTACCACTATTATTTTAATTTTTGCATTAAAAAATACAAAAATTGTTTTTTCGGACTTTCTATATTTTCATATATTTAGTTAGAATATTCTTCCACCTCAAGTCCAAATTCTAATATGATATTGTCATATTAGATTTTTATTTGTTGTTTCAAAAAGGGGTTGATCATTTTCATGATAGACAATACAATTGTTTCGTAGACATCACTCTACTCTTCAGTTGTCCGCAATAAGAAAATGATAACTTTCTTACTCAAACCGAGACATTACATAAGGTACAAAAAATCAACCGGACGATACATAAAAATCTGATTTTAGCCTATAAATTGAATTACAATTAAAGTTCTCGCAATTACAAAGCAGAATATTCCTTTCTTTCACATTTTTTGAACAAAAATATTTTAGTGTAAACATTTGTCGCTTATGCCGAATTTTATTTTCTTATTCCTCTTTGCAAATCCGTAAATATTATTGTTTTCATTGTTGTCAAAATGGTCTAGGGCAACCGAAAAAAAACATCGATGTAGCTAACCTATTATAAGTTAAACTATGGCCAAACCTACAAAACAATTTGATTGGTTTGACGTTTATAGGAAAACTCAAAATTTTTTTTATACTACGTAATGGATAAATTAAAATTAAATAATCCATTAGGGATTAATTCATCAAGGATTATATCAGGCTAAATCATTGGTATCTAAGAAAATCTCAACTTCGTGTTTATAAAACATTTTCCGTCATATTCTATTAAATAGTTAAACGGAACCAATTCCCAATTTTTTACTATTGGAATTGTTTTTGAAAAATATTTGGGCAATTATTATCCGAGGTCATTGAATTTTATAATTTGAAAATCGCATTAAGTGAATACCTTGATTGAATAAAAAACACAAACATACAGAAGACGCAAAATGTATAAAGTATGAATTTTTTGTTAAACGTCTATCACGTTTTTATTTTTCAACAAATAAATTGTAAATTTCTCTCCAGTGGAATTAACAACAAAATCCCCAGATAAACAGATCACACATTAAACATGCAAACAAACAAGCAAACATTTGCTTTATGTAGAGCGGGTGATGGTGTCTTGTGGCGTTTTGGCTGCCTCTCAATAAGATAATAGAATTGGATTAAATATTCTTATGTACACTATGTTCAAAAGTAACTGTTATTGTGTAAAAGCATAGGCTGAAAGAACGTCTCCCAGGTTTTACATGAAATTATCTATCCCATTTTGGGGGGACAATCAAAGGACCAGTATATGGGAAATGTACCTATCACAGGAGACGTTACGTGATTGGTCCATTTCGACAGGTACCGGTCACTTCAACATGGGCATTGAGTAGGTCACACGACTAACGCAAAAGAGCGCTTCACCTACCGATATGATTATACTCAAATTAAAGGTGAATTTACATGGGAAGTACTGAATTTATATTTCCAAGGTCTTCAAAGTGTCCCCTAAGCTAATAATTTGTCCCCGAATGATTTTTTTTAGTAGGCTGGAACCCTTGAGTTGTGATGTATCTGGTTTTTTAAAAGCAAAGCACAAGAGAAAAGAATTTTAAAATGTTACGTTTCATAACTTTTTTTTTCATAAAATCCATTTCTTCCTTCAGTAGATCTGAAACAATTCTCAAACAATTTTTGCGCCAAAACCAAATTCAGAAAAAATCTTTTTGGTGAAATGCCCTCTTCAGAAATCGCCAGTGGTACAATAAAACAAGCACTGGCATATCACCGGGTAACTTTGGTGCTAAAAAAATGGCTAGCAGAGTCTGCCAGGAAATGAATAATCTGCCAGGTAGACTATGATTGGGAATATCTCACATTAACTAGTTTTTAATCGCTCATCGGTTCTGACTTACAACTTACCTATTTCTTGTTGATTCCCATATAAAATTCAAATATAACTGTAGTTTAAATTTTAACGTGAAATTCAGTAATTGGGCCATAGTAAAATTTTTCAAAAATTTTATTTTTATTTTTTAATAAAACTCATCTCTGTGAGAAAATGAAAATTTTAAGAATTTTGAATAAATTGGTACATACCCAGTCCCAGTGTAGAAACGGTAATGAAATATCATTATTTCTTGGACTACCAGTGATGACACCCACTTACCTTTTGCATTATTTTAAAACATATAATAATGAGTTACTGATAATGACTTATTTTTATGATTATTTTAAATAGAAAGTAATTTTATAGATTTTTTTTTAAATTTTTTGAAATCTATTTTTAGACTCAATATTTTTTCAACAATGAAAGGATATATGTAACCACATATTTTTTGATTTTTTGTATGTTGGCGAGTAAGCTGACTTGCGTAGAGTAGGTCAATTACGTTTTTATCTATTAAACATTACATTTCGATATAGCTCAGATGGTAGAGCTATTGACTGGTAATCTGTAGACCCAGGTTCGATTCCCGCACCAGCAAGTTTTATTAAAAAAAAAAAAAAGTACAATAAAAAATATTTTTATTTTATTTTTTTGAAAATCTATTTTAAGACTCATTATTTTTGTCAGTACACGTAAGCACATAGGTAACGATATATTTTTTGATTTTTCGTATGCTGGTGTGTAACCATAACTCATTATTTTTCGCGACATCGGTAATAAGAAATGTAATAACAAAAGTAACTAGTTACCATTACCAAGTTTGTAGCTACATAACCACATATCTGGTAATAATTTTCAACACTGGGGTATAGAGAATCATTACCAGATATGTGGTTATATAACTATATACTTGGTAATGGTAACTAGTTACTTTTCTTATTATATCTGGTAATAATTTCTTATTACCTTTGTATGGGGATATCGCGAAAAGTAATGAGTTATGATTACACACCAGCATACGAAAACCCAAAAATATGTCATTACCTATATGCTTAGCAGTATTGACAAAAATAAGGAGTCTAAAAATATATTTTCAAAAAAGTTTTATAAAAAAAAAAATATTTTTTTATTGCAAAATTTTTTTTTAATAAAATTTTCTAGTGCGGGAATCGAACCTGGGACTCCAGGTTGCCAGTCAATAGCTCTACCATCTGAGCTATGTCGACATGTAATGTTTAATAGATAAAAACGTAATTGACCTGCACTACACAAGTCAGCTTACTCGCCAACATACAAAAAATCAAAAAATATGTGGTTACATATATCCTTACCATTGTTGAAAAAATATTGAGTCTAAAAATAGATTTAAAAAATTTTTAAATTTATTTTATTTAAAATAATCATAAAAATAAGTCGTTATCAGTAACTCATTATTATATGTTTTAAAATAATGCAGAAGGTAAGTGGCTGCCATTACTGGTAGTCCAAAAAATAATGATATATCATTACAGTTTCTACACTGGGTACACCTCATCTGTTCTTTTAGATAAATCAGTTCGAGAACATGTTCCTTGTGCTAGTTAGGTGACATATCAGGACCATGGGTTTACTACGTATGAGATCATGTATAAAAGTTTTTGAAACTCATAGAAATTTGAATTCTTTTAGGAAAATGTATTTGAAAATATTACTAAATAATCTTTGAACATAGTGTGTTTCTAGTTATTAAATTCATATATTGTTACAAATTCAAATTATATATAATTTGCAAAAGTGCTAGATAGACAGTTATAAAATAGAAAAAGATGAAAAAATTTTCAGATAGACAAAGAACGTGTGTTTTTGATGCTGATACCGAACGGTTGCTTTCTTTTAAATATTATTTATTTTGAAAATATTATGATGATAATGATGATTATTATCATAATAATGGACATAATACATACACAAAAAAGATTATTTTGAGAACTGAAATGACAAGTGAAAAAAATATTTATAAACCAACACACTGCCCAGGTAGAAATTGCCGACGTTACAAAAAAAATTTTACTGGGAGAGCACTGGTTTTGTGAAAATACCGGTCCTACTCGAAACGTGCTTTGCCAGTATTGTTTTCTATAAATTTGAAACAACAAATAAAAATCTAATATGACAATATCATATTAGAATTTGGACTTGAGGTAGAATATTCTAACTAAATATATGGAAATTTTTTTAATTTATAAAAATTAACAATTTTATTAATTTTACACATATTACGCAATTATGTATTTAAGAGAGATATTTGCATTGTTTTTAATATAAAATTCCCAAAGAAATATTCAAAATTTGTCATGTGCACTTAAAGTACAGTAAAGTACCTACTAGCAAAATACTAACTATTTATTAAATGTACCTACTGGGATATACCAAAAAAAAAAAAAAATTCCAAGGCTTTGCCAACGTTGGCAAATAATTACGGCCAAGCGTTTATTGATGTTCTTATTTCGACAACATGCCAGTAGAGCAAAAGCTGAAAATCCAATACATTGCCAATATCTACACCCAGAAAACAGATTCAGTTCTAATAACTGCATTGGTAGCCAATCGCATGGTTCGGATGTGGGAGCCGAATTTTTCAGTTGTGGCAACAGAAAACCAATTGAGACAGGACTAATTTGACTGTGGCAACGGAATTTCAATTGTCTCAAGAATAATTCGGTAGCCGCAACCGAAAAATTCATTTGATGCAACTGAACCATTCGATTGGCAACAAATGGGGTTGTCAGCACTGAATCTGTTTTCTGGGTAAACCTTCTACAATATAGGGCCGCCATTGTGCCGTTTGTATTTTTCTACCTGGGTGATCACACACACCTATAATAATATACTACATAGATAGAAGTAATACAAAATAAAGATTTAAATAACTGTGATAGAGGACTTACATACACTAACTAGTATGAAGATATTAAAAAGTTAACCGTTTGCTGAGTTAATATTAACAAATCATTATTATAATATTAACATTTTTCTGGTGACGTTCCTCGTGAACAGTTCATCATTAAAAATTAAGAACAAAAACAGTTTGTGAGAACCCTTATAGATGTGGAACAAAGTGTTAAAACTAATTTGTAAATAAACCCAACTTAATGTCCTTAAAGCTGCATTTTCAATAAAATAATTTTTAAAAAATTCTTTAAAAATGGTGGAAATTGAAGATCAAACATCCAATACCATGGATGCTAGTGAAAAAGAAACCACAAATACAACAGATAATAATGATAATCATGATAATAATCGAGATGATTTAAATGATGTCGAATCAAAATTATTGAATAGTAATGGTAGTGCTCCTAAAAATGGTTTAAAACAGAAAAAGAGTGAAAAATCTGAACAGGATCGTACTACGACTGAAGAAATAAATAAATTATTACGTGATATGCCATTAACAGATGATATTTCTTGTGGATTTTGGATATTTAAAGGCAGTTTTTTTCAAAGGTAAGTAAAAATTTAATTTTATAAAAAAAAAATACTCTGTAGAATCAAAAGAAAATATTAGTTGGGATCTAACCCCTAAGAAAATATTGAGCGGAAAAATTAATAAAATCATTAAAATTGAAAAAAAAGACAATGCAAATGCCAAAAATGTCATTAGAATTGTTATGTGGTTAGTGCCAATGAAATGCTCAAAATAAACCAAAAATTAGTAAAAACATCTTACAAAAATTACTTACATCAATGGCCTTGCAACTCTCTCAATATTTTTTATTTGAAAAAATATTATGCGGCTTGGAACAGGAACGAACTCCGACTGGTTAATCAGGGATGGAAAAGGCTCACTTAATCGGGCTCTTATACCAAAAAATGTTAGATCGCTCTTACATATTTAAAAATGTAAGTAACTAAAAAATAGCTTCCTCTTTAGCTCGTTAAAAAAAATTAAATATTAAGATATTGGCAAATATTAGCACAAATTGCGAAAAAGCGAAATTTTTGCAACAATATATTCGTTTGCAGAATGTCGATCGCTGATTACCTCTTTTTCATTTTCTGTACCATAAAGCCTTTTTCGAATTCCGCCGTTATTTTGCAACTTTTTAAGTGCGGTTTTTTTAAATATATAACCTAGGGAATGAATTTTTGTACCATAAAGTCTTTTTTCAAATTCCTCTATTATTTTGCAATTCTTTACGTGCGTTTTTTTTTTAATTTATAATCTAGGGGCTATAATACACATTTCATACAACAAAGTTTGGTGACTAGTTACAAAAAAAATCGCGAAAAATAAAATTTGCAAAAAGGAAAATTTTTGCATCAATATATTTGTTTGCAGAATCTAAATCGCTGATTACGTTTCCTAATTAATTTTTTGTACCATAAAGTCTTTTTTGCGTTCCACTTTTATTTTGCAATTTTTTAAGTACGTTTCTTTTTAATTTATAATCTAGGGACTATAATACACATTTCATACAACAAAGTTTGGTGGCTAGTTGAAAAAAAAATTGCAAAAAATAAAATCTGCAAAAAGGAAAAATTTTTTCATCAATATATTTGTTTGCAGAATGTAAATCGCTGATTAAGTTTCTTAATTAATTTTTTGTACCACAAAGCCTTTTTTCGCTTTCCGCGATTATTTTGCAATTTTTTAAGTGTGGTTTTTTTAAATTTATAATCTAGGGTCTATAGTACCAATTTTATACACAAAAGTTTGGTGCTTAGTTTGCAAAAAAAAAAAAATCGCGAAAAAAATATTAGCAAAAAGAAAAATTTTTGCGTCATTGTATTCATTTGCAGATTGTTATTCGCTGATTGAGTTTTTTAATTATTTTTTTCTACCACAAAGTCTTTTTTCGCGTTCCTCTATTATTTTGCAATTTTTTAAGTGCTGTTTTTTAAATTTATAATCTACGGAGTATAATGCCCATTTCATGAAACAAAGTTTGGTGGTTAGTTGCAAAAAAAGAAATTTTTGGCATCGTTTGCAGAATGTAAATCTTTTAATTAATTTTTTGAACCCCAAAGCCTTTTTTCACATTCCGATATTATTTTGCAATTTTTTACGTATGGTTTTTTAAAATTCATAATCTAGGACAATAATACTGTTGGAATAGTATAATTCCATAGTATAGTTCCATTCTTGATTTTTATAACTAAATTATTATTTTCCATCCCTGGTTACAATCGATGTTTTGAGTCATACAAAGAGCGCACATAATGACCCTGCAAACATTTAAAAGATACCTTCCAAGAAGATATTAAAGCGATATCTTCTATTTGTCATTTGAATTAAAATAATCAAGTAGTATTTACTTTGAAATTGTCTTCCTTTTATCACTTGGAAGATAATTCGGCGATATTTGGAAAAAAATAATTGAAAAATTTTATGTTTTGTCATAAATTTTTATGACAATATTGCGGCAATATCACCTTTGTATCATTTGGAAGATAAAGCAAATTTGTTTGAAATCTTTTATCAATTTGGAAAAAATTAAAACTAAATTTGTACAAAAACAATCAAAAGATATATAAGAAATAAACTCGTGAAAAGTTAAGATTAATTGCACGGGAAAAATCGGCTAAGATGAAATCAAGATAATTTATAAGTTGGTCAATGGATTACGTATGCAGATATTGTTTTTCGGGCTTAACTTTAATAATGAAAAAATTAAGTCATTTTTTTATTATACCGGGGATTTATTTAGCGATATCCCTTTTATCTTCCATATGAGTTAGTGCTTTCATATTCCTACGACGGAGGAAACTTCCTGAATACGAAATTTATATTGCCGGCAATAAATGTTCCTGGCGATATGTTCGGAGAATTTTCTTCGTATTGCCATGTTTGCTGGGTGATATTGGTTTGAGTATGTTCCTGTTCCAAGGCACATAATAGAACAAATGCTTTCTCAGTGATAGAGAGTCCCCCAATCTCTTTATTATGTATACTCTTTGCTTACATTTATTTGGCTTATTTTTTTTTAGTAATTCCAAAGTGGCTGCATAAAATGAATCTTATGAATTCTGCATAAATTTATGTTATAAATAACAAAGCTGAAATAATTTTCAAACAACTAACAAATCTTGACAGTAGAAGTTCCCTGAAAGTTGTTCCATATGTGTTGTCCCATGTATGACTATAGTTTTTTTGTTGTTGTTTTGTAGTGAAAACCGATAGCTCCCTCTCTACAGGCAATTGGGGGTAAATTGCGGTCAAAGTACCTATTCCGTGACTATTACCTATTCCGAACTCTCAGAAAAGTTCTGCAGTTACTTTATGACAGTTATTTGTGCAGTAATTCAATTGCAGTTATTTTACCTGCAATTGCAATTGTTTTAATTAGGAAAATTTTTTTCGTTGTTTTGGAGAGTTGTTATTTTATAACAAACTAAGAAACGACTGCATTTTACTAACATTTATTCTATGCACTTGTTTTGAATTTTTTGACAAATATTTAAATGCATGCGTATTCACTTCGTTCTAATATTTCGCACACACAAATAATATGGCGATTGGTTAGAAATTTCTAGTGAAAGAATATGAGAAGAACATAATTTCTCTTGTGTCTTTAGTCATAAATAAATATAATATAAAAGGTTAGTTTTACAAGGTTAATATTGTGTTTTTTAGGCCTCGCAGGCAGCAAGTTCAACTAAAAAATTGTAGATTTTACGGTTTACAATAATTTTTTTGTATGTTCTTTTAACTGCATTTGTAGTTGTTTTCACAGTTTTATAATAATTTTCATGTATGTTTGTTTAGCTACATTTTCAGTTACTGTGAGTTGATTATTAACAGTTAAAAATAACTACATATTGCAGTTGATTTAAATGCAAATATAGTCTACATACTTTCAATTTAAATGCAGTTATTTTAACTGACATTTACAGTTAATTCTACATACATAATTTCCTGAGTGTATGATTTGCCATTGCTAAGTAGTGTTAATAAAACCTAAAGTATTGGCCCCGTCATTAATATAAAATGTATGTTATTATGTTGTGGTATCACAAAAAAAAAATTTTAATATTAAATACAAGGCCTACACTCAGGAAATTATGTAGATAGAAACAACGGTAAATGATTGTTAAAATAAATAAATTTGCAGTTAAAAAGTTATGCACTACTGCAATATTTAGTTATTTTTAAATGTTAAAAATCAACCGACGAAAGTAGTAAATACAACTACAAATACAGTTAAACCAACAAATTATTATAAAACTGTACAAACAACTACAAATGCAGTTAAAACAACAGATATAAATCATTGTAAAATTTTAAAAACTACCATTTTTGTTAGTTAAAGTTGCTGCTAAAGATACTAAACCCAATTATTAATTTAATAAAAACACATTTATGTTAATACTTTTGACTAAATTTTATCCTCAAATAAATTTCACATTTCGGGAACATAATTTATGCTTAATATTATTGCTTTTAGTTGTTATAGATTCTTACAAGGGATGAAATGTTTTCTGCAGGTAGGATTGGGATGAAAATATTAAAATTCTGAAAGAAACTAAATACAATGTTAATAATATTTACGTTAATAAATATATTTTTTTTACAAAACTAACCCTCCTATATTCTTACCGCGGAAATTATCAATTATCAATCGGAATATATCGAGTATAAGCCAAAAAAAAATTTTTTTGGGCGCTGTGGTGTAATGGTTAGCGGGTTGGACTGTTACACGAGCCTGAACCAAGGCAACATCAATTTATGAAAAATAGTAATATGTATGAGTTTTTTCTATCCCTCATACATATCGCAGCGTCCTCTTTCGGTGTTCCCGTAGAACTTAACCCCACCGAAGTAAAATAATATAACAGGGCTATGAGCTAAAAAGCTTCAACAAAGTTTGCCATCTCACCGTCAGATGGCGCGCAACAACTGTTTTAAAATTCAAAATCTCGCGCAATTACAGTGTTGCCAGTTTTGAAGCCCTTCATCTTTCACCACCTTTCATTTCTTCTTTATCCCATTTCCAAAGGAAGCAACACGTTAACTAATAAAAAAAAAAATACAGTTTACAACAATTTACTAAAATTTAGAAGCTGCAACTAATTATTTATACTAATTTTATTGTACTAAAATTATATTTAGTAAGTTTTTAACTGATTTTAGCAAATCGATTTTGAATTGCAGTTTGCAACAATTTTGCTAAAATTTAATAGCGACTGCTAATTTTTTCTACTAATTTTGTTGTACTACTGATCAGCAGAAATGTGTTGCTAAAATTAGCAAACAATACCGCTGGGCTCAAAACAGTTAAATTTCCCGTAATAACAGCAAAATTTTCAGTAGCCATTACAGACTTTTTTGGTTGAGTGTACAGTTGCGAGCATAAAAAATGCACCGCTATGATAAATCATCTAAGTATGCTTTTATTTCTTCTAATGGTTTTTTATTTGCGCTTATCGTTTGTTAATATATTCGTTGATGTGTATTTTCATATTTGAAGTCGTTTGATTTGCATTTATTTATGTGCCAATTTTGTGAAGGTATGCCTTGCTACACCTGTTTGGCTACAAGTGACTTTGTTGGCCACTGTAAAACTTCTACTTAGAAATTGCCTAGCTAAGCGACTGGTGTGCAAGATGCATTTCATATGATCCCAAAATATATATGTTTACAGGTGAAAATATATTTGCAGGCAAAAATAATATATAAGAGACACGGAAAATACATTTTAACAGTTTTTTCAGTGTGGACACTCATAGAAATAAATCCGTTAAATAGCAGAAAAAGTTACCAAAAATTTAATAAAAATGATGCTGCAGAAAAAACTGCTAAAATTTTTGCTAACTACTAGTAAAATAAGAACAGCAAAATTACAACTTTTAAATTTACAGAATTTTAGTTATATTTAAGCTAACTTTTTGTTAATTAAAAATAACAAATTGTAATGTAAAATGTGCAGAAAACTTTGCTAAATTTTAGTAGACTTCAAATAAGAAACTTTTAAAATTAATTTTTTTTTTTGATTTTTTGGCTATTAATTAATTAGCAAAAAAATCAGTTGGTGAAAAATGCGGTCGCAACTACGAATCTGTTTTCTGTGTATAATTATTTTTATACACTCAACCAAAAAAGTCTGTACTGGCTACTGAAAATTTTGCTGTTATTACGGGAAATTTAACTGTTTTGAGGCCAGCGGTATTTTTTGCTAATTTTAGCAACACATGTCTGCTGATCTGTAGTGCAATAAAATTAGTAGACAAAATTAGTAGCCGCTACTAAATTTTAGTAAAATTTATTAAACTAAAAAATCAGTTAAAAAAATCAGTTAAATAACTTACTAAATATCATAATTTAAGTATTCAAAAAAAAATAAAATTAGTATATTTTTTTTGCTAAATTTAGCACTCGGTTTTGAAAAATTAGTAAAATGTTTTGCTAAAACCAGCAGCGAGAATTAGTAAAAAAATCCGTAATTTGTAATAAGAGAATAGCAAAACTGATTACTAAAAAAAAATTGTACTAAAAATCAATATCAAAATAGTAAAGTTCGATTGGAAACTGTTTACAAATTTTTTTACTAACTTTTTTATCTGAGTTTATATTTTTAGAAAATGTGGCAGTCTTGCAATTTTTATATTTTACAAAATCGACTAAGTATTAGTACATCTTTTGCTGAATTTACTAAAGATTTTCTTGCATTATCAACTGTTCTGCTATCTGAAAAAACTTTCGTAGGTATTTTTTTCGTAGAATATACGAACCTTTCGTGTATTTTACGAAATTCAATAAATACTCGTAATCTTACGAAACTAACGAAATCTTTTCGTATATTTTTGTTGCATTTTGAACGGTTATTTACGTTTTCTTTATTTTTTTTTAACCAACAAAACTTGAAATTATTTTTGAATATAAAATGGTGTCTGAAATTTTGAATAGAAAATTTTCATTTTAAATCTAGGAAAAGGGAGTATCGTTAATTAAAAGGCACATTTTGTAAAAAAAAAAACTCCAATTCATAGAGTATTTTATAAAGAACTTTTTTATAAAAATTTTTTATTTAAAAGTGCTTTTAATAAATTTAATGCAGTCATTTCAAAATTACACAAAAAAGTTTCGTATATTTTACGAAAGTTATTAGTAATGCGAAACAACGAAATATTTCGTACAACGCACGAAAGGTTTCGTTTATATTACGTATGAAGTGTTTTCAGTGCAGGCTTGTTGACCAGAGATACAAGTCGGTCCATTCTCTCGGCTGGCGGCGGCTAATGGCTAAAATGTTCGGCGGCGGCTGGCTAAAAAAATAGTGTCGACTGGCGGCGGCCAACCGGCTAACGTCGGCTAAAAGGTAAATTTTCCAAGAATTTCAACATACACGCAAAAAAGCAACTGCAAAAATATCGAAGTCAACTTTGAAATTTTTTTATGGGTACACTTAAAATAATACGTCAGTAGAAACATCTGTCAAACCGGTTTCAAATCGATTTGACTAATTTTTAACAAATTTTTAGTTGAAACACTGATTTAAGCAAAGATTTTAGTTATCTTCATTTAACACTATACTAAAAATCCGTAGTACTTTAATTTTGAGTGTTAATTTTCACCAATGTATCCGAAGTTTTAAAGATGGCGCCATTTCCTTCGCTCCCGATTTTTTAAAATGGCCAATATCTCGAAAACTAAGAGATAGAGCAAAATTGATGAAAATTTCGACTACCACTAACCGTATAATACCCCAAATAAAGGGGCTATCTCTATCCAAAAATGGACCTTGGCGGGGCCTTGGACCCTCGGAAATTTTTAATAAAAATTTTTTACTTCATAAAATGACCCATATCTCGAAAACTAAGCGAGATAGAGCAAAGCGGACAAAATGTTTGCTCCATTGGAGTGCCCTTATATGCCCTCACATGATATGGATTAGGCCCGGGGAGGGTCCCGAGACCCTAAATTTGAATAAATTCTACGACTCAGTATAATTACATATAAAACTGAAGGTTTACAAATTTTTTACTTAAATTGATTTGTTAAATTTGACAAAAATATTTTAAGCCAAAAACAGGAATAAATTTTGTTTAAGTAACAATTTTTTCTGTTCAGCCAACAGACTTATTATTTTGAGTGTAGTTTTCCGAATTTATAAAAATTGAGTTTATATTTCACAATGTCGATAAAATTTTAATGCATTTTTATACAATCTATTGTTAAATAATACCCTGACCACATAGTGGTGTAGGGTATAAATATAAGATTTTCATCTCTCCGCCATCACCTATTACATGGCCCCACCAGTATATCCGATGTTATAAAGATAGCCCTATTTCTTTCCCTCCCGGTTTTTTAAAATGCTACATATCTACTAAACTAAGAGAAGTAGACCAAAATGGAAATGAAATTCGACTATTCCTAGCTTTACCTCACCCAGAGCTTTGAAGAATTAATTCTTTAATTCAGTATTTGAATTCTGAATTAAAAATTCAATGAATTAATTCACAAAAGATTATTGAATGGAATTAATTCATATTTGTTTTCGTTCGATTTCTTTTGTTACGAATTAATTAATAGATATTTGAAGAGTTAATTCGGTAATTCTGGGATTCGTTAAAAGAGAAAATAAGGTAACAAAAAAAGTCGCCAACGATGTCGAAGATTTCCGCGGAAAGTGGTATTTAGCAGCTCAAAAGGCATTTAATAATACCATAAAAACGTTGATGGAAAAGCATCAGAAAAATTAAAAAATTTTGTAAAATAAAAATAGAAAAAATTTGTATATACCCAATCAGAAATCGCCAGTGGTACAAAAAATCAAGCACTGGCATACAACTGGGCAACCATGGCGTTGAAAATAAATGACTGGGAGAACACTCATTTAGGACGCTTTGCCAGCGCTTTCAAAAGCGTTTTTCCAGCATTTGTTTTACAAAAATTTCGGTGATTTATAAAAAAACCACTGGCAAAGAATGGTCTAAGAGTGGTATGCCAAGGTTTGCATCCAGTGGCCAAGTAGCCAATGCTACACGCAGAAAAAAAACATGGGGAACTTTATCTAAGTGCTATGTAATTATACAACTACATAAGTTCGAAGTAAGTTTTACAATTTTCTAGCAAAATATATGTATTTTTTCGGATATTTTCCACTACAAAAAAAATGTGCATACTTTACTAGAACTTTGTAAAACTAACTTGAAAATTATGTAGTTGTATAATTACATAGCACTAAGGTAATATTCCCCCTGTTTTTTCTGCGTGTACCAGTGGTACAAAAACCAATTCACTGGTATAGCAATGATTTTATAAAAATGCTGACGCTTCGTTAAAAAGGTTTGTAGTCAGTAGGTTCCGAGTTCAAATTCGGCAGCAAGCAAAAAAAAATTAAAAAATTTTTTTTAATTTAAAAATTTTTTTGTTCTATAAAATCAATTTTTTTTGTGGAAAAACTCCTTTAAGACCAACTTTTTTTTGCTCTCCCAACGCTGGCATATAGTTCCAAAAAACTGTTTGCCAGTGCTAGCTTTTTAGCACAGCCAGTAGTTGTCCAGCGATTATCACTCATTTATGTGTTTAGCCATCAAATATTATATGTCTATTTAGCTCAGTGGGTAGAGCAATCGTCTGCCAATCTGACGGCCTGGGTTCAAATCACGGCAGGACCAAAAAATACATATGAACTTTTTTTAAATTTTATTTTGGAAAATATATTTCCAGACCACCTATTTATTGGTTTTGCCAGCGTTTTGCCAACGTTAAAAAATTTTGTACCTCCAGTGCTTTTCCGGCGCTTTTTGAACAGCCGGTCCTTTTGTCTAATGATGTTATCCATTTGGGAATGGGAAAGCACTTTTTTCCAGTACTTGTACCACCTGTTAAAGTGCTGTGCCACCGCTTTCCAGTTTGTATTTTTCTGACTGGGTAGTTTTATAATAATCTTAATCTTAAAAAATACGGTTATAAAATAGCTTTTATTTTTAAAATTGAATGACTGTTTCATCAGTTTTTTTTTTTGGATTTAGTGATGGACATTTTTTTCAAACGCAGTCCTTTTAAAGCGGAAACCTGTAGAATTGTAGTATCAACAAAACTGCCTGGTTGTGCTACCGCCAGTTTGATGCAAAATATTTTAAAAATCAACGATATCTCAAAACAAGAAAATTTTACTTTTCAAATAACACAGTACAACAGCCAATCTGGGGGGTGAGAAATTCCAAGTCAGGGTGATGGTACTAGGTCAGTATAGTAAAACCCTCAAAGGGTTTGGCGTTCGTATGTGTCATTTTTTTTTATGACCTAATAAATTTTTTCCTTATCTTGATGTTTTTTCGCTTAGTTGTAACTCGAGAACCACTTGTCCGATTTTGATGAAACAAATTTAGAAAAATTTAGAATTACAATTTCTTTAATCCGTTTATATAACATTTTTCTTTATAATCAACAGTTTTGCCGGTAAAAATAAATTTGTGGAGAAAAAAAAATATTTTTTTGCCTAAAAATTAAAATTTTTTTTTTTTAAATTCATAAAAACTTTTAATTTTTAGGCAAAAAAATATTTTTTTTTCTCCACAAATTTATTTTTACCGGCAAAACTGTTGATTATAAAGAAAAATGTTATATGAACGGATTAAAGAAATTGTAATTCTAAATTTTTCTAAATTTGTTTCATCAAAATCGGACAAGTGGTTCTCGAGTTACAACTAAGCGAAAAAACATCAAGATAAGGAAAAAATTTATTAGGTCATAAAAAAAAATGACACATACGAACGCCAAACCCTTTGAGGGTTTTACTATACTGACCTAGTACCATCACCCTGACTTGGAATTTCTCACCCCCCAGACAATAATCCCAAAAATGTTCCATAGTGTAATTATGTTTATTAAACAAATTTCATAAATTTTAAAAAAAATTAATATTTTAGCATTTTTCTATCGGCTTTAGCCTAAAATTGGCTGAGGCGAATATTGTCGGCGGCTGAATCGGCTTGCCAAAGGTGTCAGCTGGCGGCGGCTGACCGGCTAAAGTCGGCTGGCTTGTATCTCTGTTGCTGACCCACAGTGCATTGCCAAACCCGTGATAAAAAAGGAGTGAATTTAAGAAAAGTATCACATAGGAAAACATACAATTCATTTAAAAATACAAATTTTTATTAAATAACTCTATTTTACAGTTTTTTTTTCTTATCATACTTAAATTAATTCTATGTATGATGTTAATGTACAAATTTCAAACCCAAATATTGCATATGTCGTTAATTTTTAATTCAGTGAAAAAATCCGCAATCAAATTAAATTTTTTTATTTATTTGAAATTGACCATTATTTCGAAATTACCAATTTCCTACTTCTGTAATTGCGGTAAAGATTTTCCCATAACAACCAAGGCTCCATTAAATATCATATTCAAAATCAGAAAATTCATTAATATGCCTCTCTCTAGAGAAAAGATTGTTGTCTGTATACATTCCTTAATTTGCAGAGCCCGAAGAAAATCCGAAAACCCCCTTCAGATTTTTCTTTGTCACATCCTTAAGATTTTTTTTCATACAATCCTTATAATTCTTTGCTTTTGGTGGTTGCATTTGCAGTTTTGTTATCCAATTTACGCATATGTTGCATTTGATGTGTTAATTTCTTTTTATATGAGAGCTCCCGGGTAATCGCATTTAAATCATCCATTGAACACTGTTTCAGGTTGCGTACACCTTTCGAAACCAACTTATCGGTCAGACTGATTTTAGTTTCATTCAAATACATTAAACGCGTATGAGAGCGGCGTAGTTCTTCACGATAGAGAAATACAGTATAGCTGATATTTATTTTTGGTTTCGAATCCATTTTTAATATTTTTTTATTATATTTTATTTCAAGTTCTTTAAAAATGTTTTGTTTTAAATTTTAATGTTATTTGTTTGTTATCTCACAAAAGAATAATGATTAGTTCTTAAAACTTCCTAGTTTATATACCAAATTTAATACCTAAAATTGACATAAATAGGCCTTCCTTTTTACTACCTGTGTTGATCTGTGTGTTAAAATTACTGTTGATTGTTGGCCTGTGTGCAAAAATGCTCATAAAATTGGTTTAGAAAGGATTCTTAATCCGTTGTTTAAATGTTAATCTCATGGTTACCTGTAATGTCTGTAGAACAATTTACTGCCCAAAACGTCTAAACGAATTATTTGGATGAGTTTTCCTTTGTTATATGGTGAGGATTAATAAAAGATTTAGTTAGTTAGTTAATCTACTTTTAGTTAATCTTATTTGCTGACATACTTATTATTATTTTATTTTTCAATATAATCTCCTGAAACTTCAATACACTTAGTCCAGCAATTTTCTAGCAATTCTATCCCTTGATTAAAATAATTTTCCTGAAGCTCCTCAAAATAATCGTTTACAGCTGCTATTGCATCTTCATTCGAGGTAAAACTTTTGCCAGCAAGGAATTTATTTTAGATTTGAGAACAGGTAGAAGTCAGAGGAAGCTAAATCAGAGAAATGATGAGAAATTAGAAATTCTCATTCGAATGCGTTTTTGGTCAACTGTTAACAAATGCGGCACCCATCTTGCAGAAAGCTTTTTCAACTGTAATTCTTGATGCAAAATAAAATGTACTCGATCATTTGAGATGCCTATGGCATTACCTACTTCACGCACTTTCACTCATCGATCATCTAATACCATATCATGGAATTTAGCTATGATTTCTGGCATTGTTGCTGTTTTTGGACGTCCACTTCGTGGTTCACCTTCAATGCTTGTACGACCACGTTTTAATTCAGCAACCCAATTTTTTACTTTTGCATATGAAGGAGCACTTTCACCTAACACATTCATCATATCATTATGAATGTCTTGTCCCAATATACCTTTCTTAGATATTTAATCACACCACGAATTTCTAATTTCTCCATTATAAAAAAATCACTGAAGCGCCTTCTTTGAACACCTGTTACTATACGAATGAGTTGACAGATCGAAATGAAATTTAACATGTATTCATATGACGGATGGAAGTTTACATTATACAAAGCTTTTTGCTGTTTATACCGCCATCTCTATATCAGGCTAAGAACATTTCGTACTGCCTTCTTGTTAAGAATTTTATCAAAATGGACTTTTTAAATTACAATATTTTAACATACAAACACAATTTTAATCAGTGTGTTCGTTTACTCAAAATTCTTACCACTTTTACCACAATTATAAAGTTTTGTTTACTTTTTGTATTGAATTTTTCCAGCTGTAGTAAAAGTAGTAACTTGTAGTAAGTAAACGAACACGCCTAATATTTAACTTTATTATTATGTATTTTAACAAAAAATATTTAAAAAAAAAATTTTAAAAAAGTGAAATTTTTATATTTTCATAAAATTTAATATAAATGAATAGGAAATTAAAAAAAAAAATTTATAAATCCTTTCAAAAATTAGTTGAGTGGCCAAAATTAAATAAAAAATAAAAATTTACTGTGAAAACAACAAAAAAAATTTTTTAAACACCTGCCAGGATTCGAACCCGCAACCCTCTGATTTCTGTGCCAGCATGTTCCCATACAATCCCCATACAAAATGTTAACTTCTTATCACCCATGAAAAATAACCTCTGATCAGCATATATTTATTGCAGCTTTAGATATAGTTTAAAACCCCTTCCTAAGGGAGTAATTTTTTTTGATATAATTAAGGCACTGATTCATTTAGAAGTTCTTCAAAATCCTCTCCTTACTTTTTCTGATGCATTTTTTTTTTTGTTTTGCAATTAATAATTTGACACCACATGAGTGCTATTCCTTGTAAAAAAATTTCCAGACTCTTTCATATCTTTATTTTATTTTTTAAGAAAATATTTACTATTTACAGATTTGCAAATCAAACATCATATGTTGTACTTTACGGCCTAGTTGGGTGTATATTTTCAATGACTTATGCCTATTTTAATGGAACGATAACAACAATTGAAAAGCGATTTAAAATACCATCCAAGAATACAGGCATAATATCAGTGGGCAATGATATAAGTCAAATGATGGTCTCAGCAGTATTAAGTTATTATGCAGGAAGAGGTCATAGGCCAAGATGGATAGGATTTGGTAAGTGTACTACTGATTTGAATTTTCTATACCGATCAACAGTTTGCAATAATGCTTTCTAACTAGAAAGCATTATTGCATATAAAAAAAAGATAACTTATTTTTTAGATCGTTGAGAGCAAAAGTGAAATTAATTTCCAAAAAAAAAGAAAGGAGTGAGTTAGAAAAAACTGTTAACGTATATTTTTACTTAAAACTCGTTTTATACAAAAAAGTGAAATTTTTTGTTGATCAAGTTATATTTAAGAAAGTTTTAAGATTATGAATACCGATCGCATCAAAAAGTGAGAGATTCAAGATTTTGCATACAGTATACTATTGCTAGAAGCCAAAGAATAAAAAAATGTGACAGTACTGGCAATTTTGTTAGTATTCTTCCTCAATAGTTACAAAAAATCGAATATCATTTTATTGTTGTGAGTTCTGTGTATTTTAGTGACATTTTTTGGCAACAAATTGAAAAATTTAGTATAGATTCTTTAATTCTTCTCCTTCTCGGTGAATTGGACAACTTTCCCGCATGGCTGCAAATATGGAAACGTTTGAAAATATTATACATAATATTCGCTTACATTATGTACAGGATATGCATCAAAGAGAGAGAGAATATAAAAATATTTTTTTTTGTCCTCAGTTTTTGTCTAAAGTCCATTTTTAACAAACTAATACTCTTATTACGGAAATATTATGAACACACAATCCTACTACTTTTTCAAAGACAACTTGGATAAGACAAAATTTCACTTTCGTTCAGTTCCGATTGGCATAAATTGCACGATAAATATCAAACAATGATTTTTGTTAAATAGGTTTGAGGTTAAGAAGAAGAATAAACATTTTTTTCAAAGTTATAAACACATTAATAATTTGCAAATCAGACTAGATCTAGTTTCTGCCTTTTTCTTTGGACAGGCTTCATAAGTGATTTTCCATTTAATTGTATTATTGTTTATATTATATTGCCAGATTGTCTCTATATGATAATTTTTTTCCAACAATCTGTCGGCTGTAGGAATCGAACCCATGCACTCCCACATTACAAACGTCAGTATACTAGAGTTCGACAGCCATCTTACCCACGTAAGGCCTTGTTCATAGTGTAGCTAATTCATAGTTTTTCTTTTCTATTCAGCTTTCTGTTATTGTTTTTACTCTCAGAAGTGATCAAACGGACATACAAACATTATACTTTAGATTTTTTTGTTTATCTTCTTATCTTCTCCTTGTCACGTTTTTCGCAAATGTTGTCACACTGACGTATGGTTTTTACGTTCAAGTGCAGGCAATTTGTGTATATCGGAGACGGACTGCCAGAGGGGCATTGGTCGTATAGACCAAATGCAATTAATATTGTAATTAATATGAATTTTTATTAATTTTAATTAAATAGGTTTGAGGTTAAGAAGAAGAATAATTTTTTAAAAATTTTTTTCAAAGTTATAAACACATTATTAATTTGCAATTCAGACTAGATCTAGTTTCTGCCTTTGAAAATATTTTTTAGGTTTCCAAAGTCATCGTTTACAGTTCCAAATTTATGTAACAGGCAACCTGATTTTCACATATTCTAAAGGAGACGCAAATCAAGGTTCGGCAGCGTATAAAAAAGCTATCAGTTAACCCTTTGACGACCATAGCCAATATGCTTGCCCAAGGGTTTTTCCTATTTATAATGGCCCAGACAAAAGATAGAGTAAATATTTCCAAAGGTGATTTGTAAAGGAGAAATGGATGAACAAAAATGTAGTAGGCAGCAAATCTCTACCTAGTCCCGCTTTCCCCTTGCGAGCTCTCGAAGTCAGTTATTTAGTTATTCTTCATTTATGGGGTAAAAAGCACAAACTTTGACAAACGAAATGAAGCAAGCAAGCAAGGGGTCTATTAGGTCAACTTTTTGTAACGTATCGATAATTAAGTTCCAAATCACGAAAATAAAATAATAATAAAAATCGCTTCGTCCGGAACGGCAGGGTCGTCAAATTGCAAATATTTTTGGCAAGCGAAATGAGGGGTAAGGAGGGGTTCTACGGAGCCAATTTTTCTTTGCATAACTATTATTAGGTCAGAGATTATGAAAATCGCAAAATTTTCAAAATTGCTTCGGCAGAAAATGTATGGTCCTCAAAGGGTTAAAATGTGTGCTAACTTTTTTTCGATCTCACCCGTTAGTGGAAACTTTTGTATAGGTTTTTATTTAACTTGTATTAGAAATAAATGATATTTAGCATATTAACGTTATTTTTTCAGGTCTTTTAACCATAGTGGCTTTTTGTTTATTAACGGCTGCTCCACATTTCTTATACGGTCCCGGAGAAGATGCTTTAGCTTTAACGGCGGAGTTTGGTGCCTTGCCAGATGAAAATGCAACAATGGAAGTTTTAGAAGAGCAACGTTCTAAAACTCTATGCCGCATAAGAGGTGACAGTATTGAGTGTCAAGAAAGTGAGGGAAATTTTGCTCCTCAAGTGGTGCTATTTTTAGCACAATTCATCTCAGGCATAGGTGGTTCATTGTATTATACCCTGGGTGTTTCTTATATGGATGATAATATAAAAAAATCTAAAACACCAGTTCTGTTGAGTGAGTATAATTCAATTATAACTAGAATCTAGTAGTAATACCAGATATTATGGCCATATAACTTTATGGAATGCCATAAAGACAGTTGATAAATGGTAACGAAAATTTTATTTAGTTTATAAGATAAAATTAAGATGACTCGGAGAATTTTTATAAAACTGATAAGACTAAATGGTTTTATGATTTTTCTTATAAGGCTTATCATATTTTTTGCGTATGTTGGGTCCTGCCATTGGTTATGCCTTAGCATCTTTATGTCTGAGAGTCTATATTGCACCCCAGTTACATCCGGTTATAAAGGAAAAAGATCCAAGATGGTTGGGAGCCTGGTGGATGGGTTGGTTAATTATTGGCACTAGCATTTCGGTCACTGGTACCTGTTTAAGTATGTTTCCTAGGGAACTACCAAGAGCTGCAGCTAGACGTATCGTTGAGGAAGAACGTAGAAAACTGCGCAGATCAGTAAGTGACAAAACTAAAACGGAAAAAGAAAAACTTAATGAACAATTGGAAGAGAAACCGGTAGTGGAACATAAACCTTCATTTAGGGATATGATGATAACTTTTAAACGTTTAACCACCAATAAGACTTTAATGTATAATAATTTTTCATCCGTATTCTATTTCTTCGGCTATACACCCTATTGGATATTTACACCAAAATATATTGAAATACAATATAGACAATCAGCTTCCACCTCAAGGTAAGTTATATATACTGAGAGAATTATCTGCATGATACTAATGAATTTTTGCAGTAAATCAATGAAATTTCACTGAAACTTGTCCTTTGAAACTTTTCAAAAAATTAATGCAGTTTTTCATTAAACTATATTAAAAATTTAATTTTACTTATTAAACATTTACACAATAAAAGGCTTCCATTAAAAACTAGTTTCAGAAAAATCATAAATAACTTTTTTTAAGAAAACTTCATTAGTTTAGTGACAAAAATTTATTAAAATTCGTACAAGAAAATTCTCTCTGTGTACCTTAAATAGCTGTTTATACCTCTAATTCTTATTTGTGATTCTAGCATGGTCACTGGTACAGTGGCTTTAGCTTTTTCGGCTATTGGTGTTTTACTTTCTGGTTTTGTTATTTCTAAATATAAACCTCGAGCTCGCTATATGGCAGCTTGGAATGTAATTGTTGGCTTTATGACCGTAGCTGGTATTATGACTTACGCTTTTATTGGTTGTCCAGGAAATGAACAATCGGTTGTAGTTAATATTCATGACAAGTAAGTTTTCTATTAATTATTTTTGCATATAAATCAAATTTTTATTATATTTTCTATCTTCTAAAGGTCTATTGATTCCACTCCCACTTGCAATTCTGCTTGTGGTTGTGATTATGTTCGTTATTCTCCGGTATGTGGTGAAAATAATATGACTTATATTTCACCTTGTCATGCGGGTTGTTCAAAACAACATTTAAGTGGTAGTGGTCAAAAGGTAAGATTAAGTTTGTAAAATCAATATAGACAGCACTTTGTTTAAAATCAGTAAAATTTTCTCGTTTTTAGTACTTCTATGATTGTTCTTGTATACCCAGTATTAATGCCAGCTTAAGTGGCAATCCTACCTTTGAACGTCTAACTTCAATGGATTTGACTGTAGATGATTTTAATTCTACTGCCACATTATCAACTCCACCTATAATTTCAACATTGTCTTCTTATCCCGATGTAAGTTTTATAAATTTTATATTTTCTAGTTTTTGTAAAGAGTACATTTAAAATAGTGCGTCAGTAAACATCTGTCAAAAAGGTTTCAAATTGATTTGATTAATTTTTAACAAATATTTAGTGGGAACACTGATTTAAACAAAGATTCTAATTATCTTCATTTAACACATATTGACTGAAGATCCTCAGTACTTTAACTAATTTTGAGTGTTAATTTCCAAAATTATTTATAACTAACTTTTAAGAACCCATTTGTTAAAATTTTCGCAATTTAATGTTAAAATATAACATTTGCATGCTTCTGTTATTACCCGATAGATGGCGTTGATGGTGATATTTCTTTCCCTTCCGATTTTTAAAAAAGCCCACATCTCGAAATCTAAGAGAGATGGAGCGAAATGGACGAAAATTTTGACTACCCCTAATTATACAACATCCACAAAAATATTATTTCAATCCAAAAATAGATCTTCGTGAGGCCTTGAACTATTGAAAATTTTAAATAAAAGTTAGCGGGACCCGAAAATACGTATTCCATCCTGCTGGCCTTATCGAATTTTTTAAATTTTTTCCTCTCTGTAGTGTACTTGTATGATCTCAAATCAAACAAAAAACATTTATTTAAAAGTTTCTATTTCATAAAATGTCCTACATCACGAAAACTAAGCGATATATATCAAAACGGATAAAAGATTTCCTCCTTTGGAGTATTCTTATATATAGACTCAAATAATATGGACCAGTGCCGGGAGGATTCCGAGACCCTATAATTTGAAAAAAATTTACGCTCAGTACAATTATAAATAAAGCTGCAGTTTTACTGATTTTTTAGTTAAATTAAGATTTGTGTTAAAATCAACAAATTTTATTTTAAGCCAAAAAAAAAAAGGAATCACTTTTGTTAAAGAAATTTGTCAGATTCGAGGACTTATTAGTTTACAATGGAGACCCAAAAACAATAGTGCGTAGACAAAATTATTGAAACAATTGAAATTAATTCATTGTGCACTTATAAAATATTGCAACAGAAGTGCGCTTGACCAGGCAATGTCTTTCCAGAGTGACGAAAAAATTCCACAAGAACCTATGAATTGAAATAAAGCCTACAACTTGTAAAACAAAAGGACCCGAAAACGCAACTGAAGCCAAAAGTATGGGTAAGCTATTGAAAGCGATTCCAAACATTTCTGTGCTTAGAGTTAAAGCTATTGTTGGGCTTAAAATATTTAAGCTTCAGAAAGTTCCGGACAGAAATCTTAAGAATAATGTTGATGACAAAAACCATTCTCTGTGTTACACTTTTTAATTGAGCAGTCTTTACTTTTGGATTTATGGTCAATCTTATTACTAAAGAGTTTTTACAATCACACTCTTAAATTTTTATTCAAAATATGATCCTTAAATTATTATATTATGATTTGAAAATGCTCCCAATATTAAATATCATGTTATACATATATCATACTATAGGTTAGGTTAATCTTGACCTCGCATAGGCCATGGGTTCCCTAACGTTACCAGATAAGAAAAGATAAACCTCACGTAAGATCAAACGGATGTGATGACACCCAGAGTACCCCGCATTCTCTTAGCAAAAGCCAGGAGTCTCAAGGTTCCGATTCTAGAGATTTCCTCCAGATATCGATATATAATCTCCCAACCACATTGCACTGGAGCGCGCAAGAGCCGATTCATCTCCTTATCCCCGGGCACCCCACAAAACCTACAATTATCGCTCGCCAGGTAGTGAATCGTCAGTGTTGTGGGCACTGTGGTGTAATGGTTAGCCTGTTGGACTGTTACACGTGAGGTTGCGGGTTCGGCCCCAACCAAGGCAACATCAATTTATGAAAAATAGTAATATGTATGAGATTTTTCTATCCCTCATACATATCGCAGCGTCCTCCTTCGGTGTTCCCATAGCACTTAACCTCACCGAAGTAAAATAATACAACAGGGCTATGAACTAAAAAGCTTCAACAAAGTTCGTCAACTCACCATCAGATGGCGCGCAACAACTGTTCTAAAAATTCAACATACCGCGCAATTGCAGTGTTGTCATATTTAAAGCCCTTCATCTTTCACCACCTTTTACTTCTTCTCTAACCCCTTTCCAAAGGAAGCAACACGTTAATTATTAGGAAGAATTTCCTGAGTTTTGCTTCTCTTAAAAAAAAAAAAAAATAAAAAATAAAAAAATAAAACAAAAGCCTACATACGCTCGCTTCTGGTTAGGCTAGTAGTGTTTTTCGACGCCACGAATTTTTTAGGCAACAATTTATTCGCTGTGTAAGTCTCGAATGACGAAGGAACCTGTTTTTTTTTCAACCTATAGTATGAATATCTAAAAAACTTGATGAGGTGGAGGAATTTTGGCTTCAGATGGCCATTTAAAAAGTATACTCTAGTTTCAGCTCCTTGAGATTTGTTAACTTTTGACTTCTTGTATTTTGAAAAAAATTTTCGATCCCAAATACATACAATTCTCTATTTTGGATATGTAGTTCCAAATAATATGGTATATCGCTGTATATTTTTTGAAGTATTCGGTTATAAATATATTTAATTTCTTTTGTACAATCTTTCTCTAAAAGAACTATTTCAGCAAATATATTTAAAAGTAGAAGATCTGCACTCATAATAAAATCTCGTACAAATAGTTGAAAATTCTGCTCAGATAAGAGAAAATAATACCTAAGATAAGTGAAACCTAATACCGCCTGCAGAATTTTCCATTAAGTTGAGAGTAATGGTCTGCTAAATTCAGATAAGCCCAATATTACACACTGCTTAATACACAGATAATTTTGGTTAAATTAGATAAGAAATTTGAGCTACACTCAACAGAAATTTTACCTTATACGAGGGCAGTACGAAATGTTCTTAGCCTGACACAGATATGGAGGTATAAACAGAAAAAAGCTTTGTCATTTCGATCTGTTAACACATTCATATATAGTAACGGGTGTTCAAAAAAGGCGCTTCAGTGATTTTTTTATAATGGAAAAATTAGAAATTTCGTGGTGTGATTAAATATTTACATAAGAAAGGTTTATCGGGACAAGAATTTCATAATGAATGTGTTAGGCGAAAGTGCTCCTTCATATGCAACAGTAAAAAATTGTGTTGCTGAAT
The DNA here is from genome assembly GCA_949987735.1 of Leucophora obtusa. Taxonomy (NCBI): domain Eukaryota; kingdom Metazoa; phylum Arthropoda; class Insecta; order Diptera; family Anthomyiidae; genus Leucophora; species Leucophora obtusa. Next base: position 55,670,495 of record OX465299.1, read on the forward strand.
TTAAACGTGGTCGTATAAGCATTGAAGATGAACCACAAAGTGGACGTACGAAAACTACAACAACGCTAGAAATCATAGCTAAAGTCCATGGTATGGTATTAGACGATCGACGAGTGAAAATGCGTGAAGTAGGTAATGCCATAGGCATCTCAAATGATCGATTACATTTTATTTTGCATCAAGAATTCCAGATGAAAAAGCTTTCTGCAAGATGGGTGCCGCATTTGTTAACATTTCACCAAAAACGCATTCGAATAAAAATTTCAAAATTCAACGAATTGAAGTACGAATTGCTTGACCCATCTTATTCTCCTGATTTAGCTTCCTCTGACTTCTACCTGTTCCCAAATCTAAAAAAATTCCTTGCTGGCACACGTTTTACCTCGAATGAAGATGCAATGGCAGCTGTAAACGACTATTTTGAGGAGATTCAGGAAAACTATTTTATTCAAGGGATAGAATTGCTAGAAAAATGTTGGAATAAGTGTATTGAAGTTTCATGATATTATATTGAAAAATAAAATAATTTTAAAAATCTACCTCTTCATTGTTAAGCTAAGAACATTTCGAACTGCCCTCGTATAATTAAAAATTTCTAAAATGTCACTTAAAATTTGGGTTTTTGACTTTCCGGATCTGACTCGAAACAGGTCCATATATATTGTTGGGATTATAGGTGTTCCATATCGCTTAGATTCAGAGTTATAATCGATTTTATGAATTTACAATAAAATAAAAAATATAGAGCCACCTCTACAAAATTATATTAATTTAAAAAAATTGTTGTTTAAATTAAAATTAAATTGTAATTGCAGAAAATATTAGTTTCAATTGATTCAGAACTCGTTTAATACCTTTTTTATGACCGTAGGCTTTCATTTCAGCTAAGATTTGTAAAAATTCGATTAATCCGGGGTTCGATTGTACTGCACTGATGTCACAAGAATGGGGACTAACCACATGCTAATTTTATTGATATCAGTTGACATATATCTGAAACCCGAGTCGAAAATATTTAGATTTGCTCAATAAATACTTTTATTAACGAACTAGTTTTATTAAATTACAAAGCTTTTGAATTAATGCATTTTGCCTTGATTTAATTATTTTTAGATTGTTTTTGGTAATGGTGGCCAAGCCGTATATGGTGCCTGTCCTGTTAACTGCTTTACACAATTTGTTACATTCCTGGCTGTAATGTGCTGCTTGAAATTTATTGGTGCTACTGGAAGAGCTTCCAATTTCTTGGTATCTGTAAGATGTGTTCCAGAAAAAGATAAAACTGCAGCTATGGGTTTCGGTATGATGATGATGTCAATGATGGCTTTTATACCCAGTCCCATATTCTTTGGTTGGGTGTTGGATCGATTATGTCTGGTATGGGGTAAAACTTGTTCGAACAAAGGCAACTGTTGGTTATATGATCCAGCATCTTTAAGGTAAGAATACTTTAATTAAAGGCATTTAGCAACATAAATCTAATTTCATAACTTTTATAAATTTCTTTCAGATACACCTTAAATATGACTGCCGCTGTTTTTGTAACAATCGGTGCCGTTTTCGATTGTGGTGTTTGGTATTATGTTAAAGATTTGAAGATTTTTGATGAAGAAGTAAAGGATGTTGAAATGGAAATAGTCAAACATGAGGAAGAAGAAATCAAAACCGAAATTTAATTTTAAAAGAATCTTTCAGTAGCTGAATCAATTAACTCTTTTCTATTCTTTTAAGTGTGTTTGTCATTAGGTGTGGCTGTGTGAGTGTGTCTGTGTTCTTAATAATATGTATTTTTTCAACTAAAAAATTATACGAACTGGTCGCGGGTCCGGTCACAACACCAGTTTCTTTAAAATGAAATTGTCGTAGGTCAGTTCGGTGATATTCCACAAGAAATGAACTCTCTCCTACAATAACGCCATGTTAAAGTTATTGGTTTCTGAAACCGGTCCCGTGACCAGTTCGTATAATTATCCCTTTGGGTGTTATTATAATAAGCGGATAATAAATTCAATTAAAATTGTTGTTTATTTAAAAATTTTATATAATAAAAAGTGTTAATATGATTATTTGTAAAGTGGCCATAATAACAAAAAATTTTTGCAAAAGATTTGAATAAAAATTAAGAGCCATTTGCAATAAACGAAATAACTTAAAATTTGAGCTAACATACAGCTATAGATATCAAATGATATATTAATTAGAATTTCTTAATTTGCAGTTTTTTTAAGCTTACTTACTTTAGGTTATTTCTTTAATATTAATGGCTCTAAGACTTATGATATCATTGTTTAGTGCTGTGGAAACACCAAAGTAGGGCTGTGTTCTACATAATTCCAAGCTTAACTCAGTTTTTTTGAAAGTAGGTGGTTCATATTATTTAAATATCAAAAGATATATTTAAAAGTTATTACTTTATCATGCTAATATAAAATGTTTATGGTCCCAGTGTGTAAAATCATTACCAGATATGTGGTTATGTAACTACATATCTGATAATGATAACTAGTTACTTTTCTTATTACATTAAATATTAAATTTCTATGGCGATGTATCGCAAAATAATGCGTTTTATTTTCATACCAGCATACGAAAAATCAAAAAATATATCGCTACATACATATATGCTTACTAGTATGGGCAAAAATATTGGATCTAAAAATTGATTTTCAAAAACTAAATTTTATAAAAAATATTTTTGTTAATTAAATAAATTGTTTTAAGTTCGAGGTAAATGTTTTTAATAATTTTTTTTTATTTATTTGACCTTTAATATTTCTTCATCCATTGGATGACATCTGCAGGCGGAAATCAAAACCAGTTACAATATTTAAGCAGCCCTAATTCATTGACAATTTTTATTGTATTGCCACTGCGCTAATTCATCATATTGCTGTTTGAATATTGTTACTCCTTTTTATTTCTCCTGATGGTGTCATCCAATGGATGAAGAAATATTGAAAATCAAATAATTAATTAAAAAATAATTAAATAAATAAATAAAAAATTTATTAAAAACAGTAACCTGGAGCTTAACAATTTTTTTAATTAAGTGTACAATAAAAAGGTAGAAAAAAGGAATTCTATCAGTCAATGTCGCCTTTTTTGGCATCACACGTCCAGGAAATTTTTGTTGCAGAAACTGCATTGTTTGATTTGCAGTGTGGCATGGTGCACCATCTTGTTGAAAACAGTAACCGTCCAAATCTTTTTCACGCATTTCTGGGCAGAAATAATGAGCCAACATCCACCGATATCTTTTTATTATTGTCATTTGGCCAAGTTTTTCCGTTGATTTGCTTATTTTATAAGCTAATACGGCCTAAATTACTTAGTGTAAATAAAACAAATTTCCATATATTTAGTTAGAATATTCTTCCACCTCAAGTCCAAATTCTAATATGATATTGTCATATTAGATTTTTATTTGTTGTTTCAAAAAGGGGTTGATCATTTTCATGATAGACAATACAATTGTTTCGTAGACATCACTCTACTCTTCAGTTGTCCGCAATAAGAAAATGAAAATATTTAAAATTTCTTTTAAATATTTTCCTGATGTTTCATATATGTTAGTAGACATTATCAAAGGAGTCGTCTATTCAATATGTTAAATAAAGCAATACAATACGATAATACAATTAAATACAAAAAAAAACACAAATTTTTTTTTGTTCACATTTAAACAAAATTGTATATTAGACCGTACCTCAAAGTTCGCCGTACACCGTCCCATCTAAATTATTTTTGTAAGGAGGTTTCAAAGGCAAAAAAAAATTACTCCCAAACATAGGGGTCGCTTTGTTACATTTTTCGTTATATCTTTGGCATTTATAGTCCGATCTCAAAGTATGATACATCGATGTTTTTCTCTCGACGGAACCAATATTTTGCTCTAAGGGCCATTGACCTCAAGTATCCCGTTACGGAACGGAAATTTTTATCCCCATTGACGAAAAAAAATTCCCAATTTGGGGATAAATCCCCTAAACTGACAACTCTGTCATACACGTTCAATATTAATGCTCAATGTTTTTAAAATCAACCAATCAGCGCCAAGTATTTAAAAATAAAATGTTGTGATTGGTTGATTTTTGAAAACTTGATCAACAATCATTGGCGGACTTAGGCCATTTTGATGGCAAAAAGTATCACAATATTACTTTTTTTATATCAATTAATCCTGTGTTTTTGGTTTTGGAATATCTCTACTAGATTCCTAGGCAGCTAAGTTGTTGCAATCTAAGGGTCAGTTCTATAGTCAGAACTAAGATCGATTTTTGATTTAAATATTTCTTAAATAAGAAAGTTGTTTGAAAAATTCTTACCTAAAAAATATTTAAGAAACAAATCGATCTTAGTTCTGATTATAAAATTGACCATAAGAGTTTTTCTTTAAGAAAAATTATTAGAATCGCAAAGTAGTTCAATAATAGGAATATAACGCATAATCTTTTTTGGTGAGTTAAATATCTTAGATTTCATAGTTTTCTAAATGAATAATTAGTTAATATCTAACTAAGATGTTTCTTAAAACTAAACATTACTATGTTATTTTAATGAAATTTCAATATTTTGGAGAAAAAAAAATTGTTAGATGAACCTCCACCTCGGTAATTTAAGTAATCAAAATATGGGGTTAAAAAGGACATTAGACAGGTTGATCTTAGATTTCTTTTCTCTATCATAATAATCTGAAAATATAGCTTGGAACTAGAGCCCCCCATTACCCGGTTTTACGGTCGACCGGTCTACCCGGTCAGACCGGGTTTAAAACCGGTCGACCGGTTTTTACGGTATACCCGGTCTTTACGGTCTAGACCGGTCGACCGGTCTACCCGGTCAGACCGGGTTTTAATACTATTTACAAAAGGCAGGTTTTTGGTACTTTTTAGCATAATATACTACAAAATATAAAAATTGCTAAAATTATGTAAATTTTATATAAAAAAATCGAAAATTTTTAAAAATTTATAAAAATCAATAAATTTTTAAAAAAATTGAAAAATTTTTAAAAAATTGACGAATTTTTAAAAAATTTACAAATTTTTGAAAAATTGATAAATTTTTGAAAAATTTATAAATTTTTGAAAAATTGATAAATTTTTGAAAAATTGATAAATTTTTGAAAATTTGATAAATTTTTTAAAAATCGATAAATTTTTGAAAAATCGGCAAAATTTTGAAAAATCGATAAAATTTTGAAAAATCGATAAAATTTTTAAAAATCGATCAAATTTTAAAAAATCGATAAATTTTTAAAAAATCGATAAATTTTTAAAAAATCGATAAATTTTTGAAAAATCGATATATTGAAAAATTTTACAAAAAACCGACAAACTTTCAAAAATACCAAGAAATTTTATAAAAATTGATAAATTTGTAAAAATCGATTCATTCATGGAATATTTATAATAATGTAAACAAAATAATGCGTATTTCGTATTATATTTATATGAGAGACCCACGGTCTTTTTCGGTCCCATGCACGGCGTTTTTTTCTCCTGGGTCTCCATAGGCTAAACTTTTGGGAAAATAATCTACACGTAATTCTGACTTAGAGCTGTAAACTTTTTTTCAACGTGTGGAACAAAAATATTCAGAAACAGGCTCTTGAATTCAGAAAGTCTTGCAGTTTTCATACATTTATATGAAACTGCGACAGTCTTTTTCGGTCCCATGTACGGCGTTTTTTTGTTCGGGGTCCTTATGGGCTAAAATTTTGCAGAAATAATCTAGGCGTAATTCCGACTTAGAACTCTAAACTTTTTTTCAATGTGTGGAGCAAAAATATTCCGAAACTGGTTCTTGAATTCAGAAAGTCCTGCACTTTGCATACATTTATATGAAAATGCCACGGTCTTTTTCGGTCCCATGTACGGCGTTTTTTGATCGGGGATGTTATAGGCTAAAATTTTGCAGAAATAATCTAGACGTAATTCTGACTTAGAACTGTAAACTTTTTTTCAATGTGTGGAGCAAAAATATTCCGAAACTGGTTCTTGAATTCAGAAAGTCCTGCACTTTGCATACATTTATATGAAAATGCGACGGTCTTTTTCGGTCCCATGTACGGCGTTTTTTTGTTGTGGGTTAACATTTTGCAAAAATAATTTAGACGTAATTCTGACTTTGTTGTTCCAAAACTGTTATCCGTTTTCATTTATCTGATTTAGTTTTCAAGATACGGGCGATAAACCAAATAAAAGCCCTTTTCTCTCTAGGAGGCCTAGTTTTCGAGAAAAACGCGATCTTAAAATCCAGCGATGTAAGTCGAAATTTAATTTCGGTATCGAGGTATTATGGGCGGGTTTTGACTTCTGGTGTAAACATTTTTCCTCTAGCTCTCATAGTTTTCGAGATATGGACCACCAAAATTTTATTAAAGCGATTTTCGCATTTATTTTTCCACATATAATTCATTAGGACTTCCTTGTTCCAAAACTGCTGTCCGTTTTCATTTATCTCACTTAGTTTTCAAGATACGGGCGATATTCCAAATAAAAGCCCTTTTCTCTCTAGGAGGCTTAGTTTTCGAGAAAAACGCGATCTTAAAATCTAGCAATGTAAGTCGAAATTTAGTTTCGGTATCGGGGTATTATGGGCGGGTTTTGACTTCTGGTGTAAACATTTTTTCTCTAGCTCTCTTAGTTTTCGAGATATGGACCATCAAAATTTTATTAAAGCGATTTTCGCATTTATTTTTCCAGATATAATTCATTATGACTTCCTTGTTCCAAAACTGCTGTCCGTTTTCATTTATCTCACTTAGTTTTCAAGATACGGGCGATATTCCAAATAAAAGCCCTTTTCTCTCTAGGAGGCTTAGTTCTCGAGAAAAACGCGATCCTAAAATCAAGCAATGTAAGTCGAAATTTAGTTTCGGTATCTGGGTACTATGGACGGGTTTTGACCTCTGCTGAAAACATTTTTGCTGTGGCTCTTTTAGTATTCGAGATATGGACGATCAAAATTTTATTTAAGCGATTTTTGCATTTATTTTTCCACATATAATTCATTATGACTTCCTTGTTCGCTTAATAAAAAATAATCAATAAAATCTGCATTGTCCATATCTCTAAAACTAGAAGAGCTACTGCAAAAATGTTTGCACCTGAGGTCAAAACCCGCCCATAATACCCCGATACCGAAACTAAATTTCGACTTACATCGCTGGATTTTAAGATCGCGTTTTTCTCGAAAACTAAGCCTCCTAGAGAGAAAAGGGCTTTTATTTGGTTTATCGCCCGTATCTTGAAAACTAAATCAGATAAATGAAAACGGATAACAGTTTTGGAACAACGAAGTCAGAATTACGTCCAGATTATTTTTGCAAAATGTTAACCCACAACAAAAAAACTCCATACATGGGACCGAAAAAGACCGTCGCATTTTCATATAAATGTATGAAAAGTGCAGGACTTTCAGAATTCAAGAGCCAGTTTCGGAATATTTTTGTTCCATACATTGAAAAAAAGTTTACAGTTCTAAGTCAGATCTAAGTCTAGATTATTTCTGCAAAATTTTAGCCCATAACGACCCCAAACAAAAAAACGCCGTACATGGGACCGAAAAAGACCGTCGCATTTTCATATAAATGTATGTAAAGTTCAGGACTTTCAGAATTCAAGAGCCAGTTTCGGAATAGTTTTGCTCCACACATTGAAAAAAAATGTACAGTTCTAAGTCAGAATTACGTCTGGATTATTTCTGCAAAATTTTAGCTCATAACGACCCCGAACAAAAAAACGCCGTACATGGGACCGAAAAAGACCGTGGCATTTTCATAAAAATGTATGCAAAGTGCAGGACTTTCTGAATTCAAGAACCAGTTTCGGAATATTTTTGCTCCACACATTGAAAAAAAGTTTACAGTTCTAAGTCAGAATTACGTCTAGATTATTTCTGCAAAATTTTAGCTCATAACGACCCCAAACAAAAAAACGCCGTACATGGGACCGAAAAAGACCGTGGCATTTTCATATAAATGTATGCAAAGTGCAGGACTTTCTGAATTCAAGAACCAGTTTCGGAATATTTTTGCTCCACACATTGAAAAAAAGTTTACAGTTCTAAGTCAGAATTACGTCTAGATTATTTCTGCAAAATTTTAGCCTATAACGACCCCGAACAAAAAAACGCCGTACATGGGACCGAGAAAGACCGTGGGTCTCTCATATAAATATAATACGAAATACGCATTATTTTGTTTACATTATTATAAATATATCCATGAATGAATCGATTTTTACAAATTTAGCAATTTTTATAAAATTTATTGGTATTTTTGAAAGTTTATCGTTTTTTTGTAAAATTTTTCAATATATCGATTTTTCAAAAATTTATCGATTTTTTAAAAATGTATCGATTTTTTAAAATTTTATCGATTTTTAAAAATTTTATAGAATTTTCAAAAAGACCGGGTAGACCGTAAAGACCGGTCGACCGGTTTTAAAACCCGGTCTACCCGGTCTTTCGGTCTACCCGGTCGACCGGTTCTGACCGTAGCCTCTACTTGGAACACATTCATTGTACGAGGTTTTCTTCAGAAAAATTTATAAAAATCAATAAATTTTTAAAAAAATTGATAAATTTTTCAAAAATTTATCAATTTTTCAAAAATTTATCAATTTTTCAAAAGTTTATCAATTTTTCAAAAATTTGTAAATTTTTTAAAAATTCGTCAATTTTTTTAAAAATTTATCAATTTTTTTAAAAATTTATTGATTTTTATAAATTTTTAAAAATTTTCGATTTTTTTTGTATAAAATTTACATAATTTTAGCAATTTTTATATTTTGTAGTATATTATGCTAGAAAGTACCAAAAACCTGCCTTTTGTAAATAGTATTAAAACCCGGTCTGACCGGGTAGACCGGTCTAGACCGTAAAGACCGGGTAGACCGTAAAGACCGGTCGACCGGTTTTAAAACTCGGCCTAACCGGTCTTTCGGTCTACCCGGTCGACCGGTTCTGACCGTAGCCTCTACTTGGAACACATTCATTGTACGAGGTTTTCTTCAGAAAAATAGATGCACTTTTGGGCAAATAAACAGCAGAAAATTAAGGGTCGCTTGCCCACCCCAGAAAAATAGTCTAGGTACGCCAATGTCAACAATATTGAACGTTCCTTAAAACAAAAAACATTAAACAAGACTTTAAAATTAACACACATAACTTAATAACATCACAGTATTATTTCAGTTAATCGCAACTCTATAACTGGAGCCTATTTCGTTTCTATCTTCTTTCATATTCGTTGCTTTTCCGATGTTGTGTTGTATTCGTAAATTTTGAATTGTAAATCATGTTCTTTTTATTCTCTCTTTGTCGAATATTCGAACTTTCTCAAAATTTGCTTTGTGGCCTATTCTTATTTTGTGTTGTATGCAGTATTTTCCTTTCCCTTTATTATGTCCATTTTATGTTATCCCATTCTTTTTTCTAATGTTCTGTTTGTTGTCCCTTCAAAAACCAATTTACAGCTGTGATCTTCATTGCGTTTGCATTTTACTTTATAAACAACATTGTCTGTGTTTTCGACTTAACTATATCCATTAACTCATAAAAAAAAACTCAAAGGATAACGTCAGGATACACCTTAAAAATATCCTTCTAACTCAAAAACTAGCCAAAACATTTTTTTAATGAATCACAGATTATATTCTTAGAGTAAGCAGTGAACAAAACTAGTTTCGTCAAAATTTATTAATGTCTAGTGCCAAATTCGCCAAATTTCGTAATTTTCAAAAAGCGAAAATCGCCAAAACTCCTGAACTAATAACACTAGATCAACAGTGTTCGGTATGTAATTTTATTTTACCGGTTGTATTATTTATATCAAAACCAGAAATTATTTGACTATTGGAATTCTTGATTCGTCTTCAACAATATATTGAGTAATATCACCTAAACAAAGCGATAAATTAAATTTTTAATATTTGTTCCATAGTAGGTTTTCATTGCCAAATATATATTTTAAATATTATCGCAATCGAAAGAAAAATCATTACACTGCTAAGGTTAGGAATAGAAATTTTAATTACTACAATAAAATTTTGGAATGCATCATATTTTGTCGTTTCACAAATACTATTTAAATTCAAAGTTAGACAACAACTAAATGTAATTGTCTATGGTGCAGGGGGTAAAAACATATTATTCCAGTTCGCGAAATACAACATTTTTAATTTTTAAATAAATTTTGTGAAACTTGTAATTCTATTTATAGAATTTATAATCCATAATCATTAAATCAATTAATTAACACAACAAAAATTCGAAATTTGTAAATAAATATTGGTAATCACGACAGTAGCAAAAATAAATAAAGGTGGGTGTTCTTGGAACAAAACAAAATTCGGTTCGAACTACAAATCTGTTTGTTTTCTGTGTATAATTATTTTTATATATTTTTAGACAATGGCTCATATGAATAAAAAATAGATATTACTAATAGGGGGAAATACAGGGTTTTTTAAGCAATTACTTCACAAATCTAGTCTGCTTGGGAGTAGACTAGAAATATAGTTTTTTAATTTTCGTTTACATTTCATGCTATTCTACCAGCCAATTGGTAAATTTGGAGTTAAAAGCCATTCCTAAGCCCAAAGTAATTACTTCGAAGTAATTGCTAAGTTTTATTCATATGACCTAATGTCTGGAAATTTTATTATTTTACTAAATTGACTAACTGTTAGCACAACTTTTGCTGAATTTACTAACGATTTTCTGGCATTAGCAATTGTCCTGCTATCTGACCCAGTAACATTTTTTACTGACTTTACTGTCTTTTTTATACTTATATACTTATACTTGTCTTAAATCCCATATATATTAATATTTTTAAAATTTTATGGCCGCCATTTTTATATTCTGGTAATTCTGATTAAACAAAGCAACAATTCGTTATGAAAATATTTTCTACCATATTAGATCTAACATTTTTGAATTTCAATTTCAGATTCGTAATCAGCGACACTAAATCCGTTATAAACAGTTTATTTAGAATCGAAGCAATCAATATTAAAAATTATAACTGCCATTTTTTATCCGCCATTTTGAATTTTAATTTCAGATCCAACGCAAAATATCCTTTACCGAAAATTTCATTCAAATCAGACAACAAGAAAAATGTTGTAAAAATTATTAAATCATAATATTCTATCAAAATGTTGGTTTTTAATTTTTATTTAAAAATAAAAATTGTTTTTAATTGATTAATTAGAAATTTATTAATTTAGTTCGAAGCCAATTTCCAGATTTTTATGCAGTTTAAATTAACCTCATCTTACAGTAATTCAAAAATAGGAAATCTTTGCAAAATTTTTAAAAAGCTAAAATTTTAATTGTTAAAATTTTTAATAAAATTGTTTTGAAATTGTTTAGTAGTGTTTATTATTTATCCAGTCACTAATTAAATTTATTGATTCAAGTTTTACCATACCGACATTATAAAAGCTTCGTGCGGCGGCGCTGTTTTTCACTTTTCGCTCTTTGCCTATCCAAAGCTATCTTTAAAGTTTTTTCAATTCTGATTTCACTCTTTCTTATTTGACATATTTGCCTCTTATATAAATATGTTTGAATTCTCGGCCAGCAAGAACTAGAATTCATATAAATATGTTTTTATTGAATTCGTAGTTATGTTTTCGTGGAATATACGAAACCAACGAAAACTTTTCGGATATTTTTGTTGCATTTTGAACGGTTATCTATATTTATTTTTTTAAGAATATAAAGAGTAGTTTTAACTTTTTCGAAACCAACTGAATTTGAAGTTATTTAAAAATAATATTTTAAACATAAAATTATATCTGAAATTTTGAACAGAAAATTTTCATTTTAAGTGTAGAAAAAGTAAATATCTTTATTAAAAGGAACATTTTGTAAGAAAAGTCCACTTTATAAAGTATTTTTTTTCATAGAAAGTCTTTTAATAAATTTAATGCAGTCATTTTAAAATTACACAGAAAAATTTCGTATATTTTACGAAATATGGAGTTGTTTCAGTTCAGGCTATCTAGTCCACAGTGCATTGCCAAACCTATGATAAAAAAGGGTGAATTTAAGAAAAGTATCACAAAGCAAACATACAATTCATTTAAAAATACCAACTTTTATTAAATAACTATATTTTACAGCATTTTCTTCTTATCTTACTTAAATTAATTCTGTGTATGATGTTAATGTGCAGATTTCAAACCCAAATGTGGCATATGGGGTAAATTTTTAAAAATTTCTATGTATTTGAAATTGACCATTATTTCGAAATTACCGATTTCCAACTTGCTGTAGAGGTTTTGCCATAACAACCAAGGCACCATTTAATATCATATTCAAAATCAGAAAATTCATTAATATCCAAAAAATCCCTTCAGATTTTTCTTTGTCACATCCTCAAGATTTTTTTCATACAATCCTTATAATTCTTTGCTTTGGGTGGCTCCATTTGCAGTTTTGTTATCCAATTTACGCATATGTTGCATTTGATGTGTTAATTTCTTTTTATATGACAGCTCCCGGGTAATCGCATTTAAATCATCCATTGAACACTGTTTCAAGTTGCGTACTCCTTTCGAAACCAACTTATCGGTCAGACTGATTTTAGTTTCATTCAAATACATTAAACGCGCATGAGAGCGGCGTAGTTCTTCACGATAGAGAAATAAAGTGTAACTGATATTTAGTTTTGGTTTGGAATCCATTTTTAATATTTTTTAAATATATTTTCTTTAAAGTTCTTTAAAAAGGTTTTGTTGTTACTGTTGTAATGTTACTACTTTGTTATCTTACAAGAGAATAATTATAAGTTCGTAAAATTTCCTAGTTTATATACTAAAGCTAATACCTAAAATTGACATAAATTGGTCTTCATTTCTACTACCTGTGAAAATGCCCGTTGATTTTTGCATTGTGTGTGAAAATGCTTATAAAATTGGTTTAAAAAGGATTCATTCTTAATCCATTGTTTACCATAAATGATAATCTCATGGTTACCTGCATTGTTTGTTGACTAATTTCCGCCCAAAATGTGTAAACGAAAGTAATTAGATGAGTTTTCCTTTGTTATATCGTGAGGCATATTAAAATATTTAGCTAATCTACGTTTTAACTTAAACAAAAGGATTTAGGTTTAGGTGATTTCCTGACATACTTATTATACCATATGTTTGTAACTGTTATTAACAAAACATTTGCATATTTTAAGTTTTTCCGATAGAAAGTAGCGCTAATCACTTCTTAGATTAGCTCTGCATGTCTGTATTTTTTGTTGAACGGTTAATAAATTTCATATTTAACTATTTCTGTTACAACATTCGTAACTCAATAATTTTAATTGCATCTACTTAAAGTGCATCATCAGAATAGGGTTCTATAAATCGACTTTCGACTAATCGACTATTCAACTTTTTGCAAGGATTTTCGATTTTTAAAGTGGACTTTTTTATGATGAAAAAGTCGAAAAGTCGACTTTTTTGTACACACATACATATACATTAATACACCCACAAAGTATTTTTAGACATTATGTGTTTACAATAAACACATTATGCCTAAAATTAGTATTTTTGTAGTTTATTAAACCTTCTTTTTATATTTTTAATTTCACAATTTTCTTGAGCGTAAGGTTTGTTTTTTATTACAAAAAAGTTTTTTATTATTTTCGATATTTCGCTACTCCATTGTGTAGCATCTTCAGGAAATACGAAATTAACAAATTAACAAATTATGAACAATTTGAAAGTTTGAAAAAGTTGAAAAATATTTGTCAAATATAAATTCCTTGTATGTATACATTTATACCAGCAAACAAAATTTTTGGTATAAAAGTATAACAAACAAAAATAATAATAATTAACAATAAAAAAATGTATTAATATAATATTTATGTGTTATAAATTAATGTAATGTGTCCTATTTCTTTTTTATTAAATATCTGTAATTCTGAGCTACATTTTCAATATCTGCCTTAAAGTAAATTCTATTTGTTGTTGGTGTATTAATTATCTGTAACATTTCTAATATATAACGACGTTTATAATTATGTTCTGTATTTAAAATTGATACATTTTCAAGGCAGGATAGTGATTAAAATTTGAACAATGAGAAGATAATGCTGTCTTTTGTGAATTAATATGCCTATATTTCTGATCTGATCTAGTATTCTTAGTATTCTTTTGTTAAATAAAATTGTACGCACAAAGTTGGTAAATATACTAACTAATAATAGTAATAAATACTCTGACATTTTTAATTCAAAAAAATTGGAAAAATTTTCAAATATTAAAAAAAGCTAAAACAGATTATTTTTTATAAATTAATAAGCTTTATAAATTACTAGCTATTTGTGCCCGGCTTTCCCGGAATTCAAAGTCTTCTGCGTTAAAAACTAAAAAAATTAATAATATGGTTGAAAAAACCCTTTTTGGGTTCCCACATGGATGCTGTGGGAATTTTTTGACAAAACTTGGTAGAAGGTTAGGCCAGTTTAGTATTAAGAATTTTTTGTAATTTTTATGGCTGAGTCGCGCCTTCTGGTGGTGGTATAAGTAATTCAAATTGAAATTTCGATGCTTCGTACTCACTTAAATGGTTAGTATTTTTTCAAAAATTAAATTTTTATATTTTGATAATAAAAATTTATTGCGCGAGATCAATTTTTTTTATTCGGGTAGCTAAATATTTTAATATGCCTCACGATATAACAAAGGAAAACTCATCTAATTAATTTCGGTTACACATTTTGGGCGGTAAATTAGTCAATAAACATTGCAGGTAACCATGAGATTATCATTTATGGTAGACAATGGATTAAGAATGAATCCTTTTTAAACCAATTTTATAAGCATTTTTACACACAATGCAAAAATCAACGGGCATTTTTCACAGGTAGTAGAAATGAAGGCCAAATTATGTCAATTTTAGGTATTAGCTTTAGTATATAAACTAGGAAATTTTACGAACTTATAATTATTCTCTTGTAAGATAACAAACAAGTAACATTAAAACAGAAACAACCTTTTTAAAGAACTTTAAAGAAAAATCAAAAAATATTAAAATGGATTCGAAACCAAAGCTAAATATCAGCTATACTTTGTTTCTCTATCGTGAGGAATTACGCCGCTCTCATACGCGTTTAATGTATTTGAATGAAACTAAAATCAGTCTGACCGATAAGTTGGTTTCGAAAGGTGTACGAAACTTGAAACAGTGTTCAATGGATGATTTAAATGCGATTACCCGGGAGCTGTCATATAAAAAGAAATTAACACATCAAATGCAACATATGCGTAAATTGGATAACAAAACTGCAAATGCAACCACCCAAAGCAAAGAATTATAAGGATTGTATGAAAAAAAATCTTGAGGAAGTGACAAAGAAAAATCTGAAGGGATTTTTTGGATATTAATGAATTTTCTGATTTTGAATATGATAATAAATGGTGCCTTGGTTGCTATGGCAAAACGTCTACAGCAATTAGAGCGGTTGGAAATCGGTAATTTCGAAATAATGGTCAATTTCAAATAAAGTTTTATCACATATGCAACATTTGGATTTGAAGTCTGCACATTAACATCACACACAGAATTAATTTAAGTAAGATAAGAAAAAAACTCTGTAAAATATAGTTATTTAATAAAAGTTGATATTTTTAAATGAATTGTATCTTTTCTTTGTGATACTTTTCTTAAATTCACCCTTTTTTGTCACAGGTTTGGTAATGCACTGTGGGCCAGCTAGCCTGCACTAAAAAAACTCCATACATAATATACACGAAACCTTCCGTACATTGTAAGAAATATTTCGTTCTTTCGCATTACTAATATCTTTCGTAAAATATACGAAAATTTTCTGTGTAATTTTAAAATGACTGCATTAAATTTAAAACTATTAAAAGCACTTTTCAATAAAAAGAATTTTTATGAAAAAAATACTTTGAAAAAGAAGTTTATGAAGTGGACTTTTCTTAAAAAATGTGCCTTTTATTTAAAGATATTTACTTTTCCTACAGTTAAAATGAAAATGTTCTGTTCAAAATTTCAGATAAAAAATAATAGTGGTATTCGTCCAACTGGATTTATGCCCTCATAAACTGTGTATTTTTGTAATCGCGTATATTTATTAATTTATCTGTTTATTTGAATGAACGCGCCTTTTAAAACTATTCCATTTCAGTTTTGCATTCAGCCACTTTTTCGGTCTTTTCATAAAATAAACACATAATTTTTTAAATTTGTATTATTTAAAAACAAATAAAACAGAAAATGAAAAACAACACAAAAAAATTCAAAATAATTTAATTTTTGACAATATTTAAATGTATGTATAAATACGAAAAAGTTTACACACAAAAATGTAAGCGTATATTTACCAGGGCTAGTAAACTAGTTTTGACATTAATCGAGTAAACTTACAACATTTACACTGTATACGAGGCGTAAATACTTTAAATGAATACCTTTATTATTTTTAAATAATCTCAAATTTCGTTGGTTTTGAAAAATTTAAAACTGCTCCTTATTTTCTTTAAAAAAATATATAAATAACTGTTCAAAATGTTACAAAGTATCCGAAAAGTTTTCGTTGGTTTCGTAAAATTACGAGTACTTACTGAGTTTCGCAAAATACACGAAAGTTTCATATATTCTACGAAATCATAACTACGACATTTTTTTCGTAAAATCGCTCATGGATTTTTTCGGTGGATATTTTGGCCATACCCAGTGTAGAAAATCATTCTCAGATATGTGCTTATGTAACTACATACCTGGTAATGGTAACTAGTTACTTTTGTTATTACATTTCTTATTACCTTTGTATGGCGATGTCGCGAAAAATAATGAGTTATGGTTACACACCAGCATACGAAAAATCTGAAAATATGTCATTGCCTATATGCTTACCAGTACTGACAAAAAGAATGAGCCTAAAAATGGATTTTCAAAAAAAAATAGTTTTATAAAAAATCATTTTTTATTGGACAATTTTTTTTTAATAAAATTTTCTGGTGCGGGAATCAAACCTGGGACTCCAGCTTGCCGGTCAGTAGCTCTACCATCTGAGCTATATCGACATGTAATGTTTAATAGATAAAAACATAATTGACCTGCTGCACACAAGTAAGCTTACTCGCCAACATATAAAAAATCTAAAAATTATGTGGTTACATATGTCCTAACCGGTGTTGAAAAAATATTGAGTCTAAAACTAGATTTTCAAAAATTTTCAAAAAAAAATCTATAAAATTACTTGCTATTTGAAGTATTGATAAAAATAAGTCATTATCTGTAACTCATTATTGTATGTTTTAAAATAATGCAGAAGCTAAGTGGTTGTCATTACTGGTAGTCCAAAAAATAATGATATGTCATTACCGTTTCTGCACTGGGTAATTATAATATAGAAGATAATAATATAAAAAGTTTTTTATGGGAGTTTGGACAGTTGTTGAACACGAATCTGGAATCAGAATTTAAAAATTCTAAATGGCGGGTCCAATATGCCGCCAATATATTTTAAAATTCGAACATATTGAATTTTAGTATATTGTCGCCTATTTTGATTTTGGAACAAAAAATAAATAAAAATTCAAAATGACGGATAGAATATTACGATTCAATAATTTTTATAAAATTTTTCTTGTTGCCTGATTTGAATGAAATTTCCGGTAAAGGATATTTTGCGGTTGCTAAGCATGCATCTGAGATCAAAAATCCAAAATGGCGGATCCAAAATGGCAGTTTTAATAATTTTAAGTGAAATTGTTTATAATGGATTTAGTGTCACTGATTACGAATCTGAACTCAGAAATTGAAATTCAAAAATGTTAGATCTAATATGGTTGAAAATATTTTCATAATCAATGGTTGCATTGTTGGATTAGAATCACCAGAACATAAAAGTGACGGCCATAAAATTTGAAAAATGTTAATATGTATATGGGATTTAAGACAAGTATACGCTACACTCAAAAAGATAGTAAAGTCAGGAAAAAATTTTTTTCCCAACAATTTCTAATGCCAGAAAATCGTTAGTAAGTCCAGCAAAAGGTGTGCTAACACTTAGTCAATTTTGCAAAATATGAAAGGTTCAAGACTTCCACATTTTCTAAAAATATATATAAATAATTATACACACAAAACAGATTCGTAGTTCCAACCGAATTTTTCACCAACCGAATTTTTTTTAGTTCCAAGAACATTCACTCTTATTTATTAACCCTCTAATGCTTTTTTCTCTGATTGCGATAATATTTAAACTATATATTTGGCATTGAAACCCTACTATGAAACATATATTAAAATTTTAATTTATCGCTTTATTAAGGCAATATTTCACAATAAATAATGAAGACGAATCAAGAAATCCAATAGCCAAATAATGTCAGTTTGTGATATAAATAATACTACCAGTGTACAAAAATAAAAAAAATAAAAATTTTACAGTGAAAACTACAAAAAGTTATTAATTGTGTAAAAAAACATTTTTCTTCGACCTGGTGGGATTTGAACCCGCAACCCTCTGATTTCTGTGCCAGCACGTTCCTATGCAACCCCCATAAAAATATTAACTGAAAAAGAACTTCTGACTAGCTTATAATTATTGCAGCATTAGATGTTATTAAAAACACATTCCTAAGGGAGTAATTCTTTGTGATGTAATGAAGGAAGTGATTCATTTAGAAGTCATTCCATTTATTTTTGCTGGGTTATAACTATATTTAAAAAAGCTTTAGTTTTTTAACTTTTATCAGAGAAGCCGGTATTGGACATAACTCAGAGAAGAAAGTCTCTGAGTCCGGCAAAGTCCGGTGAACCAAAAAGCTTTATATATTAACGCTATTTTGGGCTTTATTTCTGTGTTCTTCTGGGGACTATGCCCAAAAATGCTTCGGTTATAGTCTCAACTTCCTGTGTGAGGTGTACATCCAAAACATTTTCGGAAATAGGAAATGAAAGGATAAAATATTCAAACGACATTATTTACAATTTTTCTTCCTGAAAAATTAAAACAAAAATATTATTACAAACGTCGTCCCCTGACGTCGTCCCCTAACGTCGTCCCCTGACGAAGAATGAAATCTGGATAGGGACATGCCTTCAACAGATTATTTTTCACAATTTCGTAAATACGTTTGGATTTTTTAATTCCTTTAATGCAAAAAATCGTTTTATTTCCAGAAATTTCATTTGACATAAATTAATGAGTAGAAATATTTAAATAAATAAATTAAAAATTTATTAATTCCAGTTCGAGGACAATTTCCTTATTATGAATTAAAATAATAAACGATCGTCTTTTTATTCCT
This sequence comes from Leucophora obtusa, assembly GCA_949987735.1. Classification (NCBI taxonomy): domain Eukaryota; kingdom Metazoa; phylum Arthropoda; class Insecta; order Diptera; family Anthomyiidae; genus Leucophora; species Leucophora obtusa. Next base: position 55,689,805 of record OX465299.1, read on the forward strand.
GAAAGTGTAGCGGTTTTCGAAAGCAAAAACTATGTGAAGTATTTGTCAGGAGAGTATCCTGATGAATAAAAATAGCAGTTTTTGGAAAAAAAGTACTTATTATGTTAATTCATAATAAGTAAATTGGCCTCGAACTAGAATTAATAAATTTATAATTTATTAATTAAAAAGGTCGAAAAAACAATTTTTAAATAGAATTAAAAAACCAACATTATTTAAATAAATTTTTATAAATTTTTATTTCATTAAAGCTTTGAATTTCTTTAAAAATGAGTTAAAAATGAAAAAATATCAGTGAATGAAAAACCGAGAACGCAGTTTTACTATATACGATCTCTAGTTTCAAGTCCAGTAAAAAAAAGTTAAATTGTCTCACGGTGTTATGTTTAAAATCGATGCATGGTTAGACATAGTGCCCATATAAAGTTCGCCCCAAATTGGTATGTCTGTATTAAGTTCGCAAGTATTAAGATATTTTGATAAACTGCGGTGCACCGTCTTATACGGCCCAAAGACGAATCCTATTGATTTTGGTTAAAATCGGTCCATGTTTAGATCTAGGGCCTAGTGACGAAAACAATACCGAACTATGACCAGCCCCCCCCCCCCCCTACACTAGAAATGTGCCTTTGGGTATAAAAATACACCATGCAAAAAATTAAGGTGATCGTGTAACGGGAACAAGTGCCGCATCGCATCGAAAAAACTTCGAAATGATGAACCGCTTCGAAACTGTGCATACTGGGTACTGTCACTTAACTAACTGTATTTTTGAAAAATGTAAATAGAATCATAATCTGAACTGAATTACCTTTCTGGTAATGTATCCAAATGGGTTGGAAAATATTTAAGTAATTGCAATTTCCTCAGACCATTGTAGCGTTAAAATGAGATAAATTATGAAAATCATTTTTTTTTTTTTTTTCAATTAACATGTTATACCCTAGATTCATTTCTAAGATCCATAAATATTCAGATATAAATTTTTGTCTCTCTTGGGTTATTATAACCTAGCCCCAGGTATGGCCAAAGATGGGATTTTTTTTATAAATTTGCAAAACTCTAGTTTTCAGTTTTTTAAAATTTTGTTCAACAAAATATAAAAAAGTGATCAACGCATAAATGTTTATTAATTAGAGAATAATTCTACTGAAAATTACACATATCCCTCTTTTAACTTAACAGTGACGGTGTTTTAAATTTGAAAATTTTAGAGAAAAGTGTGATTTTGGCCAACAATTTAGATAATAGTATTAATTTTTGTGTTCTTAGCTAGTTGTAACAAAACCACTACCGATTTTTTTTTAATTCTGATACATGAGATTATATTCCGAAAATTTTGTAACGATAACGTTAACCCTTTCTTTACCAAGGTCAAAGGTGAAATTTTTGAAATTTTTCGATTTTTCCGGGAAGTATATCAAAACAATGTGTTGTTTTGGTGAAAGTTGTCCAAATAACTCTGTTAACACCAAATTTTATACATAGTAATAAAAAAAATAGAAATAACCCTTATAGGCACATGGGGTCAAAATGACCGCAAATTTTTGAAATATAAAAAACTGACGTTTCATATGAAAATCAATATAAAAACCTTTAGTTAAACATTTTCTTGAGAAAAAAACAAAACCTGTTTGAGAGCACGGTGTCAAACTGAAGAAAACTAGAGTACAGGGGTATGGCATCACCAAAAAAATAAGTTATAACAAAATTGTTACCACTAGATGGCACTTTGTTAAAAAAATTGACAATTTTATTTTTTTATTTAAATTTAAATAATAACAAACAACAAAGCAAAAAACAAACGTAGGTATATCGCAAATTTTATTATTTGAATAGACCTTGTTTTTTCTTTAATTTGAGCAGTTTTCAGCAGTTTTCGAGTTTTTAAATATAGGCTCAGCTGATACTAAACTGATACTAAATAGTTGCTCAGGTAATACTAAATTCCAGCACCATCTACCGGTGAGTAGTGTAGGTTTTGATTTCCTATCTCTATAATTAATAGTCTCTGCTAGAGTATAATATTGTAAGTTAAAAAAAAAGATTTTATTTTTAACGATTTTCATAATTTATCTTATTTTACCCCTATAATGGTCCGAGGAAATTGCAATTACTTAAAATTTTCCAACCAATTTTGGATTTTTATACATTCCCAGAAAGGTAGTTCAGTCCAGATTATAATTCTATTTACATTTTGCAAAAATACGGTTATTTGAGAGCAAGTATTTTTAAAAAGATGATTTTTCGTCTTGTAAATCGTATTTCAAACTTCAGGGCAGATGCGGTACTTGTTCCTGTTATACGATCACCTTTATTTTTTCCATTGTGTATTTTTATACCCAAAGGAATATAAAGGGAGACGGCCTTAAATCACAAGTTGAAAACTTAAGGTCCACCTTAAGTGGACAATTTCGCACGCTACACATTGCAAATAATTTCGCACACTGACTTATATTGGACGTACACTGATAATGATGAAGCCTATGTATATTACTTGAGATCGGTTCATGTTTAAACCTTGTCTCCATATAAAAGTCCCCCCAAAATTTGTTCCTTCGTACACTACAGGTCGTAAATATTAAAATATTTTAATGAAATTTCGTACACTGATTCACATGGACCCAACGACAAAGCCTGTTAATTTTAGATCGGTCCATATTTGAACTTATCGCCTATCCATTGATTTTGATTAGAATCGGTCCATGTGTAGACCTGGTGGCCGTATAAAGGCACATGGGCCCAACGGAAAAGCCTATTGATTTTAGATAGGATCGGTCCATATTTAAACCTGTCGCCTATATGAACTACATTTCCAATTTTCCATTAAAGACACATAACGCTAGGTAAAATCAAAATTTCTTACGGTTTTTCTAATGCTTTTATTATTTTACGCAAGTAGGTACATTTCAACCCTATTCTGATGATGCATTTTAAGTACATGCAGTTAAAATTATTAAGTTACGAATTTTGCAACAGAAATGGTTAAACATGAAGTTTATTAACTGGTCGACTAAAGATACAGACGTGCAGAGCTAGTCTAAGAAGTAATTAGCGCTACTTAAGAAGTGATTAGCGAAAAACTTAAACATGCAGATGTTTTGTTAATAAAAGTTTCAAACATATTGTATTTATTATAAGTACGTCAGCAAATCAGAAGCAGATTAGCTAAATCTTTTAATATGCCTCATGATATAACAATGAAAAACTAAATTAGTCAACAAACATTGCAGGTAACCATGAGATTAACATTTAGGTTAAACAATGGATTAAGAACGAATCCTTTTCAAACCAATTTTATAAGCATTTTTGCACACAGGGTAAAAATCAAAATTACACGCAAATCAACACAGGTAGTAAAAATGAAGGCCTATTTATGTCAGTTTTAGGAATTAGATTTAGTATATAAACTAGGAAATCTTATAAAATAATAATTATTCTCTTGTGAGATAACAAACAAGTAACATTAAAATTAAAAAAGAACTTTAAAGAAAATATAATCAAAAAATATTCAAAATGGATTCGAAACCAAAACTAAATATCATATATACTATACTGTATTTCTCTATCGTGAAGAACTACGCCGCTCTCATACGCGTTTAATGTATTTGAATGAAACTAAAATCAGTCTGACCGATAAGTTGGTTTCGAAAGGTGTACGCAACCTGAAACAGTGTTCAATGGATGATTTAAATGCGATTACCCGGGAGCTCTCATATAAAAAGAAATTAACACATCAAATGCAACATATGCGTAAATTGGATAACAAAACTGCAAATGCAACCACCCAAAGCAAAGAATTATAAGGATTGTATGAAAAAAAATCTTGAGGAAGTGACAAAGAAAAATCTTAAGGGGTATTTTGGATATTAATGAATTTTTTGAATATGATATTAAATGGTGCCTTGGTTGTTATGGGTAAACGTCTACAGCAATTGGAGAAGTTGGAAATCGGTAATTTCGAAATAATGGTCAATTTCAAATACATAGAAATTTTTAAAAATTTACCCCATATGCAACATTTGGGTTTGAAATCTGCACATTAACATCATACACAAAATTAATTTAAGTAAGATAAGAAAAAAAAAGCTGTAAAATATAGTTATTTAATAAAAGTTGGTATTTTTAAATGAATTGTATGTTTTCTTTGTGATACTTTTCTTAAATTCACGCTTTTTTATCACAGTGCATTGCCCCTGTGGGCCAGTTAGCCTGCACTGAAAAAACTCCATACGTAATGTACACGAAACCTTTCGTCAGTTGTACGAAATATTTCGTTGTTTCGCATATACTAATATATTTCGTAAAATATACGAAACTTTTCTTTGTAATTTTAAAATCATTGCATTAAATTTATTAAAAGACTTTTTATGAAAAAAAAATACTTTAAAAAAGTACTTTACAAAGTAGACTTTTCTTACAAAATGTGCCTTTTAATTAAAGATATTTAATTTTTCTACACTTAAAATGAAAATTTTCTGTTCAAAATTTCAGATATAATTTTATGCAGATACATATAATATAGAGATGCAATATCGATAATTTTGTAAACAAACTGTAGATGTCGCTAGCATGTGGGAAATTTTCTCAAGGGAGGATTTTTTTTATGTCAAATGAGGTTTTACAGAGTTGTTAGGTAAGGGGATTTGGGCCCAAATTAGGGATTTCGACTTCGTTTTGGGAACAGATTAAAAAATTTGTAAATTTTAAAAGATTTAGTTTTAGGCCCAAAATAAGAAGAATTTTGGTATGAATTATATGCGTATTATCAAATTAGGTCTGTTAGAGAATTAAAAAATGTCTACAGTATATTTGAATTATTGAAGAAATGTTCTCTAAATATTTATAAATCTTTCAATAAAGAAAAGTAACCAAGCTCAATAATTAATCAAAAATTTTCTATTTTCCAAATACACTCTCAGAACAATTCCGTTGTGGCAACGGAATTTTTTGCCAACCGAATTGATTCGGTTGCTGCAACCTCGTAATTCGGTTGCACCAACCGAATTCAGTTGTGGCAACCGAATTAGATTTCAATTCGGTTGCGACAACCGAATTCGATTTCAATTCGGTTGCAACAACCGAATTATCGGTTGCGTTAACTGAATTCGGTTGCTGCAACCGAATTACGAGGTTGCAGCAACCGAGCCAATTCGGTTGGAAAAAATTCGGTTGTCACAACGGAATTATTCTGAGAGTGTACTGAAATTGTTACACCCAAAGGACTCAAAAAAAAATTGTGTAGGCTCAAAAAGTACCAAGGGGTTTTCATATAAACTCTTATGTACCTCCTTAATCGTGTAAACTCGACTTATGCAAACTTAATGTTCAAAAGAGTTTACGAGCTCTAGAACTTATACCTTACTAGATTTACAAATTTTAGAAAAAAAGACTTTTTACCATAATGAAGTTCGTGTGAAAATTGTGTAGAATTTTTCCTCTCGAAAATTTAATATCCCTAGTATAAATGATTTTTATACCCTACACCACTATGTTTATACCCTACACCACTATGTGGTTAGGGTATTATAAGTTTGTGCTGATGTTTGTAACACCAAAAAATATTGGTCGTAGACCCACCTTATAGTATACCGATCGGCTCAGAATTTTTTTTTATTTCGATTTAACGATGTCCGTCTGTCCGTCCGTCCGTCCGTCTGTCTGTCTGTCTGTCTGTCCATGCAATCTTGTGCGCACTCTACAGGTCGCAAATATTAAGATATTTTGATGAAATTTGGTACGCAGACCTATGTTGGCCCAAGGACGAACAAGTTTTTGGTGAACATCGGTCCATGTTTAGACCTAGTGCCCATATAAGGGTCTTACCAAAATTATACTCTTTATACGCTGCAGGTCGTAAATATTAAGATATTTTGATGAAATTTGGTATACAGACCTATATTGGCCCAATAACGCAGCCAATTGATTTTGGTGAACATCGGTCCATGTTTAGACCTAGTGCCCATATAAGGGTCCTACCAAAATTATACTCTTTATACGCTGCAGGTCGTAAATATTAAGATATTTTGATGAAATTTGGTACACAGACCTATATTGGCCCAATAACGCAGCCTATTGATTTTGGTGAACATCGGTCCATGTTTAGACCTAGTGCCCATATAAGGGTCCTACCAAAATTATACTGTTTAAACGCTGCAGGTCGCAAATATTAAGATATTTTGATGAAATTTGGTACACAGACCTATGTTGGCCTAATAACGCAGCCTATTGATTTTGGTGAACAGCGGTCCATGTTTAGAACTAGTGCCCATATAAGGGTCCCCCCAAAATTGGCTTGGTTACAAACTGCAGGTCGCAAATATTAAGATATTTTAATGAAATTTGGTGCGCTGACTCACATTATAGAAAATTTTGACACAAGCCTCATTTTAACCCATTCGAATTTCGGATCCAAACATTAGTTGGCTTTTAACCAGACTGGTGTAGGGTATTGTATAGTCGGCATGCCCGACTTTAACCTTTTTACTCGTTATATATTCATATATGATTTGTATACAATTATTTATGATTTTATACAATTATAACTTGTCGAGTATTGTGAAACATATATTTTTATATGATTATATCAAAAGATATTTAATTATATAAAATAATATTAACCAGATCCACAATTTTTCGGATCAGATAATATATTTTTTATATAATTATATTAACCCATACATGATTTGATCCGAAAAATGGAGGATCTGGTTAATATAATTTTATATAATTAAATATCTTTTGATATAATCATATAAAAATATATGTTTCACAATACTCGACAAGTTATAATTGTATAAAATCATAAATGATTGTATAAAAATCATATCTCATTATATAAAAATCATTTTTACTAGGGATACGACTTTTATATTGAAACGTTGACATTTCGGCTTAATTGTGATTTGTCTTTCGTATAATAAATTTTTTTTAGTTTCACAATTTTAACAAAGATTTGAGGCCTTTAAAGTTTGAGTAAAAACGTAAATATTTCTTCGTAAAATATTCAATTTTATTTAATTTGCTTACTCATTTCTTAATAATTTTCTGAACTTAAGAGCGATGCTAACTTAGCTCTTTTTTTTTGAGTTTTTGTTTAATTTAAAATAATTGAGCATAACATTGGGGAGTTAAACATTTGAAATGGGAATAAGCTAAAACTTTTTTGTCAACACTGCTCCCCAATGAAATGAAACAGTATTGCCAGAAAAAACAAAACAGCAGTCAGCGCCATCTGTTGCATTAAAAACCGGTGTTGGCTTTCATTAGGACCATGGACCATGTAATCTCTAAATAACTTCAAATTCAGTTGGCTTCGAAAAACTTAAAACTACTCTTTATTTTCTTAAAAATGCAATAAAAATATACGAAAAATTTTCGTTGGTTTCGTAAAATTCACGAAAGTTTCATATATTCTATGAAAACATAACTACGAATTCAATAAAAACATATTTCTATAAACTCTAGTTCTTGCTGGCCGAGAATTTAATAATAACATATTTATATAAAAGGCAAATAAGAAACAGTGAAATCAGAATTGAAAAAAATTTAAAGATAGCTTTGGAAATAGGCAAAGAGCGAAAAGTGAAAAACAGCGCTGCCGCACGAAGCTTTTATAATGTCGGTATCGTAAAACTTAAATCAATAGATTTAATTAGTGACTGGAGAAATAATAAACACTACTAAAAAATTTCATAACAATTTTATTAAAAATTTTAACAATTAAGATTTTAGCTTTTTAAAAATTTTGCAAAGATTTCCTATTTTTGAATTACTGTAAGATAAGGTTAATTTAAACTGCATAAAAATCTTTAGATCAGAAAAACCTTTCATGTTTTGAATTTTTTAGGTGTACTCATATGAGTACGGCGTTTGTAAATAATGGGTTAAGGGAGTTTGGACAGCTGTTGAACACGAATCTGGAATCAGAATTTAAAAATTCCAAATGACGGTCCAATATGGCGACCATAAATTTAAAAATTTTAACATATTCGCCCTTACTATCTAAATTTTTCAAATGTATATTTTAGTTAAAGTCGACGTTAGTTAAAATATTGGGTGGCAGTATGTCTTGACTTGGTTTATTTTTGGAGCATTCTGATTGGTTAATTTATTTTCAATCAATCAAAATGTTTGAAAATATAAATATTTTTGTAGGGTTTTCATACATAAAATGAACAAACCCGTATGATTAAAAATAAAGTCGACTTTAAATTTAAAATACTCTTCTGTAGTAAGGGCCATTGGCTTTTAATATATTGTAGCTAATTTTTATTCTGGAACAAAAAAAAATTAAAATTCAACATCACTGATAGAATATGACGATTTAATAATTTTCATAAAATCTTTCTTTTTATCTGATTTGAATGAAATTTTCGGTAAGGAATATTTTGCGGTTACTATGCATAGATCTGAAATCGAAAAACTCGAAATGGCGGATTCAAAATGGCAGTTATAAATTTTAATATTGTTCGCTTAGATTCTAAGTACATTGTTTATAATGGATTTAGTGTCATTGATTACGAATCTGAACTCAGAAATTGAAATTCAAAAATGTTAGATCTAATATGGTGGAAAATATTTTCATAATGCGTTGTTTAATCAGAATTAACAGAATATAAAATTGGCGGCCATAAAATTTAAAAATATTAATATAAGGGATTTAAGACAAGTATAAGTATATAAGTATAAAAAAGACAGTAAAGTCAGTAAAAAATTTTGCTGGGTCAGATAGCAGAACAATTGCCAATGCCAGAAAATCCTTAGTAAATTCAGCAAAAGTTGTGCTAGCACTTAGTTAATTTAGTAATTTTAATTTTCAAAATTCTAGAACAATATATCAGAACTTTGGATTATTTTAAATAATTTTGTAGGGACCATTTTTTTCCTATTGACTTTGGTGGATTTACTGCGATTTTCAATATCCGTTTACTTCAAAAAAAAAAGAGTGCCATATAAATAAATCCCAGATTCGCCACTGACGAGATTGTAGCATTTTTTTTTTTTTTTTTTATTTAAAAACTAAGAGAAAAATATTTTATAATAATCAATCTCTTTTACCGAAGTACAATCAGGGCTGCCATATAATTTTTATGAAAAATCGGCACTTTTTCCCAAAAAAAATCGGCATTTTCGGCACTTTGATTTAAAAAAATCGGCATAAAATCGGCAGAATCACAAACACTTATAAAAATATATTTTTTTTTTGCCTTTATTCATAATAATTTATTCATAATAAATTAAATAATAACAAAAAAATGTTAGTTCAGATATTAACTTATGCCAATACTACATAAATTAGTTCCACAATTTTTATAAATATTTTTTCTCTGAAAAAGATAATTCCATTTTCAACCAATTCGCATAAAAAAGTTTTGTTTTTATGAATCAGTGAATAATTTATATTATTATCGGCGCTGTTCTAAGTTCCGAATCCACATAAAAAAGTGAAACATTCCGAATTTTTTGCTGTTCTGTGATCCACATCCGAATTATTTTTTTTGTGTAGAAAAAGTAAAACAAATATATACATTTTTTGTAACAATTAATATATAAAAATTCATCTTAAAATTTGTTTAAAAATTCTAAAATTTGTTCGAAACAGCAAATTTCCGAAATTCCGTGTGATTTTACAAATCCATTCTTATTAAAAAGTTTCGGAACTCAGAACAGGAATGAATAACTTGAAATCAATGATTTGATATTGAATAAAGTGAGATAATGAATTAGTACAATTTATATCGAATTTGATTCGATTAAATAATTTGTTTTATGAAATAATTCGCGAAGTACAAATCAATTTAACCATTTTTAGTTGAAATGATTTGTTAAAATTTTATTAATTTGCTTGATTATATAAAATGAGTCAACAAAATCAAACTTATTTTATTAATAAGATATTTATTGAATAAAGTAGCAAATAATTTAAACTATAAAATGATTAAATGATGCGAATCGTCAGGATAAAATTGAATCAGATTTTAAAATGAAATTAAAGAATTATGTTTTTAAAATTTAGCAACATATCGTTCTAGTTCTTTTTGGGGAAGGCCCTTTCAAGTTCAATTCCTTGTAAAGAACTAGTTCGCTCTTCTAGTTCAATAGATCTTTGACAATTTCGTTCAATCGTTCACAAAACAATTTTTCCGATCGTTCGTTTGGCAATTTTAAATGGATAGCGAATTCATATAGCTCGTCTTTTAGTTAACAAAGATATAAAATATCAGACAATTAAGAATTTTAAGAAAAAAAAGAAAAATGTTTAGTGAAGAAAATATTTCTAATTAATAAAAAGAAAAAGAATTATCCCCGTCCAAAGGTAATAAAATGAACGATTGAACTAGAAGAGCGATTAGTAGTGAACTAGGTCTTTCGATCAATTGAGTGACTAGTTCAATTGAACTAGTTCGTTCACGAACAACACAAGTCTATCCTCTTGCTACATATTGCAATAAGTTGTATAATACTTTTACAAAATATTGCATATTCTTTTTCTTACATTTTGGAGAAATACAAAAATTGCAATAACCAAATGAATCTTTGCTCGAAGTCAAAAGTTGTATAAGAATATTGCGTGGTGTACATTTAGCTTCCAATTATTGAATTTCAGATACATTCAGTAAAATAGAAAACTCTGTAAGAATTTCAAAGATAGAATTACTTTATTATTTATTAATATACACAAAAATATTAAAATTGCGCTTTTTTAATTTAAAAAAAAATTGGCATCTTTCAACCAAAAATCGACAAATCGGCATTTTGCATATTTTTTAATAAAAAATCTGCAAAATGGCGAAAAATCGGCAAATTTGGCAGCCCTGAGTACAATTACAATACTATCTTAAAATAGAGAGTACCAATTTAAGAGCGAGTAAATATTTTAAAATTAGTTAGTCTTTGGCTGTAACCATAAAATCGGTTATCAGAATATAGTGCAATTTAAAACAGTTAATATTATCAAATTTCTAATATTTCGAATAAGTATGTAAAAACAAATGGAGAATATAGGTATAAGCAACGGCTTAAGAATGCTCTATGTTAAAGATCTACTTTGAAAAAAATTAAAACAAGAGAAATCAAATTATCATTTCTAGGAATTAGTTATATCAAAATAAATTCGTTTTTTAGAATCTAATTTAGTATCTGAAATTTTTTTATTTTTATTCTTTGATGTCCTTAAAAAAATTAAAGAATAGTTCTTAAATTTTCTTTGCTTAAAAAACTGAAGTTAGAGTTTGAAAATAATTTTTAACAAATTGACCATTTTTGCCCATAGTAAGAGTTCTCTGAAATACATATCAGTGTGTTTTTCATTCTAAAAGTTTTATTATACAGATTTTTTCAGAATTTTTGCAAGGGTCTTTATCTCAAATTTTCAAATATTTAAAAAAAATGTATATGTCGATTTTTAACGGTTTAGAAAAATTTTCAAAAAATTAATTTTTAAATGCCATAGTCAAATGGTCTTTGACGCATTACACTGGCTTCCATACTAAGGATTTATGACTTAAGTGTTAGTTGTCCGAAAAATTTGTTACTATTTTGTATATAAGTCTTCGAAATTTTCTTTTCTCTGTTAGCTAAATTTATCCCTGTTTTATGGGTCTCATAAATGGAAATGGAGTGGGGTATTTATAAAAATATGTTTTAAAAATATTTATTTAAGATAATTGTAATAATAAATTTGTTTATATTAAATAATAACTTCCGTATAATTAAAGATAAAAATTGTGATTATTATCTCAAATATTTCATTACATTATCAAAATATTATAGAAATATACCTATCAATCAGTAGGGTGTTTATTTGGTAAAGAAAAAAATTGGTTGATAAGAAAAAATAAGTCTTGAATTATACTATAGAATATTGTTTATAACTACTCAAGAACGATTATAACTCATTCGGTTGCTGAACGTTAAGATTAAAAGATCTCCTTTGGTTAATATTTGTTTAAAAGTAAATTAATGTATTAAAAATTGTTCGTTATTGAAATAGTGAAAGAAAATGTCAGTAAACGAAGAGGATCTTAAACTTGATCTGGAATTAAGTAAAAAATTACTGAATACCCAAAAATCTACCAACAATGAAGAATTGCAACGTATATATAATACAATGCCCCTAACCGAAGACACAACATGCGGTATTGGTTGTTTTAAGGGCACATTTTTTCAAAAGTAATTTTCGTATTAAATTCAAGTGCTTTTGGTGTTACTTAATTTTTATTATGTTTTAAACTATTTATTTTTTTATAATTTAGATTTGCTAATCAAACTTCCTATGTTGTGATATATGGCTTAGTTGGCTGTGTTTTTGCCATGACACATTCATATTTCAATGGTACCATTTCGACATTGGAAAAACGCTTCAAAATACCTTCACGTAATACTGGTTTTATTATGGTGGGAAATGATATTAGCCAAATGTTATGTTCTTCATTTCTGGGTTATTACGCTGGTAAAAAACATAGACCCAGATGGATGGGTTTTGGTAAGTTTAAGATCTGAGTTATAGTTTTAAGATAAATCCAAAATATTTTGAATCAAACTAAGAGCGGTCATTTGTTTTTAATTAACAAATTGTATAATTGATAATACCTTTTATCAGGGAACTATAACTAAAACGAAATTATTTTAGCAGGCCAAAATTACACATGACGGTTGTAGTAAACGCATAAAATTTACCAAATTACGCATTACGGTGCTTTAAATTTGGACAATATATGATGAACTTATATTTTCTAAGGATACAAAAAAAAACAAAAAGTTCAGAAAGCTTTGTATCTAAAACTTGTCAAATAACGATAAATTCGGGAACAAATAGGGGAAAATTTTAAATACTATTAATATGAATGAAATTAAGTTCAATTACACTGTGAGACAAATGGTAGGGGTCAGTGATCGGGAAGGGTTCAAACTACCGGGGAAAGTTATATCGGTAAAAAAGAAGTTATACGTGTCCCGGCGTTTCGCTGGGTCAACTCTAGGAATCGAGATATATCGATTTGACCTTTGGTGGTCTTTTTTTGACATAACTCGAGAACCACTAGTCCGATTTTGCTCAAACAATTTTAAAAAAATTAAAAATTACAATTCCTTTAATCTGTCCATATAACGTTTTTCTATATACTCAACAGTTTTGCCGGTAAAAATAAATGTATGAAGAAAAAAATATTTTTTGCCTAAAATATTAAAAAAAAAAGTAATAAACAAAAGGTTATTGATTTTTATGATAGCGGTAACAAACATTTATTTTTACCGGCAAAACTATTGAGTATATAGAAAAACGTTATATGAACAGATTAAAGGAATTGTAATTTTTAATTTTTTTAAAATTGTTTGAGCAAAATCGGACTAGTGGTTCTCGAGTTATGTCAAAAAAAAGATATATCTCGATTCCTAGGGGTGACCCATCGAAACGCCGGGACACGTATAACTAGTTTTTGACCGATATAACATTTCCCGTTGGTTTCATCCCATCCCGATTTTGACTGTCGCATAGTGTTATAAGTACACAGATAAAAATATGACCAGATTTTAAGTGACAAAAATAATTCTTAAAAGTCAATTCTCACTTGAACAACATTTATAACTGAATCAAATATTTTGTTGATATAAAAAATTAAAAAAATTTTTTTTTTTATTAAACTTGTTTATTGAGACTTAACAGACATGTTTGTTGAAACTTAACAAGTTTTTTGCTGACTCGGTCATTATAGGCAATTCAGATCAGTGAACTAGTTCATTCAAATCGTTCTTTTTTTTTGAGCTGTGATTGAACTGCATACAGTGATTTTCCCATAGACCAAAAACCAAAATGAATACCAATTTTTTGGGTAATCAAAAATTACAAAAGTTACTTTGGAGTAAAAGATATATCATCCCAGCAAAATATTGGTAATGACACAGCATTGCTGTCTGCATTACCAATAATGATATATCATTACCTTTTGCATTATTTTGTAATATAAAATAATGACTTCCTAATAATGGACTATTGTATTCATTGCTTTTAAATATAAAATAATGACTTACTCACAATAGTTTGAATAAGTACTTTTTACCAAGTTAAATTTTATATTTATTACCTGTAAATATGTTTTGTGTTAAAATTTTTATGACGAGTTCTAAAATTACACACTAGCAAAAACTTTAATTTCTCTGAATGTATTTCCTGAAGCTAATAGTATTTGTGTAACTTCTTAATTTTAAGAATCAAGTAAGCAGTCGGATAACCACTTATAATTCAACTTTTTGTAAGCATGTTTGTAACCACTTATTATTCAGAATCTCATAACTACTTACTTCTCATTTTTTCTTAAGCGAGCGGGTAAGCGTGACTACTTATAAAAACGACCACGCCAAACAAAAATAATGAGTTTAGACGCCAAAAACTAAGTTGTGCGGAGCTATGAATTTCTATTATATAACCACTTATTTGGTAATGAAAGATTTTGCTGGGATAGTATATACCTAGGGAATGCATCCCGGGATTTCCCGTCCCGGGATTCCCAGGAAATTAAGCATTTTTCAGTTCCCGCATTCCCGGGAATTTGGACCGGGAATCCCGGTATTTCAAAAAATGCATTTTAAAATAATAAAGTTAATTATTTTAAATTTTCTTATGCAAAAATTTCCAACGTTTTGAAAATAGTAAAATTTTACATTAGGCTTGTTCGTTTACTTCCTACAATTGGAAAATTTCAAAAAGTAATCAAAACAAAAATTGTGGTAAAAGTAGTAAGACTTTCGAGTAAACGAACACACTTATTAATTTGTGTACTTGATCAAACTTTTTAAGTTCCTTTTAGTGCCTCTTATAACAGGAACTAAAAGGAGTTAAGAAAATATTTTTTTTGGGAAAACCACTCAATTAAATAATGTTTGCATAAAAATTTTTGGATCGCATTTATTCTGTACATAATTAAAGACAAATTTTTCTACTGATTTTTAAAAATTTTCAATTTAAAAAAAATTTTACCAATTCCAATTATTTTATTTTTTATTTTTTTTTTTTTACGGACAAGTTTTTGGTTTGAAAATTAGATTTAGTTTGTTCAATTTTTAAAAATATATAATTAGACTTTTATAATTTCTAATATAAGATTAATACTTTCCCACTACGAAAATTCCAAGAAAAACCACCTGAAATTTTTCAAAATCATGAAAATTCTTTAAGACATTTCATTTATAAAAATTTTTAAATTATAAAATATCTTCTAATTTATTTTCCTTGCGGGTTCCCGGGATCCCGGGAATTTAAAATAAATTTTCCGCTTTCCCGGGAAATCAAAAAGTGTGGGATTTTGCATTCCCTATAGGGAATATATACAATACATGAGCAAATGCGGCCCGTCAACAAATTTCGTGCGACCCTTCACTAATTTCAAAACAATGAAAAAAATTTTTGAAAAATTTAAATTAAAAAAAAATCTAATTATGAAATGAAATAAAAAATTAGAAAACAATTGAGTCTCAACAAAAACTTGAACTGAGCAACATATCGTCGACCGGCCTGCATAATGTCATATGTGTTTTTTAAAAACACTGTCACAAAATTTACTTTTAAGATATTTTATTGCCAAAATATGCCTTAATGATTCACGACCTCATTTAGTAAAATCATCATTATTATGATTTATTACTGGTTTTACCAAAGCTTAGGAAAATCTGACATTTTTAGGGACCTCTAAACGTGATCAAATTTCGCTAAAATGTGGTACTGATGTTGCCGTAGTCTATTCACCACACATGTGCATGTGCGAATTTGACTTTATACTTCGCACATCAAGATGTGCAAATGCAAATACTATTCCATGTGCGAGTGTAAGTGCGTATGCACGTGCATTAAAAAAATAGCTAACATTAGAAAAAAAATCGCTAATATTGTCGAAAATCGCCAATATTTTAAAAAAATCGATAAAAATTAAAAATATTGCAATAATGGATATAAAATCGCGGAAATTGAAAAAAAAAACTCCCGGTGAAAAATGTTCATATACGCTCAAACATGTTCATATATGGTTTATGTATGGACACATGAACAAATATGGATTTTTTATGAACATATATGGATTTTATATGAACATATAGGGAAGTATATGTGATTCAATATATGGAAAAAGATTTCATATACAGACATATATGGAATCATCTGTTATTTCATATATTGAAATGGCACTCATATATGGACAAATATTGAAGTATATGTTATTCAATTTATGCAAAAGGGACTTGTATATGAACATATTTGGAAGAATACATTTTTCCATATGTGTAAAAGGAGCTCATATGGATAAATATGGAATTATATTTAATCCCTAGTAAAAATGATTTTTATATATTCATATATGATTTTTATACAATCATTTATGATTTTATACAATTATAACTTGTCTAGTATTGTGAAACATATATTTTTATATGATTATATCAAAAGATATTTAATTATACAAAATTATATTAACCAGATCCACCATTTTTCGGATCAGATAATATATTTTTTATATAATTATATTAACCCATACATGATTTGATCCGAAAAATGGTGGATATGGTTAATATAATTTTATGTAATTAAATATCTTTTGATATAATCATATAAATATATATGTTTTACAATACTCGACAAGTTATAATTGTATAAAATCATAAATGATTATATAAAAATCATATCTGATTATATAAAAATCATTTTTACTAGGGATGCCATAAATAAAAAAAGGAACATGTGTAGCGACTAATTTGAATGTCATACATAAATTTATATCTATCGTACAACCTTATAATAAAGGACAGCAACGTTCGCATGTATTCGCATATATTTAATAAATGTATATGTTCATATATGTCCATATATAAACATATACTTAGGTGTTACCTCATTTTTCGGATCCAAACATATATGGTTGAACCATAAATGTTCATATATGGACATTTTTCACCGGGCTGTTAAAATTTTTAAAAAATCGCCAAAATTTTTTAAAAAATTGACAAATATGAAAAAATCGCCGAATTTACAAAAATCGCTAAAATTTAAAAAAATCGCATAATTAAAAAAAAAATGTCAAATTTAAAAATATCGCCAATATTGGTAAAAATCATCAAAATTTGAAAAATCGTCAAAAATTTGAAAAATCGTCAAAAATTTGAAAAATCGTCAAAAATTTGAAAAATCGTCAAAAATTTGAAAAAATCTGCAAAATTGAAAAAATTGTCAAATTGAAAAAAATCGTTCAAAATTTGAAAAAATCGCCAAAATTAAAAAAAAATCGTTAAAATTTTGAAAAAAATCGGCAAAATTAGAAAAAATTTCCAAAATTGGAAAAAAATCTCAAAAATTGGAAAGAAAAAAATTGTCAAAATTTGAAAAATCGTCAAAAATTCTAAAAAAAATCGCCAAAATTTAAAAAAAAATTGTCAAAATTTTAAAAAATTTACAAAATTGGAAAAAAAAAATGTCAAAATTTGAAAAAACCTCAAAATTTGAAAAAATTTCCTAAATTGGGAAAAATCACAAAAATTGTAAAAAAAAATTTAAAAAATTCAAAAAAATCGCCTAAATTGAAAATTTGTCAAAATTTGAAAAAATCGTCATAATTTGAAAAATTCGTGAATATTTGAAAAAACTGCAAAAATTAAAAAAGTAAAATTTAGAAAAAATCGTCAAAATTAAAAAAACAAAATTCCAAAATTGCAAAAATGCCAAAACTGTCAGAAATTCGAAATTTTTAAAATCGTCAGAATTAGAAAATATGGTGAAAATTTCAAAACAATCTTCAAAAATTAGAAAAAATCGCCAAAATACAAAATGTAAAAATTCGTCAAAATTTGGGTTTTAAAAAATCGACAAAATTGAAAAAATCGCCAAAATTCATTTCTCGTATTTATTTTTCTCTACGGGAAAAACGCGATCTAGCAATACAAGTCATCGGAGCATTGGTGGCGGGTTTTGACTTTTAGTGCAGTCATTTTTCCTCTAGCTCTTCTAGTTTGGGAGATATGGACGATTGAAAGTTTATTTAAGCGATTTTTGCACTTATTTTTTCCACAGATGACTCACTATGACTTCCCCTTTCCAAAACCGTTGCCCAATTTCGTTTAACTCATTCAGTTTTCGAGATATGGGCGATATACCAAATAAAAGCCCTTTTCTCTCTACGAGGCTTAGTTTTCGAGAAAAACGCGATTTTAAAATCTAGCAATGCAAGTCAAAATTTAGTTTCGGTATCGGGGTATTCGTAGTGGCATTTGACCTCTGCTGCAGTAATTTTTCCTCTAGCTCTTCTAGTTTGGGAGATATGGACGGTTAAAATTTTAGAATCCTTGAAAAAAACATGGCTTTAGTAAATCATTTAGTGCCTGAAATGCAATAATTAACAATTAAATGGTGACTTTCTAACTCAAAATTTTATTGTAAAAGTTTTAAAAAAAGGGGAGTCCAACCATAAAACGTTATTATTATTTTTTTATTCATTTTTTGTTAACCAAAACAAATTACGGGCCTTGTGGAATTAAGGCAGTGGTATAATTTAATAAAATTTAAACATTTACGAATTTCATTCAAATCATATGCATTTTCGAATAATCAACATTTTCGTAAATATTTTTTTTTGAAAAAATTCCAGGTTTATTGACATTAGTCTGTTTTTGCATGCTGACAGCAACACCGCACTTTATTTATGGCCCTGGTCCAGATGCACTAAGTTTGACGAAAGAATATGGAGCCGTATTGGATATTAATGTTTCCATGCAAGACTTGGAAGCACAACGTCAAAAAATCTTATGTCGAAATGATGGCACTGGTGTAGAATGTGAAATACGCGAAGGAAGTTTAATACCACAATTGTTACTATTTTTAGCACAATTCATAGCTGGAGTTGGAGGTGCACTATACTATACCTTGGGTGTATCATATATGGATGATAATAGCGAAAAGGCCAAAGCACCAGCAATGTTAAGTGAGTGGAACGGAAAAATAATGTACAATGTTTAAGAACTTGTTATTTATTGTTAAATTTTAGGTATTTCATATTTTTTTGGTCTATTGGGTCCCTCGTTGGGTTACACTTTGGCTTCTATATGTTTGCGTTTATATATAGCGCCCTATTTGACTCCCATTATCGATGAAAGCGATTCAAGATGGTTGGGTGCTTGGTGGTTGGGATGGTTAATTATTGCCGGCCTTATATTTTTAAGTTCTTTATTTATGTTTATGTTCCCCAAAGAACTACCAATGACGGCTGCTAGACGAAAATTAAAAGATGTGCGTGCCAAAGAAGAAAATTTGGGCCAATCCGTGGAATATTTGAAACCGAAAACTTCTTTTCGCGATATGTTAAATACGTTTAGAGGCTTCATTGACAATAAAATTGTAGTATATAATTGTTCAGCGAATGTATTCTACCTTTTCGGTTATGTACCTTATTGGATTTTTACAGCTAAATATATAGAAATACAATATCGACAATCAGCGGCCACTTCAAGGTAAAATCCATAAAATCCCAATTTAATTTCATACGTTGCGATAATAACATTATGAGGCTCCAATGATGTCGCAAAATTTTTACTATAGGTAAAACATTTTGAAGTTCTAACTTTTTTCTTATTTTTTTTTTATAGTATGATCATTGGTACTGTGGCATTAGTATTTTCGGCTGTTGGTATCTTACTATCGGGTGTTATCATATCAAAATTTAAGCCAAGAGCACGATATCTGGCTGGCTGGAATATTTTAGTTGATATTGTGACTGTATGTGGTATGTTAGCGTATGCTTTTATTGGTTGCTCCGCAAATGATAATTCATTGATAAACAATTCTTATGATAGGTAATGGTTGCTTATGTTTAGAAATATACCACTTGGCTCTCTCTCTTATGATATTTAACATTTTATCTATTATTTTAGTAGTTTAAATACGTCATTAAGTTGCAATAGTATTTGCCATTGTGATTATGTACGTTATATGCCAGTGTGTGGTGAAGATCAGATGACTTATATATCACCATGTCATGCTGGTTGTAAAAAGGAACACATGGATGCTAATGGTGTAAAAGTAAGAATGGAAGAATCTATGTCAAATCATCAAGACAAAATATAAAATTTCGATTTCTAGAAACTTTCGGATTTTAAAGTATCTTAACACAATCGCCTATCACTTTTAAACTATACAATTAAGTTTGGATTTTGTTTTATAATTGAAATTTGAAGCTTTCAAATGATAATCCACTTTTATATGACAATGTCAAAGGTAAATTTTGTTGGTTTGGAAAGTACATTTTCAAAAAGGCATTTCCAAAAAAGTATATATTAAATAGGAAAATTTCGTTTTACTCGATAACAACCTTTTGGCATAGTTATTGGTCATACCAACAATACGTTGACAATTTGTATAAAGTTTTTGGTTCTTTTCCGACAATAGAAAATTAAAGAGGAATTATTTTTTGGCGCCCAATCTCATGTTTAGGGACTAAAAAGGCGGTGTAAAAAGTGTTCTTTTTAGCTTTTTGAAGATATTTTAAGTTTCTATGAAAGAATTTAAGAGAAGTTACACTTATAGGAAAAAGTTTGTAAAAATTTTTAGTTCAAACTACTAAAAAATTTTTACAAATTACCTTGAAGAAAAAACTTTAGAAATTTAACAAAAATATTGTCATATTAGATTTTATTTGTTATTTCAAAAATGTTGACCATTTTCATGATAGACAATACAATTGTTTCGTGGGCATATTAAAACATGAAATCTTGCTATGTCTGCTTGCTGCAGACATAGCAAAAGCAGTCGAGTTTTTCCAAACAGTCAGTCATTTTTATTCTTACGTATTCCCTTGTAGGGCAATTGAAAACCGAAATAGATTAAGGTGCCTATTCCTACTTGTGACTTATTGTGACCGTCTTAAGACTATTTTTAAGACTGAGAGTCATAACTTTTTATACAAAACAACAATAAAGTTAACATTTTATTTGTCAATTTTATGATTGTATCTATACCAGGTCTTAATATTTTTAAAGTTTTCAAACAAAAATTTGAATAAATATAATTTATTATGACTTTGCAAGAACAAATACAGTCATAACTAAGAGTCACAGACTTTTCATAGGAATAGGTACCTAAATTCCCTTATGGCATTTTTGAGTGGCAAAAAGATAATGACAAAAAGAATGAAGAAGAACATAAGCAATAAAACTAAAGTCATAGTGACATAGATACAAAAGTATTCGGTAGTTGAGAAACCTTCAAACCTTCTCGTCAGAGATGGGATAGTCTACATATGTGAACAATAACTAAATTAACCCTTAATGCGCAATCTCGAATTTGATTAGTTTTTGCTTTTTGTAGCTGTGTTTTCGACTTAACTATATCCGTTAACTCATAAAAAGCTCAAAGTGCATAAAAATACGTTTAAGACAAGGTTGGTTACCGAAACGAATAACGGTAAGGGTAACGGTAACGGTATCAGATTTCGTTTGTTTAGGTAACGGTAAAGGTAACGGTATTTAAGACTGTTTCGGTAACGGTATACCGTTATCGAAACAGCAATACCGGTACGTACCGGTATTAAAAATTATGTTAAAAACATATAAAAACAACCCGGGTAAAAATATGAATATGGTGTCATATATAATTATATCTTATTTCATAAGTCCCCATATACAACCACATACAGCTTGATCCGAAAAATGGGTCATCTACATGTGTCTAATTATATAAAATTAGATATAATTTGATACAGTTTGATCCGAGAATTGTCCATATCCAGGACATCATATAATATCTAATTCGATATAAAAATATCTGATTTTATATAATTTTGTCTGATAGTAGGTGTACTTTTTATGCATACCAGCCATTTAATTGAGATTGAAATTTGTATAGTTTGAACAATTTTAAAGGCCCAAATTTTATAACATAAAATAAAAATTTAGTTGAATGTTCTTCTAAATCGTACGCATCATTTTTTAACATCCCTACTAAAAATGATTTTTATATACCCGAGTAAAAAAAATTATATATAATCATACGTGGCATATATTACAATATATAATTAGACATGTCGTTATGTATATCCATATATAATTATATATGACGTCTTTTTCCAAATTTTTTCCTTATATTATGCCATATATAATTTCATCTAATTAGATATCGCCCTTTATAATATTAGATATGGTATATATGATTATATATTACATAGCATGGCTGATCTTATTGCATATATAGTTATATATAGAGCTATATCTTAATATATATGGTGGCATTTTAGCAATATATAATTATATATGGCATCATTTAAACAATATATAACTATATCTGGCGCTAGTTAAACTAGATGTTATCATATATGGTGCCATTTAAACCATATATTATCATATATGGTGGCATTTAAACAATATATGGTCATATATGGTACCTCATGATCAAAATTTTTAATACAGTTCCAGATGTGATAATATATGCCACTATATATAGTGCCATATATATTTACATATGGTGTTATTTAAGCAATATATTACCATATATGGTCCCATTTAAACCATATATTATCATATATGGTGCCATTTCAACAATATATGCTCATATATGGTACCTCATGAACAACATTTTTTATACAGTTCCAGATATGATAATATATGCTACTATGTATTGTATAATACCATATACTTTGATATATCATATCATTTAAACAACATACCATATGGTGCCATTTATATTGTCATATATGCTAACTCATCAGAAACTACAATATTAACTGTATTTCAGAATCTATTAATTGTATTTGAGAAATTATAATTGTATTTCAGAAATTATCGAATGTATTTCAGAAATTATTAATTGTATTTCAGAAATAATCAAATCTATTTCAAAATTTGTTGATTGTATTTCATAGTTAATAGAGAAAAATTTATTAAATACATTTCATAATTTCTGAAATACAATTGATAATACCTGAAATACAGTTTGATAATTTCTGAAATACAATTGATAAAACTGTAATTCAATTGACTAGTTCTGAAAAACAATTCATAAATCTGAAAAATAATTCATAAGTTCTAAAATACAATTAATTATTTCTGAAACACAATTGATAAACCTTGAAAACAATAGATACAATTGGAAATGGTGTATAGCGTCAAAAAGATGTAAATGGGCGCTGTGGTGTAATGGTTAGCGCGTTGGACTGTTACACGTGAGGTTGCGGGTTCGAGCTCCAACCAAGGCAACATCAATTTATAAAAAATTGTAATATGTATGAGCATTTCTATCCCTCATACACATTGCAGTGTCCTCCTTCGGTGTTCCCATAGCACTTAACCCTACCGAAGTAAAATAATATAACAGGGCTATGAACTAAAAAGCTTCAACAAAGTTCGCCAACTCACCATCAGATGGCGCGCAACAACTGTTCTAAAATTCAACATCTCGCGCAATTACAGTGTTGCCATATTTGAAGCCCTTCATCTTTCACCACCTTTCACTTCTTCTCTATCCCCTTTCCAAAGGAAGCAACACGTTAATTAATAGGAAGAATTTCCTGTGTTGCTTCTCTTTAAAAAAAAAAAAAAATTATTTTATTAAAAAAATTCAATTTAATAAAAAAAAAAATAAAATTTTATAAAAAAATTTATAGAAAAAATAATTATAATTTTATAAAAAGAAATTCATTTTATAAAAAAAATGCATAGCCGTGCAACTCGAGACCTTCTGAGTTTAAAGCTTATTTTAACAAAATATTGTAATTTTTATAAAATCAGTGCTCTGTCAGTGTATTATTTTTTGAACAGTTGGCAATATCTGGCTGGCATCTTATTTAATCCCAAATAAATGAAGATCTTACATAGTACCAAAATATAATGCGGGATCTATTTTTATCTGTCATTTCTGTGGATACCCTATTAAAAAAATTAATGAAGTACAACATACAATCATATCTTTTTTTGATACCGGCCAAAATAAAATTTTATTCGATCCGAAAAACAAGTTTATCTAATTATATAAAATTGGATGTGACATAATGATAATCAAGAATGGACATTTACATTTAATGCAATCTGAGCGATATCTGAATGATTTCCCAACAAACCAAACGATATCGTTTCGAATTCGTAACGATATCATTTCGATGATACGTTTGTCCGAGAATGATATCATTAACGATTCATAAGTAATAGGTACTGCGAAGAAAAGTGCACATTCGTTAATGATATCGTTTTTTCATGAAATAACGATATCGTTTTGATATCGAAAATTTCAGGCAGTCATATTGCAAAATTTTTGTCGTTATTTTATCACCATTCTATGAAAATATGATATCATTGACAATATCGAAATAAAGAAGTATATATGATATCTTTTACGATTAAATTAGAACAAGCAAATATGATTTTTTCAGAAAATTTATCGTTATTTTGAAAAATTATGATATCATTATGAGTTCATATTTTTGTATCATAAACGATAGCAAATATGATACTTAATATGAATTCGTTAACGATACTGTATCGGTTCATGGTTTATTGGGTTATTTTTGTCTAATGGTATCAATTAAAATGTAACTTTTTGTATTAAATCTAATTTTATATAATTAGATTAACCCATTTTTTCGATCTGCCATTTTTCGAATCAAATTAGATCTAAGTTTATCCCCAAATATATTGCTGGATCTAATTTGATCTGCAATTTTCCAGATCAATTTATATCTAAGTTTATCCACAAATATATTGCTGGATCTAATTCGATGTGCCATTTTTCGGATCAAATTAGATCTAAGTTTATCCCCAAATATATAGCTAGATCTAATTCGATCTGCCACTTTTTCGGATCAAATTAGATATACGTTTATC
Source organism: Leucophora obtusa (assembly GCA_949987735.1). Classification (NCBI taxonomy): domain Eukaryota; kingdom Metazoa; phylum Arthropoda; class Insecta; order Diptera; family Anthomyiidae; genus Leucophora; species Leucophora obtusa. Next base: position 55,714,642 of record OX465299.1, read on the forward strand.
CACAAATATATTGCGGGATCTAATTTGATCTGCCAAAATTGAGATCAAATTAGATCTAAGTTTATCCCCAAATAAATAGCTGGATCTAATTGGATCCGCCATTTTTCGGATCAAATTAGATCTACAAATATCCGCAAATATATAGCTGGATCCGCCAATTTTCGGATCAAAATAGATCTAGGTTTATCCCCAAAGATATCGCTGGACCTCCCAATTTTGAGATATAACTTGATCTTAGTTTATCCCCATATATACAATGGGATCTAATACGATATGATTGGATACACCCAATTTTGAGATCTAATTGGATCAGCTAGATATTACAGCAGATCTTAAACAATATCAAATTGGATATAATTAGATATTGCGCGAGATCAATTTTTTTTACTCGGGTATTCATATATGATTTTTATACAATCATTTATGATTTTATACAATTATAACTTGTCAAGGATTGTGAAACATATATTTTTATATGATTATATCAAAAGATATTTAATTATATAAATTTATATTAACAAGATCCACCATTTTTCGGATCAAATAATATATTTTTTATATAATTATATTAACCCATACATGATTTGATCCGGAAAATGGTGGATCTGGTTGATACAATTTTATATAATTAAATATCTTTTGATATAATCATATAAAAATATATGCTTCACAATACTCGACAAGTTATGATTGTATGAAATCATAAATGATTATATAAAAATCATATCTGATTATATAAAAATCATTTTTACTAGGGATGTGAAAATTATTTGGCTATGGAGTAATTAAGTCTTAATTTGCAGACTACTAAATTTGATGTTGAACTATATATTAATTTCTACGGGATTATATAGAAAGTTATATAAAATTACAAGAATATATTTTTAGTATGACGATACATACAGTTATATAACTTAGTATCGAACTATATATAATCATATCGGTCACTACATATATTTTGATTAGTTTTATATGGCTTATGTAGTTATATATGGAGTCAGATTTGGGGATGTGTAATAACATCATTTACCATACAAAAAATTCGTAGAAAAAATAATATCAGATGTAGTTGTATATAATGATATGTGTCTTAATGTGACTCCATTCATTGTCAGATATAACCCAATCACATTATATATGACAATATATAACTATTTTTACTCGGGAAGTAAAAACATGGCATATTTTTAATTTTAAGTACTGAAAATACAGATTTTAAGCTATAAATTCAATACTGGTAGTTTTAGTAAGTAAAATTATTATCTATAAATTTTTTGTAAAAAAAAACACTCAAGATTATAAAATAAAAAAATTGTAATTTTTATATAAAATAATAAATACCGGTAAAATACCGGTAACTACCCATAAAAATAACGGTATCGGTAACGATAACGGTATTTAGAAATTTTTTTAGAGGTATCGATAGCGGTAACGGTATTCAATTTGAAACGGTATTTTAGCGATAACGGTATTATAACGATACCGGTAAACAACCTTGGTTTAAGATGAAAACTAATATATTACTTTTCGTATGCACGTTAACTTTCAATACGGATAATTATCAACGTTGAAAACTCAACGTTTATACATTTTCACATCTAACGAAACTTCTTCGCGTTACTTCCTAAAAGCTTTTTCTGAAGTACGTAGAATTGTAACGGAAAAATTATAAACATAATCCGTTTAAAAATTTTTTATACTACAATCGGTTTAACATATATCTGCCTTAAATACTTAACGTTGATAGGGATGAGACAAAATACAGCTTGTGTTAAGTTTTGGGCTTTGGTGTGTTCTGACATATATAGTAAAAATGTTTATTTAAGCCGCCAAATGCGAAGTTTTGTTATTTAATTTAAACGGTTGTTTCGGTTTTTCTGGACATTGCTGTTAGTTTGGGTTTTCGCCGACTTTCTCCAAAGCGGCATTTCCAACTATATTTTAAATATACACAACTCTGTAGAACAGGGTATATTGAATTTCTTCTATTGTTTGTAACCACTAAATATAAAGTGCGTGGACCCAAGTATAGTACACCGATCGGCTCAAAATCATTTTCTGAGTCCATTAGCGATGTTAGTCCGTCCCTCTGTTCATATAAAATAAACGAGCCTTGTACTCAAAGTTGAGTTCACAATATGAAGACAATTGGACGAAATACAGTAAGTACATCAGTTTCCAGAGAACGGACCTTTATTTATTGGAAATTGAATTGAAATTGAAGATATTGAATCTGAGAATGGCAAATTTTGTTCGTGGTTTGATCTAGATTCTCTTAATAGCGTTATTAAAGAAATTTTATTATAATTAATCTCTTATTTTCAGACGTATTATGATTGTTCCTGTATACCTACCACCGCCAATGAAGCATTAAATATCAATCCGTTGTTCTCACATTTAACACTGGCTGATATAAACAATTCATCTTTGGAAAATACGACAGATGTAAGTTTATATTTAAATTAGTAGTTTTAAGCGAATTTGATATAAAAAATATTGTGTTTTTAAAAATGATTAATTCCTCACTGAATTCGTTCAATTTCATTTTCGTTCAGTGAACTAAAAAAAAATTACGTTCACTCAACTCAAAAGCTGTTTTCTGCAGTTCAGTACACATTTTTTGTATCAAAACAGAAAAAAATTTTAGATAAATTGAAAAAATCCCACATCTCCCAAAACACTGAAAAATTTCCAAAAATGGAATTTTTTGCTGTTCTTGCTGTCTTGTCCACACTTAAAGCGGTGTTAAAAATTGACATATACTGTCATATTAGAACAACATTGGAGTACTTTCGAACGTCTTTAGTTTTTAAATTCCATTCAGAGAAAAAATTTATTAAAATTGAATAAAGAAATGGTCGAATTCGGAATGGTCTGGAGGAAGAAAACTTGACAAGTGGAGAATATTTTTTCCATTAGGCCCATCTAAAAGAACTATGCTTTTAGAAAAATAAATGCTATATGTGTTTTTAAAGAATCTTTTAATATGGAGACAAAAGAGTCTTGGTAACTTTTTCACAAAAAAATTTTTTTAATTTAAGTTTTTCTAATTTTTACTTTTAAAGACGTGCCGTATTAATGGTGAAAAAGATATTGATATTTTATTGAAGCTACAAATATAACTAATTTTTTTTTAATCACATATGATGTGATTTGGCTCAAACACTGGTAAAAAACCTGACCAAATTATTGCAAAAATGGAAGCTCTCAATTTTCAAATGCAAATAATTTTTTACTTTAAGAGATATTCCATATGTCTGTCAAACGGGTTTCAAATCAATTTGACTAATTTTTGACAAATTTTTAGTTGAAGCGCTGATTGAATTAAAGATTTGAGTTATCTTCATTTAACACTATACTAAAAATCATCAGTACTTTCATTTTCAGTACAATTAATTGTTAAAATAGAATATTTTAATTTTTCTGTTATTACCCGGTAGATGGCGCCACCAGTGTAGCCGAAGTTTAAAAGATGGCGTTATTTCTTTTCCTCCCGATTTCTTAAAATGGCTCATATCTCGAAAACAAAGATATATGGAGCAAAATTGACGAAAATTTCGACTACCCCTAACCATATAATATTCCCATGATAAGGTTGTCTCTATCCAAAAATGGGTTATGGTGGGGTCTTGGAGCCTCGAAAAGAATTTTTAATAAAAATTTTCCACTTCATAAAATGGCCCATATCTCGAAAACTAAGCGAGATAGTGCAAAGCGGACAAAATTTTTGCTCGACTGAAGTTCCATTATATGACCTTAGATGATATAGACTAGGCCCGCGGAAGGTCCCAAGACCCTAACTTTGGACAAATTTTACAACTGAGTATATTTACAAAAAACTGTAGTCTAACTAATTCCTTACAGAAATTCAGATTTGTTAAATTTAACAAAAAAATATTTTAAAATCAACAAATTTTATTTTAAACCAAAAAACAGTAATAAATTTTGTTAAAGTAACAAATTTTTCTGTTCAGCCAACAGACTTATTATTTTGAGTGTATGTATAGTTAATTTTTATATGTGTGTTTTTTGTTCGATTTTGAGATCACATATTATCATATTTTACTTTAAGTTATTTTTAAAATAAAGTTTTATTTATTACACTCATAGAAAAAATCTGTAAAAATACCTGAAAAAGCGACTAAAATTAGTTAGAAATGATGTTGCAGAAAAAACTGCTGAAATTAGCAGATTTTTTTTGCTAAATACTAGTAAAATAAGAACAGCAAAAATAAAACTGTGTAATTTACAGAATTTTAGTTATATTCAAGTTTAACTTTTAATTGATTGAAAATTATAAATTTTACTGTAAAATCTGCAGAAAATTTTGCTAAATATTAGTAGACTAAAAATAATAAAAACAAACTGTTTTATCTGCAAAATTTTTGTTATTTTTATTCCAAATTTAGTTGAATACAAATAGCAGCCTATCCTGCCAAAATCAGCAGAATCATTTTCGAAAAAAATTATAAACTGTTGTTTTCAAAACGCTAGATTTTTACTTGCATTTAAAAAAAACCAAAAAAAAAAACTTTGAGAATTTAAATTTTTTTTGTGATTAGCTAAATTTTTTAGCCAAATTGTTTGCTAATTTTAGTTTTAATTAAATATTTTACTGACTTTTTTCTATTAGCGTATATTTTAATGGAATTTGGAAAAGGCTACAAATTTCACTGCACACATTTTAGAAAATTCTAAAAATTAATTTTTCTTTATTTTTTGTTACCACTGAAATACCGTAACTAAAATACTGTTACTCTTAAAATGCCGTTACCGAAATACCTATAAGCTTTTTCTTTAGTTAAGTAATTTTTCTGCACAAAACTTTTTTTATTTTAACAAACCGTATTTTAACCTGAAAAATAAATATTTTTAATTAAGGGCTGTTCTGTTAATTCTACGGACTTATTATTTTGAGTGTACTAAAATCTATTTTGGAATTTTTAAATTTTTTTACAATCGTTTTATTTTCCTTCTTTTTTCTTTCATTTCAGTTCTCCTTAGGTAGCGGTGGTCAAGCATCTGCCGGTGGCTGTCCCATTGACTGTTCCAGTCAATTTATTACTTTTCTTGCTGTAATGTGTTGTTTAAAATTCTTTGCTGCCACTGGAAGAGCATCTAATTTATTGATAACCATGCGTTCTGTGCCACCAGAAGATAAATCGGCCATTATGGGTTTTGGTATGATGTTGGTATCATTGGTATGTTTTATACCGGCACCCATATTTTATGGTTGGCTCTTTGATAGCAATTGTTTAGTATGGGGCAAAACTTGTACCAATAAGGGCAATTGTTGGTCCTACGATTCGGCAAGTTTAAGGTGGTGTATAAGCAAAAACGGATATCGTTGAATTTTTATTGAACTGATATTTTATTTCAGAATGGCATTAAATTTCGTGACATCCTCATTTGTGGGTATTAGTACTATTTTTAATACGGGTGTTTGGTATCATGTGAAAAATCTAAAAGTATTTGATGAAGATGATCTAAAATCAAAGGAAATGACAATTATACCCACTAAAGAAGAACAAACTAAAGAACAGTTTAGTAAATAGTAAAATATGTTTTGTATTGAATTCAAAAAATTTTTAATTAAATAAAGTAAAATAATTACAAATAATTAAAAAAATTAAAATAAGTATTAGAGTACAACAAAATAGTTAAGAAATATTTGAATAGATCGCGGTTACGGCTCAACATTTCTAATATGCTTTGGGACCCATATCCCGAATATGGCCTTAGCATTTCAAAGCTAGCTACCAGGTGCCTTAGCAAATGAGGTATCATTATCATTTGACATTCATTATTGCAAGTACACTGAACATGATACGCCCGTTGGCTGAACAGAAAAATTTGTTATTTCGACAAAATGTATTCCTGTTTTTTGGCTTAAAATTAAATTTGTTGATTTTAACACATTTTTTGTTAAATTTAACAAATCTTAGTTTAAGTAAAAAAATTACCAAAACTACAGTTTTATTTGTAATTACACTAGGTCGTAAAATCTGTTTAAATTTAGAGTATCGGGACCCTTCCTGGACCTAGTCCATATCATCTAACGGCATTAAGTCTAATCCGCAGAAACAAACATTATGTCTGATATGCTATATCTGGCTTAGTTTTCGAGATATGGGTCATTTTATAAAACGAAATTTTTATTGAAAATTTTCGAGTGTTATATGTTAGGGATAGTCGAAATTTTCGTTAACTTTGCACTATCTTAGTGTTCGATATATGGTGCATTTCAGAAAATCGGGAGGGGAGGAAATGGCGTCATCTTTAAAACTTGAATACAGGAAGATAAATATTATTTTTTAGCAATAATTTTTGTGAAATTTAATAAATGGGTTCTTAAAAGTTAGTTATAAATAATTTTGAAAATCAACAGACAAAATTAGTAAAAGTATTGAGGATTTCTAGTATAGCGTTAAATGAAGATAACTAAAATTGTTGTTTAAATCAGTATTTTAACTAAAATTTTTTTTCAAAAATTATTCAAATCGATTTGAAACCTGTTTGAGAGATTTTTTATGACGTAGTATTTTACCTTTACAAAGTAATTTTCTATATATTTTTTTGAAAATCTGTTTTAAGGAGGGACAGACATGACATTCGCGGCAGAGAAAACAGACCTTTTTTTAAAAATTCATAACTCAGTCAAAAATAAACATTTTTCCAAAAATTAGAGAATTGAACAAGTTACAAAAAAAATTCAAAACAATATTTTTTCACTCCAACATGGTTTTATAGAGCTCCAAACTGGCGGCAGAGAAAAAAAACTGGGCCTCGTGGTTGCAGCGCTGGGAGTCGCAAAAATTGTCCGATCTGGACGTATGACACGAGCTTTTTTTTTAAAGTTTTTTTCAATTTTTGGTGATGTTCCAAATTTGAAAGTGGGTTTTTTCGAAAAAAATATTGACTTTAAAAATTCAAAAAAAATCGGAAAGAAATTAAAAAAAAAAACTCGTGTGATACGATAGCGAATCAAGTTTAAAAGAATACAAAAAAAAAAAAAAAAAAATTCGTCAAAAAATGAACCCGCTAGTGCCGCAACGTGTACGAAAAACATGGTTTCGAGATAAACGCGTTCAAAGTATGTGTATATACCAGCTGCAGTACATAAAATTAAAAATGCGCTCTCACTAATCCGGCTGTAACTTTTGAACCTGAAGGAATTTTTATATGAAATTTTTTTTCTTAGAATCTTAAGAATAACCTTCGTTATATGGACAAAAAAATGGCGAGCTGTGACCCGTCCCCCCTCCCTAGAAATGTGCCTTTGGGTATAAAAATACACCATGCAAAAATTTAAGATGATCGTATAACGGGAACACGTGCCACATCGGCACGTGTTGAAATACGATTTACAAGGCGAAAAAAATCACTTTTTTGAAAGCACTGGCTCTCAAATAACTATATTTTTGGAAAATATAAATAGAATCATAATCCAGACTGAATTACCTTTCTGGTAGTGTATAAAAATCCAAAATCAGTTGGGAAATATTTAAATAATTGCAATTTCTTCAAACTATTGTAGGGTTAAAACCAGATAAATTATGAAAATCGTAAAAAGTAAAATATTTTCCTCAAAAATTTAAAATGTTATGCTCTAGTTTCATTTCAAAGATCCACAAATATTCAGATATAGATTCTTGTCTCTCCTCGATTATGATAATCTAGTCCCAGGTATGGCCAAAAATGAGATTTTTTTTATAAAGTAGCAAAACCCTTGTTTTAAGTTTTTTAAAATTTTGTTCAACAAATTATAAAAAAAGTGGTCAACGCGTAGAGGTTTATTAAATAATGAAAGTTGTCCAAATAACTCTGCTAATACCAAATTTTATAGATAGTAATAAAAAATAAGAAATTAACCCTAATACGCACAAGGGGTCAAAATGACCCCAATTTTTTAAATATAAGAAAGTGCCGTTTGACATGAAAATCGATATAAAATTTATACTTTAACTGTTAATACAATAATTTTTTTTTTTTTTTTTTTCTTTCTTTACTTGTGAAAAATCGTTAATTTTACTGTAATAAAATAACATAATTGTTGATTTTAGAAATTTTTTAAATCGGATGAAAACAATCGAAAGCCATTCGGAAATTTCTTAATCAAATGATACAAAATCGCATGTTTGATTGAATTCCAATATTTTCAATCGAATGAGTGAGAAATCGATGGAATTCGAAACGATTGAAGTTATTGATTGACAAAATCGAATGAGATAAGTTGATTGAATTCCTTAAAAGTTAATTCGATCGAATGAATTCCAAAAAATGAAGTCTGGAGTAGTTAAAAATACATATATTCAATCGATTTGGAAGGAAATCGAATGGTAATTTTATGGAGTTCATTCAAAATAGAATTCATTCTTCGAAGCTCTGGCGGGTGATTGATTTTATTACCAACAACAGGTTCATTTCTCGGTACTTTTTGAAACAGGTACATTTATAAATTGCCGTGTTTTTTATTGTTTTGCTTGATCAAGAGCTGTCAAGCAATTAAGCAGATGTATAAAGCAAAATTGTTCGAATCCTGGTACTTTTTATATGTCGGTTAAGTTATGTTTTTATAAACAATAGTTTTTAATAAATCGGCAGTTTTTTAGCTTGAACATTTACCTAGTTGTTTCCAATGCAAGAAAATGCCAAAGAATTTGAAAATTACAGACAAGGCAACAACAAAATTATTTTGAAATTTCTTTGCACACTTTATTTTATTTGTACAAGTCATAAGTATCAAGCAATCAAGCATCCAGTAGCATAGAGTTAAAGGCTGAGTTACCCAACCGTAAACGTATCTGTAACGAATCAGCTGTTCCGATACCACAAGAAGAAATGTGTACGAATGGTTACTAACACGTAAATGTAAACGAACTTGCCGGATCACTCTGTTGAAATCAGAATTTTCTATCCGGCATCGAAACAGCTGAGTGATTTTACTCGGAAAAAATATGAAATGAATAAAGAAAATTGATTCAAACAACAAATAAGGAATAAGAATTAACAAATAAATGGAAAAATTTAGAATAAAATATAAAACCACATGAAATAGATGCTAAATAGTAATGTCTTTTACGGTAATCTATAAGTGTACTTTTTAGATACGGCACGGTACAGTTACATCACATTTACGTTTACGGTCCCATAATCCGCCCGTTATAGATTATCGTAAACGACATTACTATTTAGCATCTTTTTCATGTGGTTTTATATTTTATTCTAAATTTTTCCATTTATTTGTTAATTTTTATTCCTTATTTGTTGTTTGAATCAATTTTCTTTATTCATTTCATATTTTTTGCGACTAAAATCATTCAGCTGTTTCGATGCCGGATAGAAAATTCTGATTTCAACAGAATGATCCGGCAAGTTCGTTTATATTTACGTGTTAGTAACCATTCGTATACATTTCTTCTTGTGGTATCGGAACAGCTGATTCGTTACAGATACGTTTACGGTTTGGTAACTCAGCCTTCAGTATTTTCTATCCGGCATCGAAACAGCTGAATGATTTTAGTCGGAAAAAATATGAAATGAATAAAAAAAATTGTTTCAAACAACAAATAAGGACTAAAAATTAACAAATAAATGGAAATTTTTAGAATAAAATATAAAATCACATGAAATAGATGCTAAATAGTAATGTCGTTTACGGTAATCTATAAGTGTACTTTTTAGCTACGGCACGGTACAGTTACATCACATATACGTTTACGGTCCCATAATCCGCCCTTAATTCTTATATAAAAAGTACAATTTGGCCGTTGTTATGAGTGTTGCCAGAGAGTTTTAAATAATATCCCTATTTTGCAAGTATTGAAAAAACACCCTCCAAATTATTCAGTTATAAAGTCTGTTATGATTCATTTTATCAGAGCGCTCTAAAATTTGATGGATGGGTAATTTATTTTTTATTTGAAAATGCGTTTTTGTTTAAATTTTATTAAATAACACAGTACAACACTAAAAATGAATCGGAATCGGACATTTCAATTCTGATACATTCTAGGATGAATTAGTGCTGGTAAAAATAGCAGTAAGGGTATCGATTATAGAGTATTTGTCTTTTTTTTGGGTACTCGATACTCAAAACTACTACTCGTTATTTTCAGAGTTGCATTTTGGACGGGTAAAATACATAAAAATGTGACTCCACTAAAATATTTACCACAAAAATGTGACTCCGCCAAAATATTTATCACAAAACTACAACCCTGCTAAAATAAAAAATTAGAAGTAAAATATTTAAAAGTATGTATAAGTTAAAAACGATGAAAAACGCAATGAATTGTTGTCAAAAAAGTTTAAAAATATATTTATAAACTTAAATATATAATAAATTAATGTAAACATTTTCGAAGAATTTTATTAAAAAATTTTTAAAAATTTCAAATTTAAAAACCGTTAAAAGTATCGAGTAGTATCGAGTATTAAAATTAAAAATGTCGATTAGTATCGAGTATTGAAAAGTAACCAAATTTACCAGCACTAGGATGAATATCACGAATGTGAACACCAAATTTTAAAATTAGCCCTAGTTTTTGAAATATTTGCAAATTTAATTTTCGGCAAAATATCAGTTTTTTCGTTAAAATTCCTTATTTATTCATATACCTGACTAAACGATAATCCTTAACCCATATTATCCTAGCGTCGTCATATGACGACATGAAAAGGCCTCTTTTTAAATGTGTATAATACCGTTACTTTAAACATGGAAGGACTTCTGTTAAGAGTTTTATAAACAAAAAATTTCAAATATTCATTCTGTGTTTATTTTATCCACTTTGGTTATTGTTTCTGGACACATTGAATGACCGAAAATCACAAAAATTCCAAAACTGCAAAAATTATGATTTCTTTCAATAAGGAAGGAAAAAATCATTGGCGGACTTAGGCCGGTCTGGGGTGGGCTATGCCCACCCTAGACTGATTTTTGCCCACCCCAGGATTTAAAAAAATCTACCTACAATTCTTTTATCTATAATTTTGATGGCAAAAAGTATCACAATATTACTTTTATTTATATCAATTAATCCTGTGTTTTTGGTTTGGGAAAATCTCTACTAAATTCCTAGGCAGCTAAGTTGTTGCAATCTAAAGGTCAGTTCTATAGTCACAACTAAGATCGATTTTTGTTTTAAATATTTCTTAAATCAGAAAGTTGTTTGAAATATTCTTACCTAAGTAAGAAATATTTAAGAAAGAAATCGATCTTAGTTCTGATTAGAAAATTGACCATACGAGTTTTTCGTTAAGAAAAATTATTAGAATCGCAAAGTTGTTCAATAATAGAAATATAACCCATAATCTTTTTTGGTGAGTTAAATATCTTAGATTTCATAGTTTTCTAAATGAATAATTAGTTAATATCTAACTAGGAAGTTTCTTCAAACTAAACATTACTATGTTATTTTAATGAAATTTCAATATTTTGGAGAAAAAAAAATTCTAAGATGAACATCTCACTGTTTTTGACCACCTCGGTAATTTAAGTGATCAGAATATGGGGTTAGAAAAGATTCATCCGAAGTAGACGAATTAGACAGGTTGATCTTAGATTTCTTCTCTCTATCATAATAATCTGAAAATATAGCTTGGAACACATTCATTGTACGAGGTTTTCTTCAGAAAAATAGATACACTTTTGGGAAAATAAACAGCAGAAAATTAATGGGTCGCTTGCCCACCCCAGAAAATTGATCTAGGTACGCCAATGGAAAAAATTGAAATTTATTACATTAATATATTTTTCTTGTTTGGTTTTTCTAAAAGCCAACTAAATTTGCTCCATATTGGTGAAAACACAATGTCCTCATCGCAATTGGGAAAAATTATATAATTTAATGAATTTGGGTGTCGTCATATGACGACGCTAGGAGAATATGTGTACAAAATGTACAAAATTTTTTTTGTTTTTTTTTTAATATAGTCATTTTGGGCTGTCTTTGACAAAGTTTGGAGCTTTGTACCTTACCTCAGTATGAAATTTACCAAAATAGACAGGAAAATAGACTAAAACTTCCCGTAGTAGATACTTTACGTTACGGTCGTATAGAACACTTCCTAAAAAGAAGCCACAACGATAAGCAAGACAATATCGAGGCCTCGATATCAAATCTACAGGTTGAGCAGAGTGTTCCAAATGCGATGCTAGATCTTCTTTTTACATATGACATTTACGAGAGTTATAATTTTTATTATCTGTCACTATTCAATTAAATAATGTTAGTTTATTTAAGAAATTGAAGTATATTTGAATTTATTTTGGAAAATAATGCTAATTTTCTATACCTGTAATGGAAAAATGTAGTTTTTAATAAATATTCTTGTTATTCTTAAAACTTTTTTGGATTTTTTTTTTTTGTAACAATTGTAAAAATATTCTCCTAGCGTCGTCATATAACGACAGGCAATAACTACGGATCTATATAAGACAAAATAATTCCAACTTCAGTTTCGTGTTCCTAGGGCCCTCAGTAGCAAACCATGTAAGTTTCAAACAAGTGGCATAATTATTTCTTAATTCAGGAGAATATGGGTTAATATGGTTTAAAAGCATGGATGGTAACCGAAACCCTGCGGTTATCGGTAAGGGTAACGCTTTTTTAGATTATTTCGGTAACGGTATTTTAAGGGTAACGCTATTTCATTTATTTCGGTATCGTTATTTTAAGGTTAGCGGTATTTTAGTTATTTCGGTAACGGTATTTTAAGAATATCGATATTTCATTTATTTCGGTAACGTTATTTTAAGGTTAACGGTTTTTCAGTTATTTTGGTAACGGTATTTTAATGTTAACGGTAGTCAGTTATTTCGGTGTATACCGCTAACTTTTTTACAAAAAGCAAACGAGAATAAAAACAAAACCAATTTATCAACTTAATTTACGAAAAATACTCAATAATCATGTGCAATTACCGAAAGCAGAAAATAAAAAAATAACAGTAATGGTATTTTAGGGATAACGGTATTTCATTTATTTCGGTAAATGTATTTTAAATGTATCGATATTTCATTTATTTCGGTATCGGTACTTTAGGGATAACGGTATTTTAGTTATTTCGGTATTTTAAGGGTAAGGGTTATTGGTAACGGTATTTTAGGGGTAACGGTAGTCACTTGAAAGGATTTTGAATCGATAACGGTATTTTAGCGGTATTTCCTGCCAACCCTGTTTAAAAGTATAGACTTTGGCCTTTTAGACACATACCAACTTATTTTGATTAGGTAAAGGATCTAGGATATAATTGCAATTAAAGTGAAAACTTCACTTATTTTCCAAATATAGTAAATTCTTTAATCGGATTTGCAAACACTTAACACGTGACGTAAACTCATATTCCACTAAATTCATTTTATCAAAAAAAATCACAATTTTGCATCACCATTTTCAGAAAATTCAATCTGAAGCACAAATTTTACCGCCCTTACTATCTAAATATTTAAAATGTATGGTTTTGTTAAAGTCCACTTCATTTAAAATTTTGGGTGGCAGTATGCTTTGACTTGGTTTATTTTTGGAGCATTCTGATTGGTTAATTTATTTTTTAAGTATAAATGTCATTACATTTTTCTTATATTTATTTACCGAAGGGTTTTGTATAATTTGTCGTTAAAATTTTGTAGTTGTATAATGCATATATAATGAACTTAGGCAATTTATACATACCTGAAAATTAGTTGATTATACACTTTTTTTCTTTACGTGTATATAGGGAATATTATTGCAGCTGTTAAAGCGTACGGGCATGTTTCATCTTATTAAAACTTAGCAAAAAATAGCTTTCATACTTTTAATATTATTATTTTAAATAAAAATTAAAAACCAACATTGTAGTTTTTTGATAAAAGTTTATTACAAAATTGAATTTTTCTGCAAATACGGATTTGAAAATATATCTTAAACTATACACGCAAAGAAAAACTATAGTATTTTCATCTAAAATAAGCGTATAAGTTGCCTTAGTTGATTGTATACTATACAACTACAAAAGTTAAGAATATAACTTATAAAATCACTTAGGCAAATGTTCAAAAACAAATGTTCGTTGAAATGCCTAAGTGCGTTGACAAAATTTAGATCTTTTTTCCAGGTTCAATAAACTATTTATTTTTTATAAACAAAATAACTACTGTTTTATTGAAAATTTATATTTTTATTAATATTTTAATTTAACATTATATATTTTTGATCACATTTATAAAAAAAAACAATTAAATAACTTAACGATGGCATTATTCCTCTTGCTTCTGTTGTATGGAAGAAAAGATGAGGCATCAACATTTAAGTACATTTTGTCTGAAAAAAATAACAAATTTAAAATTAATTCTTTGAATATTTTATTTGGATGTATTACTTACATTTCTCACAATTTTTTATGTTTAATTTTTCATTTTGTTCTACATTCCATTTTTTATTACCCTTTAAAAAAGTTGCAAATAATTTCATTTATATTTTTCTGCAAAAGATGCATCAGCCATCTTGGATTCTGTATATCAAATAATAATCTTAGTTGCTTTTGTTAATTATCTTGTTTTTTATAAGGACATACATACAGCTTGTTGTTTCACCAAAATTCATCAACGGTAATTTGCCTAAGTACTACTTCAATAAATTAACCTACAAAAATATAATATACAACAACAAATATTGGCTACTGCCTATTACACTAGAGAGCAACCCTTTACAATTACTACACACAAAAAATTACATAGTTATTGTTCACTACATTTTCAACTATATCATAGGTGAAATAACCCTCACTATGGCATAGTTGATGTGAAATAGTGGAAGACAACTAGGTTTATTTTAAATCAACAAATCAACTATGGAGGAAGTTGCTTACAACAATTTTATAGTGTAAATGAAATAAAATTTCTACATAATAGATATCAACTACATTAAATTTCGGAATGATTATTTGAACCTATAGTTCTTGTTTTCTTTATTTTAAAACATTTATAAATTATTTAATTTTTGCACATTTTATTTACACAGATTTTACATATAAATATCTAAATATACACTCACATTTTTTTTTTTCCTTAAAATCAACCGAATATGTACATTAAAACAATTGAAAATAAGTTAAAAAAAGGACTACCCACTTTTCGTTCAAAACAATTGTATTTTGTCGTTTATTTTTAATTGTTCATTTATTAACTGGCAAAGTCAGTAAAAATAATAGATTTCTCGTTTATTTTAAAATTAATCGTATTATAACAACTGATTGTTTTTAACAGAAAATTTTTATTGAATATTTCAATTTCTACCGAAAGTCCGTATTTTGTTTATTGGATGACTGATAGAAAAAGTTAAAAAATATATTTCTTTGCAATTTAACTACTTATTCAATTGAAACAACTTTACTGATTTACTTTTTAAACAACTGTTGAACTTTTACGGTAAAGTTATTGTGAGTGTATTTATCACTTAATAATAACGCACAAATTTACGTTGAATTTCGTTATGGCTTTTTTGAATCTTTGAGTATTCACGCTTGTAACTTATATTGAGAATTGACCAATTTTCCTCTTTCACGTATTGTTAGGGTATCATCTTTGCCCTACAAAATGAAAATAAATACAATAAATACAAACAAATGAATAAGATGCAAACAAATGCGAAGATCTTACCGAAATTTTTGAAAATTTTATTTCTAATTTTCTGCTTTTATGTATTCAAATAGGCAATAACAGGGCAATTAAAAATCTTTCGTATTTGTGACAAACATAGTTGTTGATAACTAAAATAGTTATTTTAAATTTATTTAAATTTCACTACGTATTTCCGTTACTATGTAACTATGGATTTTTTGGGTGTACAAAATTAAACCCACGATATATTTACATGGCATGTTTTGTTGAAGTAACTATAGGTTTTTCTTTGCGTGTAGCTAACTTTAAAATTCTAGTGCAATATTCGTGATCTGCGTCCCAAAGTCTGTTAAAAGTGATGTGCCGCAATCCCGATGCATCAAATTTTTCTTATTTGTTGTACTGTGTAATCAATTTGGGACAAATTTAGAGATTTTTGGGGATTTTAGCTAACAAAATGGGGAGATAAGTTACAATTTTTCCTAGACTTGTAGTTTAGACAACAACCACCAACGTTTTAGAACACCATCCGTTATAAAGTTAAACGTCGTTAACGTTATAAAGACATTCGTTGTTTAAATGTTAACGGTCGCGATAACGTCAACCATCGTCATAACAATTACAATGCAATTTAAAAGAACCATGTGAGTGCCGCCAACAACCAAATTAACAGTAAAAGGTGTAGCACTCTGAGAAAAAGCGCTAAAAACGACAAAAATCGTCGTGTTCGCGAACATGTTCGTGACCTACATGTTTTAACGAGCGAACTTGTGTTCGCGAACACGACGATTTTTATCGTTTTAGCGCTATTTTTGTTTGAAAATTTGCGTTTTTTTGCTTGATTGCGTGTTTGAACAGTAATGGAATTGGTATCAAATAAGGGTCCTACCAAAATTATACTGTTTATACGCTGCAGGTCGCAAATATTAAGATATTTTGATGAAATTTGGTACACAGACCTATGTTGGCCCAATAACACCGCCTATTGATTTTGGTGAACATCGGTCCATGTTTAGACCTAGTGCCCATATAAGGGTTCTACCAAAATTATACTGTTTATATGCTGCAGGTCGCAAATATTAAGATATTTTGATGAAATTTGGTACACCGACCTATGTCAGCCCAAGGATGAAGCCTATTGATTTTGGTTAACACCGGTCCATGTTTAGACCTAGTGCCCACATAAGAGTCCCCCCAAAATTATATTGTTTATACGCTGCAGATCGCAAATATTAAGATATTATGATGCAGTTTGGTACATAGACCTATGTTGGCCCAATAACGCAGCCTGTTGATTTTGGTGAACATCGGTCCATGTTTAGACCTAGTGCCCATATAAGGTCCTACCAAAATTATACTGTTTATACGCTGCAGATCGCAAATATTAAGATATTTTGATGAAATTTGGTACACAGACCTATATTGGCCCAATAACGCAGCCTATTGATTTTGGTGAACATCAGTCCATGTTTAGACCTAGTGCCCATATAAGGGCCCTACTAAAATTATATGGTTTATACGCTGCACGTCGCAAATATTAAGATATTTTGATGAAATTTGGTACACAGACCTATGTTAGCCCAATAACGCAGCCTATTGATTTTGGTGAACATCGCTCCATGTTTAGACCTAGTGCCCATATAAGGGTCCTACCAAAATTATACTGTTTACACGCTGCAGGTCGCAACTATTAAGATATTTTGATGAAATTTGGTCCACAGACCTATGTTGGCCCAATACCGCAGCCTATTGATTTTGGTTAACACCGGTCCATGTTTAGACCTAGTGCCCATATAAGGGTCCCCCCAAAATTATATTGTTTATACGCTGCAGATCGCAAATAATAAGATATTATGATGAAGTTTGGTACATAGACCTATGTTGGCGCAATAACGCAGCCTGTTGATTTTGGTGAACATCGGTCCATGTTTAGACCTAGTGCCCATATAAGGTCCTACCAAAATTATACTGTTTATACGCTGCAGGTCGCAAATATTAAGATATTTTGATGAAATTTGGTACGCCGACCTATGTCAGCCCAAGGATGAAGCCTATTGATTTTGGTTAACACCGGTCCATGTTTAGACCTAGTGCCCATATAAGGGTCCTACCAAAATTATACTGTTTATACGCTGCAGGTCGCAAATATTAAGATATTTTGATGAAATTTGGTACACAGACCTATGTTGTCCCAATAACGCAGCCTATTGATTTTGGTGAACAGCGGTCCATGTTTAGACCTAGTGCCCATATAAGGGTTCTACCAAAATTATACTGTTTATACGCTGCAGGTCGCAAATATTAAGATATTTTGATGAAATTTGGTACACCGACCTATGTCAGCCCAAGGATGAAGCCTATTGATTTTGGTTAACACCGGTCCATGTTTAGACCTAGTGCCCATATAAGGGTCCCCCCAAAATTATATTGTTTTTACGCTGCAGGTCGCAAATATTAAGGTATTTTGATGAAATTTGGTACACAGACCTATGTTGGCCCAAGGACGAAGCCTATTGATTTTGGTGAAGATCGGTCCATGTTTAGACCTAGTGCCCATATAAGAGTCCTACCAAAATTATACTGTTTATACGCTGCACGTCGCAAATATTAAGATATTTTGATGAAATTTGGTACACAGACCTATGTTGGCCCAATACCGTAGCCTATTGATTTTGGTTAACACCGGTCCATGTTTAGACCTAGTGCCCATATAAGGGTCCCCCCAAAATTATATTGTTTATACGCTGCAGATCGCAAATATTAAGATATTATGATGAAGTTTGGTACACAGACCTATGTTGGCCCAGTAACGCAGCCTGTTGATTTTGGTGAACATCGGTCCATGTTTAGACCTAGTGCCCATATAAGGTCCTACCAAAATTATACTGTTTATACCCTGCAGGTCGCAAATATTAAGATATTTTGATGAAGTTTGGTACACAGACCTATGTTGGGCCAATAACGCAGCCTATTGATTTTGGTGAACATCGGTCCATGTTTAGAACTAGTGCCCATATAAGGGTCCTACCAAAATTATACTTTTTATACGCTGCAGGTCGCAAATATTAAGATATTACGATGAAGTTTGGTACACAGACCTATGTTGGCCCAATAACGCAGCCTATTGAGTTTGGTGAACATCGGTCCATGTTTAGACCTAGTGCCCATATAAGGGTCCTACCAAAATTATACTGTTTATACGCTGCAGGTCGCAAATATTAAGATATTACGATGAAGTTTGGTACACAGACCTATGTTGGCCCAATAACGCAGCCTATTGATTTTGGTTAACACCGGTCCATGTTTAGACCTAGTGCCCATATAAGGGTCCCCCCAAAATTATATTGTTTATACGCTGCAGATCGCAAATAATAAGATATTATGATGAAGTTTGGTACATAGACCTATGTTGGCGCAATAACGCAGCCTGTTGATTTTGGTGAACATCGGTCCATGTTTAGACCTAGTGCCCATATAAGGTCCTACCAAAATTATACTGTTTATACGCTGCAGGTCGCAAATATTAAGATATTTTGATGAAATTTGGTACGCCGACCTATGTCAGCCCAAGGATGAAGCCTATTGATTTTGGTTAACACCGGTCCATGTTTAGACCTAGTGCCCATATAAGGGTCCTACCAAAATTATACTGTTTATACGCTGCAGGTCGCAAATATTAAGATATTTTGATGAAATTTGGTACACAGACCTATGTTGTCCCAATAACGCAGCCTATTGATTTTGGTGAACAGCGGTCCATGTTTAGACCTAGTGCCCATATAAGGGTTCTACCAAAATTATACTGTTTATACGCTGCAGGTCGCAAATATTAAGATATTTTGATGAAATTTGGTACACCGACCTATGTCAGCCCAAGGATGAAGCCTATTGATTTTGGTTAACACCGGTCCATGTTTAGACCTAGTGCCCATATAAGGGTCCCCCCAAAATTATATTGTTTTTACGCTGCAGGTCGCAAATATTAAGGTATTTTGATGAAATTTGGTACACAGACCTATGTTGGCCCAAGGACGAAGCCTATTGATTTTGGTGAAGATCGGTCCATGTTTAGACCTAGTGCCCATATAAGAGTCCTACCAAAATTATACTGTTTATACGCTGCACGTCGCAAATATTAAGATATTTTGATGAAATTTGGTACACAGACCTATGTTGGCCCAATACCGTAGCCTATTGATTTTGGTTAACACCGGTCCATGTTTAGACCTAGTGCCCATATAAGGGTCCCCCCAAAATTATATTGTTTATACGCTGCAGATCGCAAATATTAAGATATTATGATGAAGTTTGGTACACAGACCTATGTTGGCCCAGTAACGCAGCCTGTTGATTTTGGTGAACATCGGTCCATGTTTAGACCTAGTGCCCATATAAGGTCCTACCAAAATTATACTGTTTATACCCTGCAGGTCGCAAATATTAAGATATTTTGATGAAGTTTGGTACACAGACCTATGTTGGGCCAATAACGCAGCCTATTGATTTTGGTGAACATCGGTCCATGTTTAGAACTAGTGCCCATATAAGGGTCCTACCAAAATTATACTTTTTATACGCTGCAGGTCGCAAATATTAAGATATTACGATGAAGTTTGGTACACAGACCTATGTTGGCCCAATAACGCAGCCTATTGAGTTTGGTGAACATCGGTCCATGTTTAGACCTAGTGCCCATATAAGGGTCCTACCAAAATTATACTGTTTATACGCTGCAGGTCGCAAATATTAAGATATTACGATGAAGTTTGGTACACAGACCTATGTTGGCCCAATAACGCAGCCTATTGATTTTGGTGAACATCGGTCCATGTCTAGACCTAGTGCCCATATAAGGGTCCTACCAAAATTATACTGTTTATACGCTGCAGGTCGCAAATATTAAGATATTTTAATGAAATTTGGTACACAGACCTATGTTGGCCCAAGGACGAAGCCTATTGATTTTGGTGAACATCGGTCCATGTTTAGACCTAGTGCCCATATAAGGGTCCCCCCAAAATTGGCTTGGTTACAAACTGCAGGTCGCAAATATTAAGATATTTTAATGAAATTTGGTGCGCTGACTCACATTATAGAAAATGTTGACACAAGCCCCATTTTAACCCATTCGAATTTCGGATCCAATCATTAGTTGGCTTTTAACCAGACTGGTGTAGGGTATTGTATAGTCGGCATGCCCGACTTTAACCTTTTTACTCGTTTAATTAATGGTAATGATTTTAAAATTTAATTTCATTGATTTAATTTCGTTACCGTTAATAATGCATCAATTTAAAAAAACAATAGCCATTGACAGAAAAACGTAAAAATGGAGTTTATTAAAAAAACCAAAAATGCGCTCTCCCAGGAAAACTTTGGCAATGGGTTCGGCAAACTCAGGCATTACCTTGCAATGTGAACTTCTTACAAGTATTTGTAATTATTGTTCAAGATATATTCTCAACCTTCAGAATTATTTAGAACCACAGAATACTGAGTTACTGATAGTTGATTATATAATGCATTACTTAGTATTGTACGCTCCTTACATTCACCATTATTTTAAAAGATAAAGTAATGCATTACCGAATGTTGATCACATAATGCATTATACTTAAATATAAAGTAGTGACTATTACAAAACGCATTGTTTTAATTTAAAAATTAATTACTTCGATCATTTTTTTATTTAAATTAATTAAGTATTTTTAGTGGCAACCATTGTTATGATATAAAAGAAAAATTTATTCAAATTTTATTTAGGGTAAAAGCAAGTAACCAATTACTTTTTCAATCCCTATCTGGAACTAAGTAACCCGTTACTCTTCATTTTTTTGTAAGTATACTGGTAACAATGCATACATTACTTTGAGGCAAATCGCCTGTAAAATTCACCAGAGAAGTGATTCTATTAAATTAATTTTCTTAAGCAAACAAAAATCAACAAAAATTATAAAGAAGTATTAAAGATTATGCACTCAAAACAGTTTGAGAGTTACTATATGACAGTTGTTTGTAAAGTAAAGAGTAATTGTTGTTTTTAAAAGTAATTACAGTTGTTTTTCTATTCAATAATACAAAAGAACTTTTATGACAGTTATTTAAGAAAACAACTAACTAAAATTACTGTAATTTCGTAACAGTTGTTTAAATCAGTTATTTTTAATATCATAATAAACAACAACCAAAACAGTATTTTTACAATAAACTGTTGTTGTTGTTAGTTATTTAAAAAAAAAAAAATATTCGTTGAATTTTAAAAATTCTCGTTTAGTTTATATTTGTTATTATTGATATGTTCCTAGTTTGCAAATAAAAATCAGAAACTTGTATTTTATATCCAGTGCATAAAAGCATAACAGCTGAAGTGCCGTTTGGAATTCTTACTTCAAATTTTAAATAGGCTGAAGTAATTACACATAATTTTGTTAAAGAAAGAAACAAAAATAGTTTTTTTTATTAAAATAATTAACTGTAAAAAATAGTTGTCAGTTGTTTTAAAAATTTTGTAGTAAAAATTTGTCAGTTAATATTAAGACATGGTTATTTATTTTTAATGCTTTTGTTAGTTATTTTTCAACAATTAAAAATAACAACGTGTTTAGTTTGTTGCTTTTATAACTGAATATATCTTGGTTTCAACTGCCATTTTCAGTAGATCCTACCGACTAACTTTTTAGAGTGTGCTCATTTAAAAATATTAAAATGAACACATTCAGTAAGATCAAGTGTAAATTACTTTAACTGATTTAGAAAAAACTTATCAAATTTATTTTTTCTATGAAAAAGAATATATATATCGGTCATTCCAGGACAGATCGGGCAAAATCTCACCTTGGGATTTCTGATTTTAAATATATTTTACTCCCTGGAACTCTATAGCCACCTAAAGATTGCCGTTTTTATTTCCTAGAAATTCTAAAAGCTTCCGATTTTATTCGTGATTTCCTATTTTCCAAAAATTAAAAATTACAAAAGTTGTGTAAGTTTTAGCATTTGTATTTACTTTTGTATCCATTACATCGTCAACATTTAAATTGCATCTAATTCGATATTGTGGAATACAATTTTCTGTATTTAAAAAAAAAAGAATACATATTTGCAAAGTATGTTATTTTTTTTTACTAAGCATCAATTCAATTTTTTTTGGGTTCCGGGGCTTAGCTATTCAAAATTAATTTAAGCTTTTTTTCAAAAAGTCCTAAATAATGGTTAAACCTCGAGACACAAAAAAATTAAAGGTCCTTCATTGAGAGTGTAGGCAAACTTTGCACGCTTTACACCAAGCACCATGAGTGATGAAAACCGATCGGTTTCAAAGCGATCGTATTTGAAATTACTATCCTGAATATTTCGTATTATTTATAATTTAAAAGCGATAAGAAGATGCAAATCGTTATATCTGATTTAACTAACGTGATTAAAAACGTTCTCTATTGATCATTTAATTTTTGAGTTTTAACCAAATCGATCAAAATCAATCGTTTTTTATCATATACCAGCATTTTTTGGTCTACTTGCCGTTTCCACGAGTCATAAAATCAATGCTAAAACTCGAAAAATACATGCAAAGCAACACCAATTTTCCTGTGTTGTTATTGTTTAGTATTTATTTTTCGTGCTTTAACATTAATTTTACACTCACAATATATTTTCCAAAACCGATTGAGGTTTATTTGAAAAGTAATCACTTAAGTTTGTTTTCAATTGAAAAATCAATTAAAATACATGGAAACATATTATTTAACTTTTTGTATAAGTAAATAAAAAACAAACTACACAAAAATACGTATCGTCTGTGGGAGTTGATATTTTCAGTCAAATGTTCTATTTTTAGTTTTCTGTTTTTAGAAAATATAATTTAAATAATTTCGTTGTTTTCTGTGTTAAAACAAAAAATTCAAATATTTTCGGTTTTCTTTTTTGTTAAAACAGTTTCTTTATATACAAAATTATTTAAATTCAAATTACAAGAAATTCTTTACTTATACTTAGCAAACATAGCTAATAAAAATATGAACGTGTGTGTTGTGTATGTAGTGTTTTGAAAATTCAAACAAAAAAAAAACTTTCAAATATGAAAAAAACACACCACAAAAATTTTTTTTTCTAAAGCGGGCCATACATTCTACTTTCTAAGTGGTGCAAGTATATTGACCGTGTATATATTAAATTAAAGGTTGAGCAATATTATGTAGTGAATCCAAAATATTTTGATTTTTATTGGACAAATTGAAATATTGCATAATCTATTGGCAACACTGTGTAATTTTAATTTTGCGCTGTTTATGTTTGTGTGCATTTTGAGGTTATGTTGAAATCATATATTGCATAAAATATTGTGGCGATCTTTTGTTATATATATGTTGCAATTTATTGTATGGTGTGTGGCAAAATGAGAAAAATACTGTGCCATTATATTGGCCCTATGTTCCACTGGGAATTAAAGGATCAAATATTATATTGGACATAATATTGCAAACTTATGGGGGGCTTAACATTTTGTCATTAAAAATTGAAGATTGTTTTAACAGACTTTTCAATTATTTTTATTTCTTTTATGGATTTTTTAAACAATGTTTAAAAATATATAGCAAAATAGTTTTAATATAATGGAAAATCAGTAGTCCTCTTTTTAATTCTGTTTTCAATTATTTTAATATTCATTTTAGGTTGTTTTTAACGATAAAATATTGTGAGTGTAGTAGTTAATACAATTTGCCAGGAAAACTGTACAATTTTTGTTTTAAACATTTTCGTGAATGTATACTTTGAACACGTTTATTGCCAATACAATTTTTTCCAGTAGTATTTTTAACTTTCTCGTAAAAAAATAATATCAATACTCTCGTTCTATGAATTATTTTTAAGTTTCTTTCTATTCCAGAAAAATGTGCGATTCATACACACAAAAAAATATTAGCTTAAATCATCTAATTAAAGATTTGTTTAACATAAAATTGGTTTTTAAATAAATATTTAATTGAATTCGTTAAATCTTTGAATTCTTTAATTGATTTAATTAATCGTACATAATTTTAAGTAATTTATAGTATCATTTGCGTGATGGGTGAAAAATCAATTAAAATGTAATTGGTATCTTCAATTTCGTAATTGAAACAAGTTTTTAATTAAAAAAAAAAAATTCGTTAACTCATTCAATATGAAAAAACCAACAAAAATATTTGGTAATTTTGGGCCAAAGTTATATGAAAAATCTTTCTCGAAGAGCTCAAAAAAAGGATTTCTAATTAAATACAGTCTCTGTAAAAATTTAAAAGTATTTGTAAAAAAATTTTGCCAAAAATCAATCGCCTTTAACCAAAATCACTTCATTAATATTTAAAGATTTTTACAATGAAATTAACAGCGCATAATAATTAAGAAAATCATGAAAAAGTTAAAAATTGTATTTGCTGAATTTTCGTTACTTTCTTATAGCAAATAACCCAAATATCCGCATTCAATCAATTATTTTTAAGTTTTTTCCTATTTAAAAAAAAAAAAAACAAAAACTGACACTATCAAAATAAACACTATTGTTAAATTGTTTATTATGAAAAAAAAAAAAATTAAAAAATTATTTGGTAATGTTGTTTTTAATAATTGTGCGAAAATTATTTCATGTGGAACTCAAATAAGTTTTCCAACACCGTAAATCTTAAAAGCATTGTGAAAAAAAAAAAAAAAATATATGTACATGAAATTAATGTTTTTTTTATTTGTCCCTTAAAATAGCGATTTGTCGATATTCGTTCATTACACACCCCAGTTTTATTGGAAATGGTCCCAAATGAAAGAAATCGATTTTTTTTGTTTGGAAAACGTTAACCCATGCTGAATGTTGGACGAAAATTGCCCATTTTGGAAAAACAAGTATATTACTTATTATTAAAAATTCCCAAAATTATAAATTTCGAAAAAATTTATTTTTTATTTCACTTATACATTTAATATGGTCAAAATTATTCAGATATGGAATTGTGACTTCATCGCATATCATTAACCCACTGTTGCCTGGAATCAAAAATGACCCACGAATTTGATAAAAATGCAAAACGTGTTTTTTTTAATTAATTTTAAAGATTTTTTAAAATGCCTAATTTGGAGATGTCGATTGATATTTGTACCACGCAATAATTGATATTAAAGAAAAAAAAATAAATTGTAAAAATGATAATTCGAGTTTGTGTTTGGAGCGTCTGTTTTCTAGGACATTTTACAAAAAATGCTCATTTTGTCAAAAATTTAACAAAATTTTAATGTTTTCATCAAATTTTACACAGTTTTCAGAAAAACATCGCTTAAATTTGGTATGACTATAATTATCTTTATATTTGTTTAAAAACTCTTTAACCTTTAGTGGCCTGGGGTCAGAAAAGTCCCATGAAACTTAATATTAATTAAGACTACGACATTGTAAAGCCATCAAATTGATTAAAAAAAATCTCAACTGGATAAAAATAATTATTTTATGCAACGTGATCCATATGGGGTTAATTTTCATAATTTTGGCCAAAAACGACCCACTAGAAAATTTACAGAAAAACACCTTTCATAATTTTCGGAAAAATATCACTTCCAATGGATCAAAAAATCTTTTTCCCACTTGATAAAAATTATTATTTTGTGTAACTTGATCCATATAGGGTTACTGTTTTAAATTTTTGGCAAAAAATACCCACTTGGAAATATACAGAATAACGTCTTTCCGAATAGAAAACAATAAATGCATAATAAACAAAACTTTTAATTAGAATATAATACGATTACAAAACAAAAATTGCTATTAACATAGGGACACTTTTGACCCCACCTTTTTAACCCTTAAAAACAAGATTGGGTCTATAGAGAATTACGCTTGTTCGTTAGCTGTGTACCATCTATCGCATTTCCCAATTTAATAAAAAATCTGCTAAATGTTATTCTGTAAATTTCCTAGTTGGTCTTTTTTTTCTGAGAAGTGAGAAGATTAACCCTATATGCATCAAGTTACACAAAATAATAATTTTTATCAAGTGGGAAAAATGTTTTTTTGATCCGTTGGAAGTGATATTTTTCCGAAAGTTATGAAAGGTGTTATTCTGTAAATTTCCTAATGGGTCGTTTTTGGCCAAAAGTATAAAAATGAACCCCATATGGATTTTTATCTAGTTGAGATTATTTTTAATCAATTTGATGGTTTTACAATCTCGTAGTAATAATTAATATTAAGTTTCATGGGTCTTTTCTGATCCCAGGTCACTAAGGGTTAAATATTTTTTAAACAGATGTAAAGATAATTATAGTATAACTAGCTCTAAGTGATATTTTTCCGAAAACTATGTAAATTTTGATGAAAACTTTCAAATTTTGTTAAATTTTTGACAAAATAAGGAATTTTTGTAAAATGTATTGGAAAGCAGTCGCTCCAATCACAAACTCGAATTATCATTTTTCCAATTTATTTTTTTTCTTTAATATCAACTATTATATGGCACAAATAGCAATCGACATTTCCAAATTGGGAATTTTAAAAAATCTTTAAAATTAATTTAAGAAAAAACTCGTTTTTTCATTTTTATCAAATTTGTGGGTCATTTTGGATTCCAGGCTAAAGTGGGTTATTGAAGTCAAATTCCATATCTGGATCACTTCGGCTATATTAAATGAATAAATGAAATAAAAAATAATTTTTTTCGAGATTTGGAATTTTGGGAATTTTTAAAGTGTCGTTTGCCTTGAATGGGTTAATAATTGATGATCGCCTACTTATGTGAATGATGAAAGCAAATCGAATTTGTTAACAATAATTCAACTTAGACTAACATCAAAAGTTTTTATACTTTGTAATTTACTTGTGAAAATTGTAGCATTTTTCTTTAATTTGAAAATAATTTAAACAGAAAGTGATATTAATTTATGTTATGATCTATAGTCAAACTAAAAAACATTCATTTACCAAAATAAGAGATCAACTAAATATTCCCCTCATTCATCTTAAAAACACATTGACACGGTGCAAAATATAATTTAAATAACATACATTTAAATTTAACGGTTCGTTGTAATTCAAAAATCTGTGGTTATCATACACAGAGTTGAGTGAAATCAGCTGAGATACCTTAAGAATTAAGGTTAAAAGCAAAAGAGAGTAATACCCAATAAACCATAAAACGATATACAGTATAGTTAACGAATTCATATTAAGTATCATATTTGCTATCGTTTATGATACAGAAATATGAACTATTCAGTGTAGAAAATCATTACCAGATATGTGGTTATGTAACTACATACTTGGTAATGGTAACTACTTACTTTTGTTATTACATTTCTTATTACCTTTATATGGCGATGTCGCGAAAAATAATGAGTTGTCGTTACACACCAGCATACGAAAAATCAAAAAATATATCGTTACCTATGTGCTTACCAGTACTGACAAAAATAATGAGTCTAAAAATAGATTTTCAAAAAAATTAATTATATAAAAAAAAAATATTTTTTATTGTATTTTTTTTTTAAAATAAAATTTGCTGGTGCGGGAATCGAACCTGGGTCTACAGATTGCCGGTCAACAGCTCTACCATCTGAGCTATATCGACATGTAATATTTAATAGATAAAAACATAATTGACCTGCTGCCCACAAGTAAGCTTACTCGCCAACATACAAAAAATCAAAAAATATGTGGTTACATATATCCTTACCAGTGTTTAAAAAATATTGAGTCTAAAAATAAATTTTAAAAAATTTTCAAAAAAATTAAAAAATTATTTTCTATTTGAAATAATGATAAAAATAAGTCATTGTCAGTAACGCATTATTATATGTTTTAAAATAATGCAGAAGGTAAGTGGGTGTCATTACTGCACTCACAATATTTTATCGTTAAAAACAACCTAAAATACATATCAAATTAATTGAAAACACAATTAAAAAAAGGACTACTGATTTTTCATTATATTCAAACCATTTTGCTATTTATTTTCAAACATTGTTTAAACAATCCATAAAAGAAATAAAAATAATTGAAAAGTCTATTAAAACAATCATCAATTTTTAACTGACAAAACGTAAAAAAAAACGATTTTTTGGTTTGTTTTCTCATATTCGAAATTTTTTCTTTTGTTTCAATTTTCAAAACACTGCACACATAACACACACGTTCTTTGTTTATTTAATTTCTCTTTAATTTAATTTTCTTTCGTTTTAAATTCAAAGCAATTTTGTTTTGTTCCAACACCAGACACGATTCGAACCAACGACCTTTGGTTTAGAAGTTCATCGCCTTACCCCTTGAGCCAAACTATATTGATACAAATAGTTTCATAAACATTTTTTTATAATTCAAATTGTTTTTATTTTATTTGAATCTATCTTTTTAAATTTCAAATTACCCATCACACATAAATATAATAGTTAAAAGAAATGCCCTAAATGTAACAACGAACATGCTGCTCTTTTCAAATTTTTGGTATATAAATTTAATGCTTAATGCAGAAAGGCCCTAACTGGAATTAATATTCCACTAGAGGAAATGGAAATCTGAAAAACTTAGATTATACTTTTTATTTTATTGTTTTTGTATAAATATAAAGTTTCATTCTGAGAAACAATATTTCCACCGCTTTTATATTTTTATTGCCTTCCCCTCTATAGAAATTAAGAATAAATTTACACTGAGAGAATTATCTGCATGATATTAATGAATTTTTGCATAAAATCGATAAAGTTTCACGGGAACTCGTCCATTGATACTTTTCATTGAAATGCAATTTTTCATAAAATATCAAAAATTTCATTTTATTTGCTTAAAGTTCCATACGCTCCATGAAAAAGTTTCACTAAAACTATATTCATAAAATATGCGAAGCTTTTTCATCCAATTTCACAAATTTTTCATTTATATTGTGAATAAAACTTCAACAGTTTACTGAAAAATTTCACTAAAACTCGTCCAGCAAAATTCTTAGCAAAATTGCACAAAAATATTTTTATCATAAAATTATTTAAAATTTTAAAATCATCCTATTTGACGACAATTATCTTAAAAGTGACTATACTCTCTGAATTAGATGAGAATAAGATTAGTCGACTGACTAGAAATACCAATTTACATAAATCAAAGTCCCTAGAATTTTGTGTTTAACTGCAGTTATAAAATTTAATTTTAATTAAGAAGAACTTGCATTATAATATACCTTTTTTGATTTTTTAAGTTAAATTTTCATTTGAATAAAATTTATAACCCTGTATTTATTTAATTTCTGACATGCATAAAACTTTTTGAGAATAAAAAAAAATTCATAAAATATAAAATCTTTCGTTTTTACTTCCACACAAAATTGAAAATAAAAACTCTGTAA
The DNA here is from genome assembly GCA_949987735.1 of Leucophora obtusa. Classification (NCBI taxonomy): domain Eukaryota; kingdom Metazoa; phylum Arthropoda; class Insecta; order Diptera; family Anthomyiidae; genus Leucophora; species Leucophora obtusa. Next base: position 55,744,600 of record OX465299.1, read on the forward strand.
AAAAATTCCTCTCAAAGGGCATTATAAAAAAGCTTGTTTTTAAATTTTATTTTAGCATTTTATATTTTTAGTTTTTATAACGATTTGTATGGTGAACATTTAAAAAGATTTGTATGGTAAATATTTTAGTCGTATATGCCGACCCTATTGCTAGCAGCTGACATCATCGAGATTTCTTCACATTTTTACAACCCGGCAACCCCGTGATTATCAAATCAATTTAAACATTTTTACTAACAATTCAAATAAATTTGGCAATCAATTTTGATAATTTCGTTATCGTAAACACTGATTGAATTCATATTATTTAATATTCAACTATTTTAAGTTAAAACAAACAAAAAAATTTAGATATAAAACGAAGTTCAGTTTTTCTAGTCGTGCGATAGATTCAAATTATTTTTATAAATTCAAATTGTGTAAATAACGATAAATTTTCTGAAAAAGTCACATTTGCTTGTTTTAATTTAATCGTTAAAGATAACATATATACTTCTTTATTTCGATATTGTTAATGATATCATATTTTCATCGAATAGTGATAAAATAACGACAAAAATTTTGCAATATGACGAAAATATTATCGCATTGCCTGATATTTTCGATATCATATGATATCATTCTCGGACAAACGTATCATCGAAATGATATCGTTACGAATTCGAAACGATATCGTTTGGTTTGTTGGGTAATAACAGAGAATAAAAATAGCATTACACTGTGGAAGAAAAGTTACATAAATATTTAAGAAACTGAACTTAGACTAACATCAACTAAATCTAATAACACTGTGGAACAAATTCAGGTTAGCAAAAGTTAGGTCGATTCTGAGAGTGAGGTGTGAAAATAGAGGCTAAATCAGAAGACCCGTATCGCGACATTTGCTTATGTTAGTTCGAATTTTTTCATATTGTTTATATGGTTTTTTGGCTATAACTCGTCGACTAATTGATATTTTTTAAATCTGTAAAAGCCAAATTATTGCTAGAGACCTGAACAATAATTAAAATTTAAAAAAAAATTTGATTTGATTGATTTTTTTTTTTGTTTTTTTGTTTTTTTTTTTTTTAATTATTATTAAGGTCTCTAGCTATAATTTGGCTTTTACAGATTTAAAAAACATCAATTAGTCGACGAGTTATAGCCAAAAAACCATATAAAAAATTCGAACTAACTAAAACAAACGCCGCGATACGGTTCTTCCAATTTAGCCTATATTTTCACCCCTCAATCTCAGAATCGACCTAACTTTTGCTAACCTGAATTTGTTCCACAGTGTTATTAGATTTAGTTGATGTTAGTCTAAGTTCAGTTTCTTAAATATTTATGTAACTTTTCTTCTTACGAAAAATTATGAATTCTTTATCTTATTTATAAAATTTTGGAGCCTTTCATTTGAGTGTATAAAACATTCAAAATAATAAAACTCATCTAATCCCGAATACCACTGAAGACTAGGATTATTTAGCTTCACAAGTGAATGGGAAATGATTTTTTAAAACAATAAAAGTTTTTAGCCGTGTTGGGGGTAACACTATTATCAACAATTTTTCAACCCACATAATCAGACAAGTGCTCTTGTACTCATTTACTACTAAGAACTTTACAAAACGTTACAGAAAATCTCTTGCAGTTTATACTAATAGTAAGTTGAATGATTTTTTGTAGTATCATAGTCATTTAGACAAATCCTTGTTGATATGATAACGCTTGTTGCTACATGCTGCATCAAGCATTGTTTATTTTACATTGTTTGGTATAATCTAGGTTGGGGTAGTTGTAATAGTGGTGGTGGTTTTAGTTGTTGTAAGTTTACAAAAAGATCTTATTCATCAAGTGTTGCTTCAACATTATGCTTATTTGTCACTTGTGTATATATTATGGTTTGCCCCCAAACTCACTTGAACTTTCTCACCCCTAGAACATCAAACAAATTATGAAAGACTTCTTTGTCTTTAAAGTAGTTAGGAAATCTTTTGTTTCTTTACTACTTCCATGTCACCCATTCTTTAATTTACTTCATTTAAATTGTATTTTAGGTTTTTGCTTAGTGGTAGTTGGTTTTTGTGATTACTCCCTGCTGTCATATTGTATCAGTGTTGTTTTTCTTTCTTTGCTTTTTGTTGACTCTTTCTGCATAAATACAACCCTTTTAAGTAACTTCACTGCAATGATGCACAGACTTGGTAGTTCCTATCTAAACAGCGGGTGTCATTTTGCATGACAAAAAAGATTTTTCGTGTTTCTAAAGTGATGGATTAGTACGGCGATGAAATGTTGTGTTAGGTAGATAAACTATTTTTAAATCTAGTCATATAGCATGTAACTAATTTTATTGGAAGATTTTGAATTTGTTAATCAGAAAAATAGTATTATTGAGTAAGTGAAGTTTTAGGTAAAATGAAAGAGTTTTTAGGGCTATATAAAGAAAATAAGATATTGAAAATCCAAGGAGAGCAGCTAGTTACTTTGAGACATTTTAGGCTATAAATAATTTTTTTTCGAAAACTAAAATAAAAAAGTAATATTGGAATTTCCAAAAAAACTTAACTCACTTTACCAAACAAGGCTTGTAATAGCTTGTATATTTTATTATGGAAGAAGCAAAATGTAGAACTTTTGTATTTTCCAAAAAAAAAAGTGCGCGAGTAGGAGTGATTAACTTTGGACAAACTTGTGAATTTTTAATGTTCTGCCGATTATAATTTAAAATTAAAAAAAAAAAAATGAATTTTTAACATAACTTTTTAACTTCATTTATCTAACAATTGTAAAATTCTTTTGGAAAACAATTTAGTTTTTATAATATTTTATTTCTTCAAATTAAAGAAAGATAATACAATTTTCACAAGTAAATTACAAAGAATAAAAACTTGAAGAATTCGATAAGGCAGCAAGCCTATAGCATTCCCTGCACGAGGTTTTCTTCAGAAAAAAAGGATGTATTTTTCAGAGTTTTCTATAAAAAACATTTCAAAATTTTGAACATTTTATCAAAAGGGAGGTAGTTATTTTTAAAAGTCTTTTTTTTTGTATGAAAAAATCGCAAGCATAATGTCGAAAGTGTTTTTTAAGATTAAGGGTCTGAGAATGGGCAAATTATCAGCCAAACATAAATGGGGCCCTTGCCCACCCCAGAAAAATGGTCCAGGTAAGCCTATGAAAAAAAATAAAAAAAAAACGAGTAAAAAGGTTAAAGTCGGGCATGCCGACTATACAATACCCTACACCAGTCTGGTGTATTGTTTGGATCCGAAATTCGAATGGGTTAAAATGGGGCTTATGTCAAAATTTTCTATAATGTGAGTCAGCGCACCAAATTTCATTAAAATATCTTAATATTTGCGACCTGCAGTTTGTAACCAAGCCAATTTTGGGGGGATCCTTATATGGGCACTAGTTCTAAACATGGACCGATGTTCACCAAAATCAATAGGCATCGTCCTTGGGCCAACATAGGTCTATGTACCAAATTTAAACAAAATATCTTAATATTTGCGACCTGCAGCGTATAAACAATATAATTTTGGGGGGACCCTTATATGGGCACTAGTTCTAAACATGGACCGATGTTCACCAAAATCAATAGGCTTCGTCCTTGGGCCAACATAGGTCTATGTACCAAATTTCATCAAAATATCTTAATATTTGCGACCTGCAGCGTATAAACAGTATAATTTTGGTAGGACCCTTATATGGGCACTAGGTCTAAACATAGACCGATGTTCACCAAAATCAATAGGCTGCGTTATTGGGCCAATATAGGTCTGTGCATCAAATTTCATCAAAATATCTTAATATTTGCGACCTCCAGCGTATAAACATTATAATTTTGGTAGGACCCTTATATGGGCACTAGGTCTAAACATGGACCGATGTTCACCAAAATCAAGAGGCTGCGTTATTGGCCCAATGTAGGTCTGTATACCAAATTTCATCAAAATATCTTAATATTTACGACCTGCAGCGTATAAACAGTATAATTTTGATAGGACCCTTATATGGGCACTAGGTCTAAACATGGACCGATGTTCACCAAAATCAATAGGCTGCATTATTTGGCCAATATAGGTCTGTGTACCAAATTGCATCAAAATATCTTAATATTTACGACCTGCAGCATATAAACAGTATAATTTTGGTAGGACCCTTATATGGGCACTAGGTCTAAACATGGACCGATGTTCACCAAAATCAATAGGCTGCGTTATTGGGCCAATATAGGTCTGTGTACCAAATTTCGTCAAAATATCTTAATATTTACGACCTGCAGCGTATAAACAGTATAATTTTGGTAGGACCCTTATATGGGCACTAGGTCTAAACATGGACCGATGTTCACCAAAATCAATAGGCTGCATTATTGGGCCAATATAGGTCTGTGTACCAAATTTCATCAAAATATCTTAATATTTACGACCTGCAGCATATAAACAGTATAATTTTGGTAGGACCCTTATATGGGCACTAGGTCTAAACATGGACCGATGTTCAAAAAAATCAAACTTGTTCGTCCTTGGGCCAGCATAGGTCTGCGTACCAAATTTCATCAAAATATCTTAATAGTTGCGACCTGTAGAGTGCGCACAAGATTGCATGGACAGACAGACAGACAGACGGACGGACGGACGGACGGACAGACGGACATCGTTAAATCGATATAAAAAAAAATTCTGAAACGATCGGTATACTATAAGGTGGGTCTACGACCAATATTTTTTGGTGTTACAAACATCAGCACAAACTTATAATACCCTGACCACATAGTGGTGTAGGGTATAATGACCACATAGTGGTGTAAGGTATAATTAAAAAAGTGGTCTCATTTTAAAAAATTATACAAAACAAAAAAAGCAGAAAAAAGTGGGCGTGGACAAATTTTCGTGCTCGTAAAACCTGATTCGGTCTATTACAAACATTTAAAAAAATTGGCCAAATCGGTGCAAAAAAAAGGGCGATTATTTTAAAAAATAATAAAAAAAAGTAAATAAAAAAATAAAAAAAAAAAAAATTAAAAAAAGTGGACGTGGACCAATTTTCTTGCTCGAAGATTAAGAAAAAAAATTAGCTAAATCGCTACAGCCGTTCCCAAGTGATGCGCTTGCCAACGAACATCATTTCATATGAAAGTATGTATAAAATAATTTTACGCATTTTTGTTTATATTTTCTCATACTGAGTGAATTGTCTTCAATTCCGTAATGAATTTCTTCATAGTTTCAATGAAAATTGTCACTGGAACTCGTCCATTGAAACTTTTCATAGAATCTATGAAACAGCTTTCATTAAAGTCAATGTTTATGTTTATTAAACTCTTCATAAAATTAATAGGCCACTCCTCCAATGAATAAATCATTCAGCCAATGAAGAGCTTCATAAAATCTATGAAGCTATTTCATTTACTATAATTTATTATAGTTGGTTGTTGTCGTTGCTAAGCTGGAGTAGATAAATAAAAAGTACTTAGCAACTGCAAAAGGCGTAATAAAATCGTAGCATATTTTACGGATGTATAAAATATATCTAATGATTATTATTTTAAAGTTAAATTAAAAAGTTTTATAAAATTTTATAATAAGCTTAATTTAATTAATGAAATTCCTTATTAATGTTTCGAAAAAATATGATTTATAAAAAATTTCATAGTCCAAAATTAATAATAAAAATTAATTTTAAAAAATTTAAAAAATAATTCTCTCAGCATGGAAATTAATGCACATTACTAAAACTCAGCCTTGTGGTTACGTAAAACTATGGTATTTGAGAATTAAATGCTTAATATAAAATTCTTATTGTATGAAAATTTTTAAAAATTAACAAAATGACGATAGCTGTATTTTGTCTCATGCCTATCAACGCTAAGTATTTAAAGCAAGTCTACGTTAAACCGATTGTAGTACAAAAAAATTTGAAAAAGGTTATGCTTACGAGTATAATTGTTCCGTTATAATCGAACGTACGTTTTCAACGTTGATAATTATCCATGTTGAAAGTTATCGTGCATACGAAAAGTAATATGTTAGTTTTCGTCCTAAACGCGTTTTCAAGCAATTTGAGTTTTTTTATGAGTTAACGGATATAGTTAAGTCGAAAATACAGCTGATATTTAATAAAAAAATTAAGAAAACCTAAATACTATTGAACAATTTCATATATATAAAGAACATTTTCATTAAATTTATGAATATCCAATTTATGAAATTCAATGTATTTTTTTTAACGAAATTATGAAATTTTATGAAGGAAAAGTTATGAAAAATTTCATAAAATTAATTAAATATTATATACCTACATAATGAAATCCTTCATTGATTCTGCGAAAAAATTCTATGAAATTATATCATTAATATCATGAAGGATAATTCTTTCAGTACACTATATGTTATATTAAACAAAAATTTACTCATTTTATAGTACTAAATTTACAAGCATTTTGTTTTAGCAAAAATGAAAAAATGAATAATTTGAAAAAAAATTTTTTAATAAAAAATATTATAATATTTATGCTTTATTAAAGCCTTCGACTTTGAAGAGATTTTCCCATACAAAAACCTCAGATTGTAAGCAATTTTCGTATATAAAAATCTTCAGTTCTTCTTCCTATAGGAAAGGCCTTAGATCTGGACACCTTTCCTTAGAAAAAATCAACTTTTAAATAGCTTTTTCCTATGAAAGGAAACATCAGATTAGGATGCAAAGTTTTTTTTATGGAAAGCTGAACTATTTTCACGTAGTCTGAAAGTTGTCTTTAGGAAAACTTTATAGAAAACTGTTGTTCCTCAGAACCTAAAGGTTTTTCTATTGGAAAAAAATGCTCAGAACTGCAGACTATTTCCGTAGGAAAAAGTACTCAGAATTAGAGGGGCTTCCATAGGCGAAAATCCTCAGAGTCAAAGGCATTTTAAATAAGAAAAGTCTCAAAAATCTGAAGGGTTCTATTGGAAAAAGTGCTCAGAATCGTATGATTTTTACATGAAAAAATTGTCTGAATTTGAGGATTTTATTTTATGAAAATTTGTTGGAATCTAAGAAATCTATTACATATCCAAATTTCAGCGAAAGTGCTGGGTGACCCCAGGGATGACTTCCTCGAAAAAATCCTCGCGAGTTAATTTTTCTACCTAATCTTGATTTTCTGAAACTTTTTACCAACTGTTTTGTTTTCCTAGCTAGGCTTCACAACTTTTTAAAAATCACATCAGTGTCATATAGTCAGTCAGTCAAATAGACACTCAGAAGTAAAACAAAAAATCTACAAATTTTCAATTGTTTGTATTTTAAGAATCCACTTGATTCATTCATACACACAGACACATTTTCATTTAACCATTATACTACAAGCAATTTCATTTTGAATAAATTTAAAGTTGATTTGAATATTTCTGCAGTTTATTTTATTGTCTGTGCGTAGACGTTGCTCAAAAAGTTTACAGAAATACAGAGGTATACGTATACGTACATAAACCACATATTTTGAAAACGGAATGAGTCAACTTCCCAGGTAAAAAATTACAAAGGGGCCAGCACTGGCAAAGCATAGAAATGGGTGGTATGATGATGATCAACTCGAAAATGATAACAACGTTCCACGGTGGCGCCAATGCTTTACAAATCCCTGGGAAAGCACCCAGGAACCTAAAAATCAAATGCTTTCCCAACGCCCAAATTAAAAAAATTAAAGTGCTTTCCTGATACCTAAATGATAACACTGCTCCATTTAACGCTTTGCAAAGCACCGAAAAACACAAAAATCAAGTGTTTTCCCTGCCACCAAATTATGAGCCCTCATCATTGAAGAATTTTAAATTACTCTAAAAATAGATGATTCTTGGAGTTATTGTATTCTGGAGTCAAAACTTATTTAAATATCTATTCTTTTTTTGAGATTCTTTTTCAAAAATAAAATAATGTTTAAGGAAAACAAGCGCTGGGAATAACCCTTTTCAAGCATTGGTAAAGTGTCCAAATTTAGTGGTTTGCCAGTACTTATTTTTGTAAGTCTGCTTGTGCAGGACCGATCATATTTCATTAAATTTAACTTACATTGTTGTCGACTGTTAATAAAATGAAGCACAAAGTTGTCAAAACAACTAACAAAAATTAGTTCCACACATTTATTTGTTTTATTTACTTTTAATAACAAAAATCACTGAATGAAATGAATATTGCGAATTCTCAGTATTTTATGTTATTTTTTTTTTAATGACTCACGAATGTAGTTAAAGTTTACATTTCGTCTACAAATGGATGTTATATTCACTGAAAATAACAAAACTGATATACTACTTCATAAAGGTCTGCATGAAGGCATTTAAAATAGGATGTGAAACATACACTATACTTTTTGCAATTAATAAATCATAAATTGAAATTAAGAAAATATCAATTTAAAATTCAGAAAACATAATATCTAACTTAATTCATGTTTTCTGTATTTCAATTGATATTCTTTGAATTTCAATTAAAGATTTTACAATATGTATATTAGAGCGTACCACGTTACAGGCAAAAAAAAAAAGTTCGCCGTACACCCTCCAATATGAAGTATTTTTGCAAGGAGGTTTCAAAAAAAAATTTTTTATTTTTTTTTTTGCCGAACGTAGGGGTCGCCATTTTACATTTTTCGTTATATCTTTGGCATTTACAGTCGGATCTTAAAGTATGATACAACGATGTTTTTCTCTCGAGGAGACCAGTGTTTTTCTCTCGAGGGCCATTGACCTCAAGTATTCTGTTCTAGTAGTTAGCCACCAGATCTCAGCTGCTACCACCCTAATGTACCACCCTAATGTCAGAAAATTAAAGCTCACAAAACATCATTAAACTTTTGCTAATGAAGTTTTTCAATAAACCCAGTAGAATTTTTTTTTATATATTGGTTGCCGAACGTAGAGGTCGCCTTTTTAAATTTTTTTTCATTGGATTTTTCCTTTATAGCAAAACACTGGTCTCCTCCAGGCAAAAAATTCGATATATCACACTTAAAAATCCGATTTTAAATGACGAAGCTATACGCGAAAAATTGAAAAAGGCACCCCTACGTTCGGCCAAAAAAAATTTTTTTATTTTTGAAATTGCCTTGCAAAAATACTTCGTATTGGAGGGTGTACCGCGAACTTTTTTTTTGAGGTACGGTCTAATTAGGGTTACCAATACCGAATATAAATATTCTTATTTAGCGCGAAAACTTAGAAATAGCACATCTCAAAATTTCAAAATTGTGTACGAAACTTATTGATTCCAAGCAGGCTTAATCTTCTCTCTTGTGTTTCATTCAGAGCTTCAAAAAGATAATTCTTTTTTTAATTAATACGAATAAAAATTTAATCATTTTATGAATCAATGATTTGATATTGTACAAAGTGAGATAATGATTTGGTATAATATACATCGATTCAATTTTGATTCGACTAAATAATTTGTTTTAAGAGATAATTCGGGAAGTATAAATCAGATCAGAGCTTTGAAGAATTGATTCAAAATAATTATTTTCAAAGATGATAAAAAAACTGAGTTATAAATTCGCAAATTAAAAAAAAATAAAGATAATTGGCACGAATTATTTTATTATTTTTTTGATTCGCGAAGACATATTATTGCCTAAAATTAATTAGCAAATCAAAAAGCATTTTTAAATCCTGAATAAAAACAAAAAATTATAATTCGCGAGAATCAAGAAAATCAACATAATCAAAAATAATTTTTTTTTATTCTTTTTTAGAAAATTCAGCAATACTGGGAAATCGTAGGCACAAAAGTGAACAAATGTTTATTAGACTAATTTTTTAATCTTTTGACTTTATCTCAAGAAAATTTTTAGGAAAAATATTATTTTTATGTTTGAATTAATTAAGACTCGTGGATATAATCCTTGCAAAAATCATACTATTTATAAGTAATCATAATCAGACAGTTTTTGGCTGGGTTAATTTTAGTTTTTGCGTTGTCCAAAGTTCTAGTTGAGTAAAAATTCAATATATTCGTATTTGTTAATGTTTGCATCCTTAAAATATTAAATTTTTAAAAAATTGCAAACACAAAAACAGAAATATTGTCAAATTTGTTAAATTTTCTCTTAAAAAAGACATCAAAAATTAATATAATAATCAAAAAAAAATTGTATGCAATACCGAAATCGGTATCGTTCTAAAATCGGTATTTCGAATTTGCTAAAATGGATCGAATTTCGACATTTTCGGTATTACCGAAATCGGTACTGGAAAGCCTAATGTATATGTAATTGCCTGAGTGTATATGCAATTGCCAATGTCTGTTGTCTGCGTTCAAACTTGCTTGAAAGAATGAATTTTTAATAAAGTAACAAAATTGCAAATTTGTAAAAAAAATCGAGCAGATTCGTAATCAAGCGATCAATGTCTATAAGGACCATGGCAGGATATTTATTATTCAAACTAACTTACAGCACAAGAATTCTGCTAAAATTTGAGCATTCTTAAAATTTTGGCAAAAAATGTTTGTGGGGTGAATTTAGTTTATAGAAGATGGACTATATCACTTTTAAATTAAGTGGTTTATATATTAAAATTTTCTACATCAAGACGAACTGGTAAGAGTTTTTTTTAATCCTGCTGGTAACTAAAAATTTTCAATTTCGTTAATTTCATAGCAATTCATACTTGATAATTATTATTTGGTCGAGGAACAAAAACCAACCAACTGCAATTAATATTGTAATTAATATGCATTTTTATTAATTCTAATTTAGAAGGTTTAAGGCAGTGTTGCCATTTCAGTGCTTTTCGGGTATTTTTTTGTGCTTTTTTCCTTCCCGTACCCGGTGATTTTTTACAAATACCCGTTTAAAAAAAGCGGGTATTACCAGTGCTTTTTTAGATTTCTGGCAGTGCTTTTAGTGCTATTTGTACAGTTTATATTTTTGATATTTGTTCTCCTTTTTTCAATTTTTCTTGAATTTTCTGTCAAAGTTGATAAAATAATACGAACTATACAAAAAATACATTTTTTCACAATGTTTGTAGCACAATTTTAAATAGCAACTTCGCTTTGTTTAAACTTTAAAATTTGGAAATATTAGTTTGGTGCTTTTTTACCCCTTTGTGGTTATTTTTGAACATTTTTTACGCGATTTTACAAAGCTAAAATGTGTTTTTAAATTCTTGACTTAAATTTTTCTAAAAATTATTATCGTGCTTTTTTTTTTGATAAATTTTTATCCTTTTTACCCGTTTTCACAATGTTCACGGTGCTTTCTTGCCTTCAAGAGTTGGCAACACTGGTTTAAGGTTAATAATAAGAATAAATATTTTTCAAACTCATCATATAGAGCAACTGCAATTAATATTGTAATTAATATGCATTTTTATTAATTTTAATTTAGTAGGTTTGAGGTTAAGAAGAAGAATAAAAATTTTTTCGAAAGTTATAAACACATTAATTTGCAAATCAGACTAGATCCAGTTTCTGCCTTTTTCTATGGACAGATTTCATCAGTGATTTTCCATTAAATTGTATTATTTTTTATATTTTATTGTCAGATTGTCTCTATATGATAATCTTTCTACAACCCGTCGGCTCTAGGAATCGAACCATGCACTCCTACATTACAAACGTAACTATATCTAAGTTCGACAAATTAGCTATCTAAACCACGTAAGTTTGATTGATAGTTTTTTTTACTGAATTGGTATATCAAAATGCCCGATCGTTTGGAGCGTTGACTATCAAACGAAGTCTTTTGATTACTAAATGTATTCTTATTCCAAAAATCATAGATTGATTATAAAGGAACAAGCGTAAATTGGGAAGCCCAAGAAAATATTTGTATTAAAGGAATTAAATGTGCTAAAATCCCAAACGTATTTTACAAATTGTGAAAAATAATCTGTTGGAGGCATGTCCCTATCCGGATTTCATTATTGCCTAAGGAAATCGTCAGAGAATTTCTGTAAATATTTGTTAAGTTAAATTACAAACTCAGTGAGAATTTCTTGTTCTCGTCTGCTGTTTAAATTAAGTGAGGGGAATATTGTAATTTATTATTTAGTCACTAGCAGTGTTGCCACCAATAAAACAAAAAATTATACAGCTGTAGGTCAAAAATTATCCAAAACTGTATGAAATTACACAAAAAAGTCATTTGGACCAACTCTTGTGCGCGTTATGGGGCAGAATAAAAATATTTTGGAAATAATGTAGTGATTTCTTACTGGCTGGTTGCATTACTATGAAATTTCTCAGGGTCGAAGTCAAAGTAATTTCGAGCTTAAGTTTTTCCAGCCGAGCCCTCAGTGCCACTTGACACCAAAACCCCCATGAGCATTGTGAAAGCCTGCATGAAATTTTGAATTTTTTCAATAACCTGGTCCAGTTTTCTACAGAGCCAAATCAAAGCCAATTTTTCTGAAAAATATTGGTTATATTTGCAACAAAAAAAATCTATTATCTAAAGAAAAATTAAATGCAATATATTTTTCAGGCTTAAAATAGTGAATTATATGGTGTCGTTCATAGTTAAAAGAAACCTTTCTAGGTTAACTATTTCTAAATTGCTGAATTATTTTCAAAATATTTTGAAAATTTCGCTATTATAAAAACTTTGAAAATTATTACTTTTTTTTAGTCAATCACAAACTAACTAATCCAAATATCAGTCTATTGCAGCATTTTCGAATGATGTTGCCAGCCTAGAGAAAAGTACTTATTTTACATGAAGTTTGAAAAATATGTTCGCAAAACATGAACAACATTTGGGTTAAAAATAGGAATTAAATATAGAACAATGTTTTTGATTCTTTCCCATTTCATTATTAAAATGCTCTGGAAATGAATTTACGGAAATTTATGTAAAATGTGAAATTACACGAAAACTACACAAAAATGTTATTATTCAAAAATTATCTAACGAATGTGTAAACAGTCCTGTTTTTGAATAATTATTCAAAAAGTGGCAACACTGGTCACTAGGTATTAATTCTGTATACTATTTGAGCAAAGTATATATTCTTTGTCTCAGCCATAAAGCAAGCTAATGATCAAGTAAAAGTTGTGAAAGTCATGGTGCGCGCAAATTCTAGTGTTAGTATGGGGTGCGTAGATATGTCTTGAGAAAATTTCATTAACTAGAGTCAAAATGTTTTCGTTTTTGTTTTCCTCTTTAACAGTTTATTTTATTTGTATATTTGTATGCTTTTGTTTTTGTTTAATTGCATACTTTGTATCGTATTACACGTGTCATAAAGCTCTACGTACAAGCTTAAATTCTTATGTCAACATTTGATAATGGCAATGACTGACATTTTTAAGAACTGTAGAACTTTCAAGTAGATGATAGAAAATATTATACTTACGTGTGTGTTTGTGTATTTGATTTTATGTGTGTCAGTGACTGTTTGTTTTTGTGTATTGTTTGCAGATTTTTTATTTATTTTCTAAGATTTTAAGAAACATAAATGAACATTTTGACAAGCAATTATATTTTTTTTTTTTACAAGTTATATGTATAATTTACTTTGTAACAGGAAATAAAAGTTGGTCCTTAATAAAACACAAATATAAAGTAAATTTTTATAAGAAATGTTTGGTATATTCCTTAACGGAACTTTTTTTTTAACTTTCTTGCAAGAAAATAAGTGTTTCTTTCAACTTTTCCAAAATCCAAGGAATATTGTTTAAGTGAAAATAAAAAATTAATCACATTTTTTATTAAGTATATTAATTTGGCACCATGTGCCTAAAGGGTTAATCCCTAATTTTGTATTACTATACTAATAAAAAAAAGACTGTAAACAATTTAGTTAAAACTGCTAAAAATTAGTTAAAAATGCTATATATGTATTAGTAAGATAGGAACAGCAAATATAAAACTGTTACACTTGAGTTAAATTTTTGCCAAATTATTAGCAGAACAATATTCTTTTTAATTTTCAAATTTAGAATGCCGTCACTACTAACAAGGAAAGTATAATCTCCGATCTTAATGAAATTCGGATATAGTGTTTGAGATTATCGGTTTATTTTCCCGAAACCTTATATTTTGCATTACGGTGGCAACCCTATGACTCCAATACAGGCAATATAGGTATCAAACTTTTTCGTTTTTTCCCATCTGGCTATACTTGGGACTAGGTTAGCATAGTCCAAGAGAGACAAAAATGTATATCTTAATATTTATAGATCTTAGAAATTAAGCTACCCAGCAAAAAACGTGGAAGTGATCTTAAGGAATCAATTTTTCATTTATTCCAAAGTATCATTAAGTTCTGATTTTCCGCTTCTAAAGCAGTTCTTTTCTACAACTTCCGAAAATGTGATTTTGAAGTAAATTAATTCTTTCCAAATCTATCTAACTACAGATATTTCCATATAAATTTAACATTTATAACTGTGGTTAAGCACTTAACTTTAATTATTTTGAGTTAAGTTGTCAGGTCCAAGGTATTTGCTTAAATTTTTTACGAACAAAAATTAATTCGTTTTCACCAATTAAAAAGAACATCAAAAGGATCATAAAAGAAAACTTCCACCCTATGACAACCCTATGTAAAATTCATTGGTTCCGATCCAAATTTTCACAATATCGAATCCAAATCACTGCTTCTTTTTCTCTTCTTTTGACGATTTTTTTTTTGTTGGGTAGAGTTCTAAGTTTTTGAAGAAAATATTTAAGTTTTTTACGATTTTTATAATTTATCCCACTTCAATCCTAAAATGGTCTGGGCGAATTGCAATTACTTAAACATATTTCAAGTGATTTTGAATTTCTATGCCTTATTAGAAAGGTAATTTAGTCTAGATTACGATCCTATTGCCATTTTCTATAAATATTGTTATTTGAGGGCCAGTATTTTCAAAAAAAAAACCAAAAAAAATAATTTTTCCCCTTGCAGATCGTATGATCTCATATATTTCCATAATATACCATTGGATCCGACATTTGAGGGTATATGGAGGTATATGTCCATATATGCTCATATATGAGCATATGTGAATCATGTATGAGCATATATGGTCATATATGAAAATGTACGGTCATATACCCTCAAATTTCGGATCCGAAGATATATGGAAATATATGAGAGTATGCCCATGTATGATCAAATACAAGTCAATGTATGATCACGTGTGTTCATATATATTTCGATTTTCACATCCCATGTGGCTCGTATGTGATCATGCATGGGCATACATAGTCATATACGTACATGCATAGTTCAATGTATGACCATACATGATCTCATATATTTCCATATACCTTTGGATCCGAAATTTGAGGGTATATGGAGGTATATGGCCATATATGATCATATATGAGCATACATGAATCATATGTGAGTACATATGGTCATATATGGACATGTACGGTCATATACCCTCAAATTTCGGATCCAAAGATATATGGAAATATATTAGGTCATGTATGCCCGAGTAAAAAAAATTGATCTCGCGCAATATCTAATTATATCCAATTTGATATTGTTTAAGATCTGCTGTAATATCTAGCTGATCCAATTAGATCTCAAAATTGGGTGTATCCAATCATATCGTATTAGATCCCATTGTATATATGGGGATAAACTAAGATCAAGTTATATCTCAAAATTGGGAGGTCCAGTGATATCTTTGGGGATAAACCTAGATCTATTTTGATCCGAAAATTGGCGGATCCAGCTATATATTTGCGGATATTTTTAGATCTAATCTGATCCGAAAAATGGCGGATCCAATTAGATCCAGCTATATATTTGGGGATAAACTTAGATCTAATTTGATCTCAATTTTGGCAGATCAAATTAGATCCCGCAATATATTTGTGGATAAACGTATATCTAATTTGATCCGAAAAAGTGGCAGATCGAATTAGATGTAGCTATATATTTGGGGATAAACTTAGATCTAATTTGATCCAAAAAATGGCACATCGAATTAGATCCAGCAATATATTTGTGGATAAACTTAGATATAAATTGATCTGCAAAATGGCAGATCAAATTAGATCCAGCAATATATTTGTGGATTAACTTAGATCTAAATTTATCTGAAAAATGGCAGATCGAATTAGATCCAGCAATATATTTGTAGATAAACTTGGATATAAATTGAATAGAAAATTGGCAGATCAAATTAGATCCAGCAATATATTTGGGGATTAAGTAAGATCTAAATTTATCCAAAAAATTACAGATAAAATTAGATCCAGTAATATACTTCGGGATTGCGTAAGATCTTAACTTTTCCGATAAATTGCAGATCGAATTAAATCCAGTGATATATTTGGGGATTTGGTAGGATCTTAATTTATACCATAAATTGCAGATCGAATTAGAAACAGCAATATATTTGGAGATTGACATCTAAAACTATCCAGAAAAATGACAGCTAAAATTAGATCCCGCATTATATTTGGGTACTACGTAAGATCTCCATTTATTTGGGATTAAATAAGATCCCAGACAGATATTGACAATAGTTCAAAAATAATACACTGGAAGAGCACTGATTTTATAAAAATTACAATATTTTGTTAAAATAAGGTTTAAACTCAGAAGGTCTCGAGTTCGATACCTTTCACGGCTATGCATTTTTTTTATAAAAATGGGCATTCTCCTTGCTGGTCTTATCGAAATTTTTTCAATAATTTTTATTCTTTGTAATTTACTTGTAAAAATTGTATCATCTTTCCTTGATTTGAAAATAATTTAAACAGAAAGTGATATTAATTTATGATCTTGAGTCAAACTAAAATAACAGATCAACTAAAAACATTTCCCCCATTCAAAAGAATTTCTTTTTATAAAATTATAATTTTATTTTCTATAAATGTTTTTATAAAATTATATTTTTTTTATTAAATTGAATTTTTTTTAAAAAATAATTTTATTTACATATTTTTAACGCTCTACACCATTTCCAATTGTATCAATTGTTTTTAAGATTTATCAATTGTATTTCAGAAATAATCAATTGAATTTCAGTTTTATCAATTGTATTTCAGAACTTATCAATTATTTTTCAGATTTATGAATTGTATTTCAGAACTAGTCCATTGAATTTCAGTTTTATCAATTGTATTTCAGAAATTATTAATTGTATTTCCGAAATTCACAACTGTATTTCAGAAATTATCAAACTGTATTTCAGAAATTATCAATTGTATTTCAGAAATTATGAAATGTAATTTAGAAATTTTTCTCTATTAACTATGATAAACCATCAACAAGTTCTGAAATAGATTTGATTATTTCTGAAATACAATTAATAAATTTCTGAAATACATTCCATAATTTCTAAAATACATTTAAAATTTCTGAAATACAATTAATAGCTTCTGAAATACAGTTAATATTGTAGTTGCTGATGAGTTACCATATATGATGGCACCATATATGACAATATATTGTTTAAATGGCACCAATATGGAGCTTTATATGGTAATATATAACTTAGATTCATCCATATACCATTTGATCCGAAAAATGGCCCGATAAAATTGTATCAGTTCTTATTTGTATCAGTTGTTATCTAATTGCATCAGTTTAGATCTGACCTGATTAAATTATGTGTTAATCAGATGAAATTGTATCAGATTTTTGACCTGATACAATTTTATTGGTTTATATTACATGGTATCAGTTTAGGTCCAAATAGATATATTTGTATACAAAATTATATAGTTATATCCCAATTTTGACCTGATATCAGTTTAAAACTTTGATACAATTGTATAAGGTAAATGTCGGATACAATTATATTTTATTTATATAAAATTGAACCAATTACGATCAAACCGATAAAATTGTATCAGATCAAAAATCTGATACAATTTCATCTGATTAACACATAATTGAATTAGGTCAGATCTAAACTGATACATTTAGATAAAAATTGATAAACAATTGATAAAAATATATCGGGCCATTCTTCGGATGAAACTGTATATTTATACAGATATAACTTAATCACATATATGACTATATGTAACTATTTTTCCTCGGGTTGTTTAAATGATTATATCAAAGTATATGGTACTATATATGGTAGCATATATTATCATATCTGGAACTGTATTAAAAATGTTGTTCATGAGGCCCCATATATGAGCATATATTGTTGAAATGGCACCATATATGATAATATCTAGTTTAACTGTCACCATATATAATTATATATTGTTTAAATGATACCATATATAATTATATATTGCTAAAATGACACCATATATATTAAGATATAGTTCTATATATAACTATATATGCAATAAGATCAACCATGTTATGTAATATATAATTATATATGCCATATCTAATATTATGAAGGCCGATATCTAATTAGATGAAATTATATATGGCATAATATAAGGAAAATTTTTCGGAAAAAACGTCATATATAATTATATATGGATATACATAACCACATGTCTAATTACATATTGTAATATATGCCACATATGATTATATATAATTTTTTTTACTCGGGTGGTCATACATTGAACTATGCATGCACGTATATGACAATGTATGCCCATGCATGATCATATACAAGTCAATGTATGATCATGTGTGTTCATATATATTTCGATTTTCACATGGGATGGGTTATTATTTTTAAGTATTCTTACTCAGGATTATTACTATATAATGCAATTTTGGCCTTAGTGGCTTTTGTATTATTGTTAATAAATAAATAATTTTAAATTAACTCACCTTTATACTAGTGTCCTAATTATGTTGGCAATTCATAACAATTTTGTTTAACATATTGATAGTTTATTGCCAACAAAATGTTTGCAACTATTAAATAATTGTATTTTAATTGAATTTACTAACCCACAGAAAACAGCGATATATGTGTGTAGTAAACAAATGTTTGTATTGTTTGGAAAATAATAGGTAATGAAGAGGCGTTAACCTAATTATTGTAGATCGTGGCTACTTGTTTTTCCAAAGTAGTGGCAGTGGTTAATTTAAAACGCTTAAATGACCACAATTACAACAGCTGCTGTAAAAACAATGGAAAACTTTCGACACAGTAAAATTGCATGGTGAGCTCTGTAACGGATTGGCTGACATTGTAATAGGCTTTGGTGCTTTTGTGTATATGACTATGTGGCAGATTGTATTACTTTTGTATTAAACATATGGTATTCTATGGTAGTATTCTAGTACACTGCTGTTTGCAGTTATATTGCAGATATTTTGTATTTTTTGTTTTTGTTCTTGTTTCGTTTAACCCTCATGAAAGGTAGAGCTACTGATGGTAAATACTATTTGTTTTATGGTTTGACATTCACTAACCTATTTTTAAGAATACGTTTATTAAAAGATGTAGAGGCCAGTATGAATGTTTTGCAAGACATTCACAAAACATTTTCTTATACAACACCAAAATATTTTTTTTTGTTTTCTGTTTTATTTATTTTTTTTTTGTAATGATCTGAATTTTAACATCTTGTAAATAACTACAAATAACTAAAATGGTCAATTTTTGTTATATTTAGTATTAAAAATCGTCAAATCTCTCATCAGCGCATGCAAGAGAATGTCTTGTAAGACATTCATTCAGCCCTCTAGTATATACGATGGGGTATATTGATATCATAGGGATCATATTTTTTATATATGTATCTATTCTTAAATTCCAAAAGTATAGGATTGTTATTGGGTTATTTAACTCTTGATATATATATTGTACTAGTTCATCTTTTAAGAATTCCAGATCTAAGCTTAACCGTTAGTCATATTTACTTGAAGTATTATCTTAATTATCTATAAATATAATGTTTTGATAGGACACTAGTTATTCGACCTTACTGAAAAAATCCTTTTAACTTTTGCTTAAATTGTGCAATCAGTTTTAATTTATGGTTTAGTAAATTTAATTTTTTTTCGGTTGCCACTAATAACAACTTAACTGAAAATGTAGGTTACGGGTTTGGATACTAGTTAAAAACGAAAACTGCATTTTTCATTTTTTTGTGAACTCTACCAAAACAATAAAGTAAAAGGGTTTATAATGAGGTTAAATAATAAAATTGTTATCCTCTAAATGACTTTTTTAGCTTGAAGTCGATTATGTGTACTATTAAATTTTGGTTTTGGACTTATATACTAAAAACAATGAAAAATTGTGTAAATTCCAAATGATTAGTTTTTGCTTAAAACCGTGAATAGGAAAAATAAGCAAATACGAAAATATATATGTAGAACTCATTATGTTTCATATAACCACAATTTTATTATTGTAGTTTTACCCAAAAAAAAAAATACACTACACTCAAAAAAAAAAGTCAGTAAAGTCAGCAAAAAATGTTGCTGTGTCAGCAAATTTTTAGTCAGGAGCGTGCTTGCAAAAAAGTTGGTAATTTCAGCAAAAGGTTTGCTGAAAATCAGCGAGCTGGTTTTTACCAAAAAAATAGTAATCTTCAGCAAAAGTTTTGCTACCACTTAGTCGACTGCAAATGAAAAAATCCTTGCCTAAAGCTGCGACATCTATGAATGCTGTTATCAGCACAATTTTTGTAGCAAAATAAATTAATAAAACATTAGTTCAAAATTAGTTTAGTGCTAAAGAAATATAACTAAAATTTTTGCTGAAAACGGAATTTCAGCAAAAAAATTGCTGAAAACTAGTACACTTGATATACAAGACGTTTTACTAATTTTTCTACTAACTTATTTTTTTGAGTGTACCATACTAAATAATTTTATATGCTCTAATGTTCCACCACCAATTGTTTTCCATATGGATATTTCCATTTCATTTGAACCATAATTTTTTTATGGTTTCCGATTATGATAAAATTTAGAGTGTTTTTTATTTTGAAAACTGTGGCAACTTATGGCCTATAGTTACTTCGAATTGCAGTTTAGGGACGTCGCTGAAAGGTAGAAAACACAGTCCACCATTAGTTTCGAATCAGAGTTGCCTTTGCTATTTCTATGTATTAGTTACATCACACGTTGTGATGTTAAATACATACATGAGATTCAGCCATATTCTAAATTTTACCAGAAAAGCAACCCTGTTTTAAGACTATGTAATGGAGAACTTTGGCAGTAACTTTTGCTGTATGAAATAAATTATAAAATTTTGATGTTTAAGAAATTTAATAAAAATATTAAAAAGTGATTAAAATTATATTTTTGAATAAAAGAAAGTTAAAATTATTATCTTTTTTTAAATCGGTTTTTTACAGTAGCAAACTTTTATGAATCCATATTGTAAAAAGATTGGTTTTGCGCTGTAACATATGAGCCGCTGAACTTACTGGAAAGAAATTATGGTGCCAGAAATCTTAGGAGGTATTTGTATAATATTTTGCATATGAACCATGATTTGAATAATTGATGAAAAATGCAATTGAAGTTCCAAAAAACATGTATCCATTTTTGTGCCGGTTCGATCATTTTTAGAATAAAGTATTTGCAAGTGGTCGAAATAAAGTGAAATGGGATAAGTTATTGTAATGGTATATTCCAAGTCTAAACTTGTTTTACCTACTCTTACGTCTGAAATCCCGATCCTGTGACCAAAGTCGTGGCCTGTGGAAACAGGATCGGTCTGAAAGTACCTAGCCAATTACTAAGCCTAGTTTGAAAGTTCCTATCCGGTGACCAGTTCCATAATTGGTGAAAAGAGACCTTATTCCAAAGTACTTCTCCTGTGACTAGTGAAAATAGCACTGGCCTGAAAGTATCTGTCCAGCGACAGGTGAAAATGGTACTGAACCAGGAAATTCAGAATTAGAGTTGTTAAATTAAAACAAAATTTTTCTTAATTTGTTGTTTTAATCACAGCCTAGCCTATATTTTTCTGAATGCTCATTAACTTAGAGTCATATAAGACTCCAACACATGACGGATTTCAGAACGCTCATAATTTGGAGCCCACAATGATTCATATTCGATTATTTTTTATGAGCCTTTCAAAACTTTTGCATATAAAGTAATTACATTTCTGACTCTTTTGAATATTCATAAACTACAGAGAAGAACAATTTTAAAAATTTCGACTATGCCAGCAGGATAGAATACGTATTTTCGGGGCCCGCTACAGACCCATCCTCAGTATCCTATGCCTTTATGGGTTAATATTTGATGATGATCTATTTATATTCTTTACTTGTATGATCTCAAATCTGACAAAGAACATTCATTTACCAATTAAAAGATCAACTATACTCATAGAAATAAAAATAGCAGAAAAAGTTACTAAAAATTAGTTAAAAATGATGCTGCAGAAACACTGCTAAAATTAGCAGATTATTTTTGCTATATATTAGTAATATAGGAATAGGAAAATAAAACTGTTAAATATACAGAATTTTAGTTATATTTGAGCTAAATTTTTGTTAATGGAAAACAGCAAATTAACCTGCTAAAATCAGCAAAAAATTTTCATAAATAATTAGTAGCCTAAAAATAATTTTTTTTATATTTTTTTTAAATGCAAATAAAAATTGAGCCTTTTCAAAACAGCAGTTTACAATTTTTTAGCAAATATTTCTGTTGATTTTAGCAGAATAGGCTGCTATTTGTATTCAACTAAATTTAGTACAACAATAGCAAAAATTTTGTAGATATAACAGTTTATTTTTGCTATTTTTCGTCTACTGATATGTAGCAAAATTTTTTGCAGATTTTACAGTACAAATTGCTATTTTCAATTAAATAAAAGTTAACTTAAATATAACTAAAACTCTGTAAATTTAACAGTTTTAATTATGCTGTTCTTATTTTACTAGTATTTAGTAAAAAAATCTGGTAATTTTAGCAATTTTTTCTGCAGCAACATTTTTAACTAATTTTTAGTAACTTTTTCTGCTTTTTTTACCGATTTGTTTCCATGAGTGTATTAGTATTTTAAATTTATAGGGTTATCCCAGTTTTCAAAATCCATACACACATACTCAGCAACTTTTTCCAAAGTCGGAAACCTTCGGAAAATTTTCGGTTGAAATAAAGTGGATATACTCATACACAGAAAAAAAAAATCATGCCTAAATAAATTATAATTATATAATATTTGAATTAACATTTTATTTTTTTGAACATTCTTAAATTAAGGAAGAATATTAGCAAAGTAAATCTGGTTCTTGTTAAACTAGACTTGTTCGTATTTAAATTAACCCCTTGACACGGGAATTTTAATGGCTAGGAATTTTCAGACCAAACTTCGTGGAAATGTAGATCTATGCCCAAAAAATATTGTCCCTAGCGGAGATATTTGGAATCAAAGTTCAAACATTATCATGTTGTCGACTCCGAGCGGGTTAACATTTTTTTTAAGTTTTAATTTTATATTTTTCCTATTACTAATCTCTACATAAAACCTTTTGAATTTTTTAATTTTATTCATCACACAATTTTTGAGACTAAACTTTAGCCTTTTTTGAACTTTTAAATTTTAACACATTCTCAGCAGCGTTGATGATCACAAGACAAAACGTATTCTACTGCTCTCATGTTGTTTTGAAATTTCACAGCCTGCATAAAATTTTAATAAGAACAAAATAACGCTTTGGTTAAAATTCAAATCAGTGACGAGTTGATGAAGTCGACATACATTATAATGTACGCCACTCGCCAAAGGGTTAATACATCAGCATATTGGATTTTGCTTTCCTTAAAAAAAAAACACCTTTAAAGTATAAACAAAACTAAATTAGTTTTATTTCAAAGTTCTGCCTATGCAATTTCATATATTCAGCTTGCTTTTAAAATATTTTTCCTGTGTATTTGTCCTCACTATGCAAATTAACTGTAATGAGAGTATTTTCATTATGGTGGCTGGATGGTATCGCATTTTTCCATCGTTGTTATGTTGCTGTTTGTTTAACACTTTTTATTTTTTTGGTTCGAAGGTTGCTTAGTTAGTGTTTTTGGTTTTTGGCTGTGGTTTAATTTAGGCATTTATCAAAATATTTTCATTTGCTCCTACATATTTTCAACCTAACCATTCAATATAAATTACAAACAATTTATATTAAGTTGGTTACTAAACAGCCAAATATGTTTATGTGGTAATTTATGTTGGTTTTAAAGTTTATTACATGTTTATGTTTAGAGAGTTCTATATATATTAAAAAAAATCTTCGGCAATGAATTTGAATTTTATACATACATAAAAGCGTATGAAAACTATAAAGAGGCAAATGTCAAATTATGTTATTAATAAGGAAAAAGTCATGAATATTAGGAACTTTTTTCCCTTATTGCAAAATATATATAGATTCACAATTTCGATCGTAATACACTACTCTATAAAGAATATCTTCGTTTTGTACACAACCTGTTGTGCTATCAGGTTTTCACCGATGATTTTATGTGGATAAGGGTATCATCAGTTTGCGCTGATGTTTGTTAGCTTATGAGCAGTAAAGTCAATATATTAACCAGAGCAGTAAAGTAAGGAGAGCGCTTGTAATCAGTACCGTCATTGTCACGCAAAATCCTATCGAATTTCATGAGGTGACTGCCCTTATTCAGCGTACACCCTCAAATGGTTACCCCATACATTAGTATGGGTCTGATGATTGTACAGAAAATTAACTTGTCGCCGGCTGATACTCCAGTTCACGCCTATGGCCCCTTAACAGAAGTAAATGGCGATAGCAGCCTTTTACACTCTAGCGTGAGTGTTCAGTCTCCAAAGTAACCCATTATCAACGATAATTCCCAACTCCGTTAAATCTCAGCAGTCTGAAAAATCGGCCTTTTCATAAGACCGGTTATCGGTTTACTTTAAAAATTGTTTCACCCAAAAAACGGTTTCGGTTTATTTCGGTAATACACACAGGAAACATACAGGAAACAAATTTGAAATCGGCCCGCAGCACATGATTTTATTGCATTTTGATGCCATTTTCGAGATGCAAAAGCAATTCTCAAAATTTGTGTGAAAATGTTTAACATTTACTTATTTTGTGTTACCATACTTGGGACTAATGATTTAGGTGGACTAATTAATTGACGATTTCATTAATATTGATTGATATAAATGGTAACCCAGCAAAATCTTTCATTACCAAATAAGTGGTTATATAATAGAAATTCATAGCTCCGCACAACTTATTTTTTGGCGTCTTAACTCATTATTTTTGTTTGGCGTGGTCGTTTTTATAAGTAGTCACGCTTACCCGCTCGCTTACGAAAAAATGAGAAATAAGTAGTTATGAGACTTTGAATAATAAGTGGTTACACACATGCTTACAAAAAGTTGAATTATAAGTGGTTATCCGATGGCTTACTTGATTCTTAAAAATAAGGAGTTAAGCAAATACTATTAGCTTAAGGAAGTACATTCAGAAAAATTTAAGTTTTCTCTAGTGTGTAATTTAAGACTCGTCATAAAAATTTTAACATAAAACATATTTACATATAATAAATAAAAATTAATAAAATTTAACTGTGTAAAAAGTACTTATTTAAACTATTACGTGTAAGTCATTATTTTATATTTAGAAACAATGAATACAATGGGCCGCTATTAGGAAGTCATTATTTTATAGTACAAAATAATGCAAAACGTAATGATATATCATTATTGGTAATGCAGACAGCAATGAGGTGTCATTACCAATATTTTGCTGGGAATGAAATTATTTATTTTCGTTACCATTGTTTCAAATTAATGTTAATGATTTTGGAATTTGATTTCATTGAATAATGACAATGGTTTTTAATTTCGTTACCATTAATAACACTGTGAGACAAATGGTAGGGGTCAGTGATCGGGAAGGGTTCAAACTACCGGGGAAAGTTATATCGGTAAAAAAAAAGTTATACGTGTCCCGGCGTTTCGCTGGGTCAACCCTAGGAATCGAGATATATCGATTTGACCTTTGGTGGTCTTTTTTATGACATAACTCGAGAACCACTAGTCCGATTTTGCTCAAACAATTTTAAAAAATTTAAAAATTACAATTCCTTTAATCTGTTCATATAACGTTTTTCTATATACTCAACAGTTTTGCCGGTACACGTATAACTGGTTTTTGACCGATATAACATTTCCCGTTGGTTTCATCCCATCCCGATTTTAACTGTCGCATAGTGTAATGTATCAATTAAAAAAAATAATTACCATTGACAGATAAGCTTTTCGAGGAACGTAAAAATGCAGAAAATTCATTGAAATCAGGGTTGGAAATTGTCAAAATTTGAAAAATTGCCAAAATTGAAAGAAATCACAAAAATTGGAAAAAATTGTCAAAATTTGAAAAAACGTCAAAAATTCGAAAAAAATCGCCAAAATTGAAAAAATTTGAGAAATCGTCAAAAATTTAAAAAATCGCCAAAATTGAAAAAATTGTCAAAATTTGAAAAAATTTCCAAATTGAAAAAAATCATAAAAATTGGAAAAACGTCAAAATTTAAAAAGTCGTCAAAAATTCGAAAAAATTTCCAAAATTGAAAAATCGTCAAAATTTAAAAAATTTCCAAAATTGGGAAAAACCACAAAAATTGAAAAAAAAAAATCGTAAAAATGTGAAAAATCGTCAAAAATTTCAAAATAATCGTCAAAAATTTGCAAAAATCGCCAAAATTGAAAAAAAAATCTTCGAAAATTGAAAAAATTTACAAAATTTAAAAAAATCACAAAAATTGGAAAAATCATCAAAATTTGAAAAATCGTCAAAAATTTAACAAAATTCGGCAAAATAAAAAAAGTAAGGGTGAGACGAAACTGCGGCAGTCTGGTGATTCCCTTGTGTCTGTTAAATTTTTCAATAAAAATGTTTTCTTCTTCTTCTTCCTAGAAATCAACTCTAAAAAAAAAATTCTTTAGTAATTAATTCTAATATTAATTACGATTGTCCTATGCGACGGTTACAAACACTTAACTAAAAAATAATAAAAATTTAAAACATTTGCACAGCAGCAACACAACTTCTCCAATCAACACTCGGTATCCAACTATTGAATGTGAAAAAAGCGCATCATAATGTGATAATTACTTGTGAAAAAGGAGAAAAAACAATAGGATTAAGAGAGGAAACATTCTAATTGAAAAATAAAATTGCTCAAGTATTAGTTAATTCTGGCTCTTCTGATTACAAAACATACATTGTATACGCTGTGATTGAAAAAACTTCAATTAGCCACACTCAGCGCTATGCCGACCGTGGTGTAACTTGTTAAGAGGTGATGCTACGAGTCATAGCCTGTGCAGAGGGCTGCCGGTTCAATCCCCGGTCATGGCAATACACAAAAAGTTTTTCATATAGAGACAAATTAACAATTAAAAATTACTTTGATCAGTTGACACATAAACTAACCACTGACGAGTCTTTGGGTGAGACGAAACTGCGGCAGTCTGGTGATTCCCTTGTGTCTGTTAAATTTTTCAATAAAAATGTTTTCTTCTTCTTCTTCCTAGAAATCAACTCTAAAAAAAAAAAAAAATTCTTTAGTAATTAATTCTAATATTAATTACGATTGTCCTATGCGACGGTTACAAACACTTAACTAAAAAATAATAAAAATTTAAAACATTTGCACAGCAGCAACACAACTTCTCCAATCAACACTCGGTATCCAACTATTGAATGTGAAAAAAGCGCATCATAATGTGATAATTACTTGTGAAAAAGGAGAAAAAACAATAGGATTAAGAGAGGAAACATTCTAATTGAAAAATAAAATTGCTCAAGTATTAGTTAATTCTGGCTCTTCTGATTACAAAACATACATTGTATACGCTGTGATTGAAAAAACTTCAATTAGCCACACTCAGCGCTATGCCGACCGTGGTGTAACTTGTTAAGAGGTGATGCTACGAGTCATAGCCTGTGCAGAGGGCTGCCGGTTCAATCCCCGGTCATGGCAATACACAAAAAGTTTTTCATATAGAGACAAATTAACAATTAAAAATTACTTTGATCAGTTGACACATAAACTAACCACTGACGAGTCTTTGGGTGAGACGAAACTGCGGCAGTCTGGTGATTCCCTTGTGTCTGTTAAATTTTTCAATAAAAATGTTTTCTTCTTCTTCTTCCTAGAAATCAACTCTAAAAAAAAAAGTAAAATTTATTAAAAATTGTCAAAATTTAAAAAACAAAAAAAATTTCGTAGGTTTGATGTTAAGAAGAAGAATAAACCTAACTCTAAAGTTATAAACACATTAAATTTGCAAATCAGACTAGATCTAGTTTCTGCCTTTTTATGGACAGGCTTCATCAGTGATCTTCCATTAAATTGTATTATTGTTTATATTTCTATTGTCAGATTGTCTCTATATGACCAATTTCAGAAGTGATCAAACAGACATATATAAACATTCTACTTCAGATTTTCTCTGTTTATCTTCTTATTTCCTCCGTGTCACCTTTTCACAAATATTGCCAAATTGGCGTATGGTTT
The DNA here is from genome assembly GCA_949987735.1 of Leucophora obtusa. Lineage (NCBI taxonomy): Eukaryota > Metazoa > Arthropoda > Insecta > Diptera > Anthomyiidae > Leucophora > Leucophora obtusa. Next base: position 55,772,943 of record OX465299.1, read on the forward strand.
GTACGTACAAGTGCAGGCAATTTGTGTATATTGGAGACGGACAGCCAACAGGGCATTTTTGTTTTTTATAGTAAATTTTTATTTTTGCATAAATGTCAAAGCTGTCGGAAATTCTAAATTTCAAAAATTAGAAAAAATCGCCAAAATTTCGGTTTTACAAAATGGAAAAAATCGCCAAAATTCATTTCTTGCAAAAATTCAAAATCGCTTAAATAAAATTTTAATCGTCCATATCTCGAAAACTATAAGAGCTAGAGGAAAAATTACTGCACCAAAGGTCAAAACTCACTACCAATACCCCGATAGCGAAACTAGATTTTGACTTCCATTGCTAGATTTTAAAATCGCGTTTTTCTCGAAAACTAAGCCTGCTAGAGAGAAAAGGGCTTTTATTTGGAATATCCCCTATATCTCGAAAACCAAATGAGTTAAATGAAAACGGACAACGGTTTTGAAACAGGGAAGTCATAGTGAGTCATTTGCGGAAAAATAAATGCAAAAATCGCTTAAATAAATTTTCAGTCGTCCATATCCCGAAAACTATAAGAGCTAGAGGAAAAATGACTACACCATAGGTCAAAACTCACTACCAATACCCCGATAGCGAAACTAGATTTTTACTTGCATTGCTAGCTTTTAAAATCGCGTTTTTCTCGAAAACGAAGCCTCGTTTAGAGAAAACGGCTTTTATTTGGAATATCCCCGTATCTCGAAAACTAAATGAGTTAAATGAAAACGGACAACGGTTTTGGAACAGGGAGGTCATAGTGAGTCATTTGTGAAAAAATAAGTTCGAAAATCGCTTAAATAAAATTTTAATCGTCGATATCTAGTAAACTAGAAGAGCTAGAAGAAAAATGACTGCACCGAAGGTCAAAAGTCACTACCAATACCCAAATAGTGAAACTAGATTTTGACTTGCATTGCTAGATTTTAAAATCGCGTTTTTCTCGAAAACTAAGCCTCGTAGAGAGAAAACGGCGTTTATTTGGAATATCCCCCGTATCTCGAAAACTAAATGAGTTAGATGAAAACGGAAAATGGTTGTGGAACAAGGAAAAATAAATGCGAGAAATAAATTTTGGAAATTTCGTTTTTTAATGCCTGGACTATTTTTTAAATTTTGGTGATGCTTTCTAATTTTTGTCGATTTTCACAAATTTTTTTGTTTTTCAATTCGTTTTGCAAATTTTACAAAATTTTTCAATTTCGGAATTTTTTCAAATTTTGGCGATTTTTTCTAATTTTTGCATTTTTTTTGCGATTTTTTCTGGTATTTGAATTTTTTTTTAATTTCAGCGATTTTTTGCTTTTCTGTGCGCGCACATGTGTGCACATTTTGCACATACACATCTTGATTTGTAATGTGCAAGTACCAGTCTGCACTTGTATGTGCGAATTTGTATTCAGTTTTTTTTTACATTAGTGTGATTTCATTACCATTAGTAATGTTTTTTCTAATGCAAAATATTTCATTATCATTAAATGATAATGAAATTTTTTTCATTGTCATTAGTGGCAACTAATGGTAATGAAATTTCAATGGTAATGAAAAATTCCCATGTATGTGTGTTACATTAAACAAAAATTTACTAATTTTATGGTAGTAAATTTACAAGCATTTTTTGGAATGTGTATTATCAGTAGTTAGCTCAATTCTTATACATATTTCAGGCAAGAGTAGAAAAACGAGTAAAAACATTGAATATGGGCAAGTCGACTTTATGCGACCCTACACCAGCCTGGTTGAAAGTAAATTATTAAATAGAAATATTGGCGATAATTTGGTAAAACATTAGAAAATCAGTAAGGAATTTAAATTTTGCCTAATGTTAGATGTATTTAATACAAGGTCGGAAGTATAGTCCATATGGGAACTAGGTTCAAAGATGGACCGATTTTATTCGCAATCAGTAGGTTTTGTCTTTGTGTTCGTATTAGTGAGGACATCAAATTTCATTGAAATATTGTTATTTATCGAACTCTTTCTAAAGAAAAACCTTTAGATTGTGATGACTTTTCGATGCAAAAGCACCCTACGCTACTGTGTACTTTTTCTCTAAAAAATTCTTAGATTCTGGTGGCTTTAAAAAAAAGGTTCATATTCCAAACACATTCCTACAGGAAACTGTTATAAACTGAGAACTTTTTCCCAAAGATTTTTATGATTTTTCCTGTAGAAAAACTGAAAAATATTAAGGGGGTAAATAAAGTAACAGCAGCAATTTAAATATCATATTTTAACGGATTTAAATAATAGCGTTTTTATAATTTTATTTCTTTATTTAAAAGACATGTTTTTCAGTGCTTTTAGAAATTTTTAGTTTTAGATTTTAACAATCAAAACCGACAGGGTTACCACTTCATTATTGGTCTTTCATTAATTATCGGAAAATAAAAATGTAAAGTGATTCTTAATTCCAGATAAATTATCTAGTCCATATCGTGGCCTAACTTTTGTTTTTTTTTAATTTTTTTTCACAAAGTTGCCACACAAACTTAAAAATTCCAAAAAGGCAAGAAAAAATATTTTGCATGGGGATATAAAAGTTATTTGACTAAGGCTGCATTCACACCTAATTCTTAAACACGTGTTTAGCTAAAACACGTATTTTAGCTCTTTATTCTACTACAACTTTTGTAATAGAATCAAGAGCTAAAATACGTGTTTTAGCTAAACACGTGTTTAAGAATTAGGTGTGAATGCAGCCTAAATTTCAAAAAAGGGGCCACTATAAGGACCAGAGTGTTTTGTTGCCTACGAAAGGAAAAAATCGGAATGGATCCAAATCGGTTAACCCGCCTTGGCTGTACAGTGCCAGCCGATTCTGAACTGATGACTGTGGGAAAACGCGTTTAAATTTTAAAATTAATTTTATGCTAAGAAAACAGCAAAATTTCAAAAACAACCGTGTATGAGTAAAATTTAGATCTCCCAGTTTTCTACATAAGTGCCAAATTTGGGACGAATCTGTTAAAGGGTATTTTATATATTAGCCCTAATACCCAATCAGAAATCGCCAGTGGTACAAAAAATCAAGCACTGGCATACCCCTGGGTTACCACTGTGTTAAAAATAAATGACTGGCAGAACACCCATTTGGGACGCTTTGCCAGCGTTTGCAAAAAGCGTTTTGCCAGTATTTGGTTTACAAAAATTTCGGTGGTTTATAAAAAAAAACCACTGGCAAAGAATTGGCTTACAGTGATATGCCAAGGTTTGCAACCAGTGGTTATCCTAGCCAATGCTACCGCTGGTACAAAAATCAATCCACTGGTAGACCAATGATTTTATAAAAATGCTGACGTTTCGTTAAAAAATGTTTGTAGTCAGAAGGTTCCGAGTTCAAATCCGGTTGCAAGCAAACATTTTTTTTTGGATTTTTTTAAATTTAAAATATTTTTGTTTTATAAAATCAATTTTTTTGTTTGTGGGAAAGCTCCTTCAAGACCAACTTTTTTTTTGCTCTCCCAACGCTAGCATATTAGTTCCAAAAAGCTGTTTGCCAGTGCTAGCATTTTAGCACAGCCAGTAGTTGTCCAGCGATTATCACTCATTTATGTGTTTAGCCATCAAATATTATATGTCTATTTAGCTCAGTGGGTAGAGCAATCGTCTGCCAATCTGACGGCCTGGGTTCAAATCACGGCAGGACCAAAAAATACATATGAACTTTTTTTAAATTTTATTTTGGAAAATATATTTCCAGACCACCTACTTATTGGTTTTGCCAGCGTTTTGCCAACGTTAAAAAATTTTGTACCTCCAGTGCTTTTCCGGCGCTTTTTGAACAGCCGGTCCTTTTGTCTAATGATGTTATCCATTTGGGAATGGGAAAGCACTTTCTACCAGTACTAGTACCACCTGTTAAAGTGCTTTGCCACCGCTTTCCCGTTTGTATTTTTCTGACTGGTTAATCTTAAAAACGATGGTAGAGAATTTATTAAACGTTTCATTTCTATCAAAATACTTTTATTTTAAAAATTTTTTAATTTATTTTGAATTTGTTTCTTATATTATATATACATTGATTACCTTTTAGCTTATAAAAAGCCATTAGTACCTGTCCCATATGACGTGCCTTGGCACACCATCGATTAATCATCATTGGCTGTTCTTTAAAGACTGCATGCAGTTCTTCCATTTTTTGATATAGTTTTTATCTTTTTGCGTTACAAAAACGAGCTTTTGTTCTGTCCTATGAAACAAATATACTTTTTCGGAATGGGGAGAAAAAAATAAAAATACACGTGTATCGGCGATTTTCATGTACACGTCAAAAAAAAAAATTTTTTTTTCAAAAAAAAATTCAGGAAAATCTGAGAATTGATAAAAATCTATTTTTTAAAAAATTTGACGTGATACAGACATTTCCACTAGTCTGCCTGCAAAAATTCAGCTCGATTGGATCACGGAAAAAGGGTTTAAAATTGATCCAAAGTCTTTCACTTTATACATAAAAAAAAAATTCTGACGTGTACATGAAGATCGCCGATACACGTGTAGTTTTATTTTTTCTCCCCTTTCCGAAAAAGTATATTTGGTTCATAGGACAGAATGTGTGTAACGCGGTGTAAGAATAATAATAATAATAATAATAATAATAATAATAATAATAATAATAATAATAATAATAATAATAATAATAAAAAAGAAATGAAATCAAAATGAAAAAATTTTATACACAAATTTAACGCTTAGAATATTATTTGACACTAAAATATATTTTACAAAAAAACATGTAGAAATTTTATTTTTCATTGAAATTTTCAGAGCATACAGGCGAGTATATTATCTATCCAAAGAAAATATAAAAAAAGGAAAACAATTTTTTGTCTATAGTCCATACCCTCCTTCATGTCTTTTATAAATAAAAGCCCTCAGATTGCGAAAACTTTTCTAAAGAAAAATTCTTAGAATTTGATCTCCTATTTCTGGGACTTTTCCTATGGAAAATCCTTTTTATTATAAATATTTTCTCTTATAGAAAACCCCTCTATTTCTGAGGAATTTTTTCTATGCTCCAATTATGAGTACTTTTTTCCAGTTTTCCCCAATTTTTTATAACCTTTTCCTATAGAAAACCGAGAACTCCCGAGGACTTTTTCCACAAAAAATCACCAGTTTCTAAAGAATTTTTCCTATAGAAAAAATTTGCTGAATATGAGACATTTCTTTAGTAAAATGTCTTCAAATGATGGCATTTTTATATAAGAATCTGGATCTGATGTGTTTTCCATACACTCATAGAAATAAATTAAAAATGATGCTGCAGAAAAAACTGCTAAAATTAGCAGATTTTTTTTTTGCTAAATACTAGTCAAATAAGAATAGCAAAATTAAAACTGTTAAATTTACAGAATTTTAGTTATATTTAAGCTAACTTTTAGTTAATTGAAAATAACAAATTGTACTATAAAATCTGCAGAAAATTTTACTAAATATTAGTAGACTACAAATAGCAAAAAAAAACTGCTGTAACTACAAAATTTTTGCTATTTTTGAGCTAAATTTAGTTGAATGCAAATAGCAGTCTACGCTGCTAAAATCAGCAGAAATATTTCCTAAAAAAATTGTACACTGCTGTTTTCAAAAGGCTCGTTTTTTATTTACATTAAAAAAATCGAAAAAAAACTTCGAAAATTTTAACTTTTTTCTGATTTTTTAGGCTACTAATTATTTAGCAAAATTTTTTGCTGATTTTAGCAGGTTAATTTGCTATTTTCCATTAACAAAAATCTAGCTCAAATATAACTAAAATACTGTACATTTAGCAGTTATATTTTTGCTGTTTCTATATTACTAATATATAGTAAAAATAATCTGCTAATTTAACAGTTCTTTTCTGCAGCATCATTTTTAACTAATTCTTAGTAGTTTTAACTAAATTTTTTACGGCCTTTTTTTATTAGTGTAGTAACATATGTATATTTAAGTGTGGGTACTAGTGTTATGACTCATTTTTATCAAAATTTCTACCTATCACCACGTGATAGGCAATACTAAATTAAAAATAAAAATCGTGTTTGCTGGTAATTTCGGCAAAAAAACCTTCCGCACCAAATGCAATTTCTAAAAATAATTTTTGCTCGGGGATTTTGTTTAATTTACATAACGAATTATTACAAAAATTATTGTAAACCACAAGAAATGTATCCACAAGTCCCTTCAAAAAGGTTTCGTATTATTTAACGTAAATAGCTTTTAATAAGCATCGTTTGAGTCTCATTTGTTTAAAACTTTAAAGAAATATTTTAATTAAGCTCTAAACCATATAGACCAAATTTCAACTCTTTTGATGCGGGAACTTTTTTGACAGCAGCGAAAAAGTAAGATTGCGTTTCTTAATATTTTTTTATGGCCTTTTTGGCTAGGGCATGTAAAATTTGATATTTGCAAAAAAAATCAAAAAGTCATAACCCTAGTGGGTACTCAAATTATAGGAAATTGTCTCACCATTCAAAAATGTTATTCTTTTTTTATCCATAAAACGTAGCCCTAACTAGAGATGTTTTAGTCACTTAAGAGGGGGGGACTGAAAATGATGAAATTTTCATGTATAGTAAAATGGTAGTCAAATGATAGAAAATGTTCCCAGGACTTCAAAAATTACTTTTTTTTTTCAATAATCTATAAACGCATTAAAAATTTAGACATTTAAAAAAAAAATTTTTTTTTTGGAATAATCGCGCGATTTTTATAAAAAAAAGTTTTCCCTGCGGCGCAATAAAACTACATCACTTCTGAAATTGCATTTTTCATCAACAAGTTTCATTTTTATATCATCGACAAAAGTTTGGGTATAGCTAACATTAAAAAAAAAATAAAAATTTCCTTGTGGCGCAATTACAATACATCAGTTCCGAAATTGCATTTTTCATCAATTAAAAGTTGATTCCTTTTGTGATTTCCATTTCCAATTTTATGTTCCAAATATTAAAAAAAAAAAAAAATGGCCATTTAGAGGGTATTACTAAGACTAAAATAATGTGATTTTAGACTTTTTTAATTTTTCGAAGGTCTAAAATTTAACAAAATGCCTCTAATTCGATTTACGTCTAACGGGTTAGTAAAATACCTTATTTTTGAAAACGTGGGAAAATTTCATTTAATTTGAGTACACGCACTTACAAGTTACTATGTTCCCCCGCTTTTTGCCTCCCCCCATAAGCCTCACGGGCCCCAGCCCCTCCCAAAATTAATTTTGGATTTTTTCTTTTTTAATTGCAGGGGTGTTATATTTTTTTTCTTTTTTTGACGAAGCCCCATAAACTGCAGTTTTGCCCAAAAATGAATTGATAATAAAAATGGCTTGGGCAGTCCCATATTTTAAATTTCAGTCAAAGCTGAAACTTTCCCATTTTTTCCCTTCCTGTACGAAATATCAACTTCCTAGTTCCAGCAAATTAGGCTGAGCGATGTTGACTGAATCAGACAGTCAGTCGGGTTATTTCTTTATTAACATAGATTGACAACACATTTATTTCTAAAATTTAAATGTTCTTTAATTTTAATTAATTTAAACCAGTTTTTGACACTTAAGTAAACGATGCCATGAAATAAAAGTCAACATTTAAGACATTGATTTATTAACAAAACTCTCATACATACACACATTATTAACTCATTATAAACACATATGCATCCGGAAACTTTCAAAGTGTCTGAATACATATATGTGAGTATTTTCATTGAAGAATATAGTATAGTTTATAAATTGCATATCATTTATGCCATATTCGACCACTTATACAATACTTCATAATTTTTCAAAGGCACGTTTTATTTTATTAAAACCCTTTAACATGCCATCTACCAAATCTCGGCAGGTTAAATACTTCCTTCGTTCTTATTGGTGTTTTTTTGTTTTTGTAGCGTAAGTTAAAAATCTGAAAAATTGTTTTATACTCTTGTTTTCCTTTTTTGTGTTCTTACTGATATACCAGCACTGTAGTATAATTTTGTTGAAATCGTTGTTTTATGCCTTTGAGCTGTTGGTCACTGGTATTTTTATCGGTCGTTGTTGGTTGTTGGCTTGGTTGCCTGTTTCCTTGTCAAGTAATAATTTTTGTTGCCATTTATTTTTTTTTCTTCTATTTTCCGATTTGTTAGTATATGTGAGTGTGCCCTTTGGTTACTATAACTGTTGTTGTCATTAAGTGTTGGCATATTTTTATTACAGTTTCAAGTTTTGTTGTTCTACTGTATGTGAGTGTGTTGACAACAAGTGATATTGTGTTGATATTTATTAATTATTAACTTAAGAAGTTTATTTTTCAGAATTTACTAAAAAAACTTTCGGGAATATGAACTAATTAAAACAATTAACACTTTGACTAGGAGATTTGTTTTGATGGCAGTCTTCCGCGTAGAGAACCAAATTTAACAATTTCATTTGTGTTGTTTCATTAGACAAGTAATTCTCAACTGAAAATTTTTAAAATTTGTCGAATATTGTATAATAAAAATATTTATAGAAAAAAGTGATGACTATAATATCCAATTTTAATAAGGGTTTTCACAAGGGGTGTGCTATTTGTTGTATCGTCGTATCGTCCTAACAAAAAACAGAGTTGTTAGAATTTAAATTGAAAAAATACAACATTTGAGAATAGCACGATACAACATTTTTAGGTATGTTTAGTGTCCTATGTTTGAGTGTGCTAACAGGTAGAAAACTGAATAGAAAATCGTTGTTAAACACAAATAAAAATTTTAACAACTCTGTTTTTTGTTAGGACGATACAACGATACAACAGATAGCACACCCCTTATGAACAACCTTAATGTTTATTTCCATATTTTATGTAAATAAAATTACTTTATAATATACTCTTTTTATTAACCATTAAATATAAATGTTATCAAATAAAAAACAAATAAATATCACAAGAAAGTCATCATTGTTACCTCCACCATACCGCTATCATATTACATTTTCCTTACAAACATTTACTAACTTAAATGTACATGTGTGTCTATTACTAACATTTACTTGTAAATAAGCAATTGATTGTATGTGTAAGTAACAAGATAGACACACACAATTACATGAACCATATATTAGGGTGTCCCGATATTTCGGAAATTTTGCGACTCGCGTTAATTACTAGCACTCAAACGATGCGCAATTTTAGGCTTATTACGGCAAAAAGAACCATAACAAATTTTGGAATGTGCACTGAAAGAATTATCCTTTATCATATTAATGATAAAATTTCATGGAATTTTTTTCGTAGAATCAATGAAAAATTTCATTATGTATATAATATTTAATTAATATTATGAAATTTTTCATAACCTTTCTTTCATAAAATTACACAATTTCGTTAAAAAAAATTCACTGAATTTCATAAATTAAATCTACATAAATTTAATATAATGCAGTCAAAATTAATGTTAAATTTTTTTTTTTTTGGTATTTTTATCTAAATAATCTTTCCAAAAAACAAACGAAATGTCAAATTCCGAACGCTTGTAGATAACTATAAGTACCCTCAAAATATGTTTGTTATTATTTCCTAACGCGATTCACAATTAGGGACACCCTACCGCAACATGTAAGCAAATAAAAACATTTGAACATGTTCGAACTGTTATGATAGTAGAACTAATAATAAAAAAAATGAAGAAAGAATCATTTTTATACTCGTGTAATAACCAAAGAGTATTCTGACATGAAAATTGTTTTTATATGTCATAAAAAAACCATTGGTTTGTTAAAAAAATATAGTTGAAATATCATTTTTGGTTTATATCGACTATAATATACCCTTTAATTTATGAAGTTTTTTTTAGATATTTAAGAATCACACCCCAGCCAGCAATTTCGGAGCGCTCATAAATAAGATTCTTAAATAGATCATAGAAATGATTATTGTTTTTTTGAAATACTCTTTTTTTTTTGTAGAAAATATGAACCCTCAGAAAAAAATCCAAAAAGTTGTCTTTACAATCTAAAAAGCTGTCTCAAAATGAGGGTTACTTTTTCGGACTCAAAGAAGATTCCAAAATTATTTAAATTTATGAGGAAAATTTCGATTTTATATGTTCTTTTTTCTGAGTCATTTCTGAGTACACGGGGGGCTCTTTTGGACGGACCACTTTCATAGGAAAAAGATGAAAAATGTTTATGTTTTTAGAGCTCATTTCTAAGTCATTAATGATGATCTTTGTTTGCTGGGACCCTAACTTATGGTCTATGGAGTTAAACTTTTGAATAGTGTTAAAAATTGTCTTGGTTTAGGTCCAATTTTTGGACTAAAATATTAAAATATTTAAAATTTTTATTACGTGTTTTCTTTATCTCTTAATTTAGGCACTACGAATTAGCCCCAACGAAATAATCCCCAAGCAGAAAAATGCAAAAACCCCAAATGATATAAGAGCCAAAGAAAAAGAAATAATACCCAAAGGAAAAAAATTAATTACTTCCAAAACAAATGAATTAATCCCTGAACGAAAAATGAAATTAAGGCCAAATATTGGCCTTAATTTCATTTTCTTATAAAAATAAAAAAGCTCGTTTACAAAACTGAATAGAGTTTTTTAAATCGAGCAGCTCGTATAAAAAATTTCATAGAGCTTTTTATTATCGAGCAGCTCTTTAAAGAAATTTAATTGAGCCGCTAAAAAAGCTCGCTCCCATTAAAATAAGTTACTTATTATAAAAAATAAAAACGGTAACTTAGTTACACTATATCCAGCAGTATTATAGTCCCTAGATTTTGAATTTTAGAAACCCACACGTAAAAAATTGCAAAATAATGGCGGAATGTGCAAATATGCTTTGTGGTTCAAAAAATGCAATTTTTCTTTTTTGCAACAAACCACCAAACTTTGTAGTATGAAATGGGTGTTAACGTCCCTAGATTACAAATTTTAAAAAACCGCACTTAAAAATTGCAAAATTATGGTGGAAGCGAAAAAAGTCTTTATGGTAGAAAAAGTTAATTAAAACACTGAATCAGCGATTGACGGAACGTGAAAAAAGACTTTATGATGCAAAAAGTTTATTAAAAAAATTAATCAGCAAATTACATTCTGCAAACAAATATGTTGATATAAAAATTTTCCTTTTTGCAAATTTTTTTTTCGCGATTATTTTAACGATTTTTTTTGCAAGTAGCCGCCAAACTTTGTTTTACGAAATAGGTGTTATAGTCACTAAATTATAAATTTAAAAGAAGCGAACTTAAAAAATTGCAATATAATGGCGGAACGCGAAAAAAGATTTCATAGTGCAAAAATTTTATTAAAAAACTTAATCAGCTATTTACATTCTGCATACAAATATGTGGATGGAAAAATTTTCTTTTTTGCAAATTTTTTTTAGCGATTATTTTTCATGAAATGGGTATTTTAGTTCCTAGATTACAAATTTTAAAAAACCGAACTTAAAAAATTGCAAAATAATGGCGGAACGCTAAAAAAGACCTTATGGTGAAAATTTTATTAAAAACTTAATCAGCAACTTACATTCTGCAAACAACTATATTGATAAAAAAATTTTCCTTTTTGTAAATTTTTTTTCGCGGTTTCTTTTTTTAGCAACTAGCCGCCAAATTTTGTTGTATGAAATGGGTATTATTAGTCCCTAGATTATAAATTAAAAAAAAAACGGAACTTAAAAAATTTAAAAATAATCGCGGAATGCGAAAAAAGGCTTTGTGGCGCAGAAATTAAGTAAAAAACTTAAATTAGCGTTTAACATTCTGCAAACGAATATACTGATGCAAAAATGTTTGAATTTTTGGAAAATTTTATTCTTCGCAATTTTTTTTTGGCATAAGATATGGGTGTTATTGTCCTTGGGTTATGAATTTCAAAAAACCGCACTTAAAAAATTGCAAAATAATGGCGTAATGCGAAAAAAGGCTTTGTGGTACAGAAAATAAATTAAAAGACTTAATTGGCGATTAACATTCTGCAAAAGAATATGTTAATGCAAATATTTTCCTTTTTGTAAAATTTTTTTTTGCAAACAACCACCATAAAATTTGGGTATTTTAGTCTATTTAGTTAACAATTTTTAACATTTATTTTTAAATTCTATTGGAAATGCTGTATTTAATATCTAAATATTTAATTTTTTTGTAAACAAGCCAAAAGAGTTTTCAAATTTACTTCAAAAGAGCTTACGTTTTCATAATACTCGATTTTTTTTTTTTGGAAAAGAGCCTTTTTTTTGTGAAGCTCTTTTTCATTTTTTTAGGCGTAATCATTGAGCTCGCTTGTTTTAAAAAATTGGGGAAGCTATATTTTTTTAGCTACTTTCATTTTTATATAAGAGCGAGCTAAATTTTTTTAGCTCGTTTAAAAAAAAAGAGCGAGCTTTTTTTTTTGGCTCTGCTCTTTTTTTGGAAAGAGCAAGAGCCCGAGCGAGCAAGCTTTTCCATCCCTGGATTTGGCAACTGAAGCATTCATATAATAATTATATATATATATTTCGATTCCTAGGGGTGACCCAGCGAAACGCCGGGACACGTATAACTTCTTTTTTACCGATATAGAAGAAGAAGAGTTAGAGGGTTAAAATGTTCCATAAAAATGTTTCTCGTAGTATTTTACATAAGTTCGCTGAACAGATCCTGTACCTAAAATGGAAGATTACCATTACAATGTTACCAAACCAAAAATCCAGGTTTGTGGGACATTTAAGCGCCAATTCTGAAAAATACGAAATTAACCCTTGAACACGTTTTAAGTTTTTATTTATTACTGGCACTGAAGTTAAATTTTCAATACTGATGTCTTAAAAGACTTATAGTAGAATAGTAGAATTTTATAACAAACATTTTTACGGAAAATTTTAACCCTCTAACTCTTTATCTTTCGGGTCATTTTTGTCCGTTTTAAAAAGGGGCCAACAAAAGTGTCATTAATTGAAGAGGTAGAAGGTTAAAATGTCCCACAAAAATATTCCTCGTAGTGTTTTACATAAGTTCGCTGACATATCCTATAACTTAAATTCAGGATTCACATGGTTTCCTATTTTAATCTTATTTAATTTTTTGTTGTTTTAGAAAAATCATTTTAAGCGTTTAAAACGCATTTTTTATGAGGCACATATATGGCTTGACCTTTTATAAATTCACGTGCTAAATTTCATGTCAATCGGATAATTTTTGCAGGTTTTATGAAGATTTTGACGTAAAGGATATATGGCAGGACTAAGAGTCCTTGCTTCGTTTTTGATAAAAATTGGTTTTCAGTTTTATGTGTATCTCAAATATAATATTTTTAAATTTCAGGACCTATGGGAAGTGGGCGTGTCCTTGGCCCGATATCTCAAAAATTAAAAATTTTTTAACTAAGGAGTTCTATGCCAGTGTACTAAATTTCAAAACTCTGTCTCCACTCCTTCTATTTTTGGACCAAACGTTATATGGTATCAAAGCACTGTGCGACGTCTTTAAATAATTTTAAATCCAATGTGGTGACTGGGTTAAATTTTTCGAACTATACTATTAACATTTCACTGAAAAGTCTTTTTATATACGTTTTATTTGATACCAAATTTGACTTCAAATTAGAGTCTTCGATCTTAATGGAATTCGGAGAAGTGATAGAGAATAAAAAAATAATGTAGTGTAGCGGGGGGGGGGGGGGGTCCTTCGCCAGTGGAGCTCATATACTAATCCCATTTTTCTCCGATGTTATGGGAGATAAAAAATTGTAAAAAATATATTTTGTGCATTTTTCAATTACCTTTCCTTGACATCTACTTTGGCGAATTTACATCACATGTGGTTGCAGACAGATGTGTTTTTGGGTTTTTTGGGGTGCCAAAAAAAAAAAAACTGAAAGCAACTACATTTTGCAAACTTCCTCAAATCATGTGATAAAAAATCATTTTTCATTATGTTAGACCTATGATCCTAAGCTTTCAGAAATAAATAATTTGATTTTAGTAAATGCTTAAAAAGTGTGAAAAAATATTAATTTTATGTTAGTGCCTGTCTATGGGGCACAATCCCCAGATGGCCCCTGGAGCTACGAAGAGTTGGTGCATCCCTACCTAAAATGTTCTATAAGACTTTTCTATATGTTTAAAATATGTTTAATAGTAAATTAGAACAATCGTGTTCATTCTTTAATTTATATTAATTATTCAGTTTTTTTTTTTTAATTTTGCAGAATCATTATATTATAGTTTTAAATTATTTTTTTTTTTTATGAAGTTGAGATTTATTGATTAAATAGAATCATATAATTAAAGAACTTATTGTAAATTATTTATTTCAGTTATTAAAATATCGTCGACCGGCCTGCAAAATGTCACATGTGTTTTTTAATAGATTTTCAGGAGAGCGATAAAACTGTTACAAAATCTACTTTTAAGATATTTTATTGGCATCATATGCCTTAATGATGATTTTAATAAATGAGTTCGTAAATCATTAAGGCATACGATGCCAATAAAATATTTTAAAATTAGATTTTGTAACAGTTTTTTCGCTCTCCTGAAAATCTATTAAAAAACACATGTGACATTTTGCAGGCCGGTCGACGATATTGACTCTGCCGTATTAACAATATTTTTTTTGTTGAAATTGTATCTAGCTCTTTTGTGGAATATCCCCCAAGTTTGGGGCAGTAACGCCGATTTGGGTTACTTCGAAAATCATTAAAAAGTTAGTAGAAAATATGCAAATAATTAGAATGAAAATCATAAGAATTAAAGCCAAGATATGTAGATTTTCAATTTGAAAGTAATTTTTGAAAAATAAATAGGGGTTAAGAAATGACAGTGCTTTGAAAAAAAGTGGTGAAGGATCCCCCCTCTACCCTATCTCATGTTTAGGTGTTAAAAAGTTAGGTCAAAAATAACTCAGTTGTTAATTTTTTATATTTATTTCTTATAATATGAAAGAAAATATGCATATTGGGTATCAAATCAAAGATTTTTTGAAGAGTCATCTAGCGGTATACAAAACATGTCCAAACTTTTTTGTTGTTCTATTATTATTTTTATTTAATAACACAGTTGCTCAGGAAATTGTAATTACCCTACGGGAAATTTTAACAAACTGTCACCGAACTGGCCCCTTTATATGAAATAGACTGGTCACTTTTACATGGCGTTGTCATAGGAGGGGGAAATTGACATGTCACAAGACAATCTTAGGACAGGTTACTGAACTCTCATAAAAAATAAAGTTCAGGGACCTGTCCTGGGGTTTGTCTTGTGATCTGTCACAAGGGGTCAATTTCCCCCTCCTATGACAACGCCATGTAAAAGTGACCAGTCAATTTCATATAAAGGGGCCAGTTCGGTGACAGTTTGTAAAAATTTCCCGTAGGGTAGTTTTAGCTTAAATTTAGTGTACATATTTTATTTAGTCGAGAGGATGTCTTAGCTTTTTTTTCGATATTCGTTATCTTTCGGCTTTAGGACGACTTTCTCCATACTTTCCTGTTTAGTTTATTTAAAGAAACTAGAAATTTCCTCCAAAATTTAATTACATTTTTTTAAAAACACCTCCTATCCTGCCCCTTTACTCCCTAGGTATGCGACTGGGTCGTAAAAAAAGGACGTGATCATTAATTTTGACCCTTCTGTCGTATATCCGAATTTCAGCGATATCGGCCGGTGATAGCTTAATATAAAATAAATTCACTGTGGCTATGAATTTCTGCTACCTGCACTGTTCGGCTTTAGTAGTTGTGTCGACAACAATTCATTATATGCAAACAAATTCCGGTTACAAGATTGTGTTTCAATTGACCCAGGAATACTTTTGATTGCCACGACCAAACAATTTGACTGCAGCAAATATTCTCTTTTTTACTAGTTCGGTTATCACAGTAAATCTCTTTTCTCTATGTCTCAGTGAATTTGTTTTCTCTGTGAATTTTTCTGGACGAGTTTAGATGAAAATTTTCAGTAAACTAATGGAATTTTCTTCAAAAAGCAAATGAAAAGTTTTTAAATTTGATAAAAAAAACATCATATATTTAATGAATCCAGTTTTAATGAAACTTTTCATTGAGTGTATAAAACTTTATATAAATAAAATGAAATTTTTCACAACATTTTAGGAAAAATTCCATTGATTCAATGAGAAGTTTCGATGGACGAGTGAAATTTCATGGGTTTTATGCAATTCTTTCAGTGTAGGCGACAACGGAATTTTTCGGCAATCTAATGGTTCTGTGTCTACAATCAACTTCTTTGTTTGATACTAAAGAAGTTGATTTGCCGAAAGCCAAATTCTATCGTCTGAGTCTAGTTTCTGCTCTCTCAACTGATTTTCTCTTGTCAGAACCAAAATCAATTGATTGATAACAAACTCGGTTGCTAGCGCTAATCTGTTTTTCCCCAAGCTCCTTTAAAAAGAAAACAAATTTAAAGAATAAAAAAAAAAAAAACAGGCACAGAAGGTACTTGTGCACAATTATGACAAAATTAAGATATATAATAGAAAAAATCTAATATTTACCTGCCTTGTCTTTTTAGTAATCCGATAGACTTAGAGGCTACAAAAGAAATACAAAATCGATTTATTTTTAGTTTAACTAATCTTTAATAAATATTTTAAAACATCAATTTTATTCTGAAAATGCCAGATTTTCCCTATTACCCTTATTTTACAAACCAAATCTCTTAAGTGTTCCAAAAAAGCAAGCCAGATAAGTCAAACTCCCTTCACCAAAACATATGCAATTCTTTAAAAATCGGGGATAGATAAAGTGAGAGCCTTAGGTGTCTAGTTGTTTACGAAATAAGTCTTAAAATTTTGGAAAAGTCGAGCTTACACTTGAAAAATATTTTAATACAATTAATTTTGGTACACCACTGCGTATGATTACTTTGTATAGCATGATTCGATATAACTCATACGTACAGTAGCTTGGATCGAATTCAGACTATAAAGAAATTTCGATTAGGGTTGGAGTAGACAAGTTGTGGTTAGTTGTAAAATATATTTTTTGAAAGTTTAGGTCACATTGGAATTGATCTTCAAAAAAAAATTCCTGGAATCGCATTTTTAACGAACTTTTTCACAAGAAATATTTTATTAATTGTAAGACATAAGTTGTCAAAATTTGATGTAATATTTTGGAGATATTTTAAAAATTATTCTACACAATATGGTAAAATTTTAAGCGCAAGAAAAAGTCAAAATATGCGTAAAAATTACCATATTTAGTAAAACTGCATACCTCCTTTTACCTTTAACTTAACTAATATACTTTGAAAAATTGGAGCCATAAAGAAAATCTGGTATTTCTTACTTTCTCGAATAGAATTGGTGTCCGAAAGAACTTCTAAAAGATTAATTAAACAAAAAAAAAAAAAAAAAAAATATGTGTATAAAAATAATTTATCTGATTCAAAACCACATAACTTTTATTTATTTAGTTATATATTCGACTTCAAAGATTATGATTTTTCACAATTTTTCCTTTCTACTATATACTTATAGTGGAAGGTAGATAGGACTATGGGAAAACGCCATTCTGAGCACTTAATGCAACCATAACTGAGTGGTTTCAGGTTGGCTTAAATAGTAGAAAGAATTTAACAAAATTTTAAAATAAAAAAGACTTACAGTATTGATGATGGAAAATACTGCCAATGATTTTAAACATTTTTGGATACTGAGAACGAAGCAATAATGATGTGTTGTTCACATGCGTGGCTCCAGCAATTAATATAAGGGGAAAAATCATACGCCACCGTTAACAAACACATTGACTTCGCCACTGTGGCCCTTATTATAAAAGAGTATTTCAAATTTAAAATCCACCTTATTTTTAATCATACACTCAAAAAAAAAAAAAGTCAGTAAAGTCAGCAAAAAATGTTGCTGTGTCAGCAAATTTTTAGTCAGGAGCGTGCTTGCAAAAAAGTTGGTACTTTCAGCAAAAGGTTTGCTGAAAATCAGCGAGCTGATTTTTACCAAAAAATAGCAATTTTCAGCAAAAGTTTTGCTAACACCTAGTCGATTGCAAATGAAAAAAATCCTTGCTAAAATCACTAAACTTTTTGCTGAATATTAGTAGACTGAAAAAAACTATAATTTATTTTTATAAATTTTACTTTAGTTAATTTATTTGCTGAAAATTTAAGTATAGAAATTGTGTAGAGTTGTTTTTCTTTTTTATCATTTCCCTTATCTTTACTACATCCAAACAGGCTGCGACATCTACATCTTGTCTATCTGGTTGTCGTCCACGCTGTAAATACGGTTATCAGACGTTTTACTAACTTTTCTACTAACTTATTTTTTTGAGTAAATATCAGTTCAACACAAAATAAAACAAGTTTCATACGGCCTTAAGCGAACTGTATATTTTTCAGTCAAACTTTGCAGAAATAGCACTAAGAAATTTTCGCCATTGTTGAAATTTTGAGAGTATATGAATCATAAACTTTTAGATATATTTGAAAATTTGTAATTTTGTGTATTTTTTTTGTGGACAAATCTTTATTAAAAAATAAAATAAATTTTTATTTTTTTTTAGTTAATTGATTTTGAATTTTTTTTGAAAGATATGGTGGTTTTCGAAAAATTTTTTAAAATTGGCGTATGTAAAATTTATTTATATGTTGGGTGAAAACGGAAAATATTTGGTATATTTTCCATTTTGCACATTTGTAAAATTAATGTTCCGCTAGATCGGATTGGTTTTTAGCACAGGAATAAAGTTTCGTTTTTTTTATATTTTTAAATAATTTTAAAGAAAGACTTATCAAAATTTGAGGAAAGAAAACTATGACTAAGCTGTCGAACTCTAGTATAGTTACATTTGTAATGTAGGAGTATATGGGTTCGATTCCTACATCCGACATGTTGTTGAAAAAATTATCATATAGAGACAAATTGACAATAAAATATAAACAATAATACAATTTAATGGCAAATCAATGATGAAGCCCGTCCATAGAAAAAGGCAGAAAGTGGATCTAGTCTGATTTGCAAATTAATGTGTTTATAACTTTCGAAAAAATCTTTATTCTTCTCTTTAACCTCAAACCTACTAAATTAGAATTAATAAAAATGCATATTAATTACAATATTAATTGCAGTTGGTCTATATGACGCATTTGTAAAAACAACACTTGACTAAAAAATTGCTTTAGTTTTAAGCTATAAACATTATACTCAATTTTCTGAGAATTTAGGGTTTAATCTAAAGTTTCGGATTTTAAATAAATCATTCAAAAACTTTCCATTAAGATACGACTATTAGGAAAAACTAATGATACCACGTAAATTGTAGGGTACAAAAAATAAGAAAAAAAAACACACATACACACACACACACTGTGTGGTTAAAGAAGTATGAGGTTTATATTACTTATTCGTTTGTGTGTACACGTAAGAATATGTGGAAACTCATCATGTAAGAACAGTGAAATGATATTTTGATTGGTAACATTGATTGCAGGAAAAACTTTTATGAAATCGAATAAAAGACAACATAATAAAAACATTTTATTTAAGCATTATTTATAGAAAAAAACGAGTAAAAAATTAGAGTTGGGCATGTCGACTATATAATACCCTACACCAGTCTGATTTAAAGCCAATTAAGGTTTGGATCCGATATTTGTGTCAAAATTTTTTATAAAATCATAAAAGAAAAGAAAATCGAAAATATCACCCATATGGGCGATATGTCTAAATATGTACCGATCCTATTCAGAATCAATAGGCTTTTTCCTTGGGACCATGTGAGTCAACGAACCAAATTTCATTGAAATATCTTCGTATTTGCGACATGCAGCGTGTAATCAAGCCAATTTCGGGGGGTAACCTTATATGCGCGCTAGGTCTAAACATGGACCGATTGCAACCAAAATTAATGGGCTCTGTTCTTTGGCTGACATAGGTCTGTGTACCAAATTTCATTGAAATATCTTCGTATTTGCGAGCTGCAGCGTGTAAAAAAGAAAATTTTGGGGGGTACCCTTATATGGGCACTAGGTTTAAACATGGACCGATTTCAACCAAAATCCTTGGGTCGACGTAAGTCGGTGTACAAAATTTCATCAAAATATCTTAATATTTGCGACCTGTAGAGTGTTCACAAGAATGCATGGACAGACAGACAGACGGACATCGTTAAATCGAAGTAAAAAGTGATTCTAAGCCGATCGGCATACTATAAGGTGGGTCTAGGACCAATATTTTTTGGTGTTACAAACAGAGCTTTGAAGAATTAATTCCTTTTTGAATGAATTCACTACCAATCGAATTCATTTTCTCTAGAATTGAATGAATTCCTTTTCTTAAGTAATTCACTGAATTCATTCAACTGAATGCGTTCATCAAACAACAAATTCAAAGAATTAATTCAATTGCAATAGTTCTTTTTATTAAATCAAATGAATTAATTCACCGGTGAACGCGTTCAATTTTATAAATCGAACGGGAAAAAAGTGAATTAATTTTTTACTGAATTAATTCACCACTGAATTCATTCAATTTCATTTTCATTCAGTGAATTAAAAAAAAATAAAATTACATTCAGTGAATTAAAAAAAAAAAATAATAAGTTCACTGAATTGAAAAAAATAAAATAAGTTCACTGAATTAAAAAAAAAATAAAATAAGTTCACTGAATTCAAAGCCTGTTTTCTGCCGTTCAGTAGAAGAAAACAATAATATACAAATAAAAGTTTTAAATAAGCAATTTTACAGCGTGTGCTAGTAACAAATTAGAAACCAGATGCTGTTTATCAACCTACATGATTCAAAAATAAAGCCTTTTACTATTAAAAATAAAAACATTACAAATATAGATAAATTTGGAAAAAAAATATAACTATATAACTAGTTTGAAAAATTTCTAATTTGTTACTAGCACACGCTGTAAAATTGCTTATTTAAAACTTTTATTTGTACATTATTGTTTTCTTCTACTGAGCGGCAGAAAACAGGCTTTGAATTCAGTGAACTTATTTTATTTTTTTTCAATTCAGTGAACTTATTATTTTTTTTTTTTAATTCACTGAATATAATTTTATTTTTTTTAATTCACTGAATGAAAATGAAATTGAATGAATTCAGTGGTGAATTAATTCAGTAAGGAATTAATTTACTTTTTTCCCCGTTCGATTTATAAAATTGAACGCGTTCACCGGTGAATTAATTCATTTGATTTAATAAAAAGAACTATTGTAATTGAATTAATTCGTAACAAAATAAATCGAACGAAAGCAAATATGAATTAATTCCATTCAATATATGGTGCTTAGTGAATTAATTCATCGAATTGTTAATTCAGAATTGAAAAATTGAATTAAGGAATTAATTCTTCAAAGCTCTGGTAACAAACATCAGCACAAACTTATAATATCCTCTCCACGTAGTGGTGTACGGTATAATAAACTAAATAAGTCAATTGACACACACAGAACAGATTCGTTGTGACAACCGAATTTGTTGCCAACCGAATTTTGGTAGTCACATGTACTATCACATTATTCGGTTGCAGCTATCAACATTTTCAGTTGTACTTTCCAACGAATCCATACATTCAGTAGACTCGACCGCATTATTTTTGTAATTTGTATCGAATTGTATTAAACACCATTTCCATTTATTTTAATTTTTTTTATTAATTAGTAAAAATAAAATAAATATTAAAAACATTACACAAGAGAAACAAATTAAAAAACTAAAATTAAAACATATGAGGACTTTCCTATAGGAAAACAAACAAGACTAAAGCCCTTCGATTCTGGAAATATATTTTCTTGTAAATCCTTTTGGGTTTAAAACAATTGAAAGTACCAACACCCGCCTTTCGTTACGGACTTTTAAATAAATTTGTAGTATTCGTTTTCACATTCTGAAAGAAAAATACGAATATTTATTAATAAAGGCATTTATCGTGCATATTTTAAGAGAAAAATATTACTTACATGACATTTAAATAGTCCAGTAAAATTATTCCGAAAATTTCCATTTCTTAACATAAGAAAATTCTTTTTTTCTTTTTATTTTTTAAATTATTTTCTTTTATTTTAGTTTTGACAGTTATATTTGCTTTTTCAACTGAAAATCTTTTACAAGTTTGTTCTAATATTGGTTGGTGCTACCAGTATTTGGCAGAAAAATACTTAATAAGCCATTAGTAATTAATAATTTTTAAAATTTGATTGATGCAACCTACATATAGTATCTGTTCTTAATTAATGGTAAAAATTGTTACATTTAAGAAATTTTAAATAGTTGTCACTATGGAATTCATGTATGGTTTTTGATTTCTGTATGAATTGGCAGAGAATACCAATTTTATTAGTAGAAGCAACCTTTATTTAGTTGTAATTAAAATTTTTAGTCATAAACACCGCCTTTTCACTAACACAATTTAAATTTCGTAACTATAATAGAAATTGTTCTGTAGTAATATAAAAATAATAGTTTTACTCGAAATCCAATTGATTTCTTTTCTGTGTGTAGATTATATCATTTGTAAAAGAATTTTTTTTTTTCGATATTTAAATGATAATGTTGACATAAATAACAACTCGAAAAAGAATTGCGCGTGTAAATAAGATGTTTTTTAAATATTAACTACATGCGCAATGCAGCTTAAAATGTTGGGAAATAATTTATACGCCAGCATGTACCACCTTACAGGAAAAAAATAAAGTTCGCCGTACATCTTCCAATATGAAGTATTTTTACAAGGAGGTTTCAAAAATTTTTTTTTTTTTTTTTTTTTGCCGAACGTAGGGGTCGCCATTTAAAATTTTTATCTTTGGCATTTACAGTCGGATCTTAAAGTATGATACATCGATGTTTTTCTCTCGCGGAAACCAGTGTTATTCTCTCGAGAGCCATTGACCTCAAGTATCCTGGATTTTTCCTTTATAACAAAACACTGGTCTTATAAGAAAGTAAAACAACAAATTTTTTATTAAAATGAAAGCAGAAACAAATCGGTTCTCAAATCCATCTGTTCCAAAACTGGTTCCACAAGAACTAATTGCAAACTCAATTATGTTTAGATTCTGTTTTGGTGTTTTTGGATTATATAAGTAGAATTAAAAACTATTGGAACCTTTTTTTATATTTTTTGCATTGATCTGCGGTGTTGCGAAATCGGGCAACAAAAATTTTAAAACTCAACGAGTTATAAGAAATTGAATATTATTACGACAACAAAACCATGTGGAACAAGTCATAGCCTCCTGGATTCGAATTTTTTATATAATAACTTCATTGCGCAAAGCAAATAAAAAAATCCAGCTCCTTTAAAGGGACACTATGCACTAAAGGGTTAATTAAAGCGATGATTACAAACTTAAAGATTTAGTCAGTAATTTGAGTGCTTTCTGATGAATTAAAACGCCGACTTTTTCACACAGTTCTAAATTTAAGACCAATGCGCTGCAGTATTATATTCTGCACTAAGTATGAATTTTAATAAAACTTTATTTGAATAAGAAATTTTCAAACAAAATTTCTTAATAAAGGCAAATTTGAGTTTATAATCGTGTTTTGTGGTAACTATAAAACTCGCCCACTCAGCAAAAAAAGTTAGTAAAGGGTACTGAAAATTTTTATGTTATTACTGGAAATTTAACTATTTTAAGCCTTGTAATATATTTTGATAATTTTAACAACTCTTGCTTACTAGACCGACTCACGGAAAAAAGTAAAAACGTGCCCCTCTCAAAATAAACCTTGGTTTGTTTTATGATAATTGCCAAAATATTTCGGGTCTAGAAATGAGATCTCACAAGTTACACCATTTTTAGAAAAGGTCTTGTTTTTAGTTTTCGGAAGAATTTAGCATTTTAGCTGAATACAAAATACCTCATAAATTAGTCCAATCGATTTGAAATCCGTTTAACGGATTTTTCTACTTGTAAAATAATACTATCGCTCCCAAAGAAAACTGCCAATACAAGGCATCCTGTTAAAATAATTCACGTAAAAAAACTTACATACACACATGTTAGCTGAGAACAAAAAGAAGTGTTTAATTAACACAAAAACTAATTTCCGCAAAAAAAAGTAAATTATAAGCAAAGCTAAAATATTTAAAAACCATAACCAAAGCAATAAATAAAAAAAAACTTGTTAAAAAAATGATAAATTATTGCAAATGTTGTCATGTTGTCAGACTTTTGTCTGCAGTGATTTAAAAACTACTTAAAATGTTAATAATATTATAAACACTAACTTTGTTTGCGGATCTCTGTGTGTGGGTAGCTAAGTGTACATGAGGTTGTTTAAGGGTAAATAAGCATGAACATTTTACATTGACATTGAAAAATATACAAAAAAAAAAAACACTAACAACACTTATATTTACTCTCACTAGCACATTATTTACACTCATTTATTTACACAGACAACAGTGACAAAACAACAACGACTATAGCAACAATAACAAATGTGACTGATGACATGTCATCAACTTTTATACAACAAACAATCATTTCAACTGTAGTTAAGCACAAAACAACACAACTGAACTGGAATACACATACAAAAAGTACTGAAATAACAATATACAAAACTCAATTTAACATACCATTAACAAGAGTATTTATCAAGTGTAGATGTATGTATTTGTTGTAAATATATGTTTGTATATATATTCATATATACAACCACTATTATATTTAAATACAAATAATCAGAAGTATAAGTATTTAGCACGTATTCAAATCAAACCCAAAATACAACAACATTTAAAATAAATGTTTTATTTTTTAGCGTGTTAAATATTAAATAATGTTTGTAATTTATTCTCAGATTGCTGAGACTGGTGGTGTCGGAAACTTAATGGTAAATTGTATAGAGATATTGAACTTAAAATTTTCCTAGAAAGTCCTTTATTATCCCCTTAGTTTTCAAAACGAGAAAAAGTTG
Source organism: Leucophora obtusa (assembly GCA_949987735.1). Taxonomy (NCBI): domain Eukaryota; kingdom Metazoa; phylum Arthropoda; class Insecta; order Diptera; family Anthomyiidae; genus Leucophora; species Leucophora obtusa. The sequence continues at coordinate 55,797,795 of OX465299.1, forward strand.
TTTGGAAAAATTTTTGCTAATAAACTTGGAAATAGCTGACAAAATAAATTTTCTGTTTAACTCAACATCGCAAAAATTTGTACGAACAAATTTGTCTTTCTTATAAATGTGTGTGTCTTTCTCATAAAATAAAAAATTCAACTTTGGCAATTAATTTTTTTTCACGAAAAAAACAATTGAACTTAAACTTTACATATTTCAATATATTGTTATGAAATTTCATTGATCTGGTTCTGGTATTTTGGAATTAAAATATCCCGAGAAACGGGATTTACTAAACCTGTCAATATGGTAACGCTACGTTTAAGCATACCACATTATGCCGTAATTTGCTATAAAGTGTTATACTGTGAATGGGTTTGTGTAGTGGCTAGGAATAAAGTGGTTTGCGTCTTGGCTACATATAAAGTTTGTGTCTCGGCTAAACCCCAAGTGGTTGGTGTCTCCGCTATGAATACTCTGGATGCTTCTGGAACCTTCTAGTTAGATCTACAAACATGGCTTACAATCTGGGTGCCTCTAGAACCTTCTAGTTTGTTCTACAAACAATCTGTATGTCTCTGGAATATTTGAGCTCATTCTACAATAGCAGGCATTACACTACAAAAGGGCTACACATTAGCATTAGTTTAGTTAAGTTGTGCTAAGTCAGTCAGTCATGCAGTAGCGTTTGTACAGTTCAGTTGAGCTGTAGTAAATTATTGTGAAATTGTTTGTAAGGTAATTAAGTGTTAAAGAAATAAATAGTAAACAACAAGTTTGGGTGTGTTTTAGTTATTTTTAATTGCACCAGCCAGGTTTATTTAAAAGAAATAAATGAACATTTTTGAAGGTAAACCGTAACAATTAGTGTCTGAATTTAGATTGGTTATTTTGATTGCAATAGAAAAGAATCCGGTTTATCTAAAGAAGATAAACCAACGTTTTTAAAAGGTAATGTTTGTCCAGTTTCTATTTTTAAATAAAAAAAAAAAATAAATAAAATTCCTAAAAAAGCAAAAAATCTAAAAAGGACCCATTTTTTAACCTCTTTTTTGACCCTTAAAATTCCGAGGTAGTTGATAAGCTGTTACAGGTCGACCTTCGATTTTTCTTCTCTATTACATATCCAAATTTCATTAAAATCGGAGTGTTTAGGATAGAGTATTTTCTTATTAGTTTTCGAGAAGTAGAGGGCACTACGGAAGGGGAAGTAGAGGGTACTACACTAATAGAAAAAAGTCCGTAATAAATTTAATTTAAACTGCTAAAAATTAGTTACAAATAATGCTGCAGAAGAAACTGCTAAAATTAGCAGATTATTTTTTCTATATAAATATTAGTAATATAGGAACAGAAAAAATTTAATTTTTAAATGTACAGAATTTCAGTTATATTTGATCAAAATTTTTGTAAAAAAAAATTTTGCTAAATAATTAGTAGCGCAAAAAAAATTAAAATTTTCGAAGTTTTTTTTCGATTTTTCTATTCAATTTCTGCTGTATGAATGCAAATAGCAATAGAGACTGCTATTTGCATTCAAGTAAATTTAGATTAAAAATAGCAAAAATTCTGTAGATATAACAGTCTACCAATATTTAGCAAAATTTTCTGCAGATTTTACAGTATAATTTGTTATTTTCAATTAAATCAAAAGTTAGCATAAATATAACTTAAATTCTGTAAATTTAACAGTTTTAATTGTTCTTATGTTACTAGTATTTAGCAAAACAATCTGCTAATTTTGGCAGTTATTTCTGCAGCATCATTTTTAACTAATTTTTAGTAACTTTCTCTGCTATATCTACAGATTTATTTCTATGAGTGTACGGAAGCAGCCAGGTTTCGTAAGGTTCTTTATAAGGCATCCAGTTCACCAGGATCCCTTATGAGGCCTGATGGTACTTTCACGGAAAGTGGTCGGGAGACCATTGAGCTGCTGATGGAAACTCACTTTCCGGGTTGCACTGATGAAATGATGTACAATGTCCAGTTGGACGCACTCTCATCGACTGCAATTCAGATAGGTGAAGACATCTGCTCAGTGGTTGACGAACCTAAAATTGCTTGGGCGATACGGTCTTTCAAGCCCTACAAATCAGCAGGGCCAGATGGCCTCTTCCAGGCACTTTTGCAGGGGTCCCTGGACATTATCATGCCATGGCTGCTTCTATTTTTACTGGTAGTCTGGCATTCTCTGGATGGAGAGAGGTCAGGGTGGTCTTTATACCGAAAGCGGGGGGATAAACCACAGTACCGCCAAAAACTGCAGGCCTATTATTCTCTCGTCCCTTTTATTGAAAACGCTGGAGAGACTGGTAGATGTTAATGTGAGGAGCATCCTTTCCCCACAGCCCAACACGCATACCTCAACTGGAGTTCGGTGGAAACGTTTCTGAGTAAGGTTGTCGGCACAATTGAGGATGCCCTTCCCGACCGTGAGTATGTGTTGGCGTTCTTCGTGGATGTGGAAGGAGCTTTCAACAACGTGAGTATATCATCGATCATTAGTGCCTTGGAGAGTATTGGCACTGACCCGCAGATAACTCTGTGGACGGGCAATATGCTCAGGAGAAGGGCCATAAACTCAAATATAGGTGATTATGAGGCTCGGAAGGAGCTCACAAGGAGGGGTCATTTCTCCTCTTCTGTGGAATCTTGTGATCAATCGAATCCTCGACTCGTTGGAGAGAACGTGGACTAAAGTTGTGGCATACGCCGACGACGTTGCGCTACTGACAGAGGGAAATTTCTTCACATGGTCAGTGATGTCATAGAGTTGGCGCTTATGATGATGTCCAGGTGGGCAAGGGAGAATGATCTGGGAGTCAATCCAGCTAAAACCGTACTTGTTTTGTTTACAAGGAAATACAAACCGGAGAGGTTAAATCTTCTTAGATCGGAGACAGCTACTCTTCAACTCTAGGGAGAAGCGAAGTACCTGGGTGTCATTCTGGACTCTAAACTTTCCTGGAAGAGGAATACCGAGGAGAGAATGAGAAAAGCCCTATGTGCTTTCTATACTTGTGGGAGGACCTTTGAAAAGAAGTGGAGTCTACAGCCGTATATTACCAACTAGATGTACGCGGTGATTATCAGATCGAACTAGACCTACGCACAGTGGTTCCAAACCAAAAAAATGGTAATAATTATGGATCTTCTAAACTACTGATCCAATCGGAAAAAAATGTTCACAAGAACTGAACAAAAAGATCCAGGCTTTTAGAAAATTTATCTTGTAGCCACTTTGTTTTACAATAGGGTGCGCTACAGGGTGTCAAAGTTGACCATCTCCGATATACAATGGCTTTATGGTCGTACAACTTTTACAAATGTTAACCGGTTTTACTGATTTTAGACTTTTTGTAATTTAGGTTACAAGATAAAGAAAAAACATGCTTTAGTTAACATAGTAGCTCTTATAATTTGAAAAATACCCAGGAAAATTTTCTTTTCCAAAGAATCGGTTGTAGAATAGCTTCTTTTCATTCACAACCCCTTCTACTGTCGATTCTAACACCGATTCTTTTTGTTTCAATTTGTCCCAAAAGCAACCCCTTCTATAGCTCCAAAGTGGAACCAGTTGCTCTAGAATCAGTTCTGGAACTAGTTCTACAACTGATTCTACGTCACCCACTCCTTCCATATAGGATCCCAGGAACTGGTTCCGGAATTAGTTCCTGGGTTCGGTTGCAGTAGAACCAGTTGTAGAATAGGTGTGGTTTGCTACCGATTGTAAAAGATTTTCCTGGGTATTTAACTTTGAATTTCAAAATATCCATTTTTTTACCTTGACTTCTTTTGGTTTTTTCCCAATAAGTTTTTTATTATCAGAAAAAATGTTTGAAGTTTTGTAGTGTCACTATCATGACCTTTGTAAATTTCAGAATAGAAACTTTTTTCAATTATCTCGAGCCGTTTTGCAGTGATAGATTTTTAAAATTTAAACTTTTAAATGTGTGTTCTGAAAATGGCATTTTTTTTGCAAATTCACTTTTAAATACAGGTTTTTAAAACGCTTTTTAATATTTTTGGACATTTCCAAAAGAATAAGCTTCAGAAATGCTTAATAATATAATTTAGAACAATGTTGAGCATCTAAAAGTCACGCCACTTAGATCAATTTTTTTTAATTTTGAACCATAAACAAACATAGGCCAATGGATTTGCCCCTAAATTTACGGCCGCCCGCTCGAGAACATCGATAGGGGAAAAAATTTTGTGGAAAAGTCAGATTTTCAAAATAATTTTTTTTAAATGAATGTTTTTCAGTTTGACTCTAGATCATAAATTAATATCACTTTCTGTTTTTAAATTATTTTCCAAATTAAAGAAAGATGATAGATACAATTTGCACATGTAATTTACAAAGAATAAAAAATTTGAAAGAATTCGATAAGGCCAGCAAGACAGATTACGTATTTTCGGCTTTCGCTACAAAGCCATCATCAGTTACGTTTGCCTTGACGGGTTAAACTTTGATAATCGTCTACTTATGTGAAAGTTAAAAGCAAATCGAATATGTTAACAACTCAACATCAACGAAATCTAACAATGCTATTTTTATACTTTGTTAGTATTACTCCTTTTTTTTCTTTTTTGCTTTGAACCTTAATTCTTAAGGTATTTCAGCTGGTTCTATTCATTTACAACGAACCGTTAAATTTAAATGTGTGTTATTTAAATTATATTTTGCACCGTGTCAATTTTTTATTTGTAAAAAAAATACGAAAGTTATATATTTTTGTAAAATTAGTTTTTTGTAAAATTTGATTTTTTTTTAGTTGAACGGCAAACAATTAGTATGCCCCGACTAAAAAAGATATTATATAATCATATATCACCATATATAAACCCATATATACGTCCATATCTAATTTGATCCGAATATTGGAATATATAATTATATCAAGCGAGATAAGCATGTTATCTAACCTGATACAATTTGATCCGAAAAATGGGTCTATCTAACTTCATCAAATTATATATTAATACATATAATTTGATGAAGATTTTCAAATAAAATTTTAGTAAATATTGTTGAGATCACTTATTTTCATTCATTTTAAATACTAATGCTTAATGTTTACAAAAATTTTTGTTAATAAACTTGGAAATAGCTGACAAAATAAAACATTACAAAAATTTGTCGGAACAACTGTCTTATAAAATAAAAAAAATAACTTTCAGAATTAATTTTTTTCACGGAAAAAATAACTGAACTTAAACCATATTTATTTCAACATGTTTTTCTAATTTTTATTTTTAAATTTAAAAATTGCAATTAAACTTTATAAAATTTTGTATAATTAGATATCATGTCAGATATAATTATATATAAAATTAATACAATTTTCTATTAACTTTGTTATATATTTTGATATAATATGGTTTATAAAAGCTTATATGCCATTATATATAATTATGTATGAAGTATATTTGCAGATCTCTTAATATACGGCTGGAGACCAAATCGCATATGATTATATATAACGTTATATCAAACATATTTATAAAACCAAAGTGTTAATATAAATGTATATGGTTATATAAAGCCACGCATATAAACATTTAAAGTTATATCAAATCATATAAGATTATATAAAAACTTTTTTAGTCGGGGCGCTACAAAAATTGTTTCGTTACTGTTAACAGTTATTTTTACACAACAAGTCAAATTTATATGTAATATTTTGAAATAAAATGGATTGTAATTTTTTTTTTTTTTGGTTTTTTAAATAGCTTTTAATATTTTTTTATATTTTAAAAATGCAGACTTATTTACCGATTTAACGATACATAAAATGTTTATACAATTTATTCCATCGAGTCAAACTAATGCACTCAAAACAGACATCTCAGGTCAAAATTAAATATTCGATAATTTTTTTCATATTTAGTAGACTGGCCCTTATTTGTAAAGTTGTTCCGAATCCCGCTCCCGAGGCTTATTTTGTGAGGTTACTAGAAAAACTAATCCAGAAAAAATTTCAGCTCCATCGAAGAATTTTGAAGCTATCCCTGGCCCTTCAAAGTTTTGAATGCGATTTACAAGGGGAAAAAATAACTTTTCTGGCTTATTTTGAAAATACTGGCCCTTAGTAAATGTATTTTTGGAAAATGTTAGTACAATCGTAATGCAGACGGAATTACTTTTCTTAAAAGGTATAAAAAATTCAAAATCGGTTGGAAAATATTTAATTAAGTGCAATTTGCCCAGACCATTATAAACCTACAATGGGATAAATTACACTGTGAAACAAATGGTAGTGGTCAGTGATCGGGAAGGGTTCAAACTACCGGGGAAAGTTATATCGGTAAAAAAGAAGTTATACGTGTCCCGGCGTTTCGCTGGGTCACCCCTAGGAATCGAGATATATCGATTTGACCTTTGGTGGTCTTTTTTTGACATAACTCGAGAACCACTAGTCCGATTTTACTCAAACAATTTTAAAAAAATTAAAAATTACAATTCCTTTAATCTGTTCATATAACGTTTTTCTATATACTCAACAGTTTTGCCGGTAAAAATAAATGTATGAAGAAAAAAATATTTTTTGCCTAAAATATTAAAAAAAAGTAATAAATAAAAGGTTATTGATTTTTATGGTAGCGGTAAGAAACATTTATTTTTACGGCAAAACTGTTGAGTATATAGAAAAACGTTATATAAACAGATTAAAGGAATTGTAATTTTTAATTTTTTTAAAATTGTTTGAGCAAAATCGGACTAGTGGTTCTCGAGTTATGTCAAAAAAAAGATATATCTCGATTCCTAGGGGTGACCCAGCGAAACACCGGGACACGTATAACTTGTTTTTGACCGATATAACATTTCCCGTTGGTTTCATCCCATCCCGATTTTACTGTCGCATAGTGTTATGAAAATCGCAAAAATTAAAATATTTTTTTCAAACACTTAAAATGTTATACCCTAGTTTCAGTTCTAAGATCTATAAATATACATTTTTGTCTCTTTGAGTTATGATAACCTAGTCCCAGGTATGGCCAAATATGGGATATTTTTTTGTAAATCTACAATACCCTAATTTTAAATTTTTTAAAATTTTGAAAAAAAAAAATATTAAAAAACAGCGGTCAACGCATAGAGTTTTTTTTAATGTAGGTAGGAATATTTCTACTGAAAATTGCATTTTTCGGATCAAATTATATCAAACTTTATCCCCAAATATATTACTGGATCTAATTCAATCTGCCATTTTTCGGATAAACTTAGATATAACTTAATCCCTAAATATATTGCTGGATATAATTCGATCAGCCATTTTTCGGATCAAATTGGATCTAAGTTTATCCCCAAGGATATCATTGGATCTCCAAATTTTGAGGTATAAGTTGATGTTAGTTTAGCCCCATATATACAATGGGATCTAATACGATATCATTGGGCACACCTAATTTTGAGATTTAGTTGGATCAGCTAGATATTACAGCAGATCTTAAAGAATATCAAATTAGATATGAATAGATATTGCGCCACATCAATTTTTTTACTTGGGTAGTTACCATTTCCATCCCAGAGCAGAAACTATATTGATATATCATTATTTTTTGGACTACTAGTAATGACACCGACTTACTTTCTGCATTATTTTAAAACATACAATAATGAGCTACTAAAAGCTAGTTACATCTTCCATTATTTCAAAACAAAAAATAACGCTTTACCAAAAGTGACTTATTTTTATCATTATTTGAAATATAAAGTAATGTACACAATTTTTTTGAAATCTATTTTAGAACAAAATAAATAAAACATACAAAAAATAAACGAGTAAAAAGGGTAAAGTCGGGCATGTCGACTATGCAATACCCTACACCAGTCTGGTTAAAAGCCAACTAATGTTTGGATCCGAAATTCGAATGGGTTAAAATGGAACTTGTGTCAAAATTTTCTATAATGTGAGTCAGCGAACCAAATTTCATTAAAATATCTTAATATTTGCGACCTGCAGTTTGTAACCAAGCCAATTTTTGGGGGGACCCTTATATGGGCACTATGTCTAAACATGGACCGGTGTTAACCAAAATCAACAGGCTTCGTCTTTGGGCTGATATAGATCGGTGTACCAAATTTCATCAAAATATCTTAATATTTGCGACTTGCAGCGTATAAAAAATATAATTTTGAGGGGACCTTTATATGGGCACTAGGTCTAAACATGGACCGCTGGTAACTAAAATCAATAGACTTCGTCCTTGGGCTGATATAGGTCGGTGTACCAAATTTCATCAAAATATCTTAATATTTGCGACCTGCTGCGTATAAACAATATAATTTTGGGGGGACCCTTATATGGGCACTAGGTCTAAACATGGACCGATGTTCACCAAAATCAATAGTCTTCGTCCTTCGGCCAACATAGGTCCGCGTACCAAATTTCATCAAAATATCTTAATAGTTGCGACCTACAACGAATAAACAATATAATTTTGGTAGGACCCTTATATGGGCACTAGGTCTAAACATGGACCGATTTTAACCAAAATCAATAGGCTTCGTCCTTGGACCGACATAAGTCGGTGTACCAAGTGTCATCAAAATATCTTAATATTTGCGACCTGTAGAGTGCGCACAAGAATGCATGGACAGACAGACGGACGGACGGACAGACGGACATCGTTTAATCGAAATAAAAAAAAAAAAATTCTGAGCCGATCGGTATACTATAACGTGGGTCTAGGACCAATATTTTTTGGTGTTACAAACATCAGCACAAATATGTGGTTACATATATGCTTACCAGTGTTGAAAAAATATTGAATCTACAAATAGATTTTTAAAAAAATTTGCAATAAAATCTTAAACAATAATTTTTATTTGAAATAATGATAAAAATAAATAATTATTGGTATCGCATAATTTTTTTGTTTTTAAATAATGGAAAAGCGACGCATAAAGTCGGTATTATTATTGGTAGCCCAAAAAATATTGATATGTCGTTACCGTTTCCACACTGGGTATTTACTTATTACACTTCTTATTACTTACTTTTATATTGGGGAACTGGGAACAAATAGTGAAATAATAAAATCAGAAAATATAAGGTTAAATATAGATGAAAAAGAATTTTATAAAAAATTATATTTTTATTGTTAAATTTTTTTTAATGAAATGTGCCAGGAATCGAATCTTGGATTCGAGATTTCCAGTAGACAGTGCTACTAAGGGAACTACCTCGACTTCCCAGTGTAGAAACGAAAATAACTTATCAGTATCTGTTGAGTTACTAGTAATAAAATTAATTTACTGATAAAATCAATTTTCGGTTGTACTAAACTAAATTTAACTGACATCATAAAAACTCGACCTTAGAGATCGCCATCAGCATCTGTAAGTTTTAATATTTTTGGTTATTGAAAAAAATCTTGCATTACCTGATTGCGTTAGTGAAGACTTAATTTAGACATTTTTAATATGAAAGAGCAAACATTTTGGATTTTGCAAAAATGTATCTGATATAATTAGTTTTGATAAAAAAATTAAGCCCAGCCATCAGTAAATTTCTTCTACTAGTTTCATTTCGCAATTTACAATGTATATCGAGTCTATATATCTACTTGATTACCACCTTACTAATACCAAGTATTAAGTTCGACATTTACAAATGTATATTGGCGCCAAAGATAAATTATTTAGATTAACAGTGTCTTATTTCGTGTTTTAACCGAAAATTGTTTGCTTATAAATCACACGAACACACATACTCCCATACACACATACATTCAGAGGTAGTCAATATGTGCATTTATATATTGAAATCAATTTTGTACAACAAAAGGAAACGGAAATGAATTTGAAGTTTTTCCTACCGTTGGTAAAGTACATGATACTTAAGTATGTGAAGATCATATCTTAACAAAATCAATAGACAAAAGCGCTTAAAAAGTCACAAGAAGCAAAAAGAAAAAAAAAGTTGTTTCTAACAAACAAAACAAATGATTGACATGTGTTGCTCATGTTTGGTTAAATGAAAGATATACATGAATGAGTCATGGTATATTGAAAAATAGAAAAGTAACTGCAAACTGATATTAAATCTGGATAAAACAAGATGTTAAAAAGTTCTTTTTCTTTTCTTGAGGATAAATTAACTGATGGTGGTATGAAATGCGACATTTGGACGCCAGTTAACCGAAAATAAAATTAAGAATGAACGCCTACTTTGAAAAAAAAAAAAAAACTTGATGATATAGTTTATTGTGCTACTGGTGCTGGTGTTTTGTTGTTTTGTCCTTTACTTTCACATACGCATTAAAAGCTAATAGAGCAAAGCACTGAAAGTAGCTGTCATCATAAGATAAGATATAAACTTAATAGACTTGTTAAACATACGCTCGAGTGACCTTACACTTTCATACACTCACATACTTATTTATTATTTCAATGCATGTTTGTGTGTTTATATGAAGTGGTTGTAATAGAGTTACGTATGTATGAAGTGTTTTACCATCATATATACTTAGAATATGTTAAAAGTTTTGTTATAGTTTTTTGTGGTAAGAAAAAAATAGAACTAGACGACGATGATGAAAAAAATAGGTTTGGCTTTTCACTTTCTTTTACTGCATTAAAACTCATAAAAACTCTTATGTTGTTCTGCTACTACATTTTTCCTGGGTGGTGAAAACAGAACTAGGGAAGTATCCTAGACTAAGTTTGCATTTTTGAGATATCGATGTCCGTCTGTTCGTCTATCCGTGTAATCTTTGCAATGAAGCCATATGTCGCAAATATAAAAATATTTGTATTGAGTTTACCAATGACCAACTCTACTTAGATTAGTTAAAATCGGTTCGTAATTAGAACTACTTCCTATAGGTATGTCATATATGAAGTGGACTTATATCCTTAATTTCAACCAATAAATACATATCAATGCTTAGATACCTACCATGTAAATGAACAATAATCCGTAGATATCTTACAGGCATGCATACTGAGGGGAGGAAATTGGCATATATCTTCCCTCAAAACAAAATTTTTGAATCCAAAAAAATAAAATCTAATAGAAAATTTTTTAAAAACACTCTAAAGTTCCCCCCCAAGAAATATTTTTTTAGATATGTGCCAGCATCTAAGAACTGATAAATAGTTACCCCGGAAAAAAAATCTGAAATAATGCTTTACAAAGTACTTTTTTCCCTGCTTCACAAGTATCCGTTAGTGTATTTTCACTGCTTTTTTAGAAGTTATTCCAAAAAACTTCAAAAAAATCACTTCTTTCATTGCTTCCAAAGTATCCGTTAGCATATTTTTACAGCTTTTTGTTACTTCTGAACAACTTCCAAAAAATCACTTAAGTATTGCTTCTAAAGCGTAATTGCTCTAAAAGTGATCGTAAAGAGTGATTTTGGTATCATTTGGCATTTCCAAACGCAGGGTCCCAGGTTCGATTCCCGATGGGACCAAGATTTTTTTTATTTTTTTTTTTTTATTTTATTAACTTTTTTTTAATATTTATAATTAATTTGTTTAAATTCAATACTTTTTTAATTTTTAAAAATATGTATATATAAAAAAATGATGAGAAATTGCTTTTTATGCACCTGTAAAAATAGTACTGAAAACAATATTGAATTGGAGTGCACCTTTTACACTTGTTTAATAAGTACTTTTATTGAAGGCAATAAGGAACAATATCTCGCAGTAACAAAGTGGTGTTTTTATGCCAGTCAACTTTCATATCAAAGAATAGCTCAGCGGTAGAGCGATAGACTAGCAGTCGTGAGGTCGCAAGTTCGATACCCAGTGGTGGCAATAAAAAAACTTTTGTAAAATAAAAAAATATAATTTTTTTTGCAAAGAATTTTTTTTAAATTTTTAATTGGTGAAAAATAGCTTCCTTTGAACTCGTTCAAAAAGTACTGAAAAAATGTTGAAGTGGGAGTACTCCTCTCCTATGACAACTCAATGTTAAAATCATTAGTGATTATGTTAAAAAAGAAGTAGATCTAGGTCATCAATTGTAGTGCTTTTTTTACTGCTTCAACATCTCTTTTTTGCTGGGTAACTTATCTCTTCGAGCGTCTATCTAATATTTACACTGACCCAAAAAGAGACAGCCAATTTAGAAGCCATAGATGTTCTTTAATAACACAGTGCTCGAATCTGAGACATTATTTTCCGACATGGGGGGCACCAGTAAGTAAAACTAATTCGGCTACGCTGAATTCAGTTGCACAACCCGTTTTGCTGGATTAACTCTTAAAAAACGACATTTCAATATGAAAATTATGGCTCCAAAGACCCCAGATCACGTGATTTTTTAATATGTTTACCATAATTTTTTTGCTACGTTGTTTATATTTGCACTCACAACTTTTGAACCGATGAGCAGATTTTGGTAATTTTTGTCTTGACGCTGACTGGAAGAATAGCAAACAAGTCTGATAAAAATAACTGGTCGAAAAGTTAGAAAAGTCTAATTTTCTGGTGTCCTTGGAACCATAACTTTGAAATACAAATATCTTTTTTTAAGAGCTAACCTAGAGAAATGGATAGCGCTACTGTATTCAGCGTATGCGAATTAGAAAATTCTAAAATTTTTTCGGGCAGAATATTTATTTTTAGACGAAGTTATTTTTTATTTCGCAGAAAACCCTTTTTTTTGACAAAGCGAAATTTATTGCGAGCATATAACCTCCTCGGGAGCAAAAATCCAATATCTTAAAAAAAGTTTATAATTTCTTTCTGTCTCTTTTTTGACTGTATTTCTTTCTAGTTTATTTTTCTGCTTATAAAATAAGGTTTAGATTAATTGACAGAATTTTATACGCTTCTCATGATGTAGGGTACCTCAGGTTCGGTATTGGTCGACTATATATATATTTTTGTGACCCTTGTAGTTGCTGATAAAATATAAGGACTTCTATAGGGAATTTATTTTAATTTCGCTCGGGGCATGTCGCTTTTATACTACGTTGTTCTAAGAGAAGTCACTTCAATTCTTGTAATTCTCCCTGTACAAAAAAGCTTTAATAAAAATTTGCTATTTGAAAGAAAAAGAAAATATTTAAATACAAAACTTTTTTCTATATGACAAATATCCCAAATTGTCACAATTTCTCTGTAACATTTTTTTGTACAATATGATAAGAAATACGAGTTATCGGCGAAATTATAAATAATCTAAAATTTAAGATATCTTAAATTTTAATTTTTATTAAGAGAGGCATCAAAATAGTTATTAATTTTTAACTTTTATAAGAACATTGTCATAAATACTCTATAATCTTCAGGTCTGCGGTATACTTCTCTTATGCAAAAATATTAAAAAATACTACTTGGAGTAAAATATGTTTGAAAATTGAAATAACTTTTATTTATATATAACAAAATCAAACTTTTGTCCCCTAATATACATATAATTTTTTTGTGTTCCTAGTTACTTGTGTTTTCTTTTTTGTTATTTATTTTCTTATCTTTAGAAATAACAATTTAGCTTGTCAAACGTTTATGAATACAAATGTCATGTGTCGGAAATGCCCAACATAATTGGGGGACTTCGTAACACACAATGGAGGTGTTCAGCGACATGTGAGATTTAAGTTTTTTGTGTAAAAGCTAACAAAATATTTCAATACATTGTCATGAAAACACCAAATAGCCAAAACATTTTTCTTTCATCAGCTGTGGAAGATTCCCGGGCTTCAGATTTTATTTAAATTTGGTTCAAAATACCCTGAATTTTAGTCACTGTAGCTCAACTAAATCGATTTCGGAACAGACTAATCATTTTCCATTTGCCAACAAATTCAATATCCGTAATATTTATGTGCAAATGAAATAACAAAAGCCCAGTTGAAACTCTTAGAATTTTCTTTAAATTTTTTGGACACCTCTAATACACACATAGTTATAATACCCCAATAGCCAAAAACTGGCCATTACTCACACCTACTTTTCCGGTCTTACACATGAGATTCTGTACATCATCATACGCACTTTTTCGTATTATTTTCGTGATTAAGCGTTGTTTATCTTTAGGATGTAGGAATATAAAGTTTATTTTTCTTGGTAACTTTTGTAAGTTTGTGCGAAATTATATATTACATTCAATGAAACTGTTGTCGTTGATGAAAATGTCATGAAATAGTTAATTTTAATTTACAAGGGCGGGGTAGAAAGTTTTGTTGAAAGAAATTTTGAATTTATTTTTGTTTCATACTCCCTCTGGTTGGAACTTCAAACGACTTTCTTAAGAAATTGTGCTGGTAAAAATATGAGTAGTGGGTATCGAGTATTTGTCTTTTTTTTGGGTACTCGATACTTAAAACTACTACTCGATATTTTCAGAGTTGCATTTTGGACAGACAAAATATATAAAAATGTGACTCCGCTAAAATATTTACCACAAAAATGTGACTCTGCTAAAATATTTGTCACAAAACTACAACTCTACTAAAAGAAAAAATCAGAAATAAAATATTTAAAATACCATTTTAAAAAACTATGAAAAACGCAATGAATAGTTAATGAAAAAGTTTAAAAATATGTTTATAAATTTAAATATTGAATTACAATAAACATTTTCAAAGAATTTTACTAAAAAATTTTAAAAAATTTCAAATTTAAAAACCATTAAAAGTATCGAGTAGTATCGAGTATCCAAATCAAAAATATCGAGTAGTATCGAGTATTGAAAAGTAACCGAATTTACCAGCACTACTAAGAAATGCTACTTTTTCTATATTTTTATATTCTAAATACAATCCAAACATAAGCAATATTGTTACCGGTATTTTACATTTCGGGAGTACGGTAACATGCCAGTGTGGAAACGGTAATGACATAGCACTATTTTTGGACTACCAATGATGACAGCGACTTACTATTTGTATTATAAATATATACTAATGAGTTACTAATAACTGGTAACTTTTTCTTTTATCTTAAAATAAACAAAACAAAAAAAAAATAATGCTTTACCAATTAAGACTTATATTGCCAATATTTTCAATATAAAATAATGTTTCAAATCTTTTTTAAATTTTTCGAAAAGCTCTTTTAAGACACAATCCTTTTCAACTCTGGTAAATATAACCACATATTTATTGATTGATTTTTTGTATGCTTGCGCGTAAGCATACTTGTGTGCAGCCTATTAATTATTGTTGTTTTTGCTATCAAATATAACATGTCGAGATAACTGAAATGGTTGAGCAGTGGAGTGGCAATAAAAAAAATATTTTAAATTTGGAATTTTATAAGTTTAAAATACGAAAAAAACCTATTTTTTTCTCATTTTTTTTATATAAAACTTCTAACTGATCTTAAAAGTCTCTCAAATTTTCAAGAGGACGTTTTTGTTTAATATATGAATTTTTGAATTTAAAAAAATTTTTTTTTTAATTTGAATCTTAATACAATAATACTATATAACACAAAAAATATGAAGGTTTTGACAACTGATTCTGGTAGGGAAGACAAAAAAAAAGTGCACAGGTATCGGCATTTTAAAAGTTCCCATCTGGCCATATGTTTTTTGGGGGGTTAAAATTTCCCCCTTTTGCAAATGTTTATTGTGCATCGGTATGGGAAAGCATGTGAATCTTCCATTTTAGGTATAGGATATGTTCAGCTAACTTAAGTAAAATACTACTAGGAATATTTTTGTGGAACATTTTAAGCCTCTAACTCTTCAGTGAAAGGGACTTTTTGGCCCCTTTTTGAAAAGTGACAAAAAAGATGCGTAAGTTGTGTTTAGGGTATTCAATTAATCGGCTTTTTATTTTAATCGATTAATCGTTCAAATAATTATTCGGGTTTAACCGGTTAATCGAACAAAATTTTTAAATTAATCGATTAATCGAAACATTTTTATGTAAAGTAATATACATGCACTTGTTGGGTTTTTAATAATTTTATTTAAAAAAAGCAACAAAAATAAATTCAGTAACTATTCTGAAATTCAAAAAAATAAAAAAGAATGTAATAATTAAGCTCAGATTTTGTCAATATTTTAATTTTTTCTGTCCCCTCTTTCACATGTTAAAACTTTATCCAAATCGGGGAGAACAACACCGCAGTGAGTTAAAGAAGAATATAAGCCTCCGTAAATTAATTTGTATCTCTTTCGTATGCATTGAACACATAAAAAACGTAAATGTAGAGAAGAATTCTGTTGAGAATTTATTTTCCCTCTACGTTTCCGTATATGCCTCCATCCCTTCATTTTATTTTATTTTATTTTATTATTTCAGAGTGCTCACTAAACTAGTGCTGGCAAATTCAGTTACTTTGCAATACTCGATATTACTCGATATTTTTCATTTGGATACTCGATACTACTCGATACTTTTAACGGTTTTTAGATTTGAAATTTTTAATAAAATTCTTTGAAAATGTTTACGTTAATTCAATTATTAAATTTATAAACATTTTTTAAACTTTTTTATTAACTCTTCATTGCGTTTTTCATAGTTTTTAATATATACTTTAAAATTTATTTTATTTTCTAATTTTTACTTTTAGCAGGGTTGTAGTTTTGTGATAAATATTTTAGTGGAGTCACATTTTTATGTATTTTGTCCATCCAAAATGCAACTCTGAAAATATCGAGTAGTAGTTTGAAGCATCGAGTACCCAAAAAAAGGCAAATACTCGACACCCACTACTCATATTTTTATCAGCACTACACTAAACAAGCTTTATAACATTGAGCATTAATTATAACTAATAATTCTAATAATCATTAATAACAATAATTATAAACGCTTTCGTTTAATATCAACTTTTAAAAAGCCGTAAAAAATGATTAAAAATATACGTAAATAGATACCACTACTTTATTAGAAAAGTCACAACAACAGAGTAGTTATTTGGAAGATGATAAAGCAAACTGTGATAATATTATGTGGTTTTTCTTTTTCTTTGGGATTTAAGATGTTTATTAACGCTCCTACTTGAAAACATGAAATTCTCATTGAGTTGAAGCTAACAAGTATTTCCAGAAATTCTAAAAGGTCTTCCCTAAATCATTTTTTTAGGCCACAATGAAATCCGGATAGCTACAAGCCTACAGCAAATTATTTATCACAATTTTTTAAAAAAGTTTTAAGATTTTAGCACATTTACATTAATAAAAAATTTATGTTTTTTTAAATATTTTTGTAATTTTCTACCAATTTCGATTAATCGATTAATTATATGAAATTATTCGAATTATTCGTTATTCGAAATTTGGACATTTTAAATTACGAATAACGATTAATCGATTGAATACCCTAGTTGTGTTATAATGTATGTTGTTCAGAATTCTTCTAAAAAAGCTATACAAATATACTAACGGATATGAAGGAAGTGATGTTTTTGTAGTTGTTCTGAATTACTTCCAAAAAGGCACTAATGGATTCTTTTAAAGTAGTGAAAAAAGTTGTTTGTTAAGAACGACTTTCAATTTTTTTTACTGGGACATTTAAAAATTTAAATGTATATGAATAGTTTGTTTTATAAGTCACTTATAAATTTTAAAAGTAATAACGCATATGACTCTAAAACTCAAAGAAATTGATAGAGGAGTTTTCTATAGGAAAATCTCCTAGAAATCTGCAGGGATTTCTGTTCAGCTCTCCGAATCTTAGCTAAGATTTTTTTCATATAAAAAAGTTTCCAAACTTAAAGGCATTCTGCGACAAACAGAAAAATTCAGTATCCAGTATTTTTTTTTATATTAAAAATCTAAAAAAACTGAGGTTGTAAGGATATTTTCCTATATAAAAACCTTCAGATTCTAAAGACCTTTCCTGCTTCCCAGAATATGATCCAAATTATGCTTAACTTTAATTATTTTATTTACTTTAGTCTACATTTATCATTAAGTGATTATATTGATGTTTACCATGACACTGTGACTCTAAGTTTTTTTTGATGTTTCATTTTGTTTTTTATTACGATATTTCCTAAAAGCTCATGAGGTCTCGTGCTGTCGTTATGTATGATAAGTATATATACTCGTATGTTTTTTTCGTGTGCACAAGAAATGCGTGGGTAGCATGTGTTCAGTGACTTTTTGTGTCATTTGTTGTCATAGTTGCCTTACAATGAAACCTATTCTATGATATCGTTGATTTGTAGCTGAATAAATACGTGGAAAATATTTCAAGTAAATGTCAAAGTAAATTAAAAAATGTTAATTAAATTTAATACAAATAATATTAATTCCTTTAATTTTTTATGATTTTGATATTTCCTCGCCTTTTTTGTGTACAAAATATATTTAATAAAATGTTAAAACCATGTTATCATACTTTTTAAAAATTTCTATTTTTACAAAATCGCATATTCATAGTTTTAATTCAATCCTCACGCAAGATATTGTTTTCACAAACTAAAGTAATTTTAATCACAAACATTAAAATTTAAAAACAAAAACTTTAAAAGAACTAACATAAAAATCACTTAAACTCATCTTCATCACCATAACAATTACAATAATAAGTTCATCAGCAACATCATACTTGTACAAACTCATTAAATATACGAACATAGAGCATAATGAACACAACATTGTTTTGCAAAACATTTGGCAGAAACTGAGTAGCATTAAACTTAATTCCACGATGCCTTTGAGGCAACAAAGTGTTAACTTTTATAACACACACATAACACGTACGCACACACATATACATATTAATAAACAAAAAGCATTAACATTTTTAGCAACAATGATGCAATATGATGATATTATGGAATAGTGGCAACAACAATCATAACAACAACAAAAATACTTAATGCACTTATACACTCATACATAATATTACGCATACGTACGATTAAACTTATACCAACACATTCAAAAATAACGAATAGTTAAAAGTTGCAAAAACATAACATTCACTAACACTCAAACAATTTAAAGTATATGGTGTAATGAAATCAAGAATTATTAACAAAACTTGTGTTGTTTTGTTAATAAATTCTGTTTTTTATAGCGCAGTGCTACAAAACAACAAAATTCTTAGGAAATTCTGAATTAACTCCCATTATGACTAGTTTTATACTCAAAACTGAGAAAGAACTTTTTCTCAAATTTTTATTAAGTTCGAAATTTTGTTTTTAAGATTTATTTAAAATTCGTTCTTAGTTCTGACTATAAAACTGGTCCATAGACTTTAGATTCTGCGAAATTTTCAAATATGCAACTAATATGTCTACGTGTAAAAATTTCCATATCTACAAAACTTGAACATTTTGAAACAAATGCAAAAAAAGCATAAGTCCAGCCAATAACAACAATGTTGTAGTTTTCTGTTTCAAATGAAAATATAGAAATTAAACTTGAATATGAAAACTAAAATACACTGTCTTCTATAACAGCCAAGAGACATGAGAACATCACCTCTCATTACAAAGGAAAATTATGCATACAACAAGTTCCATACAACACATTTAAAACAAACAGAGTGTGATAGATGGTAACAGAAGCTAATAAAACAAAAACACAAATTCCAGCCACAGCATCACTTTTTACCAGAAATATAAAACTACTCTTTAAAAAGTAGAAAGAAATATAAAATATTTCGTTATAACAATGGACAGTTTAATCAATGTGACCAACAATATTGTAGTAAAAGCAAGAAATTCAGTTATAATATTTTCTTTTTTGGAGAGTTTATGCACTTAAGTATGAGTCTATATAACTGAGCAGTAAACTTTCCATAAATTTTCCAATATTTAATTTGTGACCACACTTAAAATAATACGTCAGAAAAAAATCTCTCAAACGGTATTCAAATCGGTTTGACTAATTTTTAACAAATTTTTAGTTGAAACGCTGATTTAGAGAAAGACTTAAGTTTAGTTGTCTTCTTTTAACACAATACTAAAACTCCTCAGTACTGTAATTAATTATGTGTGTTAATTTTCAAAAATATTTATAACCAGGGACGTAACAGTTATAACTTTTATTCAAAAAACTGATTGTTTTACAATTATTTCTTGTTTGAATATTTTTAATTTTCTGTTTATTTGCTCTGTTTGATTTTTATTTTTAATTCAAACAAAAACAATCCAAACACTATTTTTATTTTTTCAAAAATAATAAAAGTTATTTTGTGATTTTTTTTTCTTTATCCAAAAACAAAAATTAAGAATATAAAGCAAAAGCCATAGAACCAATGACTTCAACAATTATAATATCCTGATGATGTCAACTAGTGTTAATAAAAGATTGAAAAGTTATTTAAAGTGAGTAAATATAGAGCAATTCCATATGAAAGCGATCACCTTTTGGACGACCCCTCTCCGATTCTAAAATAAATAGTCTCAATCGATTGCCCAGCAAAAAATAATGTACCTACATATTTTTTTTTTTTTTTTTATAGTGACTGGTTTAGTGGTGGTGTACACCACTGTCATGTGACAAAATTGAAGAATTCTTCATAAGGGACCTCATTGAAAGTTGTTTTAAAAAAAAACTACTAAAGCGATCGCAACGAGTGAGAGCTCGTTAGAAAGGTATTGAATCAGGCTTTAATTGAAAAATAAAATTTTCCTAATTTTCCTCAGAAATTTACCTTTTTTCCCATGAAAATTAAATTTTCCGATTTTCCACAGAAGCTCCTAAATTTTCCGGCTAATTTTTTTTTTTTTGGATTCCTCATAATTTTTGCTTTAAGAATCAGCAATAAAAAAATGGGCCCCGACTCCTTGTTTGGACAGGAGAGGAGCATTTAAGAGACCACCTTGTTCTCATTGTTTTTATATTTTTTATAATTGAATTATTTGTAATTATTTAACATTGTTTTATTTTATTATTAAAAATACATTTTAAAAATTATTTTACAGTTAAAAACACATTTATGAAGAAAAAATCTTTCTTATTTTGCTGCTTATACTTAATTACAATATTTATTAAAAATTTCAATTGTCTTGGCAACATTATAAAATTAAAGTAACTTTAAATTTAGCACGTCGGCAGACGAAGAGTACCGCTTTACATTAATTGACATATCAGAAATATTTGGTATGAAGCAATGAAACTTTTGCGTTCCAGTTATAGTTTTGACATTATTATATCTGTTTTGAATTCGTCGCTCCATGGCATCGTGTTCTTTTTGAGTGCATAAAACTGTGTTAATGGCAATTTCCTTGCTTTGAATCCACGAAAACAAATGTTGTACATTTAAGATCTGGTCAGTATATGGCCTTTGCAAACTTGCCGTAGTCGCCATGCGTTTTAGGGTTCCCCCTAACGCACCGTGCACTGGTCGTTTGCCCATTGATAAGCCTGAATTTCATTCTCAACGAGAAAAGTGTAATTCTCGGCAAAGTCGCTTATCACAATGAATTCATTTTGGGCTAATTTCTCCTTACTTTCCTTTAGAAATTTCGATTGCATCTCGGATATGAAATGGTGCGCCTTCAGTTCATTCAACTTGAATCCGAATTCCTCGATGAATTCCGGAATCTGCTTTACCACGGTCTCAAGGGAACATCTGCCGCTGCTAATTATCCACTGTTTGAAATGCACCTCCTGAATTAACAGCTGTTCAAACTTTTCCGCCAAATATTGCTCTAGCTCGTCAATCTTCGGACAATTGTCGCATTTGGACAGATGACAATTTTCCGTGGGGTAATGCCAGCACGCATTCTTTTGGTCGTAGGATGGCAAACTTAGAAAATCCCACTTTTTCTGCTGGGTATTTCTCTTTGAACTGATGGTATGCTTCGGATAGATTACATAATAATAATCTGCGCTGCTTGTGTACTTTTTCTCCATCTTCACGTGTGATAACATAGTCACGTGTACCTGGGCAGGCGCGGCTGTTGTCATCATTGCAGTAAAAATCTTGAATCAATTTCACCGTTGCTTCGCTGAGGGTCCTTGAGCCAAATTTCTTGGTGGGAGTCGCCAATATGCCCTTCTGTCGAACTAATTCTTTGCTTCTTCTCGCGATATAAAAAGATGTTTGAAACTATTCAGAAATCTTGCGTATAGACCATGATTGAGGCAGCATAGATAAAATGAGATATTTCTCCGGAAAAGTGGTCGCTAAATTGAATTTTCTTTTCAACTGCTCAATCATTTGTTTGCCGTCATCAACGTCATCTGCTTGACTGCATTCGTTATCAGAGCCTTCATCAAATATTGTCGCGATTGCACTCATAACCTTGCCTTTTTTCTCTTTCCTGTATTTTTCACTTCGCAACTTTCTTTTTGTAATAGGCGATTCACCTAAAGTGGTAATAGCCTCATTCAAAGGACTCAAAGACATATTTACCATCGGAATGTCTGCCTCACTATCAGATGAAACATTTTGTTCAATTGTCATTTCACTCTCGGATTGTGGTTGCATTTGTTTCAATGAATTTGCTTGTTGAGACAAATCGATTTTACACTTGGGGCAAATGAATTCTGCTTCTTCACCGTATTGTATATTTAATTCATTCATGTATCGCTTCGAAACACCAGTTAATTTTAATACTTTTATCTTTTTCGAACGATGTCCACTCTTGTTAAACGGATTGCAGCAAAATTTATTCATTTTACTTTAATTTGTCTTTACAGCTTCACTACTTTACAAAAAAACACTTTAACACCTTCACGTTTAGTATTCAACTAAAATTTGACTCAGAGTGTGTGAAGTATTTATATTTATTTTTTGGTAAAAAATAGGTAAAAAAAAATAAGCGATATTTGCTTTTCTTTAATAGGAAAATTTGCGTGAACTACTGGTCATAAAATGTTTTTTAAAGAGGGACTTAATTGGTTACTGCCAATAAGCCGACCACAGGTCATAAAATGTTTTATAAATTTTTTAAATTACCAGGTAATAAATATTTCGCCATATTTATGGAAAATCCGTGTTTTATGACTTGTTTCTGCACGTGTCATTTTAGGCGAAATATTTATTACCTGGTAAATTAAAAAATTTACAAAACATTTTATGACCTGTAGCCTCAGTCGGGTTTGGTGTGCCATTACATGCCACTGCTGCTATTATCCATGGATTTATGGCCGATCTTGTGAAGGCAGGCAGACCATATTCACTACACACTCAACTTGGGGCTCTTAAAAAAAATTGATTTTTTCTTCATAAATGTATTTTTAACTGTAAAATAATTTTTAAAATGTATTTTTAATAATAAAATAAAATAATGTTAAATAATTACAAATAATTCAATTATAAAAAATATAAAAACAATGAGAACAAGGTGGTCTCTTAAATGCTCCTCTCCTGTCCAAACAAGGAAGCAAAAATTATGAGGAATCCAAAAAAAAAAAATTAGCCGGAAAATTTAGGAGCTTCTGTGGAAAATCGGAAAATTTAATTTTCATGGTAAAACTAAATTTTCATGGGAAAAAAGGTAAATTTCTGAGAAAAATTATGAAAATTTTATTTTTCAATTAAAGCCTGATTCAATACCTTTCCAACGAGCTATCACTCGTTGCGATCGCTTTAGTAGTTTTTTTTAAAACAACTTTCAATGAGGTCCCTTATGAAGAATTCTTCAATTTTGTCACATGACAGTGGTGTACACCACCACTAAACCAGTCACTATAAAAAAAAAAAATATGTAGGTACACATTATTTTTTGCTGGGCAATCGATTGAGACTATTTATTTTAAAATCGGAGAGGGGTCGTCCAAAAATTTGCCAATTTTGATCGTTTTCATATGGAATTGCTCTATATATATTCCATCAACTTCCGGCTTTCAATAATATATAACTTTACCCTCAGCCAGGCATCATGCACAAGCAATATTAGCTCAGACGGTAGAGCGTTTGCCTTCCAAGCAGAAGGTTGTGTTATCGGGCTCTACTTGACGCCAAGTAGATTTCTTTTAATTCTTAATTTTTTATTAGTTTATTTGAAAAGCTATTTTTAGACACACCATCTTACATGTCACAAGGTGTCTAAACTGTGGCAATTGGTCCCTTCCAATGAAAACGCCATATTAAAGTGAAGTGCCTTTCTAACAAAAAGACCGATGAAGCACCGGTCTGCCCCCATTGTCGCTTTGGACTGGTCCCTTTTCCCATAGGGTAGTTTTAGATGAAATCCTTTAACCACTCCAAGGCGTCTGAAAATCTTTAAGTTTTTTGTGGTGTAACGTAATGGGTAAATACAAAAATAAAAACAGTTTTTTTGCTCTCCTGGAAACTATGTTTGTTCATATCGTAGAAGCTGTAATTGGTAACGTTAAATTTAAATGACCAAGTTCAGTTTTACTATAAGCTGTAGATATTTTTAATATTTAAGCTTGT
This sequence comes from Leucophora obtusa, assembly GCA_949987735.1. Classification (NCBI taxonomy): domain Eukaryota; kingdom Metazoa; phylum Arthropoda; class Insecta; order Diptera; family Anthomyiidae; genus Leucophora; species Leucophora obtusa. Next base: position 55,822,011 of record OX465299.1, read on the forward strand.
GGACTAAGTATACGAACAACATTATAATTTCAACTGTCATCACAATCATTATCATTAATATTAACACAACAGCATCATAGTTTATACTCATACTATGGCTACCTATATTATTATCTTTCTCTCTCTCTATAAAAAACAAATATAAAAAATTGTCTGCAAAGTTGTTTCCTATAGGGACATGCAATTTGTGTCATCATCACTACTATTGTCTAGTGCTCTATTTTATATTATGATTTTTTTTTTGCAAAAAAAAAACTACACCTTTTTCTTTAGTGAAAAACATTGTAGCTGAAGTAAAAACCGAACACAATATTACACTTATTGCACACCAAAGACACAAAGTAAGAGTTTCTATTATATCTGTCGTAAATCTGCAATTACTATATTGTCGTATTCAAATGGCATTCCCAAGTATAGCAGCTTTTAATTAATAGAGCTATGGCTAATAATAGAACCTAACGATCTTGTCCTTCAAAAGTCCTTAGAGCCATTATAAGAATATAAATGTATTTGTAGTTTTTGAACAGACATTGTATTTAGTATTAAGTAGTTTGTAGTATAAGTTAGTTGTAGTTAATGGTGGCAACAATTGGCTTCATAACTTGTACATTATATTTTCTTATTGTTTGTTGTACTGTTGTGTTATTTTTAGAAAACAGAGAAGTACTCCACATGATGTCTGTTTTACAATATACAAACATCAAACAGAAGTAACATTTGACAAAAAACGACAAAAAAAAAATTGTAATACAATGAATGGTTTATTTAGTTGGCTGGTAGTTTGTCTAACAATACGTAAAATGTACATTGAATATTACACTTTTCTCTCTTTTTGCCAAATTGTATTATTCAAAGGCATAATGCCAAAATTTTTAAGCATAAGCATTTTCGTTGTATTTTTAGTGTTGACAAGTTGGTATGAATGAAAATAATACTTGTTCGTAGAGCTCATGTTACAATGTTGCAATGTATAAAATTGTTGCAATATGAAAAATGTTCGAAAATCCTAGTAAGGCAAGACTTATCATGAGTTACTCTGCACCATTATATGTATGTAATGAACTGGTGCATATTTCCGAAAGTAAGCAGCTTAAGTTGGCCATTCAAATTGACGTAAAATTCGTGCAACAAAATTGTATTAATTCAAAAAATATTTGTATTAATCACCTTTAGTTTGGTAACTACTACATATATATGAGCTCACAAAGACTTGGAAAGAGGACTTTGGCAGATAGGTTCAGAATAATATTATATGCCGATCGGTTTAATAGCCAACAATAGCTGCAGTATAGCGTAGGGTATAATGAAGTTGAAAGAAAAAATACAAATAATATGCTTCACTAAGCGTTTTATTATGTTTTGTACATTTTTTTTTCCAATTTTTAAGAAATAATATAAGAATATAAAAAAAAAGTATCAAATTAAAGCATTATGTAGTACTCTTTTTAAGATAACAACATTATATTGTCAATGTCAAAATATTTATGTAAAGCTCCGCTCTCGCAAAGGTGTAACGACTGGCTTGTCTGAGTATTACGTGGGTGGCCCGTTCTACATCCCAGGCAAGTTTGGAGGTGATGCTTGGCATCCTACCACTGGATATTTATATCAGGGTTAAATGCAGCTCTCATACTCAGGGAGATGCAAGAGCTGAGGCAACGCACTTGGGAGCACAGTACCATTTTGCATGGGATTGGTGGTGCACTACTGGATCGTAAAACGGACTGTATTTTACCGGTCACGAATTTCCAGAGGACTATTGAGGGGAAGACTGGGTAGCCAACTCCGTTATTCGGAGTGGTGATATCTCAGTGTACACGGTAGGTTCGAAGATGAACATGGGGACAGGGTCGGGAGTTTATTCCTGCGAACTGGACCTTCGAATCTCCATACGACTACCGGGTGATTATAGCGTGTTCCAAGCGGAAGTGTATGCAATTGACGTGGCCGCACGGATGATAATGGAACGCGATTTGGATCCATCATCCATCTTTGCAAGACTGTCCTTGCTGCTTTAAAAACCCTGGAATCCGATACAGTCAGATCGGGGTGTGTGCGGCACTTTATTGAATCCCTCAACCGTATTCTTCGGCACTCGGTCAGGCTGGCGTGGGTCCCAGGACACGCTGGGATCGCGGGAAACGATCTGGCTGACGAGTGTGCCAGGAATGGCTCCGAGTCGGTTGAGGACTCTATACAAACAGAGGCCCTGGTTCCTCTGGTGGGGATATATGGGCAACCTTGACCAATTGTAGGATATCTCGGACCCTATAGCCACTGCCTGATCCGGGGAGGACAAAGATTCTTCTTGCATTTGGCAAGCGGATGGTCGAAATGCTTGTAGGAGTCCTAACGGGACACTGTGCGATAGGCCGAATGGCTGTGGTTAGGGGTTACACCCATGCAGACTACTGCAGGAGCTGTGGGGACACGGAAGAGGAGGAGACAGTTCATCATCTGCTTTGTGAATGTCCGGGACTAAAGGAGCGGCGACTCTGATATCAAGGATGCAGGTTCTTCGACGACCGTCTAGACGATGTTTCTCTGTCTGGTCTTGTGAACTTTTTAAGGCGATCGGGATGGTTCTAGATTTCTCGGGTCGCGGTATTTCTTTCCATGTGGATGAAATGAAGATTAAGGGAATCACAATGGGCCTTATGGCTTCCGAGTGAACTCGCCGTTCTGGCGGGCTCCCATTCAATCTAACCTAACCTCGATGGCGTGCCATAACTGCCTCTAACACTATACCCATTTACCCTCTGTAGGGTCAGTTGTAATACAAGCAACTGTCCCGTGACCGGTTAAAACAGTACCGGTCTGAATGAATCTAGCCGGTGATCTGTCTCGAAACATGCTAAAGATTTATTTTACAAAAAATTTACATAATATTGGAACTAGGGATGCTAATCGGGATTGATATTTAAAAATCCCGGGATTTTCGGCACTACGGGATTTTTCGGGATTTCGGGATTCCGGGATTTAAGTTTTTCTTTATTTATAAAAATTTTATATTATGTAACTAATTTCTTTTATAGAATAAAGCGTTTTACAATTATTTGATAGTTGTTAATTAATAATTTGGTACATTTTATGAATATTTAATCATCCCAGTCAGAAATTACCAGTAGTTCAAAAAATTAAGTACCTGCATTACCACTGGGTAACCGCGGTGTTAAAAATAAATGACTGGCAGAACACTCATTTGGGTTGCTTTGTCAGCGTTTGCAAAAAGCGTTTTTCCAGTATTTGTTTTACAAAAATTTCGGTGGTTTAAAACACTGGCAATGAATGGCCTTAGAGTGCTACGCCAACTTTAGCAACAAGTGTTTATCCAGTGCTTTCAGTAAAAATTTTGTTTCTCCAGTACTTTTCGGGCGCTTTTTGAACACCTTTGTCCTTTTGTCTAATAACGTTATCATTTTTGGAATGGGAAAGCAATTTTTGCCAATACTTGTACCACCTGTTAAAGTACCTTGCCATCACTTTCCCGTTTGTATTTTTCTGGCTGGGATAATATATGAAGGCCTGCCATTAAGTACACTTGCGCGCAGAATTTTGTGAGCAGATTTTAAAACAGATTCGTTGCGACAAGCTTGCCCACTAAATCATGTAATTACAGCATCGTTATCAAATGTTTACATTGAAGAATTCAAACTTATAAAATTAAGTTTCAGGAGTCGAATTTCGCTTAGAAGAATAAAATAACAAACAAACTTGATTTTTCGCATGAATTGCTCAAAAACTTAATAATGTTTACCAAATTTTCAAATTTTTCTGCAGAGTCTATGCATAGTTTACTCGAATAATCTACTTAATTTCTATTTTTATCAATATCTTGGCATCAATTTCTTGTAAATATGAGAAAATTCAAGAAAAGACGTCGGTAATCTAAAATTGCTTACTTTGTTTATTTAATAAATAAGAAAATACCGGGATTTTTGAGAAATAATCCCTGGATTTGGGATTTTGCCAATCCCGAAAATCTCGGGATTTCGGGATTTCCCGTTTGGCATCCCTAATTGGAACTTAACTTAAATCATCAAACTATTAAATCAGGAAAACCAAAATTTGTTAAAAGATTCCAATGTAATTATACCCCTTTAAAAGAAAATTAGAATTTCAGTACATCCATCCTTATTGGCTACTTCGGACTTTCGCAAATTCAAACCATCGCTACACACTGTGTTAAATGTTGCACTGTTAACGTGTATTAGCGATGGGTTGCGTATGAGTATTATTTATTTCAATATATACCCATAGCGTATACGCATTTTCTAATTAATATATTTATTGTATATTCCTCATACATAGCACATATGAATAAAAAAAGTTAAACAAAATTAAGAAAAATATCCAGCTTTTATACATATATAAAAAACAATCATATTTTAGTTTTAATTATATGACTATTTTGTGAAAGTTTATTTATGTTATTACATATGTTTGCATTTTTATTTTTTTTTCATATAATTCCATTATTAATAAAAATAGTATAAATATAAAATTACAAAATATTTCAAATTTATTATTTTCTTTAGATTAAAGTATACTTTTAAATTTGACATAAATCTTTTTCAATTTCTTTTATAAAATATATATGTATATACAGTTGTGGCCAAGCATTTAAGTCATTTCAAGTTTTCTTCTATTTTTATTGTTGTTGCCTTTATTTTTAATGATCAAAATAGTGTCTAAATTCGCCACGAGAGGCAAGGAGATGGTTCAGAAAATTGTACAGAATTTTAGCGTAATGTTTGCTTTTTCATTTTGTCACTTGTTTTAAGTGGGCGTGGCTTTTAACGAAAAATTAGTGATATCAACCTTTAATCAAATTACATAGTAAAATTTAGGCAGTACTGATCGGTTCTGTACAAACTGTATACTTTTGGACATCCTATAAAATTTCCTTAAGTCTTGCATTATTTTTATCTACAAATAGTCGCCAGACTTAAAAGTGCAGCACTTTAAACATGCCCAAATTTTTATTTGTTTTTAACGATTTTTAATATCGTTAACAGCACTAAAATTTTAAAGTGAATAGTTTTATGCTTTTCTTACCACAATATAGTAAATCAGTCAAGATTTTTTTTACGTTATAGTAAAAAGCATTTCCTGTTAAAATTTCAGTGTTGTTAACTTTCTTTTAAAATCGCTAAAAACAAAGAAAAATTTGGTCATGTTTAAAGTGCTGCAATTTTAAGTCTGGTGACTATTTGTAGATAAAGATAATGCAGGACTTAAGAAAATTTTATAGGATTTCCAAAAATATACAGTATGTACAGAACCGATCAGTACTGCCTAAATTTTACTATGTAATTTGATAAGAGGTTTATATCGCTAATTTTTCGTTAAAAGCCACGCCCACTTAAAACAAGTGACAAAATGAAAAAATAAACATTACGCTAAAATTCTGTACAATTTTCTGAACCACCTCCTTGCCTCTCGTGGCGAATTTAGACACTATTTTGATCATTAAAAATAAAGGCAACAACAATAAAAATAGAAGAAAACTTGAATTGACTTAAATGCTTGGCCACAACTGTACGTTAGACTGTCCCTTAAAATAGCGATTTGTCGATTTTCGTTCATTACACCCCCCCCCCCCCACTTTTATTGGAAATGGTCCCAAATGGAAGAAATCGATATTTTTTTTTTTTTTTTGGAAAACGTTAACCCGTGCCGAAAGTTGGACGAAAATGGCCCCTTTTGGAAAAAAAAGTGTATTACTATTAAAAATTCCCAAAATTCGAAATTTGGAAAAAAATTATTTTTTATTCCATTTATTCATTTAATATAGTCAAAATGATTCATACATGGAATTTTGACTTCATCGGATATCGTTAACCCATTTTAGCCTGGAATCGAAAATGACCCACGAATTTGATAAAAATGCAAAAACGTATTTTTTTTAAAATTAATTTTAAAGATTTTTTAGAATGCTTAATTTGGAGATGTCGATTGCTATTTGTACCACATAATAGTTGATATTAAAGAAAAAAAAACTAATTGGAAAAATGGTAATTCGGGTTTGTGTTTGGAGCGACTGCATTTCAGGACATTTTACAAAAATTGCTCATTTTGTCAAAAATTTCAAAAATTTTAATGTTTTCATCAAATTTTACACGGTTTTCGGAAAAACAGCACTCAAATTTGGTTAGATTATAATTATCTTTCATTTCTTTAAAAAAAATTTAACCCTTAATGGCCTGGGGTCAGAAAAGACCCATGGAACTTAATATTAATTATGACTACGAGATTGTAAAGCCATTAAATTTATAAAAAAAAATCTCAACTGGATAAAAATAATTATTTTGTGTAACGTGATCCATATAGGGTTAATTTTTATACTTTTGGCCAAAAACGCCCCACTAGTAAATTTACAGAATAACACCTTTCGCATATCCCAATTTAATAAAAATATGATAAATGTTATTCTGAAAATTTCCTAGTGGGTCCTTTTTTTTGAAAAGTGATAACATTAACCCTATATGGATCAAGTTACTCAAAATAATTATTTTTATCAAGTGGAATTTTTTTTTTTTTTATTCATTCAAAGTGATATTTTTCCGAAAATTATGAAAAGTGTTATTCTGTAAATTTCCTAGTGGGGCGTTTTTGGCCAAAAGTATAAAAATTAACCCAATATGGATCACGTTACACAAAATAATTTTTTTTATCCAGTTGATATTTTTTTTTTATAAATTCAATGGCTTTACAATCTCGTAATCATAATTAATATTAAGTTCCATGGGTCTTTTCTGACCCCAGGCCACTAAGGGTTAACTTTTTTTAAAGATATGAAAAAATTATTATAACCTAACCAAATTTGAGTGCTGTTTTTCCGAAAACCGTGTAAAATTTGATGAAAACATTAAAATTTTTTAAATTTTTGACAAAATGAGCAATTTTTGTAAAATGCCCTGAAAGCAGTCGCTCCAAACACAAACTCGAATTATCATTTTTCCAATTTATTTTTTTTTTTTCTTTAATATCAACTATTATGTGGTACAAATAGTAATCGATATCTCCAAATTAGGGATTTTAAAAAATCTTTAAAATTAATTTAAAAAAAAACACGTTTTTATATTTTTATCAAATTTGTGGGCCATTTTGAATTCCAGGCTAAAGTGGGTTAATGAAATCCGATAAAGTCAAAATTCCATGTGTAAATCATTTTGACTATATTAAATGAATAAATGGAATAAAAATTTTTTTTTCGAAATTTCGAATTTTGGGAATTTTTAATAGTAATACACTTTTTTTCCAAAAGGGGCAATTTTCGTCCAACTTTCGGCACGGGTTAACGTTTTCCAAAAAAAAAATCCATTTCTTCCATTTGGGACCATTTCCAATAAAACTGGGGGGGTGTAATGACAAATCAATTTGTAAGGGACACTCTAATATACATATATATATAATAAAAGAAAATTGGCAACCCGCATTCAATTGAGCATATTGCCAATGTTATATTTTACACTAGTTTTTTGATATACTATAAAAGAAGCAATAAAAAAAACTTTTAAAATATTTCATATATTTCCTTTAACAGAGTTGCAAAATATTTGTCTATTTATTTCAAATTTAACACACAAACATACAAATACACCTACTAGTAGTCGTATGTTTATATAGATTCAACGATTTATGGTCTGCCTTTTAAAGATTTATATGTTTTACAACTTCTCTAAATATGTTTTCTAAAAAAATATGTACAGAAAAAAATGTTGCATCGTTTTAGTTCAGCTTAATCTTTTTATATGTTGTATGTAGGTCTATAGATATTTTTTTTGAAAAAAAAATAACGTTTGAAAAGTGGTTGGTTAGTTGTTGGTTGTTATTCTTTACATACGTTTAAAGTAGGGAGGCTCTTAAATATATAATACATTTAAAAGTTTACTGTTAGAAAAACAATTATAATATTTCGTGTAACTTTAAAAAATTATAAATTTGATAAAAAAATTGATTTTATGAAAATCATATCTTAATTTATTTACATTGTAGAAGAAATGGGCATATTGTCTAACCAACGAGCATATAATCTCAAGAGGAGATCTCATCTCCTCAAGAGGAGATCTCATCTCTGTTTCTCTGTTAACTGGCTTTCTCTGTTAACTGGCTCTGTCCGACATTCAAAGAAAGTTTATTAGAAGGTGATAGGTTAAGTTTTGTGATTAAATTTAAATAAATATTAAAAGTTGTTGCAATAAATATGCATAATATTAAAAAATATAATAAAAAATTAAAACTCGTTAACTGCAATTTAACTTCTTCAAATCTCAGGCAGAACCAGTGAGAGAGCGCATAACAGTACGTGATAAAAAAGTGTCACCCTTTATTATGGCAAATATTTATGTTTATGTTTATACACAGTATGTGTGTGAGTACTTTTCACTTGTATTTTATAGAAAATTGTTTTTCTTTCTATGAATGTTACTTGTATGTGTGTATGTAACAAATTTCTTTTTATTAATAATTGATTTGTTTGTGGTTCTTTTTAAGTGGTTTGTGTGGCCAAAGAGAGCAATTTAGAAAAATGTGTAACTACAACAAAAATAAAAGTAAAAGTTTTGAAGAAAGTTATAAGTAAATTGTCGATTGATTAATTAGTTTAATAGTTGAAGATTTCTTTCTTTTTTTGGAAAAAGTAGTATAGTTAGAAATAAGTGGATATTAAATATTTATAGGTGAATATTATAAAATATGACTAGACATTTGTGTGGTACGAAATACTAAATATTTAATCTTAGTTGATCTACTTATTTTAACTAGAAGAGTATTAATACTCGTAACATTGTGAAATACTATCATTTTGGTATAGGTGATTTTTGCCCCACATAAACATATTAGGTGTTTTCATATAAACTCGTATTCTACTCGTAAACGGTGTAAACCTGGTACGTTTATGAGCTTAAGTCAAATTCCATACTTAAAAATATGTTTTGTATTTATACAAGGCTTACAAGGAAATTACGAGGTTATATGGAAACCCCTATTAAATTAAATGTACATATATTGAAAATAACCCGTTAGATAAAAATATTTAAATAATAATATCAAAAAACTTTTTAAATTTTTAAGAAGAAAGCAATGGGCCAAAATTACCCGTATTGTTTAACATTTCAGACAAAAATATCTGAATAATAAACATAATATTCATATTTCTGAATTTTAAAAAAGACAGCATAAAAATTAATCCCTTTGTAAATTTTTGCGGACATTGAATGAATACAAGAATTAGTTTTCTCCTTAAAATCCCAATATTAAACGGTTTTTGAGTTTATTGTGCAAGTATTTTCATCTAACAATATAATATATATATGTAGAGCAAAATTTCATTTGTTATGTGCGGGAATAGATGATAAACTTTGTAATTCATTAAAAGGTAATAAAAACATTGTTTTTAATTGCAATGTTTGCCTAAATCAACGAGTATACATATAGAGAGAGACGATCCTTCCAATGACTTTCTTATATTTTTAGCGAACTCGGGCGAGCAAATAAAAACCGTGTGAAAACAGTTTGCGCACACAAAAGATGCTGTGAGTACTGTGAGGGGAAAAATGTGATGACGTAAAATTTCCTTTTTCTTTATTCTTCTTTGAAATGAGTGTTGTCAACTTCTAACACAACATCATTTACACAATGAAGTACACTCACAATATTTTATCGTTAAAAACAACCTAAAATACATATCAAATTAATTGAAAACACAATTAAAAAAAGGACTACTGATTTTTCATTATATTCAAACCATTTTGCTATTTATTTTCAAACATTGTTTAAACAATCCATAAAAGAAATAAAAATAATTGAAAAGTCTGTTAAAACAATCATCAATTTTTAACTGACAAAACGTAAAAAAAAACGATTTTTGGGTTTGTTTTTTCATATTCGAAAGTTTTTTTTTTTTGTTTCAATTTTCAAAACACTGCACACATAACACACACGTTCTTTGTTTATTTAATTTCTCTTTAATTTAATTTTCTTTCGTTTTAAATTCAAAGCAATTTTGTTTTGTTCCAACACCAGACACGATTCGAACCAACGACCTTTGGTTTAGAAGTTCATCGCCTTACCCCTTGAGCCAAACTATATTGATACATAAAGTTTCATAAACATTTTTTTATAATTCAAATTGTTTTTATTTTATTTGAATCTATCTTTTTAAATTTCAAATTACCCATCACACATAAATATAATAGTTAAAAGAAATGCCAAAATGTAACAACGAACATGCTGCTCTTTTCAAATTTTTGGTATATAAATTTAATGCTTAATGCAGAAAGGCCCTAACTGGAATTAATATTCCACTAGAGGAAATGGAAATCTGAAAAACTTAGATTATACTTTTTATTTTATTGTTTTTTTATTAATATAAAGTTTCATTCTGAGAAACAATATTTCCACCGCTTTTATATTTTTATTGCCTTCCCCTCTATAGAAATTAAGAATAAAGATACACTGAGAGAATTATCTGCATGATATTAATGAATTTTTGCATAAAATCGATAAAGTTTCACGGGAACTCGTCCATTGATACTTTTCATTGAATTAATGGAATTTTTCATAAAATAATATCAAAAATTTCATTTCATTTGCTTAAAGTTTCATACGCTCCATGAAAAAGTTTCACTAAAACTATATTCATAAAATATACGAAGCTTTTTCATCGAATTTCACAAATTTTTCATTTATATTGTGAAGAAAACTTCAACAGTTTACTGAAAAATTTCACTAAAACTCGTCCAGCAAAATTCTCTCTGTGTAGCGTCTTTCTTTATTAAGCCATCGATATTAAACTTTGGAGCAAAATTGCACAAAAATATTTTTATCATAAAATTATTTAAGATTTTAAAATCATCCTGTTTGACGACAATTATCTTAAAAGTGACAATACTCTCTGAATTAGATGAGAATATTATTAGTCGACTGACTAGAAATACCAATTTATATAAATCAAAGTCCCTAGAATTTTGTGTTTAACTGCAGTTATAAAATTTAATTTTAATTAAGAAGAACTTGCGTTATATTTACTTTTTTTGATTTTTTAAGTTTAATTTTCATTTGAATAAAATTTATAACCCTGTATTTATTTAATTTCTGACATGCATAAAACTTTTTGAGAATAAAAAAAAATTCATAAAATATAAAATCTTTCGTTTTTACTTCCACACAAAATTAAAAATAAAAACTCTGTAAAAAAATTCCCCTCTAAGGGCATTATAAAAAAGCTTGTTTCTAAATTTTATTTTAGTATTTTATATTTTTAGTTTTTATAACGATTTGTATGGTGAACATTTAAAACGATTTGTATGGTAAATATTTTAGTCGTATATGCCGACCCTATTGCTAGCAGCTGACATCATCGAGATTTCTTCACATTTTTACAACCCGGCAACCCCGTGATTATCAAATCAATTTAAACATTTTTACTAACAATTCAAATAAATTTGGCAATCAATTTTGATAATTTCGTTATCGTAAACACTGATTGAATTCATATTATTTAATATTCAACTGTTTTAAGTTAAAACAAACAAAAGAATTTAGATATAAAACGAAGTTCAGTTTTTCTAGTCGTGCGATAGATTCAAATTATTTTTATAAATTCAAATTGTGTGTTGGGTACATTTGTTTGTTTAAATTTCTTTTTGTTGTATAAATAAATATTTCAAAATATTTTAAATTCAAATTTAATTTATACAATTTTCAAATCGGTTGTGGAGTAGATGTCTGGAAGGTCAGGCATTGACAAAATTTCAATTTTTGAGGGTGGTGGTTCAAAACTCATCCCAAAAAAATTTTTTTTTTTATTTTTTCTATAACTATGTATACACTTAAAATATTTTATCGTTAAAAACCACCTAAAATACATATTAAATTAATTGAAAACACAATTAAAAAATGAAAGGATAATTGAAAAGTCTGTTAAAACAATCGCCAATTTTTAACTGAAAACCGAAAATATTTGAATTTTTTGTTTTAAAACAGAAAACAACGAAATTATTTAAATTATTTTTTCTGAAAATAGAAATCTAAAAATAGATTATTTGACTGAAAATATCAACTCTTACAGACGATAAATATTTCTTGTAGTTTGTTTTTTATTGACGAATATAAAAAGTTAAACAATATGCTTCAATGTATTTTAATTGATTCTTCAATTGAAAACAAACTTTACCTATTACTTTTCAAATAAACCTCAATCGGTTATGGAAAATATATTGTGAGTGTACCTACACAATTTATACAAAACTTTATAAAATTGATAAAATCCACGAATTTTAATGACCAAATTTTTAATAAGTACCTATGCTTTCATCATTTTCCCTACAGGAATTTTTTGTGTATGAATTATATAATCTCCACGTAAAATTATTTTCTCTGCGATTGATTTTGAAGTTAATTGATAAAAAAAATATTAAACCTAATGTGTGGTGGAGACACCAAATTATTTTAAAATTTTATTGCGAATTTTATTTCATTTGTAGACACTACATTACGTTTTTTTCGATTCCTAGCACTTTTCATGTTAAATTTTGTGTTTTTCGGCAAAAATGCTAACAGTGAACACATTAAATTAAATTATGACGCATTAGGAAATTATCTCGTTCCCCTTAAAAGCATCTAATTTCCCCGCAATTCCCCTGTATTAGAGTTGGAATTTCTCCTTATTTTACGCTCTTTGATTTCACACAAGCAAAATGTGTTATTTTGCTTGTGCCCGAGTTCACGAACAAATAAAAAGAGAGCCGATTGAGCGAAACAAGGGCGGATCGATACCCACTGCCTAAATGCATCATCAGAAATGGTATCTCTTCTTTCATCGTTGTCAGCTGAATTAAGAGAACTCAAACAATCAATCGTCTCATCAATAAGTGAGGATGTAAAGGAATTGAAGTTGGAGTTTAATAACCTAAAGAAAAATATGCTAAAATCTAAAAATGTACAAAAAAATAATTCTCATTTGCCCTCTAATACAAATAATAATAACAATAACAATATAGCAGAGAAATCACTTGCCGATGTTGTTATTGGTGGTAATGATGATATTACATCTGTTTCTTCTTATCCCACTGCTTTGTCTGATGTTCAATCAAACATGCATGATGGTAATAATCAGCTTGAAGGGTTTACGGAGGTACGTAGACGCAAGAAAAAGCGAAACAAGAAAAAACAACATGTATTTGCTGTTGGAGAAAACCAAACAACTGATCTCGGTGTTGTTGTTTTTAAAAAGTATGTACATATTTCTTCATTTAAACCTTCAGTAACTGCTGAGGACATTATGGGTTACATTGTTAACAATACTAATATTGAAACTCATCACCTTGAATGTACGAGGTTAACCAAAAAAGATGTGGATGTTAAGATTCTTAAGCTGCCTACACACTAGGGAACATACTTAAAAAAAGAGAGCATTTTTTGTGAATGTGTGAGTGCGTTTGTGTGTGTGTAAGTGTTGAGAGCGTGCATTTCGTGTTTACAAAATTTTTTGATATTTTTTGTTCCCTCAACCATGTTCCCTAGTGTGTAGGCAGCTTAAAATATGTTAATTTTAAACTTGGTATATCGCAGTGTTTTTATGATCAGATTATTAAACCTACTTTGTGGCCTGTTGATATTAAAGTACGGCCTTTTATTTTTTTTCCGAAGAAAACAGCAGATTTGAACAATGCACCATATATGGTACAAATTGTACAAAATCAACTCTTCATAATTTTTACCAGGATGTTCTACCTGTACAAATCTTGCCGTATTGACCAATAATATTGTTGTTGCAATGGAAAATAAGATTCAATTAGATGTAATCTATACTGATTTTTCTAAGGCATTTGATTCCATTTGTCATGAAATATTGTTGTCTAAACTTCATATGTTCGGTATAACTGGACAATTATTGTTATTTTTCAAAAACTTTTTAACTAATAGAAAATTATTAGTAAAAATTGGTTCATCTTATTCAACTACTGAGATTATCGCTACCTCGGGAATTCCACAATCTTGGTCCGTTATTATTTTTAATTTTTATAAATGATTTGCCAGATTGTTTAAAGTTTTGTAAGCCATTAATATTTGCTGATGATCTGAAGCTTTTTGCGGAAGTTTCAAATTTATCTGATTCTAATATGATACAAAGGGATTTGGAAGCTCTGGGAGAATGGTGTAGTTTTAATAAGCTTGTGCTGAATATGAGTAAATGTTGTACTATTTCTTATACACGCTGCCATAATCCAATTATTTGTGATTATTCTGTTGATGGAATTATTCTTAAAAGAGTGGTTGAAGTGACCTGAAAACAACTTCTAAAGAACATAAAGTTCTAGACAGGAATGCTTTAAAGAACACGGATGCAAAACAGCGTGTCAAAAAATTAAATTTTTTTTTTTTAAAATTCAATCTCATGGACGACGAAGCGTATGTATTAGCCGACTTTATACAGCTTCCAGGTCAGGAATTATACATTGCAGATTCACGAGGGAATGTGGATGACAAATATAGGACAAAAACGCAACGGCGCGACCTACAGCAAAGCACTGGTACTTAAATAATAATAAGCTTTCAGTATCTCGAGAATTAAATCAGACAAACTGTGCAGAACTCAGGCCAATTGAGTGAGTGTGTCAAAAGAGCAACAACGAAATCGACAAACATTTTCGCAGAAAGTGGTATTTAGCAGCTCGAAAGCTATCTAATAATACAATAAAAGAATTGATGGAAGGGGTACTAGAAAAATTAAAAAAATTTTGTAAAATAAAAAAAAAGTTTTATAATAATCCTAATAAAAACATCGTTATAAAAGAGTTTTATGTTCAAAATTGAGTTCCTGCTTCAGCAGATTTTTAAGATTATATGATTTGAATATAATAGGATCTAAAATGGTCTATTTAGGATCTGATACATACATATATATCGTATGGGTTCCTTCAATTCTCAAAATAATCATTTGCACCCATCAATGATAGTTTCTGCAGACTTAATTTAAACATGGTTTATATTTTGTCAATTTCCAATATTGTTTTTTAAAGTTATTTTGCCAAATCTAAAAATTTAAAAATTTTCTCAAAATATTTATAAAGGAAAAATTAATTTTTTGCGAAATGCCAAAATATTGCTAGTTTGTTTCACTAAAACATATAGCTCATTTCGTCATCACAGAGACGATATCCAAACAATAGAGTTAAAAATTTGTGTTAACCATTGCATAACCTCATTTTAAGCAATACGGCCTCTTATGCTACATGACATGTATTCATTTCGTAATACTTATCATTCAGTTTTTAAGTATGTTTTAAGTAAATTGAAAATACAAGTGCATTTTTCATGAAAGCCAAAAATAAAAGGCTTACAATCTTTTAAAACACATACATACATATCCAGGCATACACATTTTATAGTATTTAGCAAAGTGACAAAACTTAACATTCACATAAAATATCCAACTGTACAGATGAAGAAGTAGAAGAAGAAAAAATGGCTAACTGCCAGAGCAAACAACCACAAAACTGAAAAAATTCTACCTTAACTGATGGCGGTTTTACAGCACTGTGTGAAATGTGCTGTCATAAGAGTAAGAACCACAATTTCACTATACACAACGACAGCAACACTGACACTGAGTGTTCTAGCGGAAAATAAAATGTCCGTTTTTCACATACTACATACATATTTTCATTTTTAAATACTTTTACAAGGAAAGAAAACTTGTTGTTTTTATTTGCTGCTTACAGCCATCAAGAGTAGTGTACAAAGCAATTAGCACTTTTTGGTTGCCATAATGTCAGCCAACAAAAACGGAAAAATACCGAAATAACCAACAAGATGAAAGAACATGAAAAACCAGAAATGTGTGATATCCTGAATGAGACATTTTTGGCAAAATGTAATGTAGTAAATGGAAAATACTCGTATTATGAGGTAGCAAAATGGCTACAAGCATATATCGAAGAGATCTTATTGGGGCAGAATAATGTGATAAGGATATGGTTTATGATATATTTGATCCCAAAATCCAATGAATCATTTAATATTTTCTTGAAGAAAAATATTGGAATTCTACATAAACCCAGAAAACTGATTTGTGCTAGCAATTTATGCCCAATCGAATGGCCAAATTATGTTGGCCCAGGCAAATTATTCTTCCCTGAATTATTTTTCTATTGTCACAACCGGAAAATTCAGTTAACAAACACGAGCCATTCGATTGGCTCAAAAACTCTGTTGCCGCACGAATCTATTTATCTGGGAATTGCTTCATATTGAACATTATCGAGTTACGTCAAAAATTTGTTTCTTGTTTTTTACACTCATAGAAATAAATCTGTAAAAATAGCAGAAAAATTTACTAAAAATTAGTTAAAAATAATGCTTCATAAAAAACTGCTGAAATTAGCATAGTGTTTTGCTAAATACTAGTAAAAGAAGAACAGCGAAATTAAATCTGTTAAATTTACAGAATTTTAGTTACATTTACGTTAACTTTTAGTTAATTCAAAATAACAAACTCTACTGTAGAATCTACAGAAAATTTTGCTAATTTTTAGTGGACTAAAAACAACCAGCGAAATTGTCGTATGCCAAAAACCGGTTGTAGAACAACTTGTACTTGCATGCAACCTGTTCTAGTACTTTGTGTTCTATTATCGGTGATTTTTGTTTTTGTCCCAAAGGCAAAAGGCTCTTTTCCTCAAAACTAGAACAGGTTGCTTTGGAACCGGATATAGAACCAGTTATAGAATTGATTCTGCGACAGTTAAACCTTACATTTCGACTCCCAGGAATCAGCTCTGGAACCTGTTCCATGGAACCGGTGGTAAAAAGAGCTGTTCTAGAACAGATTCAGAGGTAACCTGTTCAAAAAATTTTGCTGGTTGGATAAAATAACCTCTATAACGAGCTATTCTAACTAAACTAACTGTTATGTCCACAAAATTTTTGTTATTTTTAAATTAAATTTAGTTGAATGCAAATAGCAGTCTATCATTAACAGAAATATCTGCTAAAAGAGTTGTAAATTTGCTGTTTTCA
Source organism: Leucophora obtusa (assembly GCA_949987735.1). Classification (NCBI taxonomy): domain Eukaryota; kingdom Metazoa; phylum Arthropoda; class Insecta; order Diptera; family Anthomyiidae; genus Leucophora; species Leucophora obtusa. The sequence goes on from OX465299.1 coordinate 55,839,039, forward strand.
GAAGACTCGATTTTTATTTGGATTTAAAAAAACTCGAAAAAAACTTCGAAAATTTTAAATTTTTTGGTGATTATTTAGGCTACAAATTATATTATTATTTAGGAAAATTTTTTGCGAATTTTAGCAGGATAATTTGTTATTTTCTATTAACAAAAATTTAACTTAAACACAACTAAAATTAAGTCTATTTAAAGGGTTTATTTTTAATGTTCCTATCTTAATATATAGCAAAAAGTAATCTGCTAATTAGGAGTTTTTTTCTGCAGCATCTCATTTTTAGTAATTATACACTACACCACTATGTGGTCAGGGTATTATAAGTTTGTGCTGATGTTTGTAACACCAAAAAATATTGGTCCTAGACCCACCTTATAGTATACCGATCGGTTCAGATTTTTCTTTTATTTCGATTTAACAATGTCCGTCTGTCCGTCCATCCGTCTGTCTGTCTGTCCATGCATCCTTGTGCGCACTGTACAGGTCGCAAATATTTAGATATTTTGATGAAACTTGGTACACCGACTTATATCGGCCAACGACGAAGCCTATTGATTTTGGTGAACATCGGTCCATGTTTAGACCTAGTGCCCATATAAGGGTTCTACTAAAATTATATGGTTTATACGCTGCAGGTCGCAAATATTAAGATATTTTGATTAAATATGGTACAACGACTTATGTCGGCCCAACGACGAAGCGATTTTGGTGAACATCGGTCCATGTTTAGACCTAGTGCCCATATAAGTGTTCTACTAAAATTATATGGTTTATACGCTGCTGGTCGCAAATATTAAGATATTTCGATGAACTTTGGTACACAGAAATCCGTTGGTCCAATGACGATGCCTATTGATTTTGGTGAACATCGGTCCATGTTTAGACCTAGTGCCCATATAAGGGTCCTACCAAAATTATATTGTTTATACGATGCAGGTCGCAAATATTAAGATATTTTGATGAAATTTGGTACACCGACTAATGTCGGCCAAAGGACGAAGCCTATTGATTTTGGTGAACATCGGTCCATGTTTAGACCTAGTGCCCATATAAGGGTCCTACCAAAATTATATTGTTTATACGCTGCAGGTCGCAAACATTAAGATATTTTGATGAAATTTGGTCCACAGACCAACGTTGGCCCAGGGACGAAGCCTATTGATTTTGGTGAACATCGGTCCATGTTTAGACCTAGTGCCCATATAAGGGTCCTACCAAAATTATATTGTTTATACGCTGCAGGTCGCAAATATTAAGATATTTTGATAAAATTTGGTACACCGACCTATGGCAGCCTAAGGACGAAGCCTATTGGTTTTGGTTAACACCGGTCCATGTTTAGACCTAGTGCCCATATAAGGGTCCCCCCAAAATTGGCTTCGTTACAAACTGCAGGTAGCAAATATTAAGATATTTTAATGAAATTTGGTTCGCTGACTCACATTATAGAAAATTTTGACACAAGTCCCATTTTAACCCATTCGAATTTCGGATCCAAACATTAGTTGGCTTTTAACCAGAGTGGTGTAGGGTATTGTATAGTCGGCATGCCCGACTTTAACCTTTGTACTCGTTTTAACTAAGTTTTTTACCGACTGTTTTCTATTAGTTTAGAATGGTCTGGGTGATTTGCAATTACTTAACATTATAAAATATTTTCCAACCGATTTTGGATTTTATGCCTTGTTGGAAAGGTAATTTAGTCTAGATTAAGATTCTTCTTACATTTTCCAGAAATAGAGTTACTTATGAGCCCAGAATTTTCAAAAAAGCCAAAAAATTGATTTTTTTTCTTTGTAAATCGTATTCCAAACATACGACCACGTTAGTTATTTGCATGGTCTATTTTTATACCTAGACGACCATTTCTAGTGGGGGCCTTAAATTGCAAGCTGAAAATAAGGTTCACCCTAGCCGAACGTAGGGGTCGCTTTTTTTAAAGTTGGATTTTAAAGTGTGATATATCGATTTTTTTGCCTCGAGGAAACCAGTGTTTTGCTATAAAGGAAAAATCCAATGAACCAATACAAAAAAAAAAAAATCTACTGGGTTTATCGACAAACTTCATTAGCAAAAGTTTAATGATTTTTTGCGAGCTTTAATTTTCTGACATTAGGATTGTACATTAGGGTGGTAGCAACTGAGATTTGGTGGCTAACTACTAGAACGGGATACTTGAGGTCAATGGCCCTCGAGAGAAAAACACTGGTCTCCTCGAAAGAAAAACATCGATGTATCATACTTTAAGATCCGACTGTAAAAGCCAAAGATATAACGAAAAATGTAAAAAGGCGACCCTTCCGTTCGGCAAAAAAAAAAATAAAAATTTTTTTTTTGAAACCTCATTGCAAAAATGCTTCATATTGGAAGGTGTACGGAAAACCTTTTGTTTTTTGCCATGTGGTATATGTGTGGGGAGCACCAGGAATGGGAAATGAGGGCTTTGTTTCGGTAGAGAAAAATTAAAAATTTTGTTTATATTTTTTCATTTCACCTTCGGCATAGATCATTAAATAATAAAACTAGTAAACATGGAACATCACCAAATAGGGGGATAATTTTTGGAAAATGTGGCAACATTGCAGAGGGTGTGAGAATGAGAAGATGGGGGTATGAGAGCAGACGCAGAGAAATTAAATTAATTTTTAATTTAGAAAGAATCCGCAGTACGTTTTTAAGTGTCAAATCTTAAAAGCAGAAGTTGTTATCTCTACTCTCAGTCGGGCTTGGCTTTCAAGTAGTTAGGTCGAGCTGTCTAACTATTTGAAACAATCTAAATAGACCGAGCTGTCTAATTACATTCACATATTTGCCTTTCCTTTGATTGCAGTCTGTCCCACAGTTAGACGGACTATTCCATTCCAGCTGATTTTCCTCAAACTTCCCAATTACATTTACTTTCCGTTAATTTATCCCTTTCGTTTGTCCCGTAGTCAGAAGGACTGTTCATGCTGATTTCCCTTAAATTCCTCTCTTTCATCTGTTTTTTTTTTAAGAGAAGCAACTTTCAAGAAGAATTTCCTATTAATTAACGTGTTGCTTTCTTTGGAAAGGGGATAGAGAAGAAGTGAGAGGTGGTGAAAAATGGAGGGCTTCAAATATGGCAACACTGTAATTGCGCAAGCTGTTAAATCTTAGAACAGTTCTTGCGCGCCATCTGATGAAAAGTTGGCGAGCTTTGTTGAAGATTTTCAGTTCATAGCTCAGTTATATTATTTTAGTTATATTATTTTACATCGGTGGGGTTAAGTGCTATGGGAACACCGAAAGAGGACGCTGCGATATGTATGAGGGATAGAAAAACTCATACATATTATTATTTTTCATAAATTGAGAACGAACTGGGCTGGAGATCGAACCCGCAACCTTATATGTAACAGTCTAACGCGCTAACCATTACACCACAGCGCCCACAAAGAAGGGCTGTTCTAGCTGACTTTCGTTATTTTTTGGCCCCTTTGTTATGCACTGATAATAATCCATGCATAAAAATACAAATAAATGTCAAAATAACAAAAACTTTTGTAAAATATACAATTTTTCATATATTTCACGAATGTTTTTGTTATTTTGACATTTATTTCGTATTCTTGTGCATGGATTATTATGTGTGTATGGACTATTGAAATCGTGGTCTGTTGAAATTGTGCACGTCTTGTTTGTCGTCGTAACCGTATGTCGTAAAGTAATCAAAAATAACACATCGGCTGAAAAATCCCTAGGATGACACATAGGTAGCGCCTCTAATGAAAAATCCATGTGATTTTTTGTTTTACAAGCACCGATGATGCCGAACGCTCGGTGGTGATACTGAAAAACATCAAAAAACTTCACAAAATCGTTTTGGCAGATCGTAAAGTGAAGTTGACATATGATACCTTGAAGATAACGAGGGAATGCTTATTTTGTATGCTTTATTTTGCACTAACATTTGTCCATGAGAAAGCTGTCTTCGAAATGGGTGCCGCATTTGCTCACAGTGCACCAAAAAAAAAACAACTTGTCGATGATTGTGAGAGCTGTTTAGAGCTGTTTCGGCGAATTAAAAAGGACTTTTTCATCGCTATGAAACAATTGATGAAACTTGGATCTGCCACTTCACTCCAGAGTCGAATCGGCAGACAGCTGAGTGGAGAGCAACTAACGAACCTCGCCCGAAGAAGTCAAAAACGTAATAGTCAGCTGGTAAAGTTATGGCATGAGTATTTTGGGATGAGGTTAGAATTTTGTACATTGATTACCTCGAAAAAGGCCAGACCATCAATAGCGATCGCCAGATGCCCCAACTGGTGCGTTTGAAGTAGGAAATCGCAAAAAACGGCCCCATATGAAGAAGAAAATAAATGCTTTTTCACCAAGACAATGCGCTGTATCACAAGTCGTGGGCTACCATGACCAAATTGCACAAATTACACTTTCAATTGCTACCAAACACAGATTTGGCCCCCAGCGATTTTTACCTGTTTTCAGACTTCATAAAATGATCGCTGGAAAGAGATTTTGTTCGAATGAAGAGGTGATTGCCGAAACAGAGGGCTATTTTGAGGCCAAAGATAAATCATTCTATAAAAAAGGTATTGGAATGTTAGAAAGGCGTTGGAGTGATTGTATCGCTCTTGAAGAAGACTATGTTGATGAATAAAGTCGAATTTTGCCAAAAAATTGTTGTTTTATTGGTTATCCTACGGACTTTTCAGCCGATGTGTTACATGTATTTTAAAAACGAGTAAAAAAGTTAAATTTGGGCATGTCGGGTTAAAAACCAACTAATGTTTGGATCCGAAATTCGAATGGGTTAAAAATGGACTTGTGTAAAAATTTTCTAGAAAATGATAAAATAAGATAAAATAGGAAACATATGGAAAGAGGTGCAAATATGGATCGATCCTATCTGAAATCCATAGGCTTTGTTTTTGGGACCATGTGAGTCAGCGTGCCATATTTCATTTTAATATCTTCGTATGCAGCATGTAAACAAGCCAATTTTGGGGGGTATGGGCACTAGGTCTAAACATGGACCAACTTAGGTCGGTGTACCAAATTTCATCAAAGCATCTTAATATTTGCGACCTGTAGAGCGCGCACAATAATGAATGGACAGACAGACGGACGGACGGACAGACGGAGGTCGTTAAATCGACACAGAAAGTGATTCTGAGTCGATCGGTATACTAAAGGGGGGTCTAGGTCCAATATTTTTTGGTGTTACAAACATCAGCACAAACTTATTATACTGTGTCCACGTAGTGTTGTAGGGTATAACAAGAACACAGCGCTGATTACAAATAAATTTGTATGGTTTTAAATCAAATTATATTTTATAAAAATAACATTCTTTTTTAAATAAAAATTAAACAAACTATGTTAAAGCTTTACATTTTTATTGATATTATTTTGAGTACAAGTTTTCGTCTTCGAGTGTGATCCCGAAATGTCTAGTCTCTCAAATTTATAAGAAATTTTATTTGCTTATTTTAAAAAATTTGGTAACGACGTTAATCATGCTGATAACAATTTTTAATAATTTGCTAATTAGTATTGCTAATTGTTATAAAAACTATATTTTACGTTTGGCTCAAAAATCTCAACAAATACAACCAAAAGGCATTAACAGTAAATTGCATCTGTTATACAAACAAAACAAACATGAAAACTACACTGCAGCTACAGCAAAAATAAATATAGACTGCAAACAGTCAGCCAGCAACAAATAACCTGAAACGCAATTGTATGACATGCAATACAACAAATATAGCCATAAAATACAGTAATAACGGAGTTCATTTCATTTTAAATAAAAAAAAATTCCAAGAATTTTTGTATGTCATTTAAATTGAAATCACAAACATACACGCCGATTCAGACAGTCATACAAATGTAACTATGTATGTATATGTACAGAGTTATGAAGTTACTATGGATTGTGCAATATTTTTTTAATGAAAAATATGCACAATCACAATATTAAGCCGTAGGTTATTTTTAAGGAACACCCAGTTTGTTGTTCTATATGATGTTTTCTTTTAGCCCAGTTTAAATTATACAGAGGAAAAATGTTTTGCTCCAAAGTGAACAATCAAACATGTAAATATCTCTTGATTTACACTATAGGTACACTCAAAAAAGTTTGATATGGCAGTTATTAGTGTAGTCCTACTCAATAGTTGTTGTTTTTAATTGTATTTACAGTGGAAAAGTACAAATCAACTATTATGTTATTTAAAAAAAAAACAACTACTGAAAAGAACTGTATTTCGTAACAGCTGTTTAAAGCAGTTGTTTTTAATATTGCAATAAACAACTACCAAAATAAGTAGTATTTTTAAAGTACACAGTTATTTTTTTAGTTATTAAAAAAAATAAAAAAAATTCCTTTGACATTTTTATTGTTGCTATATTCAAATTTTTTATATATAAATCAGAAAACTGTCTTGACTTTGTTGGCGACAGATTTTACAAATTTGTTAATTTTTTAGTACACTTTGTTGCTAATTTCCGCAGATTGATTTGAAACTGCAGTTTACAACAATTTACTGAAATTTAGTAGCGTCTACTAATTATTTATACTAATTTCATTTACTAAAATTACAGATATTTATTAAATTTTGTAACTGATTTTAGCAAATCGGTTTTGAATTGAAGTTTACAACAATCTTGTTAAAATTTAGTAGCGGCTACTAATTTTTTCTACTAATTTTATTGTACTAGAAATCACTGGGCTCAAAACAGTTAAATTTCCCGTAATAACCGTAAAAGTTTCAGTAGCCATTACAGACTTTTTGGGTGAGTGTAGTTCAATTTCTCTTTGACAATTTCATTCCAGTCACTCGCTTGGTAACTTTTTAGCTGCCTATTCATAATGCTCGTCTTTTGGTTAATAAAGATTTAAAATATCAGACAAATTAAGAATTTTAAGAAAAAGGAGAAATGTTTTGTGCAAAAATGTTTTTTTATTACTTAAAAAGAAATAAAATTACTCGGACCAAGGTATTCAAATGAGAGATTAAACTAAAAGAGCGATTATTAGTGAACTAGTTCTTTCGGTCAATTGAGTGACCAGTTCTATTGAACAAGTTCGTTCACAAACGACACAAGTCTCATAACTGCACATTAGACCGTATAACAAAAAAAAAAGATAGAAATACACCGTTGAATCCATATTATATTTGCAAGGAGGTTTTGAAAAAAATTTTTTTTTCTCTTTTGAAATTATATCGATGTTTTTGCCTCGACCAATGTTTTGCTGTAAGGGGCATTGACCTCAGTATCCCTTTGCAGTATTTACCCAGCAGATCTCAGTTCCTACAACATTCGAACAGGGGGTATTTAAGTGATTCGTTTGGACCGACTTTTCTGTATTTTATTAGTACAGTGAGTATAACTTAGGTAAATTTAACCATATTTACTTTAAGTTTCACTTAGTGATAAAATATTTAACTAGTGTATTAAACCCTTTATCGTACGAAAAAGGAAAGCTTTATATTCTTCATTAATATGAAAAATTTTTAAGTACAATACAAAATTCCCTACAGTCATATTTATATTAAAATCTTATTTATTCTTCCTCTGCCATGGACTCTCCCCTATTTAAGTAAATTATATTCTCTTATTTACTGTTTTCATTTTATTGTTTAATTAATTTAAGTATTATTACAGCCACCACAATCACATATCAGTATGAATTTGTTTCCCAGAAAATTTTAAATATGATTATAGTGCTACCGTTTTTTTGTTTCATTTATATTTTTCATTATTTTACTAAATATTATTGTATATGCCCAGGATACCGTTGTTGTTTTTGTTTTCATATGTAATAATATCAGCGCTTAATGAAACATGCATAAGCTCAAACAAGTGTTTTTTGTCTTTTTTTAAGGTTTTTATACCCTACACCACTATGTGGTCAGGGTATTATAAGTTTGTGCTGATGTTTGTAACACCAAAAAATATTGGTCGTAGACCCACCTTATAGTATACCGATCGGCTGAGAATTTTTTTTTATTTCGATTTAACGATGTCCGTCTGTCCGTCCGTCCGTCTGTCTGTCTGTCCATGCAATCTTGTCGCAAATATTAAGATATTTTGATGAAATTTGGTACGCAGACCTATGTTCGCCCAGGGATGAACAAGTTTGATTTTGGTGAACATCGGTCCATGTTTAGACCTAGTGCCCATATAAGGGTCCACCCAGGTGAAAATGTTAATATATGGTCATATATGGCAACATATATGAGTTCATATATGGGTTCGGATCCGAAATTTGAGGGTATATGGCCATATATGGAGATATATGAATGTTCATATAAAAATTTTTTTTTTTTTTAATAAAAATATTGCTTTTTTTATTCAAATTAAATGTAAATATTATAATTCTATTCATACGTTACTGATGAATTTGTACATTTGAATGAAATTGAGAAATTATGAAATTTTTAATGGACATAATCATTTTACTTCAAGTTTAGAAATTATTTTTTGACTATTTTTTTGATTATTTAATGATTGTTTATACACTAATAGAAAAAAGTGTGTAAAAATTTTAGTTAAAGCTACTAAAAATTAGTTCAAAATGAAAAACTGCTGAATTAGCAGAGTATTTTTGCTAAATATAAAATAAAACTGTTTAATATATTTACAAAATTTGAGTTATAATTGAGCTAAATTTCAGTGATTAGAAAATAAAATTAAATTGTAGTAGTAGACAAAAAAACATCACATAAAATTTAAAATTTTCAAAGTTCCTTTTTCGTTTTTTGTTTTTAACGGAAATACAAATCTAGCCTTCTGAAGTCAACAGTTTAATATTTTTGGCAAATATTTCTGTTAGTTTTATAAACTGCTATTTGCATTGAACAAAATTTAAAAAACATTTTTTTTTAGATGCAACAGTTTGTTTTAGCCATTTTTAGTTTACTAATATTTTGCAAAATTTTCTGCAGATTTTCTAAATTTAGCAGTTTTATTTTTGCTGTTTTTATCTTACTGCAACATTTTCAATTGTATTTCAAGATTTATCATTTTATTTCACAAGTTATCAATTGTTTTTTCAGATTTATCGAACTGAAAATTGTATTTCAGAAATTTATTAATTGTATTTCAGAAATTCGCAATTGCATTTCAGAAATTAGCAAATGTATTTTACAAATAATCAATTGTATTTCAGAAACTGGCAATTGTATTTTAGAAATTGCCAATTTTATTTAAGAAATGATCAAATGTATTGTATTTCAATATTTTTTGAATCCGCTCACGTAATTACCCCCATGATAAAAAAACTTAAAACATTACCCATATATGGAATAATATATGAATTCATATATGAAGATATATCGAATACATGAACCAATATACGGACCAATAAATGCAGTATATTATCATATATGGATTCATACATTTGAATGTATTTACCCATATATGCTTCCATACATAACATATATGTTCATATATGATCATACATTTAACTATATATGCTCATACATGAAACCATATATGACAATATATGAACATATATGAACATTTTCAGCTGGGCAACCAAAATTATATTGTTTATACGCTGCAGGTCGTAAATATTTAGATGTTTTGACGAAATTTGGTACACAGACCTATGTTAGCCCAATAACGTAGCCTATTGATTTTGGTGAATTTCGGTCCATGTTTAGACCTAGTGCCCATATAAGGGTCCTACCAAAATTATACTGTTTATACGCTGCAGGTCGTAAATATTAAGGTATTTTGATGAAATTTGGTACGCGGACCTATATTGGCCCAATAACGCAGCCTATTGATTTTGGTGAACATCGGTCCATGTTTAGACCTAGTGCCCATATAAGGGTCCCACCAAAATTATATTGTTTATACGCTGCAGTTCGCAAATATTAAGATATTTTGATGAAATTTGGTACATAGACCTATATTGGCCCAAGGACGAAGCCCATTGATTTTGGTGAACATCGGTCCATGTTTAGAACTAGTGCCCATATAAGGGTCCCCCCAAAATTGGCTTGGTTACAAACTGCAGGTCGCGAATATTAAGATATTTTAATGAAATTTGGTGCGCTGACTCACATTATAGAAAATTTTGACACAAGCCCCATTTTAACCCATTCGAATTTCGGTTCCAAACAATACACCAGAGTGGTGTAGGGTATTGTATAGTCGGCATGCCCGACTTTAACCTTTTTACTCGTTTTTATATGCATTTCAAAAGTAAGGCGCCTATTTGTTGTCTGGTTCTTAGCGTATATTTTCGCCCTATTTTAGCATGCAATGCAGTAAAATTTTATAAAAAAGAACAATAAAAAAATAAATTTTATGCATTGTTACAGTATAGTACTTATTTGTGTAGCATAATCTTTCTATAAACAATTCAATTGTGGCATTTATTCAAACATCAATTTATGTCACACAACTATTTTTGGAATGCATTTTAAATACAGTAAATCATATTGTTTATATGAAAATTATGTAGAGAACATGACGAAAATCAAATTGTGTATTATTTACACATACTTATTTTAATGAAAATCTGTAAAAAATGAGAACATTTTATTATGGCAGGCACCAAATGCTCTGCGGACTTTTGACAAAACTAGATAAGTCAACATAAGAAAATTTTACAAGATCAAATTTTTACAGCTTATAAAATAATAATATCGTTATTCATAATCGCTTTATAAAGTTATAATAGGTTAATCGAAAAAAAATTATGAAAAATTTGTTCTTTATTTTTATTTTTATTTTTATAAGTCTCCTTTAAATTTATGAAGTACTTATAAATTCACAAAAAAATTATAACACATTTTCAAACCAACTTATTTAACAATTTATTAACTTTTGTTTAACAAAACAATTGCTTCATTTGTAACATTATACGATTTCATCCGTACTAAGTTTTAAACAGAAAGTAACAAATTGTAATGTTTTTATACCCTACACCACTACGTGGAGAGGGTATAATAAGTTTGTGCTGATGTTTGTAACACCAAAAAATATTGGACCTAGACTTCACTTTTTATTTCGATTTAACAATACAATGTCTGTCCGTCCGTCTGTCCATGCATTCTTGGGCGCACTCTACAGGTCGCAAATATTAAGATATTTTGATGAAATTTGGTACATTAACTTACGTCGGGACGAAGACTATTGATTTTGGTTAAAATCGGTACATGTTTAGACCTAGTGCCCATTATAAGGCCCCCTCCCCCCCGAAAATAAATTGGCTTGTTTACACGCTGCAGGTCGCAAATACGAAGATATTTCAATGAAATGTGTTCGACTGATTACTTTTGTTAGTGTTGGTTAGGACATAATTTTTGATTTTTCGTATGCTGGTGTGTAAGCATAACTCATTATTTTGCGCGACATCGCCATACAAAGGTAATAAGGAATGTAATAAGAAAATAAACTAGTTACCATTATAGTTACATAACCACTAGGGCGGGTCGATTTAAAAATCGCCCAAGTGATAATGAAAATCGTATCCTAGGGATCAAAATAAGAAACTTTGCCCGAGGAACCATAGCTCTAAAACGAATTCTGATGTCCCAACTTTTGACCCGTAAGGTCAAATTTTGAAAAATCTACTCTGACCCATTTAGAGTGCCCCAATCGAGACCAAATGTATGACCGACCCCCACTAACTTTGGAAGGCCGACCCACCCATGCCAGTGGCACACCCCCTAGAACTCCCCCTACAAACATTTAAAAAAATCACCATTTTTGGCACTTTATATGAAAAAATAAGCGAAATGACTATGTTTTTTCTTTTTGTGAACCTTTCATTTTAGCTATAGGATGTGTTGAGCGGACTTTTGTAAAACACTACGAGGAACATTTTTGTGGAACATTCTAACCCTCTAACTCTTCAATGAAAGGGACTTTCTTGGCCCCTTTTTAAAAAGGGACAAAAAAGACCCGTAAGTTGAAGAGTTAGAGGGTTAAAATGTTCCACAAAAATATTCCGCGTAGTGTTTTACATAAGTTCGCTGAACACATCCTATATCTAAAGTGGAAGATTTCCATGGTTTCTCCCTAAAATCCAGATTTATGGGACATTTGAGCACCAATTCTGAATAAGTACAAAAGTTCCAAAAATGGTGATTTTTTAAAATTTTTGAATGGGGAACCCCCCAGGAGGGTTCCAGGGGGTGTGCCACTGGCATGTGTGGGTCGGCCCTCCAAATTTAGTGGGGGTCGGTTATACATTTGGACTCGATTGGGGCACTCTAAATGGGTCAAAGTGGGATTTTTCAAAATTTGGGACATCAGAATTCGTTTTGGAGGTATGGTTCCTCGGGCAAAGTTTCTTATTTTGATCCAAAGAATACGATTTTCCTTGCCATTTGAACGATTTTTTTGCCTCCATACAAATCGACCAGCCCTAATAACCACATATCTGGTAATGATAGTCTACACTGGGTGACTTTGTATCTATATTTTAAGCGTATGTAATATTCTAAAATTCTCAATATAGTACATTCAAATAATTTTATAATTTAAGCAAATAAAATTGCTCATACGCCTTGTTGTTGTTAATACAAGTACATATCGTTGCATTAAATGATTAAAAAACAACATTTTACAATTTTATATCGTCAAATATACCAATGTCATTTTCACTATAATTTAAAAAGTCTGTTACATGTTTATATTAGCAATTACTTAAAAAAAGTCTAGCTTCAATTGCAACAATGAACCCTGCCTACATATAACAAAGCCAATTGAATTGCATTTAACTCTAAATTACTGTTTAACTGTAAATACATTTTAAAAACAAAGTTCTTGAATTTTACCCGGTAATGTTAGTTAAATGCATGCAAAGAAAAACGACAGTGGAAAGCGAAATTATAGCATAAATAGAAAATAAATTTGACGTTTGTCTATTTGAACTGCCCAAATTTTATCTTCATTTAATAATTCATTAAATTTTTTCTATTTAATTTTTTTTTTTAACCAAAAAGTTAATTTTCTGATCTCTTATCACAAATAATACAAGATAAACAAAAATGTTGCTGACAAAATGCTGTCACTTTATTAAATTCTTTCACCAATAAAATTTTATACGTTTCTCTTCACATTACCGAATACGAGTATCATCTGAAAATCTTTATAGAAAATGTACACTAATAGAAAAAGGTTTGTAAAAATTTAGTTAAAACTACCAAAAATGAGTTAAACTTCCAATGCTCTTTCTTTTGATTGCGAAAATTTTTAAATTATATATTTGTCATTGGAAACCTACTATTTCACAAATATTTAAATTTCAATTTATCGCTTTATTCAGACGCTACACCACACTAAAAGTTGAAGACGAATCAGGAAATCTACACTGAACCAAAAACAGCTGTCAAATTAACTAAAATCCATATTAAATTGATGAATGGGTGATCGCCATACAACTAACAAAACCTGTCCATTAATTTAACGCAAAAATTAGTTGTCTTAACAATTATGTTTAATTAAATTGCATAATGATTTTGTTGTTTTACCAATACATTTTATTAAATTCAACAATGCATTTTATTTAATTAATTAATTCATTTTTTGTCGATTTATTATTAATTTTTAGACTTATATTTCATTATTTTTTATATTTCACCAATATCAAATTTTTTTAAGCAATATACATACAACGTCTTTTTTATAATGAATTTGATAAAATATAAAAAATAATGAAATATAAAATTGAAATTATAATATAGCACATACTAAAAACTCTTTATTTAAAACACATGTACCATTTTATATACAAAAACATATAACTTTATTTAAATTAATAATTCAAATACATTATATAACTTTCATTAATAGTTTGCCTTAAACAAAATAACAAAAAGATAGATAATATCAAAACTAATGACAGAAATTTAAATGTACGATTTAATTGAGAACGTTCAAAATTATATAAATTTATTTCATTTAAAATTAATAAATCTTCAATTAGCGATTCTCTTCAAGTCACTGAATTTGTTAATTATCTATACTTTGAAAAACAAAAACACTTATTGTCAATTTAGTGATATTTCCGACAATTACAAATACACATGCTAGCACGAGTAATGACGCGACAAAACTAACCTCACTAAACTTTTTTCCACAGATTTAATACTTTTGTTTTTAAATTGAAGAAAAATTATATCAAATTTACGTTACTGCCCTTTTACAAAATTTTTTATAGTTAACAAATTAAATTTTGTTAAAAAATGGACAAAAAATTATCGAAACAACAATTTTTTTGTAGAGAATTATTGACGGAAATAAGTATGTTCATTTAAAAAAAAAAGTAGTTGATTTACAAAAAAACACACATGAATTTGAAAAAAAAATATATTGTTTTAACAATTCGTTTCATCAAAAAGTAACAAAATTTTTACGTTGATTTTACTTACGACTTTTGGTTCAGTGTAATATTTAAATAATTTCGACTTTTACTTTAAAAAACACTATCAGTAAAACAAAATTACGTAGATTGTTCATCTAGTGTTGCTATTTAAGAAGTTATAGCAATTTTACATTTCGACTCGATTGAGGCACTCTAAATTGGTCAAAGTGGGATTTTTCAAAATTTGAGACATCAAAAGTCGGGGATTCAGAATTCGTTTTAGAGGTATGGATGGTATGAATACGATTTTCCTTGTCACTTGGGCGATTTTTAAATCGACCCACCCTATTATATATACTTAGATTTGTATTTATTTGTAAATAACATAAGTCATATTCTAGGAAATTTTAGAAAGTAATATTTCGGAAATTGGTCACTGTCCTGAACTGTTTTATTAACAGAAATGTTTTATTAACCGTACTGATTAATAAAACATTGCCTATATCGCAAGACAAAATTCGCATGTATACTAGATCGTACCACAAAAAAAAGTTCGCCGTACACCGTCGAATCTAAACTATTTTTGCAAGGAGGTTTAAAAAAATTTTTTTTTGCCGATCGCAGGGGTTGCCTTTTTAAATTTGTCGTTATATCTTTGGCATTTAAATCTGATCTTAAAATATGATACATCGATGTATTTGTCTCGCGGGGACCAATGTTTTGCTCTAAGGGCCATTGACCTCAAGTATCCCGTTTTAGTATTTAGCCATTTCAGATTCAGATTTCAGTTCCTACCACCCTAATGTCGGAAAATTAAAGCTCGCAAAAAATCACTAAACTTTTGTTAAAGATTTCGTTTTAGTTAAGTGTTTGTAACCGTCGCATAGGACAATCATAATTAATATTATAATTAATTAGTAAAGAATTTTTTCTAGAGCTGATTTATAGGAAGAAGAAAACATTTTTATTGAAAAATTTAACAGGCACAAGGAAATCACCAGACTGCCGCAGTTTCGTTTCACCCAAAGGATGTTTTTCGATAATTCCAGCAGATTTTTAAATATTTTTTTTTGTTGCCGAACGTAGGGGTTTCGTTCTTAAATTTTTTTTCACTAGATTTTTTCTCTATAGCACTGTAAAAGCCGAAGTGATAACGAAAAATTAAAAGAGGCGACCCCTGAGTTCTGTAAAAAAAAAATTCGAAATTACCTTGCAAAAATACTTTATGTTGGAAAAATATTTATGCGCAGACAAATTGCCTACATTTTGGTCATAAAGTAAAAAAAAAAAAAAAATATGCACAAGGATTCACTGATGATAGACCTTTAAAATTCCAATAAGTAATTTTACACTCAAAATAATAAGTTTGTTGGCTGAACAGGAAAATTAGTTACTTTAATAAAATTTATTGCAATTTTCTGGCTTAAAATAAAATTTGTTGATTTTAAAATATTTTTTGTTAAAATTAACAAATCTAAATTTAAGTAAAAAATTAGTAAAACTACAGTTTTATTTGTAATTATATGGAGTCGTAAAATCTGTTCAAATTTAGGGTCTCGGGACCTTCCCCGTGTCTAGTCCATACCATTTAAAATCATGTAGGGGCACTTTAGAAGAGCAAATATTTTGTCCGTTTTGCTCTATCTCGCTTAGTTTGCAAGATATGGGCCATTTTGTAAAGGGGAAAATTTTAATTAAAAATTTCCTTTTGTCCAAGGCTCCACCAAGGTCCATTTTTGGATAGATATAACCCCTTTCGCTGGCGTATTATATGGTTAGGGGTAGTCGAAATTTATGTTGAATTTAACAAAAGAATTTGTTAAAATCAACAAATTTTATTTTAAGCAAAAAAACAGGAATAAATTTTCTTAAAGTAACAAATGTTTCTGTTCAGAAAACAGACTTATTATTTTAAGTGTTCGTAAATAAAAATATGTGGTTAAATATGTCCTTACCAAAGTTGCAAAAATATTGAACCTAAAAATAGACTTTAAACTAAATTTACAATAAAATCTAGATCATTACTTCATATTTAGAATAATAATAGAAATAAGTCGTTATTGGTAAAGCATTCATTTTTATTTTGAAATAATGGGAAAAGTTATTACACTTAAAATAATATGCCAGTAGAAAAATCTGACAAACCGGTTTCAAATCGATTTGACTAATTTTTAACAAATTTTTAGCTGAAACACTGATTTAGGCAAAGATTTTAGTTATTTTCATTTAACACAATACTAAAAATCCCCAGTACTTTAACCAAGTTTGTGTGTTAATTTTCAAAATAATTTAAAACTTATTTTTAAGTACCCTATCGTTAATTTTGACAAAATTTATTGTTAAAATATAATATTTTCATGTTACTGTTACTGTTTTAATGACGGCGTTATTTCTTTCCCTCCCGATTTTTTAAAATGGCCCATATCTCGAAAACTAAGAGAGATAGAGCAAAATTTATAAAAATATCGACTACCCCTAACCGTATAATACCCCAGAGAAAGCGGTTATCTCTATCCAAAAATGGACCTTGGCGGGGCCTTGGATCCTCGGAAATTTTTAATAAACATTTTCCACTTCATAAAATGGCCCATATCTCGAAAACTAAGTGAGATAGAGCAAAACGGGCAAAATGTTTGCTCTATACTAATGTCCTTATATGCTCTGACATGATATGGGATAGGCCCGGGGAGGGTCCCGAAAGACTAAATTTGAATAAATTCTACGACTCAGTATAATTACAGATAAAACTGTAGTTTTACAAATTTTTTACTTAAATTTAGATTTGTTAAATTTAACAAAAGAAGTTGTTAAAATCAACAAATTTTATTTTAAGCCAAAAAATAGGAATAAATTTTGTAACACATTTTTCTGTTCAGCCAACAGACTTATTATTTTGAGTGTAGTTATTAGTAAATCATTACTACGTATTTTAAAAAAATCAGAAAGTAAGTCCGTCTCATTACTGGTAGTCCATAAAATAATCATATGTTTTTACAATTTCCGCATAGGGACTGTAAATGTAGTAATTATGCCAAACAAAAAAATATTGAAGTCATGCCTTATAAACCACTTCCTTCGTTGTTTCAAAAATATCATTAGTATATTTTTAAGAAGTTATTCTTAAGAACTTCTTAAAATCACTCAACTATTGCTTTCAAGGCATTTATGACTCTAAAAGTGATTTTGATACAGTTTATTTCCAAACAGATGATCGCGGGTGTGATTTCTGGCGAAACCTATATTTTTTTAATTTTTCTTTAATATTTATAATTAATTTGTTTAAATTGATTTTATTTTTTAAATTTTAAAAATATGTAAAATAAAAATTATGAAAAATTGCTTTTAATGCATTGAAAAAAATATTGAATAGTAGTGCACCTTTTGCACATTTTGAATAATTACTTTTATTGAAGTGAATAAGACAGAATATCTTGAAATAACAAAGTAGTGGTTTAATGCCAGTCAACTTTCATATCAAAGAATATTTACGGTAGGGAGCCAGGCTATCAAACTTGAGGTCAGAATTATGATACCCAATAAAACAAATAAAAAAAATATTATCTTATTCTCTTTTCCTTTGCGCCTCAGCTCCAGATAAATAATTTTGTTTTATTTTTTCCTTAATTGTCGTAAATATATAACCTAAGTGACACTTAGGCCAAAATGAGTAAATCAAAATCAATACACATTTCTTAAAGCACACTGCTATTTTTCTTAGCTTTGTGTTCACCGCACTTACTTTGTAGGAAAATATTTTATGAAAAGGAAATAATAACAAGTGCGTGTTAAAGCATGTTTATCTACTAAACACATACTATAACAACTACTACCACTGCTACCGTACGAATAAAATGATAAAGCATTTCTTTTGTGGTAAAAATGTTAAGAGTTTAACATGAGTTAATTAAAAATAAAAGCATACCATGTATATTTAGCAAATAAATACCTTTGAATATTTCAAGCATGAAACAATAAACAAAATTCTAGGAAAAATTGATTGGATTTTTAAATAAATAATGAATTAGAAAAAGAATAAAAAAAAATATAACAAAAAATAAAAAATTATTGTTTTGAATGTGTTTTTTATAACTCAATTATAGGTTCAGCATTTATAGTTAATTGAATGATTGTTTGGGTAAAAATAACAAAAATATAATGTGTAATATAATAAAGAAGTGGTACATTTTTAAAAAATTAATTTTAAAAACAAATGCTATATATAGTAATTTAGTTTCGACAACAATTAAAATAATGAAATACAAGACTTTCTTGGAATTTATTGAAACAAATTTAAATAAAAAGGCGGTTTTATTGTTCAACCACATACTCGTACATCATAGATTAATAAATAATGTTTAATTTTATGATTGAATTGTTAGCTACAGTTTTCTATTCACCATGTCTTAAGGATTGAAACCAATTTCAGGTGTGTCATTATGAGATGAGTGATGAAATGCATTATTGCCTGTATATGTATTTATTTGTATTTTAGTACCCTACGCAATAATTGTGTTAATCCTAAAAATAAAATGACTTTGTGTTGTCGTTGCCTAAAACTTAGAATTTAAATTTTAATTTAGGTTAAGAAGAAGTATAAACAATTTTCTCTACAAAGTATAAACACGTTAATTTTCAAATCAAACTAGATCTAGTTTCTGCCTTTTTGTATGGACAGGCTTCACCAGTGACTTTCCATTAAATTGATTTAATTGCTTATAGGTTTATTGTCAAATTATCTCTATACGAAAAGTTTTTTAACAATCCGTCGGCTGGAGGAATAGAAAACTTGCTCTATACTATACTATACTATACTATACTATACTATACTATACTATACTATACTATACTATACTATACTATACTATACTATACTATACTATACTATACTATACTATACTATACTATACTATACTATACTATACTATACTATACTATACTATACTATACTATACTATACTATACTATACTATACTATACTATACTATACTATACTATACTATACTATACTATACTATACTATACTATACTATACTATACTATACTATACTATACTATACTATACTATACTATACTATACTATACTATACTATACTATACTATACTATACTATACTATACTATACTATACTATACTATACTATACTATACTATACTATACTATACTATACTATACTATACTATACTATACTATACTATACTATACTATACTATACTATACTATACTATACTATACTATACTATACTATACTATACTATACTATACTATACTATACTATACTATACTATACTATACTATACTATACTATACTATACTATACTATACTATACTATACTATACTATACTATACTATACTATACTATACTATACTATACTATACTATACTATACTATACTATACTATACTATACTATACTATACTATACTATACTATACTATACTATACTATACTATACTATACTATACTATACTATACTATACTATACTATACTATACTATACTATACTATACTATACTATACTATACTATACTATACTATACTATACTATACTATACTATACTATACTATACTATACTATACTATACTATACTATACTATACTATACTATACTATACTATACTATACTATACTATACTATACTATACTATACTATACTATACTATACTATACTATACTATACTATACTATACTATACTATACTATACTATACTATACTATACTATACTATACTATACTAAGATGCGACAGTTTAACCATCTCACCCAAATAAGGTCTTGAGTGCAATGCAGACTTATTCATTGTTTTCTTTCCTGTTCAGCTTTCTGTTATTGTTTTTACCCAAAAGTGATTAACAGAAACACATACAAACATTCTATTTTTATATTTTTGTTTATCTTCCAATCTCTTCCGTGTCTCCTTTTTCGCAAATATTGCAAAACTGACGTATGGTTTTTACGTTAAAGAATTGTTAATGATATTTTTCATCTCTACCCGAGTAAAAAAAATTATATATAATCATATGTGGCATATATTACAATATATAATTAGACATGTGGTTATGTATATCCATATATAATTATATATGACGTTTTTTCCGAAAAATTTTCCTTATATTATGCCATATATAATTTCATCTAATTAGATATCGGCCTTCATAATATTAGATATGGCATATATAACTATATATTACATAACATGGTTGATCTTATTGCATATATAGTTATATATAGAACTATATCTTAATATATATGGTGGCATTTTAGCAATATATAATTATATATGGTATCATTTAAACAATATATAATTATATATGGTGACAGTTAAATTAGATATTATCATATATTGTGCCATTTAAACAATATATGGTCATATATGGTACCTCATAACCAAAATCTTTAATTCAGTTCCAGATATGATAATATATGGTACTATATATAGTGCGATATATATTTATATATGGTGTTATTTAAGCTATATATTATCATATATGGTGCCATTCAAACCATATATTATCATATATGGTGCCATTCAAACCATATATTATCATATATGGTACCATTTAAACCATATATTATCATATATGGTGCAATTTCAACAATATATGCCCATATATGGTACCTCATGAACAATATTTTTAATACAGTTCCACATATGATAATATATGCTACCATATATAGTGACATATATATTTATATATGGTGTTATTTAAGAAATATATTACCATATATGGTGCCATTTAAACCATATATTGTCATATATGGTGCCATTTCAACAATATATGCTCATATATGGTACCTGATGAACGACATTTTTAATACAGATGCAGATATGATAATATATGCTACCATATATAGTCCCATATATATTGATATATGGTGTCATTTAAACAATATTAATATATAGACATATATGGTATCATTTAAACAATATATTGTCATATATGGCACAATTTAAACAATATATGGTCAAATTTGTTACCACGTCAACATTTTGAATACAATTCCATATATGGTTTAATTTGAATAATGTAAAACTATGTATGGCGCTATAAAAAATATTATCAGATATGTTACTTCATTAACAATATTTATAATACAGTGTCATATATTGTAATATATGTATATCATTTAATATATATTGATGTATGGTAATGGTACAATAATTCCAATATCAGTTGAGATACAATTTGTGGGTCCATATCAACAATTTGTTCACGTACATTTAACATATATTTAACATTTAAGTTATAATTTAAAAACACTTTATAAAGTTAAATAGTTCCATAAACCTCGTCTAACTGTATAGAATGTTTATGAATATACGATTTAATATATAATAATTACAACTACAAATTGGTGCCATTATCTAAAATTTAATTTAATGTTAACTTCCCGAGTAGAAACAGTTACATATAGTCGTATAAAATGCGATTAAATTATATCTGTATAAATATACTGTTTCATTCGAAAAATGGCCCGATGTAATTGTATTAGTTGTTTATCAGTTTTTATCTAATTGTATTAGTTTAGATCTCAACTAATAAAATTATACATTATTCAGATGAAATTATATCCAATTTTTGACCTGATACAATTTTAGCGGTTTATATCCAATGGTATCTGGTTAGATCGATGTTGGTACAATTTTATATAAATAAAATATATTTGTATACGACATTTGCCTTATATAATTGTATCGAAGTTTTAAAGCAGATCTAATTGCATCAGGTCAAAATTCAGATATAACTTTATAAGTTTGTATAGTAATGTATCAATTTGGATCTAAACTAATACCATGCGACATAAACCCATAAAATTGTATCAGGTCAAAAATCAGATAAAATTTCATATGCTTAATATATAATCTAATCAGTTAAGATCTAAACTGATACAATTAGATAAAAAGTGATAACCAACTGATACAATTATATCGGGCCATTTTTCGGATGAAATGGTATATGGATCACATTAAGTTATATATTACCATATAAAGCTCCATATTAATTTTTTTTAATAGGGTTATAATAAAATAAAAATGTATTTCCTAAAAATAAAAATATAGTGTTAATTAATGTTAATATACAGTAGGTTTAAGTTTAACATCCCAGACAGAAAAATATAATCGGCACAATGCTGGCAAACCGTTGGCGATGGTCAGAACGTTGCATTATCTTGGCAAAAAAAAAGATTTCAAAAAACATTTTTGAAAAAATTGAGAAAACTTTTTTTAATATTTGCTTTTAAAAACATGAAATTTAACCCAGTCCACCAGATTGTCAGCCAAGACCTCTACACTCTAATCTAACGAGACTTGTTATAGATGTGTGATAGCTACAAATTAAATGAATGATAAAAGCATTTCGAGCTAACTTATAAGCATCGAAAAAAGGTATTCCAGAAATTATTAAATGTATTTTAGAAAATTTTAATTGTATATCACAAAATATTATTTGCACTTCAGAAACTACAATATTACGCAAATTTAATTTTATTTATTTAGTTGTGTCCAGAAATAATGAAATCTATTTCAGAATTTCATAGCTAATAGAGAAAAATTTCTCAAATACATTTCATAATTTCGGAAATACGATTGATAATTTCTGAAATACAGTTTGATAATTTCTGAAATACAGTTGTGAATTTCGGAAATACAATTAATAATTTCTGAAACACAATTGATAAAACTGAACTTCAATTGACTAGTTCTGAAATACAATTCATAAATGTGAAAAATAATTGATGAGCTCTGAAACACAATTGATAAAACTGAAATTCAATTGATTATATCTGAAATACAATTGATAAATCTTAAAACAATTAATACAATTGGAAATGGTGTAGAGCGTCAAAAAGATGTAAATAAAATTATTTTATTCAAAGATTTCAATTTAATAAAAAAATATATAATTTATAGAAAAAAAATTTTAATTTTATAAAAAAAATTCATTTTGTAAAAGAAATGCATATTGAACTCGTTACCTTCTGAGTTAAAACCTTATTTTAACAAAATATTGTAATTTTTATACAATCAGTGCTCTGCCAGTCTATTATTTTTTGAACAGTTGGCAATATATGTCTGGTATCTTATTTAATCCCAAATAAATGGAGATCTTACGTAGTACCCAAATATAATGCGGCATCTAATTTTATCTGTCATTTTTATGGATACTTTTAGATGTCAATCCCCAAATATATTGCTGTTTCTAATTCGATCTGCCATTTTAATACCGAAATAAATTGCTGGATCTAATTAGATCTGCCATTTTTCTGATAAATTTAGATCCAAGTTTATCCCCAAATATATTGCTGGATCTAATTTTATATGCCATTTTTCGGTTAAATTTAGATCTAAGTTTATCCACATATATATTGCTGGATCTAATTCGATCTGGCATTTTTCGGATAAATTTACATCCAAGTTTATCCCTAAATATATTGCTGGATCTAATTCGATCTGCCACTTTTTCGGATCAAATTAGATCTAAGTTTATCCACAAATATATAGCTGGATCTAATTCGATCTGCCATTTTTCGGATCAAATTAGGTCTTACTAAATCCCAAAATATATTGCTGGATCTAATTTGATCTGCCAATTTTCTATTCAATTTATATCCAAGTTTATCCACAAATATATTGCTGAATCTAATTCGATCTGCCATTTTTCGGATAAATTTAGATCTAAGTTAATCCACAAATATATTGCTGGATCTAATTTGATCTGCCATTTTTCAGATCAATTTATATCTAAGTTTATCCACAAATATATTGCTGGATCTAATTCGATGTGCCATTTTTCGGATCAAATTAGATCTAAGTTTATCCCCAAATATATAGCTAGATCTAATTCGATCTGCCACTTTTTCGGATCAAATTAGATATACGTTTATCCACAAATATATTGCGGGATCTAATTTGATCTGCCAAAATTGAGATCAAATTAGATTTAAGTTTATCCCCAAATATATAGCTGGATCTAATTGGATCCGCCATTTTTCGGATCAAATTAGATCTAAAAATATCCGAAAATATATAGCTGGATCCGCCAATTTTCGGATCAAAATAGATCTACGTTTATCCCCAAAGATATCACTGGACCTCCCAATTTTGAGATATAACTTGATCTTAGTTTATCCCCATATATACAATGGGATCTAATACGATATCATTGGATACACCCAATTTTGAGATCTAATTGGATCAGCTAGATATTACAGCAGATCTTAAACAATATCAAATTGGATATAATTAGATAATGCGCGAGATCAATTTTTTTTACTCGGGTATATATAAAAGAATAACGTGACTGACTGACTGACTGACTCAACATCGCCCAGCCCAAACCGCTGAAGCTAGGAAGTTGAAATTTGGTATGTAGGTTCCTCTTTCGGGGTAGACGTCCACTAAGACGGGATTTTTGGAAATTCCTACCGGAACGGCCAAAAGGGGGAAAGTGTCCCCCTTGACGGCCTGCCAAAACCCCTTTGGCTAGAAAGCTGAAATTTAAGATATGTGTTCCTTGGAGTAGGGGCTAACTTTTCTGGAAAGTACTTTCTAGAATTTTGGACAGGGACGTTGTAAAAATGGGGGTTAAAAAGGGGAAAAAGGCCCCCCTTGACGGCCTGCCCAAACCGCTGGAGGTAGGAAGTTGAAATTTGGTATAAAGGTTCCTCCACTATCGTAGACATCCACCAAGACGGGAGTTTTTGAAATTTTTACAGGGTCGGGCAAAACGGGGAAAAAGTCTCCACCTTGACGGCCTGCTCAAACTGCTGGAGCTATGAAGTTGAAATTTGGTATGTAGGTTCCTCGACCGGTGTAGACGTCCGTTGAGACGGCATTTTTGGAAATTCTTATCGGGAGGGGCAAAAAGGGGACAAAAAAAGTACCTTTTCCCAAAAAAGTAATTTTCCCAAAAAAAGTACCTTTTTCAAAAAAAAGTACTTTTTTCCAAAAAAAGTACCTTTTTCCAAAAAAAGTACCTTTTTCCAAAAAAAGTACCTTTTTCCAAAAAAAGTACCTTTTTCCAAAAAAAGTACCTTTTTCCAAAAAAAAGTACCTTTTTCCAAAAAAAGTACCTTTTTCCAAAAAAATTCCTTTTTCCAAAAAAAAGTACCTTTTTCCAAAAAAAGTACCTTTTTCCAAAAAAAGTACCTTTTTCCAAAAAAAGTACCTTTTTCCAAAAAAAGTACCTTTTTCCAAAAAAAGTACCTTTTTCGAAAAAAAGTACCTTTTTCCAAAAAAGTACCTTTTTCCAGGGACGGGCAAAACGGGGAAAAAGTCTCCCCCTTGACGGCCTGCTCAAACTGCTGGAGCTATGAAGTTGAAATTTGGTATGTAGGTTCCTCGACCGGTGTAGACGTCCGTTGAGACGGCATTTTTGGAAATTCTTATCGGGAGGGGCAAAAAGGGGACAAAAAAAGTACCTTTTTCCAAAAAAGTACCTTTTCCCAAAAAAAGTACCTTTTCCCAAAAAAAGTACCTTTTTCCAAAAAAAGTACCTTTTTCCAAAAAAAGTACCTTTTTCCAAAAAAAGTACCTTTTTCCAAAAAAAATTCCTTTTTCCAAAAAAAGTACCTTTTTCCAAAAAAAGTACCTTTTTCCAAAAAAATTCCTTTTTCCAAAAAAAGTACCTTTTTCCAAAAAAAAGTACCTTTTCCAAAAAAAGTACCGTTTTCCAAAAAAAGTACCTTTTTCCAAAAAAAGTACCTTTTTCCAAAAAAAGTACCTTTTTCCAAAAAAAGTACCTTTTTCCAAAAAAAGTACTTTTTTCCAAAAA